>CM019155.1:52570938-52828152 GCA_009733165.1 Naja naja | reverse complement strand
TACTCCAAGACCTCACAAACCTCTAAACACAGACCCCACCACCTATCTAGAAAACCACCAAATCAAAATAAAAGCCTCAGCCCATCAGTGAAGAGATCCAACAAAGAATCATCCCCAGAAAAATCATCTAGATGCCTAAAGCTCTATGGCCTCCCAAGATACACAAAGAAGGAACACCACTCAGACCCATAGTCAGCTCCATAGGCTCACCTCTGGAACCTTGCCAAATTTCTGCATGCCAAACAACTCCAGCCCTACAGAATCCATCACCTCACTGCGTTACAAAATTCTCCACTTCATAGAAACAATAAAGAAACAAAACCTACAACCCAGTGACCTACTTGTGAGCTTCGATGTCATATCCCTCTTCACAGCTATCCAAACAAATACAACCCCCTAAGCACATCCTAGATCTGACCAACCATTGCCTTTCCAACACGTACTTCATCCACAATGGACAAAGATATAAACAGATAGAAGGAGCACCTATGGGATCACCCCTCTCACCCGTCATCGCTAACCTATACATGGAACATTTTGAAACCAATGCTCTAGACAAATCCGAATACAAACCCAAACTCTGGCTTAGATATGTAGATGACACTTTCGTAATTTGGCCACACGGAAAGAAAAACTGGACAACTTCCTCACACATCTCAACAGCCTACACCCCAAAATACAATTTACCATGGAAACAGAAACCAACAATCAACTTCCGTTCCTGGACGTCCTAATTTACAAAAACCCAACGGCTCCCTAGGACACACCATCTACCAGAAGACACACACTAACGCTACTTAAATGCACAATCCCATCACCACCCTGCACAGATCAACTCGTGGCAAGACCCTCATCTCCAGAACCAAAGCCCTAGCTGACAAAGACCACTTGAGAACAGAATTACACACCCTCACTAACGTATTAATGTCCAATGGATTCCAAAGAAGCACAATCACCAACCTAATCCAAGGGAGACTCCCCAAAACCAAGACACAGAACAGGACAATGGCATCGCCCTCCTCCCTTACATCAAAGGCACCACAGATAAAATCAGCAAAATTCTCCACAAACACAATATCAGGACAGCCTTTGGCACTGATCAAAAATAGCCAACATCTTAAGAAACCCCAAAGACAAGATCCAGCTAGAAAACCAAGGAGTTTATAAAATACCATGCAAAATTTGCCCAGCCACATACATTGGACAAACCAACAGGAGAATAAATGCACGCGAGAACACAAGAACGCAGTCAGAAAAGAAGAAAAACTTCCTCCTTTTCCAGCACCTTAAAGCCACAGGACATGAAATTGATTTTGAGGGATCCAAACTTATCTCCAATACTGAACACTTCAACAAGAGAATAATTAGGAAGCCATCAAATAGAGAAACACCCCATAACATGAATAAACGGGATGATACTTCCCGCCTACCAGACATCTGGAAACTAGCCCTAATCAACAAACGAGTCCCAGCCACAAAACCAACACCGGACCCAAAATAACACATGATGCCACCACCAATCTCCTTCACCAGACTCAAACCCAAGCCCACGCCACAGATGAAAGGCAACCACCATCCAGAAACCAGACCATGGCTGCAACACCAGCTGCTACACCCCTCCAACCCCCAAACTAAGCAAACTGACACACGCTATAAACACATAGCCAGACCTCAAACTCGAGCCAAACCAAGGCCCAGAATGCCACATCACAGCCTTCCACCCAGGATACTACATCACAGAACTCAGGAGATCACAACACAAAACATCAGGAGGTTGCAGCACAGACAACGACCCAGGAGATTACAGCACCACACCCAGGACATCACAACAATAGAACTCAGAAGGTCATCACACAGCCCATTACCCAGGTCGTTACAACACAAAAGGCTGAGAGACACACAGCCAGCACCTCAGCCACACAGGGTCTCAGGAAAAAGCCATCCAATCTGCATACATCAACTCCACAAACCAATCAAGAAGTAACAACACAGCCAACTCTAGAGTTTAAAAGGGAAACAGCTACAATCACACACTTCTCCCAGGAGAACGAAGCTGAAGACACCAGCCTGAAGATGAGATGACGGATGAGATTTGAACGTTGCCCCACGGACAAGACCGAATACACCAAGACCTACATATATATATATATATATATATATATATATATATATATATATATATATCTCACAGAGATAAATCTATATAAGTATAGTCTATGTGCTATGCTCTATATTCCATAGCCATAAGCGGAGATAAGGTATACATTTTTAGCTATACAATATAAGTATAACTGCATGAATATTATAAATTAAATATGAATATTTATATAAATCTTCATTTTCTGGCAGTTTTTCAATTTCAATGACTTCTCACTGATCCTACCTATATACCAATATACCAATTTTATTTCCTCCTTTGACCTATATTTATCATGTTTTACTGTCTACCCATTGATACCAAATGTTCCAAATGGAGTAATATTCTAAGTCTTCTTTGTCATTTAATTTCATCATGAATCTATCCATCTCTGTACATTCCAAGATTTTACGAATTATAACTTCATCTGACAGAATGGTAGACATAATCTCCTCTCCATTGATTCTAAAGTTAGATGATTAGCATTGAATTGCAAACTACATAATCTTTTGCCCATTCTTAGGCTAAACATTTTTGTAAGTATTTTGGTACTGTTTCAGTTTATTGGAAAAACCAAACAATGAAATTAATAAAATTTATTTCATAGCTGTGGCATTACAGCCTGCTCTTTTCTTCTATCAGTGGAAATTACAATCATATTTCAAAAGTGATACACTGTACAAATTCTGTAGAAGGAAGCAATCAAAATTATTCTCTAATTTTTGCCTTCCTTCCTTTAATTGTTCTAACAGCTGCTATTTTTTAAATTACTCTTTGAGGTAAATTTTTAAGAATTGAGGTTTCAAAATTTTTGTTTACTTCTAAATATAATAAAATCCACATTCTGCTTCTCCAAAACAGTCTATGATATTAGAATGAAATGCATGGATTTTTAAAATTCAGATGAGTACTCTATTTTACAAATAATTTATTCAATTTTTCTATATACATATACACCTAAGAGGAAATCTTCATGGGTAATATTGAAATAAAGACGACTTACCCATGAGGACAGAAAGCAGTGTTAAAAATGAAGGAATGAAAAAATGAAGCATATGTAGCAGCCCATAAACACTTATTAGAAAAAAGATTTTGTTTTATTTTGTTTTGTTTTTTACCTACTTGGTAAAACCTAACAATTCTGGTTCCTAGGACTACCTATATTTATTTATAAAAGCAGAATAGCAGAACTTTGGATTTTTCAATCACTTGAAAATGTACTTATTTAAGGCAGATGTTATATTTGATAATACAGAAATCCTTATTCTGTTTGCTACTGTCATATCAAAATATGAGTTTGAAAGAATTATTTATTAAAATAGGAGTCTATCTATTTGTTATAGCTTACAACTAAATAGGTTAAAAACCTGAGGGGATTCTGATCCAAAAATAAAAATAGCAAAGTAACAGCTTCAATGCAAACTGTAAATCACTGTCACTCTAAAGATACTTTTTTTAAAGAGAGAAATTTTTAGGATGCTAAATTCATCTACAAATTTTCTAGAACACCTCCTCTGCTTTTATTAAAATAAAAATTTAAGTAAGAAAAAAATCCCTCTACATACCAAGAAATACTATTTATGACTACCGATGTTTTCAAATAAATAAAAAATCTTCTCTCAAATAATGATAGGAACTAACCAAATACTTGGACTAAAAGATTTACATTGTTCATAAAAGAATACTTGTCACTATTCAACCATAGTGGTTAGTAAGTAAAACACAATGACATTTTGTCCATTGCTTTTACATATGCAGTGCTGGAATTCCCCTCTCCTAATGTGTCCCACTTCCAAGTTTCATTCCTAAAAATGGAAGTTAAATTCTATACTATGATAAATTCATAGCATTAGTAGAAAAATGTTTATAAATATTCCTAATTTCATATTATGGTATTAAGATAACATTTCTAAACAATTACACTGCAACTTTTCTGCAGAGAAGATATTAAAAAAAAAACAATTTCTATTCCTTTCTTTCATGAATGTTAAAGAGAAATATTACACTTTTCTAATGTCTGCACTTAATAAATATTAGAACAAATACCATATGTTACAAGAAGAATATTATAAATTTACAATAAAATTGGCTACAATACAGAAATATCTTTATTTCTCTCCCATGTGCTTGGAACAAGATATTAGTTATGACATCCTATTCTAAAACTTGAAGAAATAGAATAGAATAGAACTTTATTATGATCTTAGACCAGCAATAATAAAATAATAATCATAATTTACTATATATATATATATATATATATATATATATATAAATACTGACACATTATAATACATTAACAGTGGATAAAAACATCTGTTAAGAAAATACATGTTCTCAAAGAGTTAGGGGCACTCCCTGGTTTATACGAGTGGACAGCCAATAAGCATGTGTGTAAATATCATTTTCCAAAGTTTGTTCTATCTCCAAAAATTGTCCCAAATTGACAGCTATAATTCTGTAACCAATTTTTTTCTAGTAGACATTGCAGCAATGCAGAATTTTGCCACTGCACGCGTAATAGCTGGGTTTGAATCCTGGAGGAGAAAGTCTACATAAAAATTGTCTGCCCTCCCTGGCAATCTCTCTAGTAAGGGGAGAATATACAATGACCTATAAACTCTGTATAACTCACAGTACAATAAAACATGTGAGATATCTTCAACTTGTCCTTTACCACATATACATACCTGTTCTGCTATTGGTGTTTTCTGATACCTGCCTTAAAGGAGTGCTGATGGGAGAATATTAAATCTGGCTCTGAAGAATGCTATTCTTTGTTTTGAGAAGATCAGATCATTTAGATATCTTGCTGATTCCCACACTCCCTATTTGATTCTGTCCCTGCTGTGGCGAGCCAACCTATTTAGTTCTTCTTGGAACTCCATGTCCTTCATTCTATTGATTACTACTTGCCTTGCTTGGTCAAAGCCTAGGGACATTAAGAATACTGGTGAAAGCCCATAGGAGCCCAGCTTTGCAGTCTATTGCTTGTTTCCAGGGGGAGGGGAACTTATCAGTCAGTACTAGCGGGGTCAGTCCCTCTGGGAAGAAATGCATTTTTAGCCAATGAATGATCATCATCTTCCAGGCTCTTACCTGAATTTGAGGCATGCCTGTCTCGATTCTTATCTGGACATTTGGAGTTCCTTTGGGTGCATCTAAGATGGCTCACAGGAATTTGGTTTGTATAGGTTCTAGCATGTCTTTTTTTTTTTTGCAAGGATTCCTATTTGTGCCCCATATAATTTGTGCCAATGTTTTGGCCTCAAAAAGTTTTAAGCCCGCAGGTACTAATTGTCCTCCACAAGTATAAAAAAATATTTAATTGCATTTGAGGACCTATAGGCTGCTTGCAGTGTGTGATCCAGGTGTGCCTTCCATGTCCCTTGTGAATAGAAAACCACCCCAAGGTATCTGAATATCCTAACCTGTTCTAAACCATGCCCTTCTATTTTCCAGGAATATTGTCTAGGTCTTTTAGCAAAAACTAAAACTTTTGACTTATCAAAGTTAAGGACCTGCTTATTCTGTTTACAATATTCAAGTGTTGCCATAATTGCTCTCTTCAGTCCTATGGGAGTTTGTGAAATTACAGCAGCATCGTCAGCATATAGAAGAATTAGGATTTTACGTTGTGCTACGTTAGGAGGATGTAAATCAGGGTTCTGTAAGAGGTGGATCAGAGGATTAATGTAGAAGTTAAAAAGGGAAGGTGATAGGATGCAACCCTGCTGTACCCCTTTTTGTACCCTTACTGGGCCGGTTAAGGTCCCTTGAGGATTACATCTCACTTTCAAGGTGGAATTAGCATACAATTTTTGTATGAGGAAAAGGAGGTGTTTATCGATGGTAGTGCGTTTTCATTTCTCCCAGAAGGTGTTCCTGGATATTGAATTGAAGGCCTGCTTAAAATCAAGGAAGGCTACGAAAAGAGAGGATTTTTTTTTATTTGTGTATTTTTGAACCAGATGATGAAGTACCAAGATATGATCCATTGTAGAACTTCCTTCTCTAAAACCAGCTTGCTCATCTTTGATGAAAATTAGCCAATCTTGTTTAGATGTTTGGCATATAATTTACTAATAACACTCAGGAGGCTAATAGGTCTATAATTGCCTGGGTCATTCCTATTACCTTTTTTATAAATTGGTATGATAATTGCTAGTCCCCAATCTCTTGGCATACGGCCCATTTTATTTATAAATGTAAACAGAGATGCTAAAAGTGGAGCCCACCAACTGGCATTCTTTTTGATTATTTCCAGCAGGACATTTATTTATTTATTTTATTTGACTTGTATGCCGCCACTCTCCGAAAGGACTCGGGGCGGCTCACAGATAAAAACATAGAACAATAAATAATTTTTAAAAAGATTAAACCTAACAAGCCAAATCCAACAGTAAAAACCCAATTAAAATCCCACCCTCCCCCACAGGAGGTCAGTCCAGCCCAGCCTGTAAGAACAACCAGGTTTTTAGATGGTGCCGGAAATAGGAGAGATCGGGGGCCAGCCGGAGCTGAATGCGTAGTTGATTCCATAAGGCGGGAGCCACTACAGAATAGGCCCTTCCCCGGGGCACCGCCAGCCAACATTGTCGTGGACGGGAGTCCCAGCCTGTGTGCTCGCACAGGGCGATCAGTATTTGATGTCGGCAGGAGACGCTCCCACAAGTACCCCGGACCCAAGCCATGAAGGACTTTGAATGTTAATAACAACACCTTGAATCTCACCCAGAGGGCAACTGGCAACCAATGCAGCTTGCGCAGGAGGGGCGTAACATGGGAGTACCAGAAAACTCCCATCACAACCCGCGTGGCCACATTTTGCACCAGCTGGAGCCTCCGGATGGTACGCAAGGGCAGTCCTAAATAGAGAGCGTTGCAGTAGTCGAGTCGGGACGTGACAAGTGCATTGAATGCCAACCGCCCTGTGTGAGCACACAGGCAAGGACTCCTTGGGGTCCCGTCGGCGGGCCAATGCCGGCTGGCGGTCCGACGACGAGCCTATTCTGTTGCGGCCCCTGACCTCTGGAACCAGCTCCCCTTGGGGCTCCGCCTGGCCCCTGACCTCCGCACCTTCCGCCATGATTTGAAGACTTGGTTGTTTGATCAATCCGGCTGTGACCTTTCTTTCCTGGGGTGGTTTTATATTTTTAATGTATTTTAAATTTGTTTGGGCTTGTAATTGGGTTGAATCTCTTTATTGTTGTTGTTTCTAGTTTGAGAGCCGAGTCTTCGGAGATGGTGCATACAAGTCCCAATAATAAATAAATAAATAAATAAATAAATAAATAAATAAATAAATGAGTGACCGTGCGAAGGGCATCTCAATCCAGGTACGGGTGCAACTGACGAACCAGCCAAACCTGGGCAAATGCCCCCCTGGTCATGGCCCCCACCTGCTCCTCCAAACCGAGCCATGAATCCAGGAGAACCCCCAGGTTTCATGCCCTAACCACAGGGGGCAACACCTCTCCCCCCATGACCAAAGATGGAATCTGTTCACTGGAGCGAGATGCCCGTACACACAGCCACTCAGTCTTGGCTGGATTGAGCTGTAGCCTGTTCCTGGCCATCCAGATCCGTACTGCATCCAGACAATGGGACATCACAGAGAGGGCATCACTGATTTGGTTTGGGGTGGAGATATATAACTATCGTCAGCATACTGATGATACCTCACCCCAAAACCCCGGATGATCTCACCCAGCGGCTTCATATAGATGTTGAACAGGAGGGGTGAGAGGACCGACCCCTGAGGGACCCCACATGAGAGCCCTTGGGACTGACCTCTGCCCTCCTACCAACACCGATTGCGAACGCCCTGAGAGGTAGGAGGTGAACCACTGCAAAACAGTGCCTCCCACTCCCAACCCCCCAAGGCACCGCAATAGGATACCATGGTCGATGGTATCGAAAGCCGCTGAGAGATCTAATAGGACCAGGACAGAAGAAAATCCTCTGTCCCACGCCCTCCAGAGATCATCCACCAGCACGACCAATGCCGTTTCTGTGCTAAACCCGGGCCGGAAGCCCGACTAGTAGAGATCTAGATAGTCCGCTTCATCCAGGAAAAGTGGAAACTGCTGAGCCACCATGCTCTCAACAACCTTCGCTAAAAAACGAAGATTGGAGACTGGACGAAAGTTGTTCAACACAGCTGGGTCCAGGGCAGGCTTCTTCAGGAGGGGTCCACCGCCTCTTTCAAGGCGGCGGGGAAAGAGCCCTCCCTTAGTGAAGTGTTGACCACTGCCCGGAGCCAGCCGCACGTGACCTCCCTGGAGGCATATACCATCCAGGAAGGGCACGGGTCCAACAAACATGTGGTGGAACTCAGACGTCGCATAATCTTGTCCACTTCATCCTCAGAAACAGGATCAAACTCAGCCCAGATGATATTGGCCGGACTTCTTGCATCCCCCCTCCTCAGACAACTGCAAATTAGAGTCCAACCCTTCCTGAATCCGAGCGATCTTATCCAACAGATACTGGCCAAATTCCTCAGCCCTACCCTGCATAGGGTCCAACCCTGCCCCCCAATATAAGAGGGAGCGGGTGACCCTAAACAGGGCAGCTGGGTGGTCATCTGCGGATGCTATGAGAGCGGAGATGTATGACCTCTTTGCCGCCCCCACAGCTACCAGATAAGTCCTAATATAGGCTCTTAACTGGGCTCAGTCAGATTCGGAGTGGGTCGACCTCCACCTGCTCTCTAAACCTCTCCTACACCGCTTCATCTCCCTAAGCTCCTCTGTGAACCAAGGAGCCATCTGGGATCTGCGCAGTGAGGGGACAAGGGGACAACTTGGTCGAGGGCCTCAGCAGCAGCCTGTTGCCAGGCAGCTGCCAGTACCTCAGCTGAGCTGTGGATAAGGGAGGCGAGCAAAGACCCCAGTTCCGTCTGGAACCTTTCAGGGTCCATCAGACGTCTGGGGCAGAACCATTGCACTGGCTCCTCATCCCAATGGTGTGGGGCTGCTTGTTGGAAGACCAGCCACAGGAGATAATGGTCTGACCATTCTACGGGTCCATGCTACATTATCAGTACCTGGTGCCTTATTAGCCTTGAGGGTTCCGATCAACTGGGATATCTCTCTTGGTGTAACCGGGGGCCAGTAAGGAGTTTGGTCCAAACTAATTTGGCTCTCCCTAGTTACATAGTCATGGTCTGTATATAGCTCTCTTCCCAGGCATGAATCGGTACCTGATTAGTTGGGGGTAGGGGGGATTTCCCCAATCCTCTAGTGATGTGCCAGAAAAGGGATGTATTTTTTGTCTTGACTGCTGCAATTAATCTATGCCAAGACTCCTTCAGAGCACACTTTTCTTTTAGCAGGGTCTTATATTGTGCCTTCAACTGCTTTAAGTAGTGAGTGTGATCCTCAGAAGGGGTGTTTTTACTTTTCCTATACTCTTTGTTATATGTCCTTTTCAGTTGCAATCTCTATCAAACCATTTTTATTCTTTAAAATCGGCTTTTTGGATTGAGCTAGTATTCTGTTAGTGACAACCAATTTCAAATTTGAAATTAAAGTTTCAAACCCTCTAAGTATGATCTTCAAACTTATTTCTTAGTAGAGATGTAAAGTTCTATTGTTTCTGGCACTAACATCCATTTAGTGACTTCCTTTACATTTTTCTCGGTCCATTTAATTTTTACCTGGGTATTTTGGCTCTCTAGCCTGGGTAGGTAGATTGAACCAGTCCTTAGAAATTTCTGGTGTAATGCAAGAGTAAGGATTACTGAATTGTGGTCGCTTTCCAGTCATGAGTCTCCATCTTCTCCAAGAACTTCTGGAGGTCATATGATATTATCCAATAATCAACTATGGATTTTCTTTCCACTTCCCGATAAGTATATTCTGCTTGGTAGTCGCCTTTTGTGGAACCATTAAGGATACAAAGGTCCAAACGTAAAGTCATCTGTCTTACACACATACATGCCTCATTTGCTTTAGGGTCTTTAAAATGTCTGATACATTTTCATCATAATGGATCTTAAATTGATTAAATCATGCTTGATCGTTTGGACCCATCCTAGCATTTAAGTCCCCTCCAATAATTATTGCTGCTGTGGGGTATTTGTCTGAACAGCCAAGGATAAAAACTTCTATGCATCCCAAATTTTGTTGATCAAATCCTTCTTCTTGAGTAGAGGAATGTAGATATTAAAAAGCAAAATCTTCACCTGTTTATATACAAGTAAGGTAGTCACAACCCATGGCTGAAACCCATGGCTGAAAACCCATGGCAGTGATACACATTTAAATTGCAAGGCTGTATTAAGTAGTGTCACAATACCCCCTTTAGCTCTCCCACCCACCTTACTTGGAGCAGCCGGGATAGAGTTGATCCAATAACCATCCAACTGGATCCCTCTTCAGGGATCCAGGTTTCCTGTAAGAAGAGGATGTCGAATTGTGATATGTAACCAAAAAAGAGTTGGTCTTTTGATGGGACCGTCCAGCCTGCTATATTCCAGGTTATAATGGAGAGGGGATCATCTTTTGCCGCTCATCAGGAAATTTGATTTATACAAAGGGAAGTTGTAGGGTTGTTGCAATGGACTGAGGTGCTGTCGTGCACAAAATCGGCTTTCTCTAAAAGGAGGGGAGACCCATCTGAATCCTGTGTAGACTCCTGAGAAAGTTGTTCAGAATAAGGGGTTTTAGCACCAGCTCAGAGCTTGCCATTCCTGCACCTCTTCTCTAGGTGTAGGGCAAGGGGTTATTAGGTCATGCTTCATTCGACTTTGAGATGATGGTATTGTTGTGAGACCTCTCCCAATCTCTTGTTGTGGTGCTGAAGCTGTCATGGGATATTCACATAAGGATGATAGTATCTCCATCTCTACTGGAGCCTCTAATGGTCCCTTGTGTATCTTGGCTTCTGTTTTCCATCTCATATCCATGCAATCCCTTGTCCTCCAGGGGAGAAGTAAGAGGTTCAATTACTGGGGAGACCAGATCTATAAGTGGCTCAGCAGCGTCCATTGTGACCAACAATGATTTCTTTAAATTTTCTAACTTGATTAATATGTTATCTTGTTCTTTTCTTGGGAGAGTGCCAAAAGCAGTAATGAGGTCCATTTCTATGCTGTTAAATACATCTTTACCGACCAAGGATGGCTGACTCTCACTTTCTTTCTCTCTTTTTCCAAGATTGAGAATGCAGAAGAGACAGCAGCAATGGGAGCTCGCATGTTAACAATTAAAGGTTTAACCTTTTCCTCACAGAAGACTCTGATGGGAAAGATTTGGAAGGAGGCTAAATGTGTCTTCATCTTAAACAGCATCAGCGGTATGGTGGGCTCCTTGAAAAACAGGAGTATCCGCTTCCAATTTGGGACCTCAGGAAGCCATTCCACAGCTCGAAGATCAATCTGCCCCTGGTGGCAGTGAAGAAGCTGATTTAGGGAATTTAGTATGGCACTTTTAGTATTCCAGTGTCCGTAATTTAATCTGTTCATATGGATTCTCAAAGCAATCTGTTGTGTTTGCAATAAGTGATGTGATTGTAGGGGAGATGCTTTCCTGGCTTCCAATGAAACCTGTCTATTGAGACCTCCTCCTCTTGTTGCTTTGTCTGGAGAAGGGCTGTTTTTCTTAGAGGGCTGCCACTTTTTAACAGGTTTTTTAATTGTTTCCCTGGGTCTTTGCTCCTTTTCTTCTTCCATATCCTGAGTATGGAATTTACCCAGGTCTGCTGTAAGCACGTTGGTGATGGAGTCTGTAGCCTGATGCTGTGCTTGCAGAAAGACAGCGATATCTTTTCTTAGTGTCTCTACATCGTGTTGGATGGTTATTAATTGTTCAAATATTGAGACAACCGTTTGCAATGTGAGAAGGCATTGCTTTGCCATAAACTCTGTTGTATTCTCCCATGGTAAGCTCTCCTCACTTTGAATTAGTTTATTGTTAACCTTTTTAGTCTTTATCAGTCACCATATCAGCTGTAACTGGCTTAGTTGTTTGTGAAAAAATCTGGCAGTCATTTTGGTCCTCCCCCACTAGATTGGGAAAGTCTAATATCTGCTGTTTTGTCAGATCTCTTTGCAGTTCCTGTTCTAACTTCTCAATATTGTTGGAAATGGAAGGGGGGTTAGTTTTACTTACAGATCTCTTGCCAGCAAAGTGCTCTTCAATTCTTGGTTATTTTGCAGTCTTCAGTGGTGGGAGAGATCCTGGGCTAGTGCCATGGCGCTTCTTTCTTTTCCCCATGCCTTGTTAATCCTCAGCAAAACAAAAACTTTTGTCTGTGTTGTGGTCTACGCTATTATCTTCTCCGGAAAATATTATTTAAATAAAAAGGATCCAGTGGGAATTGGATAAAATTGATAAAATAAAATAAAACCAAGAGGAGCTGCTGCAGCATGCTCTGGCAGCCGGCTTCCCCCAGCTCCTCTCTGAAAAAATATATATTTGGTGGTCCTAGGTATATACAAATCTCTTTATTCCTAAAAATGGCAAAGAAAACTGATGGTTGCTGTATTTGATAGTAGCAGGCAAAATAATATAAGCATATATTGTGTTGCTTATGCAATTGCTGGGGGATAAATATAGGATAAAATATATCTTTCTAAAACCTTCACATATAATTGTTTAGATTAGTTCAATACACAGTAAGTAAAATTCTACTTTGACATCTAGTGCAGTGGCCCCTAACTTTCCTAGCATCAAGGAGTGGTTTTGGAAGAAAAAATTGTCTTCCACAGACCAGGGGAGAAGGGATATGGTTTCATGCACAATCTAGATCCCACACATACATAGATGAAGCTTCACTTGCTCACCTGCCACTTGCACAGTCTGGTTCCTAACAGGCCACAGACTGGTACCAGTCTGCAGCCCAGGAATTGGGAACCCCTGATCTAATGGAAAACAAATAGTCATTGAAAAAAAAGTGTTCCTCACATCAAGTCTAATGTTTCTAAAAAAAACTTTTCATAAAATTATTTAGGAAAAATAAAATCAAAGCATCTCTGTATTGCATAATGATACTCTAATCCTGCACATTCGGTGTAAGCATGGTCTAAATTTACAATCCAAAACAAGTGTGCAGTTCTGTTAAATAATATTAATTGAGTTTGGCCTGGATCTTTAAACCTATATCTATTTCACAGAGTCATTCAATAAATTGCAATGCCAAGTTGTGTCAGATCAAAACAGATTTATTTATAACAGAACAATCAATAAATATATTATTCTTAAATATATACAGAGTCTTTTCTTCTTTCGTTCCTCTTAAACAGTCCTTCAAGGAACTAGAAGTCACTATGAGGATTCACAGTTCTTCCTCTCATAACCTCTTCTTAGATATAGCTAACCTCTTTAGAAAGTCCCTTTCTCTTTAGGTTATAGATCTTCTCTCAGATCTCTTTGCTATATCTTCTCATACACAAACCTCAGTCTGTCAGATCCTAATATCTCCTCAGAGTCTTGGATCTTCTCAGTATCTCCAATCTCCCTCAGAATCTCCTCATTTTCCTTCTCTCATTGAAAATGACAGTTGACAGCCCCTTTTATACTTAAGGCGTGTCCTACAGTATCACAGTGAGGTGCTCAATGCCACCCTGTCATTGGTAGGTTTGATCACCCCATCAAACTCTACTAATTTGTAAACTGCATAGTAACTCCAGAAAGTTCTACTTTCTGACAAGTTCTTAGTCTTGTGTTTGCACTTCCTAGGATTTTCTCTCTCTGATTGCTAAAATTAGCAGTGTAGATCACCAGCATTCTAAAAGAGAAAACATGTAAAAGGTAAACTACATCTCCTACAAAAAAAATCAATGTTGTATTTTTAATAAAATGTTTCTGCATCCTACTGTGCCAAAAAAAAAGAAAACCAAGCAATATGACTTCATCTACTTTGCCTACTAGAATTCCTAGATCTTTCCTACAAAATTTTAACAGTAGCCTCAAGTACCAAAATATTGCCTACTTGCATTAACATGTTTGCTTCAACATGGTTTCTTGAATTAGCCAGGGCTTAAATTACATTAAGCAGAAAACAATTAACTACCTCACTAAATTTACATATAATCCTTCATTTAAACTATGGAAATATAACTTAATGACAAAGAGCAAGTCCAGCCACTGAATGCTATAGAAAGAATTGTTTATAGGGAAGGTTCCCATTTTAACTTGGAAGTACAATTAAGGCTTGGTGGGTATAAAAATTTGGAAATCAATCCACTCTCAACTAGTTCTAAAATTCTTATTTGGTTTTCTTTTTGAAGAGAAAAAGACTGTGCTGCAGTTTTTGGCTGTTTTCTGGAAAATTACTCTCTGGATATTGCAGATACAATTTAAATAACAAAAAGTTCAAAAAGAAATTGTTCTTGTTGTTTGTCCTTCTTCTTCCTGCATGACAGGAAATTCACAAGAGAATTTCTATCTAGATATCATGATCAGTTATGTCTGAACACGTGAATATACCCTTGTGCTCCTGGAATTTGTCATTTCCTTCCAATACAGCTTTCTAAGAAGTTGGCAACTAATGTTAATGATTACTTCTTCTGCGGAAAGGGAAGGATATTCTGTAATACTTTAAGCATTACATAGCTCTTAACATTTTGAATTTTTCCTTTACGTTTGTTGGTAGAGCAACAATAACTTCAAAGTTTCATGTTTCATCCTGTAGGGAAGAAAGTCCACTGCATTTCATGATTAAGCATGGAAGCTCCAGATGCAGGTATAGGCAACTATTATTTGTTCTTTGGTAGGCCATGGTTGCTTTCTGATACTGAAACATTTACATTACATTACATTAATAATAAGAAAACAGCTCAGGGCTTAATAAACATATCCAGCAATGCTGTTATGGTTGGTTGGCCAGATGCCAAACATGTGTTCAAGGAGAGGCAAAATGAAGAGGATAATGAAAGAACAGAAATCAGAAAATGCTCATTAAACCTGATGCCTTCATCATTTTAATATGTATTTCCCTGCCGCATCATAAACACAGTTATTAAAAATTAACAAGTAGGACATTAAACACACACACAAATATCTGTTTATGAATAAGTAAAATGGCCTTCCATCTAATCTGAATTGGCTAATTTATTTGAGTAAGTGCCCCCCACTTACTATAATATCTAGAGTAAATGCTAACAATCAGGAGGCTGTGAGTTCGATCCTAGGTAGGGGCTAATATTTGGAATAGACTCTCCTGCTGGAGCAGGGGGTTGGACTAGATGACTTCCAATGTCCCTTCCAACTCTGTTATTCTATAAGTAAATTGGGAAGATATGAAGTTCCCTTTCTGATCACCTCAGTTCTGCTAAATAGATTTGCTTGCCAAGTGCTCTTCTAGAGAAAAGTGTTTCAAAGGTTAAAAGTAAATGTTTAAGTACTGCATTCCATATTCATTTTCACTGTCCATGTCAATCCCTACAGACTTGAGAAATCTAACAGTTGGAATAATTCAGCCTCATTTTTTATAAATTACCATACCATCATTTAAATGACATATTTTTTTTGATAGATTTTATTCTGGAAAAAGATTGTGTGCCTAATTTGAACTATTAATCAACCAGCCACAATTAAGACACACGGGCAGAAATAAAAAAAAATGTTCTCCCATCTTCGAAGAGAAGATGGCTGCTGGAGAATTTAGGGGGATGTAGATCCTGGTTTCAGTTTACCTCAGTTTAGTTTTTAAAATCTTAATCTATGTAGTTTGAATGTTTTAGTATTTCAATTATTTTTAGGTCTTTTAAACTAATTTTTAACAGGGTTAAGAGCCTCGGTGGTGTAATGGTTAGAATGCTGTACTGCAGGCCACTTTTGCTAACTATCAGCTGCCTGCAATTTGGCAGTTCAAATCCCACCAGGCTCAAGGTTGACTCAGCCTTCCATCCTTCTGAGGTGTGTAAAATGAGGACCTAGATTGTTGGGGATAATATACTGACTCTGTAAAACTGCTTAAAGAGGGCTGTAAAGCACCATAAAACAGTATATAAGTTTAAGTGTTATTGCTATTTAATCACCTTGCCTTTTTTACAAAAAAATAATGTTTATATACTATTTTAGAGATTAACATGGAAGAGCAGCAACAGCAGGAATGTTTTCCTTCTGTAGTTTTATCAATAAACCAGGACTGATAAGATTGTTTGGATCTTTTACTTTTTCAGTATAAGTATTTTTAATAAACCTATGATAGTGAAGCAACAAATGGTAACAGGCAAACCTCTCTCAGAAACAACATGGCTGCAATAACGCCAAGACAAACTAAGATAAAAGACTTTTTCTAGATATTGGACCTGCAAGTAAGACTCCTTTTCTCTCCCCCCCCCCCCCCAAACAAACCTAGTCCCTTACTGGATTGGGACTAGGACGATTGCTTCTCTGTGGAGGAGGGAGTTCCAGCTACAGTAGGGGGAAGGGGCAAACAAGAATAATATTAGGAACAATTTTAAAGCAGACTTGGATTTGGTCACCAAAAATTGCCTACTAACAGCACAAACAGTCTCTCTCACATTTTACCAACTCCTGGAAGCAAAAGTCGGGATTAAAGAACTAAAGTCTCTAATGAGAAAACATACTAATAAATTACATGAAGAAGTAAACAGCAAAGCTCACATTCCAAAGCTTATCCATGATGTTTGGTGAGCCTGTATGGATTGGGGCCTCAGGGTGAGGAGGATGTGGTGGAGAGCCTGGTCTTGCAGAGATACAGGATCTTACTCCAAGTTGCTAACACCCCCCTGAACAGGGGCAGGTGGCATAACAGAAGAGTGGTTTTGATCTCTCTATCCCAACTCTTATGCTGTATGTAATACAAGCTAACAGAGATTTCCAACAAGCTAACCGAGATTTCTTGGCTCCCCGACAGACAAAGGTGCAAAAGAATACTGCTAACCTTTGGGCAGATTGTTCTTCCATCAATATTATTCAGGCTTGAGACCTCACTAAAGAAATTCTGTATATGACCAAGACGGATATTTCACATCATCCAAATTCAGTTCCTGTTAAAGTCTGGGCAGAGAGCTAAGACAGTGAGGGAGGTTGACATCAACCTTGGGAACTCTAAAATATTAACGGCCAAACAAACAAGCCCTCAACTAACAAGGTTAGAAAAAGATTAGGACAATAAAACAGAATATTTAAACCCAAACAAAGGAAAGCTTCAGTTCATGGATGATGAGGAAGAGCTAATCCACAAGTTTGCCACCCTTTACTCAGGAGACCAAGAGATGATATTAAAGAAGATTGAAATAACTGATCAAATATTGAGGTTGGCAACTAGTGCAACAGAAAGCTTGAATGTTTTGCTTCTTTCTGGCAGCTCTTCCATGGAACTGCTATCAAGTCTGGCTTCTGAAAGCACTCAAGCTATTCTAGAAAAGTGCAATGGCTCATTTCTCCCAGTAGTCACACTAAAATACACTTGGAAGATATTTTAGCTAGCTAGTGTCAGGAGAGGGAAATAAATTAGATGAATTTGTTGGGAATTAGCCTGAGACATATAGTAAAAGCAGACAGAGCAGCAATGGTGAGTTCACAGCTTCTTTAAAGCTCTTTGAAGCTGCTTTATGAAGCTGCTTTATGAAGCAAAAGAATTCTTATGTTCCTAAACCGAAGTATTTTATATGCTTTGGTATGTTTTGGAACCTTCCACTTTTTCTCCTGAAGAACTCACACTATACAGTAAGGATGAAAGAAAATTTCACTGAACTTTTATTTATTTATTTGATTTGATTTGTCAATCGCTTGCAAGATAATAGGTATAAGTATAAACATAGTTATGAATACATGGAATGGATACATGTAAGAAAAATAAAAATAAAAAGAATCAATAAGACAGGGACAGTAGGCACGTTGGTGTGCTTATGCATGCCCCCTACAGACCTCTTAGGAAAGGGGTGAGGTCAATAGTAGACAGTCTAAGGTTAAAGTTTTTGGGGTTTGGGGAAGAAACCAGAGTCGGGTAGCATATTCCAGATATTGACCACTCTGTTGCTGAAGTCGTATTTCCTGCAATCAAGTTTGGTGCGGTTAACCTTGAGTTTGTATCTATTGTGTGCTCTTGTATTGTTATGGTTGAAGCTGAAGTATTCATTGACAGGTAGGACATTGCAATGTATGATTTTATATACTATACTTAGATCGGACCGAAGGAGGCATAGTTCTAGGTTTTCTAGGGCTAGAATTTCAAGTCTGGTGGCATAAGGTATTCTGCAATGAGTAGAGGAGTGGAGAACTCTTCTTGTGAAATATTTCTGGACTTTCTCAACTGTGTTAATATCAGATACATAATGTGGGTTCCAGACTGATGAGCTGTATTCAAGAATTGGTCTAGCAAATATTTTGTATGCTCTAGTTAGTAGTGTAATATTACCAGAGAAAAAGCTACGTAAGATTAGGTTAACAACTCTTAATGCTTTTTTGGCTATGTAGTTACAGTGGGCTCTAGCACTTAGATCATTAGAGATGAGTACTCCAAGATCCTTGACAGAGTTTGGATCATCAACAAGGTCTTGACTATTCAGCCTGTATTTTATTTTCTGATTTTTTTTGGCAATATGTAAGACAGAGCATTTATTTGTTGAGATTTGAAGTTGCCATTTGTTTGACCATTCTGATACATATTCAAGGTCTTTTTGAAGGGTAGCAGTATTGTCTGTGGTGTTGAATAGCTTTATATCATCAGCGAAGAGAACGCAGTTGCTCTTAATATGATCACAGAGGTCATTTATGTAGAGTATGAAGAGAACTGGTCCTAGAACACTGCCTTGGGGGACACCATTGTTGACAGGTACAGAATTTGATAGGAAGCTCCCAATTTTGACCATTTGTTGTCTGTTTGACAGGAATGCTTCTATCCAGTTATGCAGGTGTCCAGAGATACCATAAGATTTTAGTTTTAGGAGTAGTTTGTCATGTACCACTGAATTGAAGGCTTTACAGAAGTCTATGTAGATTGCGTCTATTGCTTTGCCCTGATCGAGTTGTGTAGTCCATATGTTTTTGCAGTGTAAGAGTTGCAGATTACAGGATGGTTTTTTTTCTGAAACCAAATTGTTTATTAGAGAGTAGGTTGTTTGCCTCTAAGTGGAGGATAATGGATTGGTTAATAATTGATTCCATGATTTTACAGGTGACGCAGCATAAAGAGATTGGTCTGTAATTTTCAAGTAGACTGGGGTCTCCCTTTTTGAAGATGGGGATGACTGTGGCTTGTGTCCATAGTTTTGGCAAGGACCTGGTCCTGAAAGATTTTTCAAAGATTATGCTTAGAGGTTCAGCTTTGGCAGCGGATAGCTTTTTTAAGAAGTAGGCACATATTCAGTCCGGTCCAATAGATTGGTTTTAGATTGCGTAGTGCTTTTTCAACATTGTCTTCTGTAAAATCAATATGTATTAGATCATTGTAGTTGTCTGTGGTTCAACTAGGAAATACTGGGCATGATCCATTGCTATTTACAAATACTGAGCCAAAGAATGTGTAAAGAGGTTGGCTTTAATGGTGTCGTCATTGCAGTCTTTTCCATTAGGTCCTTTCAGGGTGGGATGGACCTTGAGTCTTTTAGTTTGTTGTTTACAAAATTGTAGAAAGTGCGGGTGGAATTGGTGAATAGAAGGTTTTCCTCTTGTTTAATGTGATAATTGGTGCATTCAGTCTTTATCTGGTGGCATAAATTTTTGTATCGGCTTTTGAAGTTGGCAACGTGACCAGATTTGTTTTTCTGCCAAAGTGATCTCTTTTTGGATTGAAGTTTTCTTATTGTTATGGGTAATCTGTTTTTTCTGGTTTTGGGAGTTGTTATTGGTACATATAGTTTGATGACTCTTTTGACTTCAAGTAAAAATATTCTGTAATGGTCTTCAGCATTATTGGATCCAGTGAATAGAAATTGCCAATCAAGGGATGAGAGATCATTGTCTATAAGATCATAGTTGCCTTTTTTGAAGTTATAATTGGGGATCACATTGTTGTGTTGATTTTTGTGTGGACGTATGTTGAGACAAAAGTCAATCATGCTGTGGTCACTGTTCGAAAAAGGTTCTTTAATTTGTATTCCATAAATTGAATTCAAACTATTGCAGAAGATGAGATCGAGGCAGTTGTTGAGTCTAGTATTGTTGGTTACTAGTTGTTCTAGTCCCAGATTTGTTACAGCATTGTAGAAGGTTGCATGTATGGGTTCAGTTTTACATTCGTTTAGGTCCAGTTAATGTGAGGATTGAACTCACCAAGAAAGATAAAAATGTGTGGGCAGGATGTTGCCCATGTTAGTAGTGAATTTAGCTTGTTTACATGTTCGATGCCATAATCAGGGGCTCTGTAACATAGTAAGAATCAAAATGTGATATTTAAGGACAGGTCACAGACGATGGTCACAGGAAGAGCAAGCTCCTGGGTAACTTGGATGTTTTTTAGATGTAAGACTTTTTATAGAAGATAGCAATGCTACCTCCTCTATGGATTTCACAATCTGATCAGTAAACATTATAGTCTGTTACTGTGGTAATGGAGTCAGGGAGAGATGCGTTGAACCATGTTTCACAGACAAATATGATGTCAAATTTAGCCATATTTAGTAATAGCAGAAATTCAGGTATTTTATTCACAAGGCTTCTTGCATTCAGTAGTTTGCATTTAAGGCCAGTTGTAGTTGGAATTGAGGTAGTTAGGGGTGTGCATGCCTAGTTTTGAGTGATAATGGGTTGGATGAGGTAGGATTGGATGTGGAGTTGTGGGTTGTGAGACTTTTGATACAATCAGGGTGGTAGTCAATGGACAGATCCTTCTCTCCATTGTCTAGACGTCTTTTGAGTTCATTGCAGAGTTCACGGGAGCGGATTCTTTGCAGTACGGATAAGTCTGGTTTTGAGCGAAGTTTTTCGTGGTTGGGATTGGTTTTTGCAATGGTGTTTATTGTATGAATGAATATGCTTGTTTGGACTCATTTTTGCATACAACTCTACAAAATTTTGGGGCCACTGAGCCATCATTGTATTTGAACCCAGGGCCATCTCTGGTTATTTCAATGATATCTTCAGTTGTATTTGATATCTTTGTTGTATTTGAGTTGCTTATGATATTGCGAACTTTGGTGATGTCATCTGATTCGTTAGTGCTTTCAAGACCAAGTAAGATGGCATTTGGACGTTTCTGATCACATTCCATGATGTCTCTAATGAGTAAGGGGATATCATTTGTGGAATTATTTGATGGGATAGTAATTATTTGTGGTTGTGGTTTGGTGGTTATTTTTGGTTGTAGTTGTGATTGTAGTTGAGGTAGTAGTTGTGGTAGTTGTTGTTGAGTTGGGATTTGATTTTGAGCTGATAGGTAGTCGCTTATCAGTGCTGTATTTTTTTTTCAAGAGAAATTAGGCTTTCTTGTATAATTGTTTCAAAACGTGTTGCTAAGCATTTTTCTATTGAGTGCATGAGTGATTCTATGCTATCAACTCTGTCAGGCAGGGTACTTGGTTTGTTTAGCTTAGGAAAATATGATGGACATAGATAAGGGAATGTATCTGATGCTTTTAGGAGATCAGCTAGGTTTTTGTTTAATTTTAAGCAGGCAAGGTGGGCTTAATTGTCACATAGGTAGCATTTGATGTTATTTTCACTTTCATTGATGGTTTTAAGACATCTGAAGCATGTACAGGAGTCTGGGAGGTCATTGGTAGAGATATTATTTTTTGTTGTTGTTTGGTAGTGGAGGATTTGGAGTTTGTGGAGTTTCTGGCTGGCATGGTCAATGACAATAGTACACTAAACAATTACAATAGCTAATTAATGTGTTATGAAGACAGCTACTTGAAGAATATTGGTAATTAATAAATGTTAATTGATAAATTAGAGAACAAATCAAAAGTAAGGTTACTTATTACTAAGAATCAATCAATCAACTTATTACTAACAATCAATCAATCGACTAGGATAATCAATAATACAGTATTAAATCTCTAACAATTCAATGAATCAGTAAATTAGTGGTCATTTAACAATTAAGTATTATACTATTATATGATAAATCAATTATTATAGACAAAACATTATCTATCAATATTTGGTCTTGAGGTACTGAAATAGTGGAGGTAGTGAAGTATTGGAGGTTTGTTGTGTAAAGTTCCTTTGTTTTTCCTTAAAGCCACGTTTTTTGGGTTTGTTTTTGTTTTGTTTTTGTTTTAAAGAGGAAGCGTTGCTGTTTGATAGATTTGAATGGAGAAGATTTGAATAAGCTCACCAATCATCTACTTTGGAGTTTGGAATGGATGAGATTTGGGTGGGGGTTTAGTGGAGGTTGTCCAATTAGCTGAGTGGGAATTTAAATTCAGGCTGACTTATCAGCTGGGTGATTTAAATGGAGCTGGGTGATTTATATGGAGACTATCAATTCTCCGTGAGTCTCCTTTGTTCTCCCCAATTAGCAGCCATTTAGAATTACACTCTCTTGCTCTCTTCCAGTCCCAACTCCCTTTCGGATGTTTAGGATTACCCTCTGTCAGTTTCATCTCTTTCTCTACAGTTCAGATTCACACTCTACACCAGTCAATCTTCACTCCCAGATCAGTCTTTCTGTAAGTGTCTGGATCAAACTCTCATCTAAACATAGCTCGTCCCGGCTCTTATCTGTATCCGCTCTTTGTTATCCACTCTCCACTCTCATTTATTCACAGCTCGTGTCGGCTCTTATCATTATCCGCTCTCTGCTATCCGCTCTTTGCTCTCTGCATGCCCTATTTGTTATCCACCAGTCCCAGTTCTTTCAGGTCTCACCCGTTCGGAATGGCGTCCTAGGGAATGGAGTCTTAGTCTCTCCACTCAGGATGATGTACTGGCTCATCTCTCTGCTCACTCGCAGTATTGCCAGCAAGTTTTCAGTTCTCAGAACCTTCCAAAATCTTTTGACAGTCCCGGTTGAGGTAGATTGTGGCTCTTTTGGCCCCAGACTCCACACCCCATCTTGGAGTAATGAGCATTGCAGCTGATCTCCACACCTCGCCCTCTCTGCTCACTGTGGCTACCCAGGAAGGTAAGGCACTCAGCCAAAGGGCCACTTCAGCGTGGACATGGCAAGACTCAGCTGCCTTTGGGGTCTGGCTCTCACCATCCTTCTGCCCTCCGCCTGCATGCCGCCCACTCACCCTGTCACTACGTTTTTTTATTTGTCTGCTAAGTGTCTAGGCTAAGATTTGCAGGCAGAGCCTGCTAGAACATTGTTATCTTGTCTCTATAGCAACATGAGATAAGACTGTCTTGTGATGTCTGATTTACTGCGCATGCTTGAAAAAAAGTTTACTTTTTTCTTCACTTCCTGTAATTTTTATATATGCCTGTGTGTGTTTAACTGCTGGTAATGTAGTCAGTTAGGTTTATTATTTTTGTAAATAAAAATATGTTTCTTAGATTATTTTCCGGGTTTTATTTAATCAAAGTTGACAGCAAAAGAAAGGCACGGTCCATCATCTCTAATTAGCAGAGATTTATGGAAGCTGTTTTTTTATGCCCTGACACACCCTTTGCCTCAGACTGGAGGATGAGCAAGTCCCTGGCTCTGGTCTTTCCTGGGGCCTCTGCCTGCATGCTGTGACAATGGTGTGAGCCCCATGGACTAGAAGGTAAGGCTGACGGTGGAGAAGGAAGATCCAGTCCGGGCTTGCTGTGCTCAGCTGAAGGACCACCTTGGTAGGGGAAGGGGAGACACAGTGAGGTTTGACTGCTTTTTGGGCACAGCTTTGGCTTCCACAGGGCCAGATGTGAGGACGCGAGGCAAAGCAGAAGTTGAGAAGGCAACAACCCAGAGCAGGGCCAGGCCTTGCCATGTCCTCCTCCCACCAAGAAGCATGCAGCCACCACCTCTTTGCTGGAGCAAGTATCCTTCAGCCACCAGTCTTTGCTGGCACGAGAAGTGTGCAGCCACCAGTCTTTGCCAGCATGAGAAGCCTTCAGCCACCGCTCTTTGATGGCACGAGAAAGCTCCAGCTGCTGCTATTTGCTGGTGTGAGAAGCCTGCAGCCGCCGTTTTTTGCTGGAATGAGAAACCTCCAGCTGCTGCCTTCTCATGCTGAAAAAGACTGGCGGCTGCAGGCTTCTTGCTCTGAAAAAGACTGGCGGCTGCAGGCTTCTCGTGCCGAAAAAGAGACAGTGGCTGCAGGTCAGTGTCTCGGGGCAGGGGAATGTGCCCAGCTGCACCAACAAAGGCCGGAAGTAGCCATCCACCATTTCCTGCTACAAAAACCTTTTTTAAAATCCTGACTGTTGGGCAACGAGATCCAGCAACAGATGAGGCATCAGAGAACCACTATTGCTGTTGCTGCACAAAGGTAAGTCCAAGGCTCCAGCCACTGCCGATTTGGTCCACCTGTGCCGCCCCACCTTGCCATGAGTGACATCGAGTTGGCCATGCCTACTCAGTCACATGGCCCCCTTCCAGCCACGTCCACTTGGTTTTTAGGATTGTTAAATTAATTGGATCCCACCACTGACAAAATCTATTTCAAATCAACATTTACGCTTGACTTTTGACTGTAAATTGTGGGAATAGACAGGTGACATAGGACAAAATACAAACCAGATTGCATATAACTTAAAAAAATAATTAAAAATTAAAATGTTTCCAAGTATTTAATTGTTTCCTCTTTCCAAAAGATATTAACTTCTGTTTCCAAAATATATTATTCATTTGCAATTTAGAGTAGATCTTTGAAAAGTCATAGCTTGTTCTTCAATTTACAAAATGCCTATCAGGACACCAAAAGCAGAACATGAAGGCATGAATTCATATCAGCCAATCATTTGTCCTGAAGTTCACACTTGGTCTTTGAGAAGGTTGCTAGTAGTACTAGGCCAAAATTGAAATGTGATTTAAAATTTATAACAAAATAAAAATAAAAATAAGACATAGATAATATAATTAATTTTTGTTATGTGGGAATTATTTCCTGTTGCATTAAAATTACAGTTTTCTAACTAATTTTCTAAATGTAGAACGTACTATCTGAAGAGCTTCATATGTCACATGAAATCCTAGAGCTTTTGACTTTGCACCTCTGATTTAACTCATTATTAACATCTCACATTAGAAGTTTTCCTACAATATCTAATATTTAAATTTTTCTTGTTACTTATTACCCAATTCTTTTAATTGTAGATGTCACAGAATAAACTAGGAACTTCTAACATAAGGAGTATTATTAAACTATGGACACTTTATATTAAAATAACATTTCTGTGGCTATTGATATGCAGATTTATGTTCTTAACATGGTTTTTGTAGTTAATAGTCATTTAAGGAGCAAATACCAGTCCATAAGCAGCATTACCCTTGGATCCCTCATCAAAAATCCATGTTACAGTGCTTTTTCTATAGCACTTTACAAAATTCTTATACATGGTTTACAGTAACTTTGCTTGGCTTCATTCTTCCCATAAATTCAAGTATTGAGTAATTGCAAGATCTGATGCATGCAAGCACATATAGCTACTCATATTATCTGCAAGATGAAATATCTATATTTTTAAAACTGGGCAGCAAATTTAAATTTATATAAGCTGTATATTTAAATCAACATGCTAGGGTCTTTGTACCCACAAAAGTGCAATACATAAGATAGTTCTCTAAATTTAAAATACAAATGGAAAATTGCTTCTTTATTTAAAATAACATGGTTTCATTGCCACACAGAATACATCCAATAAGACTTAGTGGTCAGAGTTGGTTGGTAATGTTTTATTAGTGTTTCTCATTCTTGGCAATTTTGAGATATGTGGACTTCAGTTCCCAGAATTCCCCAGCCAATATTGAGGCGGCTGAGAAAGTCAAAAACTGCTCTAGAGTCTGTAAGTGTAATTCATACCCCATGTGGAAATAAGCATACAAATCCATTCTTTCAAGTAGCATAACACGGAGACCTGATTTTTCTATATGGTACAGAGCGTAGTATATAAAGAACAAAACTGAATACTATTCATCACATAGAAGAAAACATCTGTATAGTATTCTAATTTCTAAAAACCATCTCTTATATCTTGATATGATTTACTGGTTTACTATGGATAAATAAAGAGTATTAAAGAGGCTGTTTTTTAAAAGTAGTAGAAAAAATACAATAACATTTAAGTAACAATGCAATTATTTTTATTAACTCAATAATATATAAATAATATATCACTTAGATAAAATAATATTCTATAAGAAAATATCTAAATTAATATTAACTGGTGTTATTAAATTTAAAAATATTCAAAATGACTTCTTTAAATAAGACACCTTAAATATTATGTTTTCACTGCAATAACTGCAAGACGTGAATGGACTTTATCATGCTTATTAATCAACCATATGCTTGGTTTAAAAGTGTCAGTTCAGACTAGAAACTTTGAGACAATGAGTTCTAGTCCCATCTTAAGCACAAACTAGCTGAGTTAAGCCTTTCAGATCTAAGAAAGAAGCAATAGCCAAGAGTTCCAAAAAAGTCCCAACAAAACTGCAGGCATTTAACAGGAGTCAAAAAAATCTGATTCAATAACAAAAGAAAAAAAAGGAAGAAAAAGAAAAAGAAAAGATTTTAATATGTAAAAGCTATACAAACACCCATACATCCACATAAAAATTGATGTTCACTGTTTTCATTACTATAATTCAGTTTTTAAATTTTTTTCTTTTATTTATTTATTTTTTAAAATTCATATTTATATCCCGCCCTTCTCCGGAGACTCAGGGCGGCTTACAATTTTTGGGATACAACTCAATGCGCTCAGCAATAGCCTTCCTTCCATTGTATATGCCTGCTTATTACTAAGCGGCATTTTTACAAAGTCAGCTTATTGCCCCCCAAAATCTTGGGTCGTCAGTTTACCTACCCTGAGAGGATGGAAGGCTGAGTCAACCTTGAGCCTGGTGGGATTCAAGCCTGCAATAATTACAGGCAGCTGGAACTAAGTGCTAGGCTATTAACAGCCTGCACCGCCAAGGCCCTTTATTATTATTGTATCTTTACAATAGTAACTTTATACATTTTTATATGATTCAAACATCCCAAGATTTATTTTGTCTAGTATATTCAGAGGTATTCACCATCCTGACAGATGTTTATTTCAATACTTGAAACACATTTTTTACCTAATCAGGCAAACAGAAAGGCTTACTACCTAATTAAATACACAGTTTATTACAACCCAGTGATTAAGAATAACAATTAGATAAACATAAAACAGGCAACTAATCCAAAAGAAAATGAATCAACAACCTAATATCTCCAATTCCTGAACAAACAGTAAAGTTGATAAGAAAGGTTTCCCAATACAGAAAAGAAAATAAGAAAGCCTCTGCATATGCAAATATACTTGTCAGTATTGCAAGGAGACTACTATGCCAAATTTATAAGTGAATTGCTCTATTTCACCTTCTATAATGATTGACAATTGATGTTGAATACCTAGATTTCTGGAGTGTGAATACATGGAATGTTATCAATTCTACAATTTATTCTTCATTTATACTGCATTACAACCATATTCAACAATATTACCTTGCAGTTGAATATATAAGAAAGTGAAGTTATCTGCACTTATAGAAGTGATATGTTATACAGGATTATGTTATATCTTCTCTGACATAACCAGTTGTCACAAATGCTGTTCTCCAAAAATGCTAACCTGAAATATTGTGGTGAGTTATATAGAAAACTCATTCCTTGACATGATTTCTGCTGAAGTTTTATCTCAACAGCAGCATAGGCATATATTCCATGCCCCTGGCCATATACACAAAAAGTATTTTCCCCTAAACCTTAACAAAGAGGTTATCCTGTTTCCAAATAATTTCCTTCATTAGATTCATAAAGTAATTTTCTATATCTTCAATAGAGTAATAGAAATGGAGTAACATGTATCACATAACATGTTACTGGTCATTTTAAAATAACCATACTTGAGTAATTGCTCTGTTATTAAATGAAACAGTGAATCATTCAATATGAATTACATCAGAAAACCAAAAGTATCTAGAAACTACAGGTATCTTCAACTTACACCAGTTCGCTTAGTGACCGTTCAAAGTTACAACAGCACTGAAAAAAGTGACTTATGACCATTTTTCACACTTATCACCATTGCAGCATGGTCACATGATTTACATTTGGATGCTTGACAACTGATCCATATTTATGACAGATGCAGTGTCTGGGAGTCGTGCGATCACCTTTTGAGACCTTCTCACGAACAAAGTCAATGGAGAAGACAGAATCACTTAACTATGTTATTAATTAAACAACTGCAGTGATTCACTTAACAACTGTGGCAAGAAAAGTCATAAAATGGAGCAAAACTTAACAAATTTCTCACTTAGCAGCATAAATTTGGGGTTCAATGCATCATAAGTTGAGGACTATCCAGGGTGGGATTCTTCCGGTTCTATCTGATTCTACAGAACCCCTTGTTAACTTTCTAAGCAGTTTGGAGCAGTAGTTAGAAGCAATATCCTTTTGTTTTTTTCCACCCTTATTACATTCTTGGCAGACAGCCTAGACTTACTGTCTCCGGAGCTTTTGGGGCTTGGCTTTCTTAAAAGGGAAGGGTTGTTTTAAGATTTTTACACTGCTGTTTGGAGGAGATACTTCCTGGACAATCAGCACTTTGAAGAAATGATTGAATAATGAAGCAAAGCTTTTAGTGACAGGGAATCAAGATGAGTGACATTCAGCAAGGCTTCTTGGCTAGCTAGAAAGATTGACATTCAAACGTGAGTTTACATACTCTTTTTAAGTTTTGGCCTAAAACTGGTGAAGGTTAATTCTGTTTGGTGACATATAATCCTGTGTTTATTGATGGGATAATTTTCCCTATTCAGCTTCAACAAGCAATAGCTACTGTTGGGATTTAATTATTTGTATTGTGTTTGAATTTTTTCTTGCCTCATGGTTTCTTTTTCTATCTGGGGAGGGGGTCTTCCTTCACTGCTTTAGGGGTATACTTCCAAGAGGCAGGATGCAAGCTTGGCACTATTTTTTTTTACTGCCTTTCTGGGGGGCATGTGACCTTTCCTTAAATCTGGATGATTTCCTTAGGATATCTTGTGAGGTGAGTGAGACCAGCTGGTATTTTTAAGTGGTGCAAATGGATCTAAGGATTGCTTTTCCTGGGTGTGCTTTTTCTGGAGAGCTTAAATGACCTCTCTGCTAAAGTGTTTCACTTTATGAGCAAGAGTTGGCTGCTTGATAGTTATCACTGCATTTTAACTATCTTCATTCCTCAAGGTGCTCTGGCACCCTGCCTGATTTGTAACTCTGCCTTGCAGGTATTTTTAATCTAATGATTGGTATTTAGGACAGCTTTTTGCAAGCAAAGAAGCTTTTTGTATTTTTGTACAGGTAATTGACTTACAACAGTTAATTTAGTGACCATTCAAAGTTACAATGGCACTGAAAAAAGTGACTTATGACCATTTTTCACATTTATGACTGCTGTAGCATCCCCAGTCATGAGAGGCCAGGCAAGGAGAAGTGCCCCTTAACATGAATGATGTCAAGTTGGCCACACCCACCCAGTCACATGACCACCAAACCACAACCACCAACTAAGCCACGCCCACAGAACCGGTTGTTAAAAAAATTGAATCCCATCCCTGGAACTATCTGTATTAGTGCTCCAATAATGGCAGAACATTACAAATCTAAGATAAAGTACTCCTAGTCAATGAATTTTACATATTTTTAAAATATTTCTGCATCATTTGGCATATTTGGTTTAAAAAGGAGAAGAGGAATCTGTAATTCCTTTACACATCTCCACCACGTTTACCAGTTTGGAGGAAAAACATACTTCAAAACTTACTAGAAATTAAGACCTGGAACATTGCCATCAGATGAGAAAGCTGAAGAAACAACAGACAACCTAGTAAGGTGCTACAGAAGATTACATAAACTGACTACAAACAATGGCATGACAAAGTAGCAACAATATGCATTGGAATATCTACAAGAACTACCATTTGCCTGCAAGCAAGAAGCATTGGGACTATAAAATAGACAAACTAATAGAAAATGAAGAAACAATAGTACTCTGGGATTTTAAAATTTAAACAGACAAGAATCTGCCACATAACACTGCAGACCTATTTTTTTACCCAATAAATTTTTTATTTCAATCTACATATAACAATACATCAACAGTGTGGCATCAATATATCATACATCTCTTATTGCATTATATTCATATTAATTCATACTTCTTCAATATTTATTTTCAACCTTACTCTGTCCAAATGCCTACCACCATATCAATTAAACATACCTAATAATTCTGTTATTCAATTTTCTCCGTTTTCCTTTTATTTTTTTAAATAAAAAAATTCTCATTTGGCAAGCAGTGTGGTTCCAGGTTTCACCTCTCAATACAAACATGACCATAATTACCTATTCATTTTATTTGTTTAATTTCATATTGCATCAATATGCTGTAGGCTCGAATCCCACCAGGCTCAAGGTTGACTCAGCCTTCCATCCTCTCGGGGTAGGTAAATTGAGGACCCAAGATTGTTGGGGGCAATTAGCTGACCTTGTAAAAATGCCACTTAGTAATAAGCAGGCATATACAATGGAATGAAGGCTATTGCTGAGCACACTGGGTTGTATCCCAAATTGTGTCACTGAGTCTTCGGAGAACGGCGGCATATAAATGTAATTAAAAATAAAAAATAAAAAATAAAAAAAATTAAATATTAAGCTTATCTTATCCAATCCCAATTCATGTTCTCATATCTTATTTTACAATATTATCTAAACTTCTTATCTCAATTCTATGTTCATTTATTCAATTCCAAATCTAATATATCTCTTTCCATTTTTCTTGGTATATTCTCATATCTTATTTTACAATGTTATCTAAAATTCTCATCTCCCTTCTATTATCATTTCTCATATTTCCTGTCACATTTGTCATTTTATCAATCCTTATCTGTAAATTAGTTGTCCCTCTAGTTAATAATTGAGCTGACCACCTTCATTCTTCCTTAATATCAATCTCCCTATCTAGTATAAAACACAATTTTTTTTTCTCAGATTCCGCATTATATTTTCTCTATGAATCATCTATACATTACAAAATACTATTTTCAATATATTCTTATACATCCCAACATATTACCTTCCTTATTCCTTTTTTTTTACCCATTATCTCTCACTCTTTGAACAATGTCATCCTTGTTTGTTTCCTGTTCCTCTTTATTTTCTGGTCCTTTTCTTAATTCCTTTTTTCCCATTCTTATTCCCTCCTTGTCTCATTCCAGTTATTAAATTTTCTCTCCTCTTTTGATTTTTCCTTTGCACTTCCTTTTCTGCTTTTTCCTTCTCTCTTTAACCATTTTCCGAACCTTTTTATCATCCCATCAGACCACAAATTTTAATTTAATTCCTTTCCCCTGCTTGAATAATTGTTGTTCATTTTGTTCTTCTAAGTTGGCTTCTTCTTTATAGAACTCCTCCCCCTCTGGTTTATTGTGTTCTTGTGTATGCTGAGTCACCATTTCTAATTACTGTAATACATAATTACACATTACAAGTTTAATTTTTATCATGTCCCTTGTATCTTGCATATCCGATCTTATGTCTTGTGCGTCCAGTCTTATATAAACAAGTAGCTTCTCCATTATATCTTCTCCGTTTTTCTTTTTCTTTCCTCTTCCTTAATATTTGAAATCCTCTTCTTTGATAAATATATTCAATCTAGAGTCCAGTATCTTATTTCAGCCAATATCTTTTGAGTTTGTTTTCAACAATTCATACTCTTGAATCTTTATTCCAAATCTTCTAATTGGCCTCCCAACTGTTTCCCAAATTACCGGGTGGTTCTATGACAATAATAAATTTCTTTTATTTTCTTTCAAGTTCCAAGATCCAAACTCTCAAAAAGACCAGATGCTTGTTTTAAAACATATTAAAGTCTTCCTGCACCATCAAGTGCCGCTCTTGAGTCTTTTTCTTTTTAACTTTCTTTGTTGAATATGATATTGTTATTAAGTTTGCTAATTTCCATCATTAGCTATTCTTTTCAACACACTCAATTCCAGCATTTAGTTATGCCCTTTAAGAGCCCACAATTCAATATCTTTCCAGTTTAATTTTTAAACCTTTGTTGTGTTAATGTATTTTCCTTTAAATTTCTCCTCCAGATTAGTCCGATAAAATAATCAAATCCAAATTTAAAAACCCATTTTCTTTCTCACTTTCTCTGGTTGCCGCTTCCACACATTTTCCTGCAAAATAGCCCTTTAATTTGATACCAGGGTACCTCAAAAGCAATGTCCTTTGCCTGGTTCACACTCTGCCCACTACTTCTCTCTCCAGCACAAAACTTAGTTTCCCTGAATGTTCTTCATCTTCGTGGTGGCCATTTTAGGACCACCGCTGCAGCTTGCCTTCAGGAGGGATTTTCCTGTCAGAGCGGGGAGTTGCAGCTCCCCTTGACCCTCCAGGCAATTTCCCCCTTCTTCACCACCCCACCAGGGTGGTTCCGCTCCCGACTGGGACCCTCCAGCAAGAGAGCTTGGGTGAAACCGCACACAATCGCGGATTCCCCACCAACACCGACGAGGAACAAACCGAAAGCTCCTAACTATTATTGAAATAAAGATAAAAAAGACTGAATAAGTGAACATTGTAGTACTTGCAGACAGCAGAATGGAAGAGAGAACTGGAAAAAATAACAAAATGCAAAGATCTACAAACAGAGATAAAACTATGGCAAATGAAAGCAAAGCAGCACAACAGTAATAGATGTCTTGGGTGCAATCCCAAAACAAATGGAACCTCACTTGAACACTATTGGCATTGAGAAAATTAATTGCAAATAGCAGCTTACATCATGTGACACCTTTAACACCATCAGATAATATCTGCCTATCCTAGTTCCTTGGGAAGGATAGGTAGATAAAAATGTCAATCCAAACTAAACATCTGGCTTATTGTGCAACCAACCTTAATTTTAAAAAGTGTATGCTAATCTCAGCAACTCTGGGTTGTTGATAACAATCAACAATTACAAATTCAAATTTTTGGAAATCTGATTTGATTTTTAGTTTAAAATATTGGCCATACTTACATATTAAGACAAAATTTTAAATTTTAAAAGCTTAAACTCAAGGGTCATGCTCTCGCACCTAAAAATTACTACCTAAAAATCACTGGAGCACCTAAAATCACTATCCAAACCAACTTTTTATTATGAATTGTTTTTGTTTTGTTTTGGGGTGGGACAAGGGAAGTGACACCACCAAAATTAAGTTAAGCACTGAAATTTTGACATACTGAATCCAAAAAAGTTTTTCACCACCGGTCTAAGTTATTTAAATGTTAGACTATTAATAATATTCAATAAATACCATAAAGCAGGGGTGTCAAACTCGCGTCGTCATGTGATGTATCTTTTCGTGACATATTTTCCCCTGTTTGCTAAACCGGGCATGGCTGTGGCTAGCGCATAATGCATCTGGCCCGCAGCCTGCAAGTTTGACAGCCCTGCTATAAAGTATCATTGTATCAAAACAATATAATTAATATTTACAACAACATAACAAAATTGTTAATACTAATGCTAATAATAAACAACTTCTAACTTTGATGCTGACTCTGGGACAGACCTACATGGCAAGCAGTGTTTTGAAGTTATCTTAATCCTTTATTACTTAGACAATTCAAGGTAAAGTCCACTTAATTCCATTTGAGATTAAATTATGTTGACAACTAATGAAAATATGAAAATAAAATACTTAAGAGATGAAAGTCTGTGTTAAAATCTTGGAGTTCATTCTGAAGCATCTGGAAGTTTTGGATCAACTTCAAAGCTGCTACACAGGCTTAGTTCACTATGTGGTCGGTCTTCACTGATTCTCCTTAAAATAAACTACAGTTTAGGACTCAAGTAACATTCTGAACTATAGTTAATTTAAAATAGCATTGAAAACTTTTGGTGTCCTTGTGGCTCTGGCAGACTAGTAAGAGAACATGGATATCCCTAAAATACAAACTGGACTATAAAAATTATTACAATAATAATAGAATAGAATAATAGAATTCTTTATTGGCCAAGTGTGATTGGCTTTATCTAATCTTAATCTAATTGAAGCACAGAGAGCTATTCCATGAATCATAGATGATAACATAAATCAATGAAGTTTGACTAAAGTGGAACAATATAGAGTTATTCTTTGTGTTTTGCATTTGGTTGATGCCTTTATTTGCCTTTTCCACAGTAACATCCAACTTCAAGTTCATACCGTGTTTCCCCGAAAATAAGACCTACCCCGAAAGTAAGACCTAGCACTATTTTCTAAACCTGCCCTAATATAAGACCTACCCCGAAAATAAGACCTAGTGTAAATCTCCAGTTCCAGGAAGACTTTTCAGGGAGCAATCGTGCACCTGCGAAACACCCCCCCTACACACTCACACCCACTATTTGGCACCATAAATATATAAGACCTACCCCGAAAATAAGACCTAGTGTGTTTTTGGGAGCCAAAAAAAATATAAGACAGTGTCTTATTTTCGGGGAAACACGGTATTCACTTTTCAATTAGAAAATATTCCAAAATATCCAAAATAGTTATCCCACTAATATTGTATGTCAGCAAATATTAAAAACATTCCTTACATATCTTAATCCAATTCACTAATGAAAATATTGAAAAATATGTTTTTCAAAAATATGATTTTCAATTATTTGTCATTTCTTAAATAGCTTACTAATTAGTATGTCATGAAACATAATGCTGTGATATATTTATTTAGCTCTTTGAGGCAGACTAATTCAGGACAAAACCAATGGAATAAATGAATGAATGAATGAATGAATAACTATGACAGAATCAGAAGCATTTGCCTACAGCTCAACAGCTCCACCGCGCTAAACTCTCTCTCCCCACCCCCCAGTCATTGCCTGGGATTCCTACCTCTTCCCATTTCCCACTGCATGGTCCTGGGCTTATGATGGCAACCAGGACTCCCTGGATTGCTGCTGATAAACAGTGCAGTTAGATGATGTTGTACTCTGCACAGAAATTCCAATGTCAATTGCTGTCATAACCTAAAATCTACCTGTAGTTTCATTGGTTACTTTTGTTGTCATTCATTCATTCATTCATTCATTCATTCATTCCATTTTGAACTACCTATCTCCTCTGCTTTTCTTCCTTGAAATTGTTTAGAATTGTGTTCTTAGTTTATTTTATTTATTTATTTATTTATTTATGAGACTTTTTATGCCCTATCTCCCGAAGGACTCAGAGCGGCTTACAAACTAAAAACAATTTAGATACAAATATACAAATATTAAAAATGATTAAACCAAGGTCTCATAAATATAGCGAATTAAAATACATTTTAAAAAAACCCTCAACCCCATCAGTTCAGGTAGGCTAGTTGGAACAGCCAGGTTTTTAGGTTGCGGCAGAAAGAGCGGAGGTCAGAGGCCACCCGGAGCTCCAGGGGGAGCTGGTTCCATAGGGTGGGTGCACCCACCGAGAAGGCCCTCCCCCTGGGAACCGCCAGCTGACATTGCTGAGTCAACAGCACACAGAGAAGGCCCTGTCAATGGGCATGCACAGGACACTGGGAGGTTGTTATCGGCAGCAGGGTCTCCCGCAAATATCCTGGACCAATGCCATGAAGGGCTTTATAGGTTAACACCAGCACCTTAAATCTCACCTGGAGGGCAACCGGTAACCAGTGCAGCTCGCGCAGGAGGGGTGTAACATGGGAGTATCGGGACCCTCCCATCACAGCCTGCGCCGCTGCATTCTGCACCAGCTGAAGCCTCCGGGTGGTCAAGGGCAGCCCCATGTAAAGAGCATTGCAGTAGTCCAAACGGGAGACAACGAGTGCATGAGTGACTGTACGCAGGGCATCTTGGTCCAGATAGGGATGCAACTGGCGCACCAGGTGAACCTGGGCAAATGCCCCCCTGGCCATGGCTCCCACCTGCTCCTCCAAACTGAGCCGTGTATCCAGGAGGACACCCAAGTTGCACACCCTATCTACGGGGGGCAACACATCTCCCCCCATAGCCAAAGATGGAATCTCCTGGACAATTCGAGATGCCGGTATATACAGCCACTCGGTCTTAGCCGGATTGAGCTGAAGCCTGTTCCTCCCCATCCAGACCTGCACCGCCTCCAGACACTGGGACATCATGTTGAGGGCATCACTGGGCTGGTTAGGGGTGGAGATAAAAAGCTGAGTATCATCAGCATACTGATGATACCTCACCCCAAAACCACAGATGATCTCACCCAGCAGCTTAATGTAGATGTTGAACAGGAGGGGCAAGAGAACCGACCCCTGAGGCACCCCACACAGGAGGGGTCTCGGGGCCGATCTCTGCCCCCTGCCAACACCTCCTGTGTGCAACCCGAGAGGTAGGAGGAGAACCACCATAAAATGGTGCCACCCACTCCCAGCCCCCTGAGGTGCCGCAGTAAGATACCATGGTCAATGGTATCAACAGCCGCTGAGAGATCTAACAGGACCAGGACAGAGGAGTAACCTCTGTCCCGTGCCCTCCAGAGATCATCCACCAGTGCGACCAATGCCGTCTCTGGGCTGTATCTGGGCCTGAAGCCCGATTGATACAGCTCTAGATAGTCGGTTTCCTCCAGGAACAGTGGGAGCTGCCGAGTGGGAGATAGTTTCTTCCTCATTAGGAACTTCCACCCATTTTAAGCTGATTTTCTGATTAGTTTTATTGCCAAAATAAGTATTATTGTTCTTAACTGATTATTTTAAAGTGCAAGTTCTGCTTGAATGTTTTATTTTTTCTTAAAAAAAAAAAAACACCAGAACTGGTGGTTTCCCTCATGTTTCTGCTGCTTCCACTTATTCAACTAACAGTTATAAGTTATGCTAGTACTAGTATTTTTTCCTTTCCTTTTTAAATATATATTTGGTAAACTCAATATTTATTAGTGTATGAGAGTAAGTTTGATGTAGTGATGAAAGATCATGCTAGAAACCAGTTTTAGCTCCAGTCGAGACACAAAGCCAACTGGGTGATCTTGGGCCTGCTACTCTCAGTGTTTTGGAAGGAAGCAATGGCAACACGAAAAAACTTGTCAAAAAATCTGCAGGGCGTTGTCCAAGCAAGCTCTGAGAATCAGATACAACTGATAAGAATAATCAAAAAGATTAGAATATCTGATTGTACTTTTCTATACCTTCTTAAGAAGAAAGTTGTCAACAAAACCAGTAAGGAATTTCCTGGAAAGACCATGCTTAGCAGGTCGAAATAATTTTATACTATTTCAAAATATTTTCATTTTTGTTTTTGAAACAAACAAAACCACCTCTTTGCAGGGTGAGCACCAGTAAAAAACAGTATTACTTCTTCATATATTATGGTGGTAATGACATTTTTTCTTACTTTGGACAAATATGGCAATAAAATCTTGCTTTCTACTTTTTTCAACTCAAAAGCTGCCAAGATCATTTGCATTTTGGGCAATCTAATATTTTTAAGAAATAATATAATTCATATCTCTTTTCATCACAACTGGATCTCTGCAACAAAATATATTATTTAATTTCTCTATTCCAGTCATAGGAGTTGTTTCATCAGGTCTCCATTATATCCATTAAATAGTAAGTGCTTTTCTTTAATATAAATTCAAGCATTTCGTGTTTATTTCTTCCAATCTAAGCATTCGTGTAAGAACAATATAGGCCAAAGTTCTTTCTCATTTTTCTGTGAGATTTTTAAGAAGCACCTTTTCAACAACACTTCAGTTTCATAGGTTCCATCCTGTTCGGGTCTTTTCCCATGTAAGATTAGAGAGTATCTTGGTGACGTTTCAACTATGGGATGGGTTTGGGTTTGAGCCTGGTGAGGGAGATTGGTGGTGATGTCATGTGTTGTTTTGGCTCTGGTGTTGGTTTTCATGGCTGGGACTTATTTGCTGATAAGGGCTAGTTTCCAGATGACTGGTAGGCGGGAGGTATCATCCCGTTTATCATGTTTATTCATGAAAACCAACACCGGACCCAAAACAACACATGACACCACCAATCTCTCCATAACGAACAACCACCATCCAGAAACCAGATGACAGCTGCATCACCAGCTGCTACACCTCTGACCCCCAAACTAAGCAAACTGACACATGCCATGAACACATAGTCAGACCTCAAAGTCGGAGCCAAACCAAAGCCTGGAACATTACATCACAGCCATTCCCTCAGGATATCACATCATGGAACTCAGGAGGTTACACCACAAAACCTCAGGATGTTACAACACAGCCAATGACCCAGGAGATTACAGCACAAGACCCAGGATGTCACAACAATAGAACTCAGAAGATCATCACACAGCCCATTACCCAGGTCGTTACAACACAAAAGGCTGAGAGACACACAGCCAGTACCTCAGCCACACAGGGTCTTATGAAAAAGCCAACCAATCTGCAAACATCAACTCCAGCAACCAATCAAGAAGTAACAACACAGCCAACCAATCCGCTTACACCAGAGCCAGCATACCACACCTCCCCACCAGTATTTATAGAGAGACGGCAGCTCTGATCACACTTTGCTCGCACAAACATGAAGCCGAAAGCACCAGCCTGAAGATGGCAAGTGGGACCTCATTGAAACATTGCCAAGATACTCTCAATCTTACATGGAAAAAGACCCGAACACACCAAGACCTGCATACCTGTACCCGTGAAAATCTACAAAAACGTGTGTGTGTGTATGTATATGTGTGTGTGTGTGTGTGTGTGTGTATATATATATATATATATGTATGTGTATGTGTATATGTATATGTATATGACTTTTGGATTGTATGTATGTATGTATGTATGTATGTATGTATGTATGTATATCTCACACACAGGACAATTTTCTTAACGTAAAACGTCCATGTACTTGTTGGAAGAAATATCCTTCTGGGTTCAGTTCCAAGTGGGGAAAAAGACACTGGAAACATGGAGGCTGCTTGGGAAGATGGTTTAATGGTGGACAGGACCACATGCCTGGGAGCTCTTGGGCAAAAAGGGCAGAGCTGTTGAGAGTCCCTTGGTTTCATACCCTCTGTTGGGCCCCACCTTAATGTTTCCTGTTCCTGTGTAAGAAATGTATCCCATTGGCTGTCAGACTCCCAGGGGTGGAGGTCTTAGCTAACTTTGTAGACTTTGTCTGGACCACATGGCTTCACCTGAGGGCTGGCTAATGCAATCTTCCCAGATGCCATGAAGTGAGATGAGTAACTCTATCATGTCCTGAGGGCCATGTGTTAATCCCATCACCCTGGAGCTGAAGGGGCAGGGGGGGGCAGGGAGCTGCAGGAAGCTGCTTTGTCTTTAAAACATGTTTCTCCTTTTCTCATCCAGGAAATATAATATTCTGCCTTTTTAATATTTACTAGAATATTTCATTCTTCTAGGAGAGGGGTGAGTGCTAACTTTCTACAATATCCCCCCTTTTTGCCAAAATATGTGGGTGGAACACACATTTTATTGGCAAAAGATTTTAAAAAATGATCATATCAGGGAGACTTGATGGGTGCTTTTAATTTTTCTGATGCAGAGGGGAAGGCATTGATAGAGGCAACAGAAAAGGATTCCTTCAGTGGCTCCCAAAAAGCTTTCAACCATGAAGGTCTAGCAGCCAGGGAAAACGTTCTGGAAAGAAATTTACAGTATTCAATTTTCCATGCCAATTATTTTCAGGTGTTTGATATCATTTTCTGTGAGCTTCCAAACAAGTTTCAAGCAAGCACAAGTCCCAAAATTTTTCACAGCCATGGTTTTAAATTACAGGCTGCCTATTTCCAAGGGATTGTTACTAACCCTGCCCTAGCTCTTAGTTTCCAAGGGTTGTGAAGCTAGATTGAGGTTAGCCAGTGTGCAATCCAGGCTATTTAGTTTTTTTTTATTACACACAATGAGCCCTGGGACTTCTACTCATGAGACTACCAGTGCAACATATCCTGCTTTACTGGGCAACTGAGCAGCATCATTTGTGAGTGACAGTCAGGGCTTGGATTTGAAGATCTCTTTTCTGCTATCTCTTCAAGTGAAGGAATTGCCTGAAAGGGATACCCTCTCTGCCATGGGATTAGCAAAGAGATATGACTGCTTGGGCTTTAGTGCCACAGAGCAGCAAAAACAAAATCCAACAATAAACAAAAAAACACATTAAAAAAGGAATCTAGGAGCAGCTTTGTGTGGAGGTAAGTGAAGGGAATAATCTCTGTCTAATTCTGAAAGGTGTGTCTCTATGTGTATGCTTGTGTATGCAGCTACTTTACAATACAGACAATACAAACTTGCTGGACAATTTTCCCTCCCACCAGAGAGAAATCCAAGGTGTTCAGAACTTGCTGGGCCAGCCACTCCCAAATACAATCCTTATATGAGTACATTAGACTGATTACAATATAAATGATACAAGAAAGAAAACATTACAATGAATTTCACATTACAATGAATTTCCACCCTCCACCATAATCTTTCTAACTGTCTTCTGGGGATTGAAAAGTCTTTTAGTCTTTTACTGGTCCATCTCAGGGTTCTTTCCTTCAGGTCTCTGGGTGGCATAGGCTTGGCCTGGTAGTATGGGTGGTCAGTCAGACTTGGGAAGGTCTCCCCCACTCTGGTTGCTGTAATGACTTTCAGTGGAAGCTGGATCCAAACCCAATTACTGGCTCTAATGGATGGAATGTCTCTAGGAGGCAACATCTTGTTTCCATGTGTGGCAGGGCTGAAAGACAAAGAACAAGGGTCTCCTCCCCGCCTTTCTGGAAATTCTACCAGGAAAGGCATTGTAAAAGGATTAGATATGGGGGGGTAGATAGCTTGCAGGCCGGGTTTGAGGAAAAACAACAACGACACATCAGTATTGCAGTTATAAAAATGATAAATCAGTTTCAACAAAATGGAGACAACAGATGAGAAAGAAAAAACTGGATTCACATGCTTCAGGAAAAGGATGGACAGATGAAATCATTCAAACACACAGTAAATGCAAGAATGAAACTTTTCTGTAAATTAACTTAAAACATTCACTCATAACCTTGGGCTTTTCTTAAAAGCACAGAAAGGAAAGGAAACTGAACTCAGTGTTCTTCACTCTGTCTAGTTGGCCAGACCAGACTGGGTGAAGGCATTTTCTTTCAGTGCTTTTAATAATTTTGTGTAGCAATTTAAAATTTTTGTCTTTTGGATTGGAGACATTTTTCAGTTACAATTACCTCGAGGTGCACAAAGATTTAGACATATACACATGCACAAACAAGGAGGACAAAGAGAGGAAAACAGAACTCTGAGGTTTATACACACACTAGTCATTCCGCCATAAATCTCAGTAAAATTAGGGAAGGCACAAATCTTAACAAACAAACCATGTGATTGCATAGAAGACAGAGACAAACAAACAAAAAATAAACAAAACAAACAAAACCCCAAACATTCCTATTTATATATTTCCCTTTTCTTTTAAGTACCTTTATTTAGCCAAATTAGTTTTGCAGCTTCATCCCTGAGCAAAGCCCACTTCTTACACAACTTTTTTTCTTTTCATGCCCACCTGGACAGGCAACTGCCTCTTTTCATCCCAGGCATCAAGCAAGTCTTTCATTGGGGAGCCTACCATGACCCTTGAGCTAGAGCTTCCCATGTTCCCCTTCCGATGTGTGGTTTACTTAGGCCCTGCTGGGTCCTGGCGAACTAAATCTCCTAGTGAGACAACCGCCCCACCAGCAGTTTTCAGATCAAAAGGGATCTGGGAGGACTCTGGTTCCCTATCAGAGTATGGACACCTCCTGTAGGGATTCTCCTGCCTAGCAGTTTTCAGACCAAAAAGGGGTCTGGGAGGACTCCACTGCTCCCCACAGTGAGTACAGACACCTCCTGTTACCGGCTTTTCCTCGCTCACAGTTTTCGGACTCAGGAGAGTCTGGAAGGACCTCTGCTTGCTTCCAGAGGTAAGGGCCCCTTCCTCTCATAGGCTTTGCTCAGTGACTTCCCAGCTAGTTGCCCCACTTCAACTCTCTCATTCACTTTTCCATTCCATTTCACACACACTCTTCTTTCCCTAACAGAAGGTCCTGTGCTCTAAACTTAAAAAAAAACTTTAAAAAAATGCAAATAAGCCAGGAAGATGGTTGGCATATAAATTGAAAATAGAGAAAGATAAGAAATTGATACATAGCCTGGTAGATGAGAAAGGAACTTTATACTACCAAAATGAGGATAAAAAATAATAATTCAAGATTGTTATGAAAATCTGTATGAGCAAGAAAGTTTCAGAAGAGAAAATTAAACAATATTTGGAAAAAACAGAATTACCTAAAGTACCAGAAAAAGTAAAAACAATATTAAATGAATGAATATCACTGATGGAATTATCAGAAGTGATCAAGAGACAAAAGAATAATAAAACACCAGGGCCAGATGGGCTGTAGGCAGAATTTTACAAATGTTTACAAGATACTTTAAGCCCATCAATGTTGGAAGTCCATAATGAAGTTTTGACTGATGCAAAGGTACCAAATTCATGGATGGAAGCAAATATCATTTTGATTCCAAAAGAAGATTCAGATTTAATGCAGATAAAAAACTATAGGCTCATATCTTTACTGAACACTGACTATAAAATATATGCTTCAATAATGGCAGAGAGAGTAAAAAAGTTTCTAAATGAATTTATATATTCAGATCAAAATGGCTTTTTGCCTAAGAGACAGATTAAAAACAATATGAGAATAATCTTAAATCTTTATCTTGGAAGGCCCACAAGAAAATGGGCTCATACTAATTACGAAAATAGAAGAATATGGTGAAGTTGCAGGACTGAAATAAATACAGAAAAAAAATCAAAATTGTTTACAGACATCCAGGAAAAAAAACTAATGAGGAAAATAGGTATACAGATAGTCAAGAAAGTTATTATAAATTGGCACAACAAATTAAAACAAATTTGGTTAAGTGGAAAAATCTACAACTATCATTGATTGAAAGAGTAGCCACCATAAAATTGAATATCCTGCCAAGATTACTATATTTATTCCAAACAATACCAATAAAACTGAACAAAATTTTTTTGAAAAATGAAACAGTATTAAAATATATTTGGCAAGGGAAAAAAGCAAGGATAAACATGAAAATGTTGCAAGATTCTAAAAATTTTGGCTATTCGATTGAGTTAGATCAATGGCAGAAATTATGGGATCTACTGCATACAAAGAAAATCTTTATAAAATGTTTTACAGATAGCATTTTCTGCCTTCAAGGTTAGCAAAGATGTTTAAGAATAAATCTGCAAAATGTTGGAAATATCACCAGATACCTGGTTCATACTATCATCTGTGGTGGGCATGTCAAAAAATGGGGGGAAAATTGGACAGAAATACATACATGGCTTGAAAAAAAAGATAAAACAACATATAGATTTGAAACCAGAGACATTTTTGTTGGGCATACTACCAGACAGGTATAACAAAGGGAATGTATTTTACATGTATTGACTGCAGGAAGAATAGTAGTTGCACAATAGAAAAGTTAAGAGATCCCAACTGATGAAGATGTGATTAGAATAAGCTAACACTTACAATTAAGGAAAAGGAAGAAACTGAATCTGAATTTAAAAACAAACAAACTTGGGACTTATTTTATCAATGGCTAGCAGACAAAAAGAGGAGCTAGAAAAAGGGAAATACATGAAAGATTTAGTGATATAAGGAAGATACATTAACTTGGTTAAACAAATGATTACTATTGTTATTTAACAGTAACATAATTGATACTAGCTCTCTTGGTAGAACACACAAAGGAAGCAAGATCCACACACACACACACACACACACACACACACACAGAGGCATAAACACATTTCCCATGCTTTTCTGGGCTATAAAATTAAAATTTAGAGGTACTCACCTTCTCTCCAAGCAGCCTTTGAGCTCAACACTCAAAACCCCTTTAAAACCTTTGTTCCAAATGGTTAAGGTCCAGGAAAACTCACCCACAGACTCAATGGGTCTCTGCCGTCAAGGGTCTGCTTACCTGGACCAGGTCCATAGGTCAGGTTAACTTGGAGTCCCATCTGCTTGGGTGCCAAATTGTTGGAAGAAATATCCTTCTGGGTTCAGTTCCAAGTGGGGAAAAAGACACTGGAAACATGGAAACTGTTTGGGAAGATGGTTTAATGGTGGACAGGACCACATGCCTGGGAGCTCCTGGGCAAAAGGGCAGGGCTGCTGAGAGTCCCTTGGTTTCATACCCTCTGTTGGGCCCCACCTTAGTGTTTCCTGTTCCTGTGTAAGAAATGTATCCCATTGGCTGTCAGATTCCCAGGGGTGGGGGTCTTAGCTAACTTTGTAGACTTTGTCTGGACCACATGGCTTCACCTGAGTGCTGGCTAATGCAATCTTCCCAGATGCCATGTAGTGAGATGAGTATCCCTATCATGTCCTGAGGGCCATGTCTTAATCCCATCACCCTGGAGCTGAAGGGGGGGGGCAGGGAGCTGCAGGAAGCTGCTTTGTCTTTAAAACATGTTTCTCCTTTTCCCATCCAGGGAAATATAATATTCTACCTTTTTAATATTTACTAGAATATTTCATTCTTCTAGGAGAGGGGTGGGTGCTAACTTTCTACATACTTCAGCTCCAATTTCTTTAGAAGCATTTTTTCAAATCCAAAAGTATACCACAAAACATCACACACTTCCAGAAACATTTTTGTTATTTACTAGGTGACCACTGAGCACTTACTTGTCTTCTTAATTTTTATTCGTTCCATCTGACAGATTATTTGACAAGGTTACGTTAAGTTTATTAAAGGTTTGATGGCGTTGATCCATTTGTCAAAAATATCTGGCACTGTCCGTAATGGATTTGGCCGTGTAAGTGTCACTAATATTACAGCTGAATATTTTCTATTTCAAATGCAGCAAAATCAAATAAGTAAATAAATGAGAAGTAAAGAGTAAGAGTATTAGATAATCAGGACATTTATTGAACATGAAGCTAGAATTTCTTCTATTGTGTAGAATCACAGATCAACGAAAACCAATTAAGATTCTACTTGCTTCCAGTTCATGGCCTATAAAACAGAAAAGGCTTAGAAGCAGAAATATTGTTTACTATATCTTTTTAAAAATTAATCTTCCTCTCTATTACCACTCACGAGGTTCTATGCTCATTTTCAGATGATTCATATAACAGTATTTCTTTATATTTATTAAATTTAAAACATATAGTAATTCTTCCCATAAACAAGTTGTAAACAATTCTAAGAAGCTATCAAAATTCAATGTCAAAAATGCAGCCATATCATAACAAAGAGGTTTCATACTGAGATATATTTCACTTTCTTTCCTGCTTTTTCAAGCTACATTTTCAAAGGTGGTTGATTATTATGTTTATTATTTTGACCAAGGGCCATGTCAGGAATTTCCAACAAGCAGCACATGATGGCAGGGCTATAGAAAAAGGCATCCATAAGAACCCACATCTTGGGTATTGAGTCCAACACTTTCAGATACTACACTATAAGAGGATTTCAGATAACACAGTTAGAGACTTGTGAAGAGGGACTGACAAGGTTGAGCATATTTTGAAAGAGAACACTGATAGGAGATATGACAGCATTCTTTAGATATAGTACCAGAAAAAGTATCACAAGGAAAAAAATTGTGACTTTTTCCCATCATTCCAGAAAACAGGATGTAGAATGATAGATTTAAATTACCAAAAGACAGTTTCAATTAAATATTAGAATTTTCTACCCAGATGCATGGTAGGCTTCATTTCATTAGATCTTTTCAAGGAGAGGCTAGATATCCATCAGTCAGGAATGCCTTAATTTGATCCCAACATTGAGCAGGAATTGAACTGATGACCTGAGTGGTATTTCCATCTTTATGATTTTAAATGGGTGTTTCACTCATTTGTTTTCTTTTTGACATATTTCTCTTGCCCAAATAGCAGGCTTCCAGAAAGGAAATATATAGTGCAAATTGGCTCTTGAATTTAGAGAGATTCTGAAATGAAGCTGAGGAGCCATGAAATTAGATTAAGAGCCGTAGGCTGCCAACCCTGTTCTAGATCTGTATCACACTGGGGAGAAAAGAATGAGTGGATACAAGGAAGCCATTTTGGCTAGAAGAAATGGTAAAACTATAAGAAAAAATGTTTTGCTTTCACACATTATTTTAAGGATACTATTTACCATTATTACCATTGGGTAATTCTTTTTAGAAATGTTTTTGAATAGTTACTTAGCATGACTTACAGGAACTTAAACACTGCTCACAGAAAATCAGGTATTTTAAAGTTGCAACAACAAATCACTAATGACCATGAAGTTCATTGACCATCATGTGCATTTCATAAGCAACAAGTTACTCAAAAAAACCTGTACAGAAATTGTAACTTGTTCTTATCATTAGCAAATTAATCTTATATTTGCAAATCTAAACATTTCTGTTAGTATCAGTAATTGCGTTTTTACACTTATTGCACATTTGGCCACACAGTTTCCAAATCTTCTCTGATTATCACAAGTAAAAAGCATCCTTTTGAGTTGTATCACAAATCTTCAAGGTTAAGTAGAACAACATCAAGTTCAAATTCATATCAAAAGCCCACCTAAATCAGTGTAGTCTACGAGTTATGCTCCCTGGAGACATTGGTTCGGGGGACAAGGGAGGCAAACCTATAACATATTCCTCCATAGGTTTCTTATAATTATTTCCAAAAAGAAGCATATAATTATTTCTTCACATAATGCAATTTACCAACAATTTCATGTCTACCTTTGGTTATAGGATTATTCTAAATGCAGATGACAAAGCAAGACTCTTTCTTTGAAACTTTCGGACATCTTGCTGTATGATCTGGTTGATCCAGATGACACCTGAAGAATTATTTCCCAATGAACAGGCATTCATCAATCCCCTTGCAGCTATATTGCCTCTACATGACAATATGGACCACTATTCTCCAAAGGCATAAAGGCAATAAATTTTTACAGATGTAATTCTGTGTTATCATTGGTATCAACATTGATTCCAAAGAAGAGCTCAAAGTATTTTTTTCATTAGCAAATTTCTCAAATATATGTATTAATACACACACATACACACACACAATACCCACGCTTCGCGCCAAAACTGTGTGATCGGGCAAGAGAAATTCTGTTCACAATCCATTGGCTCAGTGGTGATCGGTGATTGAAATACATAAATGTTTCCTTTCTTTTCCACTTTCCATTCCTTTCCTTTCTTCCTTTCTTTTCCTTTCCTTCTTTCTTTCCTCCTTTCCTCCCCCTTCCTTTCCTCCTTTCCCTTCCCTTCCCCTTCTCTTTCCTCCTTTCCTTTCCTTCTTTCCTCTTTTCGTTTCCTTCTTTCCCTTCCTTTCCTCCTTTCCCTTCCCTTCTCCTTTCCCTTTCCTTCTTTCTTTCCTTCTATTTCTATCTATCCATCCATCCATCCATCCATCCATCCATCCATCAAAAGTGTTGTAAAATACAATCCTCCAACTGTTGTCCCAGCGGTACTTCTTTTCAGGACAAAACTGGTTTTTCTTTTGCTTCTCATCCAAGGAGCTTCTTCAGCTCTGACTGGATGGTAGGTAATAAAAATACTACAACCTTTGATGCCAAAATATCTTCCTGTTTGGAAGTGTAGTTTGCATCCTTTTAAAGAGTTGTTGAGGCAACTTGGAGGTTTGTCTCTGTCCTCAGGTCACCTGAATGGTGTAAATGGCTGTGAAGGAGTTACTAAGGTAAAGGAATGTGAGGTAGCAGAATGTGAGGCAATTGGCAGTTGGAACAGAGTTCTTTTCAGGTGGGGAGGGAAAGTAGGACTCCTTAGCATCAGAGCGTATTAAGAAATACTAGTCATCTGATGGTCATTTTGAAAAATCCTTTCATAGCAAGCACCTAGAAGCAAAGAGGAACAAAGCCAAATTTCAAGTTTACAGTCTTTACAGTTCTGGAGATTTCGTGATGCTGCGTGATATATAGCATAGTACTATCCTGTGCTATACATAATATGGTATGTTGATAAAGGTTTTTATTTATTTATTATTTATTAATTTGACTTGTATGCCGCCCCCTCTCCGAAAGGACTCGGGGCGGCTCACAACTAAAAACAGAACAATAAATTAATTAACTAAAACAATATTAAATAAAACAAGCCAAATTCATCTAAAAAACCCTTACAAATTTAAAATATAAATTTTTAAATATATCAGTATTTCTAATATAGATAGTCCTTGATTTATCATCAGACCTTTCAAATCTACCACGAACTAGTTATTACTGTTTTTGAAGTTACCACCTTCCCCACAGTCACATGATCATATTTTGGGTGTTTGGCATTTGGATTACCATTAGAGTCATCATGCAATCTGCATGGCTGCAATCTGCAATGTTTTTTCCTGGTGTTTATTTTCAGTTCCTAGCCAAAAAACAAGCATACATCAGGAAAAATGCATTTGCTTAACAATCATGGCCTTCATTTTACAACTGCCTTACAAAATACTGAAAAACCTAATCTAGTAATATCTACCACTACTTGACTTATAACTGCAATGACTCACAATCATAATTTTGACTGAATTACTACCTCAGTGATGGATCTTGGGATCCTGAGAGGTGGCATGGCGCAACCAGAGGGCTAAATTTTAAATTTGGGATAAAGGGGAAGCTTTTAATTTTTTTAATTCATTGTTTTAAGGGGTTAGGAAAGGGGGTGGGCGTTCAAATTGCGGGTCCACACAGTTCTTCCAGGCTGGTTTCTGGTCTCGGCGGTGGGGGTGGGGGCCTCAGGATCTGGCGGGAGAGGCGGGGTTGTCCATCGACAGGGTGATCGGTTATGGCGGGGGAGGGACAGGGGCCAAATTATGTGCGGGGCGCCCCCAATGTTTACGTCGCGGTGGGCGCTCCGACCCAGGTAAACTTCCCGCTCCCTGGGGTCTTGGGAGGCGTGGTCTCTGGGCTCAGACTGGTATATCTGAATGCCAGCTCCGTAGCCAATAAGTCATCCCTCCTCCGTGAGCTCACAGAGGAGGAGGCTGAGACCTGGCATGCATTACGGAGACCTGGGTGGGCCGGAGGGTGTCCCTCTGTGTGATTTGTGCCCCAGGCTTCCGTGTGCTGTACGGTCTGGGCCCAGGGGAAGGAGGGGAGTAGCCATAATTGTTAGAGAGACCCTGTTTCCAAGGGAGGTCACTGTCCGCAGATGGGCGGTGTGAGACCCTCCTCGTGAGATTGGGCCGGGTGGTGGGTTGGGTTTGCTGCTAGCGTACCTATCCCCAGCTGCGTGGCGGCGGCCCTGCCTGGGCTGCTCGGCGCCCTCTCGGAGGTGGCGGTGGAGTTCCCTAGGCTTATAGTTCTGGGGGACTTTAACCTGCCGTCGCTGGGGGGGCATCGGGTTTAGCTCAGGAGTTCATGGCATCCATGGCAGCCATGAACCTGACCCAGGTGATCCATGGACCCACCCGAGGGGAACACACTTGACCTGGTTTTATCTCGGGGCAGTGGTGTAGTGATCTGGGGGATGGTTCTCCATCTACCCTCCCTTTATCGTGGACAGATCACTATCTCCTGCGGCTGGTCTTTCAATTGGCTGTCCCTCTGCTGGGATGAGGAGCCTATCTGATGGTTCCGCCCCAGGCGCCTAATGGACCCGGAAAGGTTTCAGGCGGCTGGGGTTCTTGCCGCCTCCCTCGACCACAGCTCGGCCGAGGCGCTGGCGGCCGCCTGGCAACGGCGTCGGGCCTTCGACGGTTGTCCCCTGCGGCCTCTTCCCGCCGTAGACCCGATGGGCCCCCTGGTTCTCGAGGCTCCGGGGGATGAACGGCGGAGAAGATGCCTGGAGAGCAGATGGAGGCCAGCCACTCCGAATTGACCGTGTCCAGTTGCGAGCCTATATCAGGACCTATCTGGAAGCAATCAGGAGGCGTGCTTACTTCTCGCTCTGATTGCGTCTGCCGATGATCGCCCTGCTGCCCTGTTTGGTGACCCGCTCCCTCCTTCAATTGAGGGGGATGACCCATTGCAGGGCAGAGCAGAGGAAAGCTTACATCTGGCGGATAAGGTGCTCAATTCGTGCTGGCTTGGACTCTGATTGGCAGTGGTCTGATGATGGGGTGGCGGTGAGTCTGGTGGAACCTATCTGGGTTGAGTTTGACCTGGTCTCCCTCGATGAGGTGGACAGGATCATCGAGGCTGTCTTCCACCACGTGTTTATTGGACCCGTGCCCTTCCTGGTTGGTGTATGCCTCCAGGGAGGTTACGTCTTGACTGGCTCCAGGCAGTTGTTAGCTTCTTTGAGTGAGGAGTCTTTCCTGCCGCCTTGAAAGAGGCGGTGGTGAGGCCCCTCCTCAAAAGCCTGCCTTGACCCGTTTTGAACAACTATCGTCCTGTCTCCAACCTTGGCTTTTTAGCGAAGGTTGTTGAGCGTGGTGGTTCAGCAGCTTCCCTTGTTCCTGGAGGAAACTGAGTATTTAGATCCGTATCAGTCGGGCTTCAGGGCGGACACAGCACGGAGACAGCATTGGTCGCACTGATGGATGATCTCTGGAGGGCTGGGACAGGGTTTTCCTCTGTCCTAGTCCTTTTAGATCTCTGTCCTAGTCCTTTAGGCTTTCGATACCATCGACCATGGTATCCTTCTGCAGCTTAGAGGATTGGGGTGGGGGAACCGTTTTGATGGTTCTCCTCCTTCCTCTCGGGCCGCTCGCAGTCGGTGTTGGCAGGGGGCAGAGGTCGGCCCCGGCCCCTCACTTGTGGGGTGCCTCAGGGGTCTGTCCTCTCGCCTCTCCTGTTCAATATCTACATGAAACCGCTGGGTGAGATCATCTGAGGTTTTGGGGTGAGGTATCATCAGTATGCTGATGATACCCAGCTTTATCTCCACCCCAGACCAGATCAGTGATGCTCTCTCTGTGATGTCCCGGTGCCTGGAGGTGGTACAGGTCTGGATGGGTAGTAACAGGCTTCAGCTCAACCCCACCAAGCACGGAGTGGCTTGCCCTTGAGCGGTTACTCATGGCACTCGTAACCTCTAGAATCGACTACTGCAATGCTCTCTACATGGGGCTTCCCTTGCGGACGGTCCGAGGCTTCAGCTGGTGCAGAATGCAGCCGCGGGCTGTGATGGGGTATCCCGATACTCCCATGTTAGACCCCTCCTGCGGCTTGCATTGGTTGCGGTTGCCTCCTGGGTCGCCTTCAAGGTATTAGTTACAACTTATAAAGCCCTTAATGGCTTGGGTCCAGGGTACTTGCGGGACGCCTCCTGCCAGCATCACTCTCCGATGCCCTGTTCGCTCTCATAGGAGGGGCCTCCTTGGGTGCCGTCAGTCAGACATTGTAGGCTGGCGGTCCCCAGGGCTAGGCCTTCTCTGTGGGAGCACCTGCCCTTTGGAATCAGCTCCCCGTGGATCTCCGCTTGGCCCCTGACCTCCGCTCCTTCCGCGGGACCTGAAGACTTGGTTGTTTCAACGGGCGGCCTCGAATGACCCGGGGGGGGTTGGGTTTTATTTTAACTTTATTTGGCTTGTTTAGTTGTTTAATTCTGTTTTATTGTAAATTTTTCTCTGTTTTAATGTTCGCCACCCTGAGTCCTTAGGGAGTAGGGCGGCATACAAGTTGAATGAATGAATAAATAAATAAATAAATAAATAAATAAATAAATAAATAAATAGAGTACTACCTGAATTCTACCTGAATTCAATCCACAAGAAATCACAAGCCTTTTTATAGGGCTGGATGGGTCTTCTCATCTTCTACATCCCATCTTGCCACTTAACTCTGTAACATCCTGCGTAAGAAGTCTACAACATGAAGGCATGTACTGCAAAATCCTCTTCAGACTGCCTGCTCCAATATGGGAAAAGCAAGGGAGTCCAATGGAAAGAGCAGGGCTACTGGCCATGCTTCCTTAAAAAATGACAATTGCAATTAAGTGTCAGCATTAATAAAAAGAACAGAAAGCAGAATTAAAAAACTATCCTCCCTAACAGTAATGTACCCTCATAACATACAATTATGCATATTCTTTGTGGGCTTGAACTGAAGGCTAAGGAAACGTAAAGGACAAAATAAACATTAGATTTTAAAAGCAAGGATTCAGGGAAGAGATCCTAGACAACAGAAGAAATGTATAAAGATAGTGCTAATCAAAAGAGAAATATGGAAATATATCAAAAGCCTAAGGCAAGGAAGAACTGTAGAAAGTTGAAAGAAGGATGTAAGTTATAACGAGCCAAAAAAATGCTGGGTTATAACTGTAATTGATGACAGTGCTCCTCCACAGAATTGGTTTCATTTTTTTAATTATAAACAGAGCTAAAACAAAATAATAAAAGACTTTATGAAATACATGCCTTCTTACTGTAGCAATTGATTATAGATACTATATATAATTTACCTATCTGAGAGGTTATTTAATACCAATCTGACAAATACAGTCATAAAGACAAATGAACAAATTTCAAAATCCAAGGACCCACTCCAAGGATGGGCATAAAAATATGTGATATATGTTCAGTGCACGTTTAGTGTATATATGTTCCCCTTTTGTGTTACAGATTTCCCAAGGCAAAACTATTTTCCCAGCATCAGATAAAGTAAGATTTAACACTTAAGACCATCCTTGTTTGGGAAATTCTGAAGTGGCTGAGAAGAAAGAGCGGAAGAAGAATGCCAAACTCAAATGAACTCATCAGTCCTGAGCAGTTAATTGAAACTAAACATTACCAACTTGTGATGACAGGAATACTGTTAATAGAACATTGAACCTTAGAGATGTGTAGAAATAAAAGAATAATATATTTCATTTCTTTAATTTTACTCAAACAAAAAGATTCAAAGGAACATTTACCCAGATATTTGATATTAATAGCTTGCTAATTTGGAAGGGTTAAAAGTTTCAAGGGACTAGATCTCACCCAAAAAGTTCCTCCTATAATTGCCATGTTGGGATACATGTCTGTTGTCTTTCTATATCTGTTCTCTTTTCCACTGCAACAAATTTCATCAGCAACCACTAATACATGCCTTACTCAGTATCAAGTAAACATTTAAATATTTTCCTAAAGAGTCTGCATAACCATTATGTTTTTTGTGCAGCAGAGGTTATCAGGACGTTTCTATCACTCTCCAGACCAAGATGCAAGTTTTTATCAGATGTTATCCAAAGGCAAGCCACACACTTAATTACTTCATCTGCACATAAATAAAACTTCCCATGCAAGGTTCAAAGTTGTTGGGAACCATCTGTCCTTGCACATGTGATTCAGAAAAACAGAACAAGTGGGAAACAGAACAAGTAATTTTACTTACGCCTGGCACAGTTTGATTAGGTCCTGGTCAGTGGTGCCGGGAGGAAGGCCTCGGATGTATAGGTTGGTTTTACTCAACTGTTCACCGCTGCTGCTGTTGCTATTGTTATTGCTACTATTAGTGCTGGGGCTGGGAGGAGCCATGGGATGGGAAGCTGGTGCATAGGAATGCTGAAAAAGAGAGAGGAATATTGGGGAAAAAGATACAATCAGTTTTACTATAGTAACCCTGGGCTGTACATACGCCAGGAATACATTGCTTTTTTCAGATTTGTTTGGCATGTTGGAGATATTCTCCTTAAAATCTGACATGCAAAGAAAGCAATTAAATTGGATGCAATTTAAAAGTAATAAAATATAAATTGTATTAAATACAATTAATAAGTATGCTGCTTATTATCCTACCCTTTCCACAGACACATACAACAAAATTATTGCAATTATGGCAATGGTTCTTGAGTTTATATCAAAGCATTTCAAATGGCAGATATAGTGCAGGGCCCACGGATAATGTACAATCTATCCTAAGTAATGAAATGACTTACAACCACAACTGAGCCCAACATTTCTATTACTGAGATAATTGTTAAGTGAATTTTGTCCATTTTACAATCTTTCTTACCTCAGTTAATAAATGAACCACTGCAGTAGTTAAGTTAATAACACAGTTATTACGAAAATTTGGCCTCCCCATTGACTTTGCTTCTCAGAAGATCGCAAAAAATGATCATCATCAAAAATTAACTTGCCTCTTTTTTAGTGTTTATTCTCAAATACTTTCATGCTGTTTTACATTTCTATTCAAAATTTCCAAAACCAAAATAAACAGAAGAGCAGACAATGGGTAGTTGTCTTTATCATGTGGTTTAGTTGTATCTATTAACAGTAAGATTAACAGTAATATTTCAGGTAATATGTCAATATATGTCATCATTCAATTTCTTTTTCAACCTCTGTAGAGTACTTTGAATTCTATTACGGCATGCAAATTACAATATATATTCTATAAAGTAATAATGTCTTCATCCTGTATGAAGCAGGCTATGAAAAGCTTTGCCCCTTTCCCCATCCCCCACCCCCCAAAATACAAAAGGACACATATTAATTATAAATTTATAAAAGGCTCCTGTTTCTGTCTGATGTTCTCAAGCCATTTTAAATAAGCAATAAAAGGAAGAATTGACACTGCATGATCCATATTATCCTGGAAAAGGGCGTTGGTACTTACCTGATATGCCCGTTCTCTGTGAGCTGTGAAGAGCATCCAGTAGTGGGAGGTGCTTCAGTCTCTTCATGCATAGGCTGAGCTTAATTTGTGAAATGCTTCTCCTCCTTCACGTGACTCCTTCCAAGCGTCCCCCAGTTATGGCGAAGATGAGGTGATGAACACCCTCGCCCCATATGCCCTATCTAATCGTTGGCCGGAATAGGACCTCACCAGACGGAAATTGGGTGGGGCTGGATGCTCTTCACAGCTCACAGAGAACGGGAGTATCAGGTAAGTACCAATGCCCTTTCTCCCATGAGCTGTTCAGAGCATCCAATAGTGGGACATACAAAAGCATGGCTTGTCCTACGGGAGGGTCTCTGTCTGGCTTGGAGTCCCCTCCTGGGCCTTATGGACCCATTGTAAAACTCTTCTGCCAAAGGAAGCCTCAGCTGAAGCAAAGATATCTATTTTATAATGCCTAATGAAGGGAGATGGAGAGGCCCAAGTTGCCGCCCGACAAATTTCTGTTATTGGCGCTTGCGTGGCCCATGCTGCCAATGTTGCGGTGCTTCTGGTCGAATGTGCTGTTAGGCCCCTGGGCACCGGTAATGAATGAGTCTTGTATGTTTTAGCTATCGCAGGCCTTAACCATCCAACCTATTGTAGAAGATGAGACTTTGCGTCCTTGAGTGGTTGGCTGGAACGAAATGAAAAGAGCCTCCGTTTTTCTGAAAGGTGCTGTGCGATGAATATATGTATGTAGGGCCCATCTCACATCAAGCCAATGCCATTGGTGTTCCAATCCCTGGGTTGGTTTCGGACAAAAGTTAGGGAGTATAAGTTCTTGTGCCCTGTGAAAAGCCGAGTTAATTTTTGGTATGAACGTAGGGTCTGTACGAAGGACCACTCTGTCTGAATGAAAAATGCAAAGATCTTGTCTGGTCGATAAGGCTGCCAGTTCCAAAATACGATGAGCGGATGTTATTGCTACAAGAAAACTACTCTGTATGTTAGAAAATGGAGACTCGTAGTCTTCAAGGGCTCGAAAGGGCCCTTCATGAGTGCGCTGAGAACCTTGTTAAGGTCCCAAGTTGGATAATGGTGAACCACTGGAGGGCGTAAGTTTGTGGTGCCACGAAGAAAACTCCATATGCGTGGGTGCTGAGTAATAGATGGTAGGTCTTCTCAAAGTATTTGGTGAAAGACCCTTGTCCAGTCCTTCTTGTAAAAACTCCAGTATTTGAGCCACTGATGGAGAGGTGGAATCGATGCAAGATTTCACAGACCATTTACAGAAACTACCATGTGGCATTGTATATGCGAGTTGTTAAGGGGTGCCTGGCCACTTGGATGGTGGTGATAACCTTGCTAGAGAACTTCTCACTTTTCAGATGTCTCCACTCAACCTCCATATGGCTAGGTGTAGCCATTGAGGGTTTGGATGTTGAAGAGGGCCCTGGGTGAGCGATACTCTGTCCAGCAGGATTCTCCATGGTTCTGCTGAGGACAGATCTCAGAGATCTGCAATCCACGGCCACCTGGGCCAATATGGTGCCACCATCAAAAGTTCTGCTCTCTCTTCCAGAAGCTTCTGGATGACCTTGGAAATCACTGGAAGTGGAGGGAATGCGTACAGAAGACCTGGAGGCCAGCAGCAGTGGAGCGCATTGATGTTTTCCGCTCCTTGTGAAGGGTATCTGGAAAAGAATCTTGGGAGCTGAGAGTTGAGAGCGGAAGCGAACAGGTCTATTACCGGCTGACTGAATCTCTGAACCGCCTGTTGAAACAGGCTCAGGTGCAGGCGCCACTGATTGATCGACCGTAGCCCTGCTCAACCAATCTGCCTGGGTATTCGACAGACCCAATATGTGCTCCGCCCTGACGGAGAGCAGGTTGTTCTCCACCCAAAGGCACAGTCCCTCCACTTCCCACATGAGTTGTTTCAAATGCGTGCCCCCCTGCTTGTTTATGTGGGCCTTTGTTGTCACATTGTCAGTCAAAATCAGTACATGTTGGCTCTGAATCTGTGGAAGGAAGCTGCGAAGAGCCAGATGAACTGCCCTGAGCTCCAGCCAGTTTATGCTGCACAACTGTTCTATGGAGGACCAACGGCCTTGGGCTGTGAGGGATTGATAGTGAGCTCCCCATCCAAACAGGGTGGCATCTGTCATGATGGTAAGTCTGTAGGGCTCTTTGAACCAGCAACCTCTGTTGATGATCGGCCTGGTCCACCAGTGGAGAAATATGAGGACCTTTGATGGTACCGTGACCTTGTATTTGAAGTTGCTTCTTCCTGACCGCTGGTACAAAAGCAGGAACCACTGCAGAGATCTAGTGTGGAGTCAGGCAGGAACCACTGCAGAGATCTAGTGTGGAGTCAAGCCCAGGGAATAATAGATATGCATCAGATCATTTTGCCTAACAATTTTGATAGATAGCCCAAGGGCCTCTTGAGGATAGGCCAAGGGCCTCTTGAGGGTTCTGATCTCTGTAGCTATTTGTTGTGTGCTATTTTGTCTATCTGGTGACAGGAAAACCTTACCTTCAACAGTGTCTATAATTGCCCCCAAGTGAACCAATCGAGTCGATGGAGTTAAATGACTCTTTGTCCAATTAATTTGAGGAACCATGTTGTTCTAGTGTCTGTAATGTGATTTGGGTGTCCCTAACTGCTGGATGAATGGAAGATGACAAAAGTAATATGTCATCAAGGTAGCACTGAAGCTGCACAGGAATACTTCTGAGATGGTCGGCCAGTGCTGCAAGGACCTTTGTAAAGATCCTGAGGGTGGATGCTAGTCCAAAGGGAAGGGCAACATATTCAAAATGGTGGTTATTATAACAGAACCCTAGAAATTTACTGTGGGATGGTCTAATTGGAATATGTAAATACACCTCTGTCAAATCTATTGATGTAAGGACGTTACCCCTTCTGATGCTGAGTAAAATAGATTGCAAGGTGTTCATTTTAAACTTGCGATATACCAAGAAATGGTTGAGTCATTTTAAGTCTAAAATTGCTCTCCACCCCGAACTCTTCGGAACAACAAAAAGATGTGAGTAAAAACCTTGCCCTCATTGGTTAGTAGCTACTAGTTGAATGGCTCATATTTCTAGTAGATGTTGGATAGCTGTTTCCATAAGAGTCCGTTTAACCGGATCTCTAGAAAGAGGGCATAACATGAAGAAGTCTGGGGGAGTGGATTGGAATTCTAGAGCTAGAGCTAGGCCATATCTGATCGTGTCTCTGACCCAGGCATCAGATGTTGAAGAGTCCCATTGTTCCACGAATAATTTAAGGTGTCTGCCAATGGAAGCAGAGTTAATGGTTCTATTTGGGGCAGTAGAATGACCGGTTTCCTGCCCCTTGAAAAGATCTCTTAGCTTGGCCACCCCTTCTATTTCTGTCCCCCAAATCAGACCTCTCTGACTGTTGTCCTGGCCTGAAGTTAGAGGGTCTCTGAGATCTTGCTGAATATGGTCCTTGATAGGAGGAACAAAAGGATCCCCTCTGAAAGGACTGAATGTTTCTAGAACCTGATTTCCGAAAAAGAGAAGGTAGTAACTTTTTTTTATTCCTGGTTTCAATTAGTAGCGGATCAAGAGCAGAGCCAAACAATCCATCCCCCCAAAATGGGAGAAGAGGCAAGCTTCCACTTATGCTTAGTGTCAGCTTGCCAATGTCTTAACCATAGCAAATGCCGAGCTGTAACTTGGGACGCTATGGCTCTAGATGAAAATTTAACCACATTGAATGTTGCATCCGCTGAGAATTCTGAGGCTGCAATTAGTTTGGCAATATCCTGATGTGCCCTTATATTAGAGTTCGGTATGTGTTCCCTTAGGTGATGGAGCCATCTAAGTGAGGATCGTGTAAAAAAGGATGTGGCCGTGGCTACTCTTATGGCCCATGCATCAGACTGATGAGCCTTGTGTAGAGCCAACTCAGTGCATTTGTCCTCTGGCTTTAACGCCTCTTGTGCTTCACTGGGAATAGAAGAAGAGGACACTAAATCCACTACTGGTTCATCTACCTCGGGAGTGTTCAGTAATTTAGAGAAATTGGGTGCCAGATTGAAGTATTTTCTGTCATATCCTGTGGAGGCGGGATACACCACTGCAGAAACCCATTGCTTCTTCACCAAGTCTGAAAACATGTGAGGGACTGGGATCATGTCTGCCTCGGCTACCAGTTGGGTGAAAATTAAATCCTCTGACTCCTCCTGCAAAGGAGTTGGTATGGCCGAGGGGGCCAATTTGTCCAGGCGGGCTGTGTTTTTGGCCTTGAACAATAATGACTTAAACAATTGTGGGCAGAATAAACTTGTAAATGTCGGCTGATCTGGAACAAGCCCTTCATCCTCTGCCATGCCCCTCTCTAGGGGATCCGCCTCTGACAAGATTGAGTCGCTGTCGTGTACAGACCCTGATTCAATATGTTCCATTTGGTCAACTTGGTCTTCCTCCTCTTGTATCCCCTGGAGAGGAATGTCTTGAACCATAGAAAACTGCCCCTGAGGGATTATCTGAGTATAGTGCTGTTCCATCCTGCCTAGCAACGGTAATGATTGCAAATCATAATCAATAGGCGCAGGATGTTGTTTGGCCAGAACTGTCTGTTGCACCCCTGCTGTTAAGATTTGTTCTGGGATTTAGACATGGCCTTTGAGGTTGATGCCCTAGAACTACTACCGCTTGCCATTTCGATTGAGAATTTACAGTATGCCCGTTAGTCAATGCTATACTGTATGGACGGTTGGCATGCCCAGGGGCCTGATCCAAAATTGGACAGGGTACCCTGATAACAAAATCCCCCCCTTTTTTGTAGTTCTATAATATGAGTCGTACCTCAATAATAATAATAATAATAATAATAATAATAATAATAATAATAATCTTGTGTGTGTGTGTGTGTGTGTGTGTGTGTGTATGCAGGTCTTGGCGTGTTTGGGTCTTTTCCCGTGTAAGATTGAGAGTATCTTGGCGACATTTCGATGAGGTCCCACTCATCATCTTCAGGCTGATGCTTTCAGCTTTGTGCTTGTAAATACTGGTGGGGAGGTGTGATGTGCTGGCTGTGGTGTAAGCGGGTTGGTTGGCTGTGTTGTTACTTCTTGATTGGTTGATGGAGTTGATGTTTGCAGACTTGTTGGCTTTTTCGTAAGACCCTGAGTGGCTGAGGTACTGGCTGTGTGTCTATCAGCCTTTTGTGTTGTAACGACCTGGGTAATGGGCTGTGTGATGACCTTCTGAGTTCTATTGTTGTGACATCCTGGGTCTTGTGCTGTAATCTCCTGGGTCGTTGTCTGTGTTGTAACATCCTGAGGTTTTGTGGTGTAACTTCCTGAGTTCCATGATGTGATATCCTGAGCAGATGGCTGTGATGTAATGTTCCGGGTTTTGGTTTGGCTCTGAGTTTGAGGTCTATGTGTTCATGGTGTGTGTCAGTTTGCTTAGTTTGGGGGGTCGGAGGGTGTAGCAGCTGGTGATGCAGCTGTCGTCTGGTTTCTGGATGGTGGTTGTCTTTCGTCTATGGGATGGGTTTGGGGTTGAGTCTGGTAAGATTGGTGGTGGCGTCATGTGTTGTTTTGGGTCCGGTGTTGGTTTTCATAGCTGGGACTCATTTGTTGATTAGGGCTAGTTTCCAGATGTCTGGTAGGCGGGAGGTATCCTCCCGTTTATTCAAGTTATGGGGGTGTTTCTCTATTTTGATGGCTTCCCTAATTATTCTTTTGTTGAAGTGTTCAGTACTGGAGATTAATTTGATTCCCTCAAAATCAATTTCATGTCCTGTGGCTTTAAGGTGCTGGAAAAGGGAGGAAGTTTTTTCTCCTTTTCTGACTGCGTTCTTGTGTTCTGTGATGCGTGCATTTATTCTCCTGTTGGTTTGTCCAATGTATGTGGCTGGGCAATTTTTGCACGGTATTTCATAAACTCCTTGGTTTTCTAGCTGGATCTTGTCCTTGGGGTTTCTTAAGATGTTGGCTATTTTTGGTCAGTGCGAAGGCTGTCCTGATATTGTGTTTGTGGAGAATTTTGCTGATTTTATCTGTGGTGCCTTTGATGTAGGGGAGGAGGGTGATACCATTATCCTGTTCTGTGTCTCAGTTTTTGGGGGTGTCTCCCTTAGGATTAGGTTGGTAATTGTGTTTCTTTGGAATCCGTTGGAAATTAATACATTAGTGAGGGTGTGTAATTCTGTTCTCAGGTGGTCTTTGTCGGCTAGGCATTTGGTTCTGGAGATGAGGGTGTTGACTACGGAGTTGATCTGTGCAGGGTGGTGATGGGATTGTGCGTTTAAGTAGCGGTTGGTGTGTGTTTTCTTCTGGTAGATGGTGTGTCCTAGGGAGCCATTGGGTTTTTTGTAAATTAGGACATCCAGGAAGGGAAGTTGGTGGTTGGCTTCTGTTTCCATGGTGAATTGTATTTTGGGGTGTAGGTTGTTGAGATGTGTGAGGAAGTTGTCCAGTTTTTCTTTCCCGTGTGGCCAAATTACAAAAGTGTCATCTACATATCTAAGCCAGAGTTTGGGTTTGTGTTCGGATTTGTCTAGAGCATTGGTTTCAAAGTGTTTCATGTATAGGTTAGCGATGACAGGTGAGAGGGGTGATCCCATAGGTGCTCCTTCTATCTGTTTGTATCTTTGTCCATTGTGGATGATGTATATGTTGGTTAGGCAATGGTTGGTCAGGTCTAGGATGTGCTTAGGGGGGTTGTATTTGTTTTGGATAGCTGTCAAGGCTTCTTTAATAGGTACTTGGGTGAAGAGGGATATCATATCGAAGCTCACCGGTAGATTGCTGGGTTGTAGGTTTTGTTTCTTTATTGTTTCTATGAAATGGAAAGAGTTTTGTACATGTGAGGTGATGGATTCTGAGTTGTTTGGTGAGAAATTTGGCAAGATTCTGTAGAGGTGAGCCTATGGAGCCGACTATAGGTCTGAGTGGTGTTCCTTCTTTGTGTATCTTGGGGAGGCCATAGAGCTTAGGGCATCTGGATGATTTTTCTCTGGGGATGATTTTTTGCTGGATCTTTTCACTGATGGGAGAGGCTTTTATTTTGGATTTGGTGGTTTTTTCCAGGTAGGTGGTGGGGTCTGTATTTAGAGGTTTGTAAGCGGGGTCTTGGAGTAGGTTGGATAGTTTGGGTTGGTAGTCAGATGTGTTCATCACGACCGTGGCGTTGCCTTTGTCTGCTGGGAGAATGATTATGTTGTTGTCTTTCCTCAAGTTGGTGAGTGTTTTTTGTTCTTCTTTGTATAAGTTGCTTCTGGGTGGACTACTGGAGCAGAGGACACTGGTGACTTCAAGTCTGATTTTATTGGCTACATCTGGGTTAATTTTGGTTAGGCTAGCTTCAACTGCACATATGATGTTTTCGGTGGGGATGCGTTTGGGGGCGATTGTCAATGGTACAGCTAATTTACTGAAATTCCAAAATAGCCAAATTTGAGAACGCCTATCAGGCCACAACGATAGAAGGAGTGAAATAATTGGCCTGCAACAGCTGCAAGACATAGGCCTTGGTGCTTGCTGTTGTGCTGCTGGAATAGTTTGAGCAGTGAGGGTTATGCCATCTAATTATATTCAACAGATGGCCTCGAATATGAAAAAACGAGGGTTCAAAATTCCCCTGGATTCCTAAAAGAGAAACCTCTATTCAGGGAAATTGCTTCACGCAGCGTGGTAATGATTTGCACTCATCGCAGCCACACAGTCTGCAGTAACACAATGGCGCCCGGCCATTAACTTTTGGCATGTGTGGTAATTCCAGCAGCAATTTCCCACTGTGTGAGGGATTCATCTCAGACGGCTTACCCCTTACACATAGGTGGCGGGGAAGGGTGAAACAGGCACTTGTGCCCTCCACCCCAAAGCAGTGTTCTGAAAGGTGAAAGCGATATGACTCATTAGAGCAGAAAACCACCACACTATTGGTAGCAGAACTGCTACGATCGTAGTGGTGCGGCTATTGTTATGGCAAGGTTTGTAATTAGCAGTTGTGGGAGGTGCGGTTCAAAGCCGAAGCCTCCAAAAGCCCCAGGGCATTGAGAACGCTTCTCGATAATGAGAGCGAGCTCCGACGGCCAGATGGAAAAGGCAATTGTCAGTAGCTCATCCGCTCTCTAGAGGCTAGAGGAGCCTTAAGGAAGGAATAAGCTATCTCCAAACCTGAATTTTAAAGTATTATTCTGTTTCGGCCAAGGAAGAAACAAAAGCACTGCTATTCCTCAATGAGGCTGAGCAAAAACTGGGGGACACTTGGGAGGAGTCCCGTGGAGGAGGAGGAGTGTTGTGGAACAACTTCCACAAATTAAACCCAGCTTATACATGAAGAGACTGAAGCACCTCCCACTACTGTATGCTCTGAACAGCTCATGAGAGAACAACTCCTGCCACCTTAAAAGACTCAAAAATAATGCATTCAATTTCGGTTAATTTTCTATTTACAAATCATAGAATTCTTTTTCAAACTAATTTGTTCTACTATAATATATCTTACATATAAGAAATATGTGATTTAACACATTTCTTCTCAAGGCAGAATAGAAGGATGTGATATCATTGCCGTATATTTGAAAAGAACTGGTGTTTTTGCTATTCTAGGCATCTGATCCATTAGCTGTAGGGTTCATTCACTTTGTATTATCTCAATGCGTCAGAAAGACAGAAAGACAGAAGCTTATTGTCAAACCAGATGTTGATTACGGCTAAGAGGAAATGATTGGTCCAAGGTCACTCATATAGTTACCAATGCCGGCTGGCGGTCCCCCGACGACGAGCCTACTCTGTCGCGGCCCCCGACCTCTGGAACCAACTCCCCCTGGGGCTCCGCCTGGCCCCTGACCTCCACACCTTCCACCATGATTTGAAGACCTGGTTGTTTGACCAATCCGGGCTGTGACCCTTCCTGGGTTTTTTTTTTATATATTTTTAACTATTGTAAATTTGTCTTTTTGGGCTTGTAAATTTGGTTTAATCTTTTCTTAACTATTTATTGTTGTTGTTTTTAGCTGTGAGCCGCCCCGAGTCTTCGGAGATGGGGCGGTATACAAGTCCAAAAATAAATAAAATAAATACTATAACTAAGGAAGTATTAGAAATGAAGTCTCTCCGCTCTTAATTCAGGACTATATCACATCGGCTCTTAACTTTTTTTTTCCAGAAAATCAAGACAGATTATATGTTCAACTCAGAGTCTTCACTATTAAGAAAAAATAAATAAAATAAAATGTTTTTCAAATTATTCTGAATGATTCTTTAATTCAGTTCATCTAATGAATAATAGTTGCTTTCACCTTTGAGTAAAATATATATGCACGCTCCAAACACTTGATGCTTAAAGATAAGGAAAATATCGTGATAGATTTTTATCTGGCTACAGGTGATATTATACTTTTCATCACTATTTATAAAATGAAACAGAAAATAATTAGAAATAATGATAGTTTTTTTTCTTCTATAATATGAATGTTTTATTAGTGCCAAAAAAGTCAGCTCTGATGTAAAAATAATGTAGTGTACTGTAATTGCAAACAAAAGCTGCATTGTTTTCCCTCCATATTTCATTACAGTTGTTATGTAACACTCCGATTTAAAATATTTATCTTTTTGACATATTACACTTTTTCCATTCATATTCATCTCTGTTAGGGTTTGCAGCAATCCAACCTGCACACAAGTAAATAATTCAGCAGGATTCATCTATAGAAAAAACTTCTTTATATATAATAATATACAGTATGATGCATGTATATAATACCATGCAGCAGAAGTCAGAACCAGAAAAATCCAGAAGTCATAACCCCAGAAGCAATACAAACACAGAAGCAAGGTATTACAGAGGCAAACAAACTCTTATATATATACAGATCAGTTGGCTAAGCCACGCCCAGGCTCCGAACTATCTGAGTCATCAAATAGTCCCCACTGGCTGACCTGTTACCATGTCTATTCCAATTCATGAACTCTTATATACTGACACTCCTCCCTTCATGACTGGAATAGACATAAAACCAAATAACTTAATATTCTTCCCATGGTACATTCCACCCAATGGCTTGGTCTTCAGAGTGAAGCAAGCAAATTAATTTACATTTGAAGGCTTTTCTGACATTGCAATACTTAATGTCCACATGCTTGCTTCTATTCTTTACGCTGTCACCAGTTGCCATTTTAATGCAAGCAGCGTCATTTACCTTTACGCTTAAATCCTGTAAAAGCTGTACGTACCAAGTTACTTCTAAACAAAGTTCAGATAGAACTATAAATTCTGTCTCCACAGTAGTAATGGCTACAGTTGTTTGTTTTCTGGGCTTCCAACCAATTAAAGCCCTTCCAAACAATACCACAATCCCAGAATTAGACTTTCTGCTTTTTACATCATTGGCATAATCACTGTCAACAAAACATTTCAATTTCAATTCTTCAGAGACCTGTATTTGAAGACCCAAGTTCACAGTTCCCTTCAAATACCTGAGAACCCTTTTTATACCCATCCAATACAATTGGGTTGGTGCAGCAGTAAAGCGACTTAAGATACTTACTGCAAAAGCTATGTCTGGTCTGGACCACTGTGACCGATGTAACAGGCTCCCTATTGCTGACTAATACATCTCTTGATCATAGGCTTCATTTTGTTCTCACCCTAACTGTTATGAAAATCTGTGTTCATAGGTGTTGGAGCAGAATTACCATTCATCATGTTGTATCTTTCCAACAACTGTTCAATTTTCCTTCTTTGACTTAGAACATAACCACATTTCTCAGCTGTAAACAATGGACTTTTTCCCTTCAACCGAAAAAAGAATGACCTTCTGAAAGCTTGGCACTTCAAAAGGAATTCTTTATTGAAAGGAAATGATTCCAATACTAGTCAAAGCAGAATCTAAGATGCTCCTAGGCATACAGTAACAGATAAAGGGAGTTAGAACCCCTCCCCTTATTTAGATGTGGATTTTGTCAAACAAAGAACCAACATGTTAATTCCCTCCTCCCCTTTTCTGGGAACGTATCTTAGGAGAGTTTTCCAAGGATTATCTTCCAGAGTTGGAATTTTATGGTCCCTTCTCCTCTTGCTATCTCTCCAAGAGGTGACAAGTTTCTAGACATCTGGTTCCAGTCCTTTAGTTGTATATCATGTGCAAGTTATACAAATTCAATATAAGATTTAATATATTCAGGTTACATCAAAAAGAATTACTTATACCAACTTCCCCCCCTTCTTCTTCCATTTAAGATACACGGATCTGACATCAGCTTTTGTATCTCTACATCAAGATAGTTTTGAATTTCACCCAAATCCTTTAATTCATTTTTTTCTCTAACTGATTAGCAAATTCTTTTTTCTGTGACAAATCCTTTGCAATGAAACAAAGATCATCCACAAATGCTAACAATTGACAACTCCCATCTTGTAACCTTCTAGTATATATGCAACCATCAGCCTTGCAACTCTAGAATCCAAGACCCTTCAGTGCTATAGCTAAACAGATGTTCCAATTCCTGGCTGACTGCTTCAGTCCATAAATGGCCTTGTTCAATTTATACACATTGTTAGGCTTTTTACTTTCATATCTTGTGCTTGAACCATGTACATTTCTTCCTCTAATTCTGCATTGAAGAATGTGATTATATCAAAATGCCAAATTTTATGGTCATGTGCTGCTGCCAATGCTAGTGCCAACCTTTTGCTTTCACTCTTTACAGTTGGCACGAATACCTCATCATAGTGCATATTTTTCCTGTAAAAAAACCTTGTGCCACTAATCCTGCCTTCTATTGTTTGATAATAGTACTTTCTTTTTGTATACCCATATACATCCGATGGCTTTGCAACCCTGTGGCAAAGTCATAGATGTGAACACTTTATATTCACCCATGATTTCATTTCTTTGTCCATGGCTTATTTCCACTTTACTTGTTCAATTTTGGGTAATGCCAATACTTCCTATAATTTCTTGGCTATAATTTCATTACATACCTTTACTTCACTAACAGAACACCTGTCAGGTGGAATCCCCTTGTTCCATTGCTCTGACCTGCGTGGCATTGACTGCTCTTGTGGTTCAACACTCTCTGGCTTCTTATCTGAGTCATCATTTTCTCCTGACTCCTTTTCTAATTCTTTTTTAGCTTCTCCTCCCTGAACACTGACACCATCACTAAGTGAGTTACTGTCACTAAATGGGTCACAGTCACTAAGTGGTCATTCCATTAATTGGCATCAATTTTTTTCCTATTTTGCTCTGCAAAACTAGCAGACCTTGAAATCACCATTCTTTTGCTCCCGTTGCTAAAGTGACAGCTCTTTGAGCCAAGCTCATAGCCTGGGCCAATCTGAGTTTTCTAGCCTTTGATTGACCTTTTCTCCTGACTGCTTTTGGAATATGCACCCATGCAAACACCCTTAAATGTGCCAGAGATGGCTTTCTCCTGTATAACACTGCATATGCAGTATCATTTATAGATGAACAGCCTATTGATTAAATAGCAGTCAACATGTCTTTACCCCAATATGACCTGCTCAGACCAGAATCTTCCAGCAGTGAGTCCTTCACTGTTTGTAAGACACCATTCTGCCTCTAAACTACACCATTCTCAGCTGCTGTGTATGGATTTGTGCATCTGTTTTATTCCTAACTGCCCAACCACTGTTAAAAACTTGCTGACATGAATTCTGACATGAATTCTGAACCTCTGTCACTTTGTAGCTGACGTGCCTGTTGTTTATATCTCCTTTCTATGAAGCTTACCCATTGCTTCGATTTCTATAGCACTTCTATTTTACTCTTTAGTAAACAGCAGAAACCAAATCTGCTGTAGTCATCTACAATGACCAATGTATACTTTGCTTCTCCCAAACTGGTTTGCATTGGCCCAACCAAATCTGCATGTATCAGCTCTAGAGCTCTTGTTGTCTGCCTTGTGCTACTTTTGCTTAAAGGAAATGCCTTGGACTTTAATGATTTACATACTGCACAGTCCAAGTATCCCTTACAAATGCAAACTGTTGCATTTTTTTGCAAAACTCTAAAGCTGGCATGGCCACGTTTTCTGTGCAAGAGATGAACACATGAATCATGTTGTGCCACATTTCCAAATGTTTGGGCACATTGAACCCTTTGTCCCTGCAACACATAAAGATTATCCTGTTTTATGCCCTGTGCACATACACTTCCTTTTCTCTGTATGAGACACTTCCAATTTACAAATGTGGCTCAAACCCCTTTTGGTCTAGACTAGGAACACTCGGTAAATTATGCTCCATTTCAGGCACACATAATATGTTACTAAACTTTTCCTTCAGACATGGAATCACCACATTGCCTTTTCCAGTGACTTTAGCCTTCTGGTCATTTGCCAAGGCTACTGCATCACCTCCAACTGGATCCATTCTGAAAAATAATTTAGAATTATTAACAATTGTTTGAATAACCCCACTGTTTATTAACCACTTGTCTCTGCTATTACAATAGTTAACTTTTGCAACAGCAGTTTGTCCATCTGTTGTCTTTCTTCAAATGATTCTTATCACCACTTATGAAACACCACCTTTTTTTCTTCCTAGAAAATCTTTGCTGGGCTGTAATCTGGTATCTTCTACTCTAGACTCTGCAGAAATCATGTCTGTTGCTTTGGAATGTGCAGACATCTTGTCTGTTGCTTTTTTCTTTCTGCTCCTTGGGCTCCCACCTCAGGAATTTCTCCTTGTGGCTTTTTCTAAAATGGCATTGTTTTCTTCTGAAATCAAACAGGCCTTTACAGCTTCCATTCGTAAATCTTGTTCAGGTTTGCACTCAAAAACTGCTGAAACAATGTCCCACATTTCATCAAAACTATTTAATACCAACAACACCTGCTGGAATTCAGGAATCTTCATTCTACACTGTTCCAACTCAATAAATAAAGTTTGCATGTGCAGCAAATGCTGCTCCAGACTTGCTTGTGGGTGCAGCCAGCCTCTGTACAATTGTCTTGATAATTGCACAATATTGCATACTGATACACTCACAGGCACACTTCTCAATTTCAGCTAAACCTCATTTGCAGTTTTTAAATCAGCTACATTCAAAAATTGTTCATCTTCTAAATTTGAGATGATATAGTCCAGTGCCTTATCATGCTGCCTTTGATATGCAGCTGCTAATGGCCCCTGGGTGGATTAATAACAATATCCCAGAGCTCCTTAGCCTTCAGGAAGCATTCAAATTTTGCAGCCCAAACAATATAATTCTTCTGTCCCAAATGGGGCAGAGAACTCGCCTTGAACTCAAGAGCCATCCTGCAAGTTTTCTCTGCCTTGTTCTCTTTTCCTTTTAAGACAGGCTGTCCTTCAGCTTAATTACAGCTCACTCTTACTGTGTGCTCTGGGCGCATAACCTGTTAAAGTTTGCAGCAATCCAACCAGCACACAAGTAAATAATTCAGCAGGATTCATTTATAGAAGAGACTTTATATATAATAATATACAGTATGATGCATGCAAAGAATACCATACAGCAGAAGTCAGAACCAGAAGAATCCAGAAGTCAATCACAGAAGCAATACAAACACAGAAGCAAGGTATTACAGAGGCAAACGAACTCTTATATATATACAGATCAGTTAGCTAAGCCACGCCCAGGCTCTGAGCCATCTGAGCCACCAAACAGTCCCCATTGGCTGACCTGTTACCATATCTATTCCAATTCATGAACTCTTATATACTGAGAATCTCTGAATGACAATTGTGGTTCCAACATATGAAATGCATTGTAAATATATTCTAAACAACACTAAAGTGGCTTTGAGTGTTAAGAATCAGTGTCCATACATTAGAACTTTTACATTTATTCATATTCATAAATATTTATGTCCACACAATCTTATTACCCACTGATTCTTATATAAAACTGTATGTATAATACCGAGCAAGGAAAGTAAGATCTATTCAGTTCACATTCAGAGAACCACAAAATTACAAAATATTATTTGGTATGAAACACATTGCCAAACTCTGAGATTTTGAAATTTCTCAAAATCTTATGATATATGCTGATCTCTTCCAAAAATACATTTGTAATGTGGGCTTTTTGTTTTCATTTTTAGACTTGGAAGTTTTTCTTTTAAATTACATTTTGAAACCCATACCATTGTTCAAGACAACAAAATGGTAACCAGCACTGGAAAATGTTCTATATGTTTTTAAGTTGCAATATTTACTAACACTCTAACTTCAGCTAAAAATAGTTAGAAAGTAAATATCTCAGTAAAAATAAGAATGAATAATCCTTGCACACAAAGTACTATTCATTAGTGGGAAATACAGTTTTGAAAAGATGTCCTTTGCCTTCAATTGGATACATTCCGAATACCAGCCATTTAGTTTTCTATCTTTCAGTAAAAGAGTTTCTCAGCAGATAAGATTTTATAATGCATGGGGAAGTGTCCCTAAGGCCAGAACCACTGAAATTTGCCCAGTGACCTACCTATACTCTGATAAGAACTATTGCTATATTTTGCTATTGAGAAATTGACACTGATTAAATGAATAACTTCAGAGTTTATTTGCTAGGATTTTTGGCCTTTACTGTTAAGCAGCAGCAGTATATGATCAAGCTGGATACTATCTAATTATTTATATTATAAATAGTTTTCATGAACATCTCTACAAATAGAGGAGGTTATATTATAAAAGCTGGCATTAAAAGAGATTATTTTCTTGAGGATAACTCCTCCCCCCATTTTCTAATACACATAGAAGAGTTCAGTGACCACCAAAGTTAACAAGATTTTGAACCTTGAACTTCTGCTATGCCTTGAATTACAGAATGAATTCAAATGAATTCTGTCTTTCTCTGCCTCTGGCTCTTTGTCTCTTTGTCTTTCTCTGTCTCTCTCCAATTGAGTGCGTAACAGGAATTGTGTTGGCTAGCGGGATTGCCGAGCTCTGTTTTAGCTGGCAGAATGCTGCAGGGGACTGTCACAGTCAAAAATGGAGGCCAGGTGGCCTGCATTTTCACTGGCAGAGTGCTAGAAAAACAAACTACTAGCAAAAATGGCATTTGATCACATGAATGACATTGAGTTGGCCACGCCCACCCTGGCCATGCCCACCCCCACACACCCTTTAGGTCAAACACAACCCTGATGCAGCCCTCAATAAAATCAAGTTTGACACCCCTGATCTAAAGCATTTTGATCCATCTGTTCTCTCATAGGATGCCTCAGGGCATCTCCAAAGAGAACTTATGTATACTGAGTTCCAACCCTTTAACAATTTTATTAAGCATATCTGAATGAGAAATGAAGCAAATGTCATTTCCAATTTGCATTGGTATCTCAATTTCAAAGATCCTAAATATGGAGCTGTCAAGTGAGTTTTAGCTACTTGATAGTTTCATATTTTTCAAAGAGGGCAATCCAAGATCTGACTCTGACCTGTACAACTTATTCATGGATTCATGAAAAATAAGCATGTAGCCATTATAATAGGTGACCCAGGAAATCATTGTTATTGTCAGAAAAAGATTCCATCATTACAGCCTGGGAAACATTTTTAGAAACTGTGAGATTTGTTGCAGCCAATGTTTATAAACTTTGGTTTCCACTCACATAATCATAAATTTGATGGTGACCGTTATGACTTTGCAAGAAATAGGAACACCTGAAGCAGCTCTAATGCCCCATGAAATTAAACTCATTTTATCTTCTTCGATAAGACCTTTCGTATTGATACTAAAAATACAAAGTGGATGCAATATTCCAAATGGATCATTAAATGTACAATATTTTCTTTTGAAAGCAGGCATCAGAATTTCATTTTTAATGTGTGCCAGTGCATTTACAGAAAAAAACAACAATAAAGGTTATCTTATCTATCTTATATATAGGCAAAGATGCGAAAATAAACATTTGCAAACAGAACTCATCCCTAAAGTGTCCCAACCATATTTTGTATCTAATCATAATACAGGTGAAACTCGAAAAATTAGAATATCATGCAAAAGTTCATTTATTTCAGTAATGCAACTTAAAAGGTGAAGCTAATATATGAGATAGACTCATTACATGCAAAGCAAGATAGTTCAAGCTGTGATTTGCCATAATTGTGATGATTATGGCTTACAGCTCATGAAAACCCCAAATCCACAATCTCAGAAAATTAAAATATTACACGCAATCAATAAAACAAGGATTGTACATAGAACAATATCGGACCTCTGAAAAGTATAAGTATGCATATGTACTCAGTACTTGGTTTGGGCCCTTTGTGCAGCAATTACTGCCTCAATGCGGTGTGGCATGGAAGCTATCAGCCTGTAGCACTGCTGAGGTGTTATGGAAGACCAGGATGCTTCAATAGCGGCCTTCAGCTCTTCTGCATTGTTCGGTCTCATGTCTCTCATCTTTCTCTTGGCAATGCCCCATAGATTATCTATGGGGTTCAGGTCAGGCGAGTTTGCTGGCCAATCAAGCACAGTAATCCCATGGTAATTGAATCAGGTTGTGGTGTTTTTGGCAGTGTGGACAGGTGCCAAGTCCTGCTGCAAAATGAAGTCAGCATCACCATAAAGCTCGTCTGCAGAAGGAAGCATGAAGTGCTCCGAAATCTCCTGGTAGACGGCTGCGTTGACCCTGGACTAATGAAGCACAGTGGACCAACACCAGCAGATAACATGGCTCCCCAAATCAACACAGACTGTGGAAACTTCACACTGGACTTCAAGCATCTTGCAGTGTGTGCCTCTCCACTCTTCCTCCAGACTCTGGGTCCTTGGTTTCCAAATGAGATGCAAAAGTTGCTCTCATCAGAAAAGAGGACTTTGGACCACTGAACAACAGACCAGGTCAACGGACAAGTTTGTCTAACGGACAAATTTCAAATCCAAAAAGGAACTAGACAAGGATGCCCACTGTCCCCACTTCTTTTTATTATGACACTAGAAGCCCTAATTAGAACAATAAAAAAAGAAATGATATAAAAGGTCTAAAAATAAAAAGTGAAGAATATAAATTACAAGCTTTTGCTGATGATTTACTCTTTATTTTAGAAGAACCACAAACCTTGGGACTAAAGTTATTAGAACATCTAGAAGAATTTGGAGAAGTGGCGGGCTTAAAGATCAATAAGAGCAAAACAAAAATGATTACTAAAAATATGAAAAATAAACATAAAAAACTATTGGCGGAAACAATGGGTATTGAAATAGTAGATATAATAAAATATTTAGGAATTATAATTTCAGCCAAACATAGTACACTTAAAAAAGATAATTACGACCCACTAATAAAACAAATAACTGATGATATGGGAAAATGGGATAAATTAAATTTATCTTTTATGGGAAGAATAGCTACAATACAAATGAATATCCTACCCAAAATTTTATTCCTTTTCCAAAACGCCCCCATAAAGTTAGAAAGAACCTTTTTTGACAGATTGAATAGACTGGTATCAGACTTCATCTGGCAAAAGAAAAAAACGAGGGTGAAATTACAACTGTTGCAGGATGCCACGGAGAGAGGTGGATTTGGCCTTCCCGACTGGGAGTTGTACTACAGAGCTGCAATTCTAACATGGATTAAAGATTGGATTAACCACACAAACAAAAGAATATTAATATTAGAAGGGTACAACCTCTAGTCGGGATGGCATACCTTCCTCTGGCAAGACAATTTAAAAGGATATAGCTACGTACAAAATCACAAAGTAAGACAGACGCTTCTAAATATATGGTTTAAAATCAAAAGGCAAATATACATAGAAACACCCATTTGGCTATTGTCATTAGAAGCATTAATGCACCCACATTTATTACGATATGATAAAATTATTACTTATGAGGAATTATTGGATGAAAAAGGGGAATTACAATCCAGACAGCAATTGAATGATCAGGGAATAGAGCTGGAATGGTGGGCCTATTTGCAACTCCAATCTAAGTATTTAAAGGATAAGAAAGAATCGGGCATTAGTAGAAATAGGACTGAATTGGACGAAATCTTATTGGGACCAGATGAAAAGATGATAAAAAAAATATACCAAGTGTTACCGTGTTTCCCCGAAAATAAGACCTACCCCGAAAGTAAGACCTAGCACTATTTTCTAAACCTGCCCTAATATAAGACCTACCCCAAAAATAAGACCTAGTGTAAATCTCCAGTTCCAGGAAGACTTTTCAGGGAGCAACCGTGCACCCGTGAAACACCCCCCCTACACACTCACACCCACTATTTGGCACCATAAATATATAAGACCTACCCCGAAAATAAGACCTAGTGTGTTTTTGGGAGCCAAAAAAAATATAAGACAGTGTCTTATTTTCGGGGAAACACGGTATTAGAAGCTAAATTAGAAGAAGAAAAAGTTAAAGAAACAATGATCATATGGATGAAAAATTTTGGCTATAATATAAAATTACATGATTGGCAAAAAAATTTGGACAAGAAATAAAAAAATAACCTTAGCGACAACTTTTAAAGAAAATTTATATAAACTATTCTATAGATGGCATATACCGCCAGCAAGATTGGCAAAAATAAACACAAAACTCTCCCCTTATTGCTGGAAGTGTAACAAGGAAAGAGGAACTTACTACCATGTATGGTGGAGTTGCAACCAGGCCCAAGACTATTGGAAAAAAAATAGATAAATGGATTCAGGAAATATGTGAAGTGGAAATACACTTCAAACCAGATTTTTTCTGTTAGGAATTACCACCAAGACATATCCCAAAGAAATTATTTATCTAATGATCCATATTATTACGGCAGCGAGAATGGCTTTTGCGCAAAAATGGAAAAACGATACTCCAACGGAAGCGGAATTATTGAGAAAGATTATTTTATGTGCAGAAATGGACAAACTAACAAAGGAGATAAAAAATAAAGAAGAAACGGACTACTATAAAATTTGGAACAACTTCTATGGTTGGCTAAACAGAAGAATGACTCAGTAACTTTTTGAAAGACTCGACTTAATAACTGAAGGACAAAGAGGGAAGCAAGCTTAGCGATACCAGGTTCAAAAAACAATGTCTGCTTGTTTATGTTTTATGTTTCAATAAAAATTTATTTAAAAAAAAGAAAAGAGGACTTTGGACCAGGTCTATTTTTCTTTAGCCCAGGTAAGATGCTTCCGACCTTGTTTGTTGTTCAGGAGCGGCTTGACAAGAGGAATATGACATTTGAAGCCCATGTTCGAGGATCCGTCTGTGTGTGGTGGCTCTTGATGCACTGACTCCAGCCTCAGTCCACTCCTTGTGAAAGTCCCCAACACTTTTGAATTGCCTTTTCCTGACAATCCTCTCCAGGCTGCGGTCATCCCTGCTGCTTGTGCAACTTTTTCTTCCATACTTTCTGATACAGCACTTTGGGAACATCCAACCTTTTGAGGCTTTCCCTCCTTATGGAGGGTGTCAATGATGGTTTTCTGCACAACTGTCAGGTCAGCAGTCTTTCCCATGATTGTGATTCCTACTGAATCAGACTGAGAAACCATTTAAAGGTTCAGGAACCCTTTGCAGGTGTTATGGCTTAATTAGCTGATTAGAGTGGGACACTTTGAGCCTAGAATATTGCACCCCTTCACAATATTCTAATTTTCTGAGATTGTGGATTTAGGGTTTTTTAATTTATTTTATTTTTTATTTGATTGGACTTGTATGCCACCCCCTCTCCAAAAGGACTCGGGGCGGCTCACAACTAAAACTAAATAATTCATTAATTAAAACAATATTAAACATGACAAGCCCAATTAGTCTAAACTACCCAGTAGTTATAAAAATTTAAACCCCTCCCCTGAGAGGTCAGCCCAGACCGGCCTGTTCGAACAGCAAGGTTTTCAAATCATGATGGAAGGCGCAGAGGTTGGGGGCCAGACAGAGCTCCAGGGGCAGCTTTTTCCACAAAGCAGGCACCGCCACAGAGTAGGCCCTTCCCCGGGGCACCTCCAGCTGGCACTGCCTTGCAGACGGTACCCCGAGTAGTCCCTGCCTGTGTGCTCGCACAGGGCAGTTGGTATTCGATGCCGGCAGGAGACGTTCCTGTAAATATCCTGGACCCATGCCTTGCAGGACTTTGAATGTTAACACCAACACCTTGAATCTCACCCAGAGGGCAACCGGTAGCCAATGCAGGTCGCACAGGAGGGGGTGTAACATGGGAGTACCAGGAAACTCCCATTACAACCCGCACAGCTGCATTCCGTACCAGCTGAAGCCTCCGGATGATACGCAAAGGCAGTCCTAAATAGAGAGCATTGCAGTAGTCGAGTCGGGAGGTAACAAGTGCATGAGTGACCGTGCGCAGGGCATCGCGGTCCAGATATGGGCGTAACTGGCAAACCAGTCGGACCTGGGCAAAGGCCCCCCTGGCCACGGCTCCCACCTGCTCCTCTAACCTGAGCCGTGAGTCCAGGAGGACCTCCAAGTTCTGTGCCCTATCCACGGGGGGCAACACCTCTCCCCCAATGACCAAAGATGGAATCTCTTGACTGGACTGCGATGTAATTGCTATCAGGAAAACTACTTTGTAAGTTAGAAATCAAAGCATCGTGGTCCTTAGTGGCTCGAAGACATCTGTAGTAAGGGCCAATATTACTTTATTTAAGTCCCAAGTTGGATATCGGTGCACTACGGGGGACCTCAAGTTCTTGGCACCGTGCAGAAAACTGCGAATGCGAGGGTGATGAGAGATGGAGTAAGATCATCCCAAGATATGACCGAAGCCAGGGCCGCCACCTGTCTCCACAGAGTATTGGGTGATAACCCTTTGTTTAGGCCCTCCTGTAAAAATTCTAATAACTGCGCTACTGATGGGGAAGTGGGGTCGATCTGAACCCTCTGACACCAACGGCAGAAGCTAGACCAGGTGGCCTCATAGATTCGGTTCGTCGAAGGACGTCTAGCCGACTGAATAGTGTGAATAACTTGAGTAGAAAGGTGTTCATCTCTCAGACGTCACCACTCAACTTCCATACAGCTAAGTTTAGCCATTGGGGGTCCGGGTGTAGCACTGGGCCTTGAGACAGTGATATGACTGATGATGGAATCCTCCATGGTGGTAGCGTCAAGAGGTCCTTCAGGTCCATGAACCATGCTCGCCTTGGCCAATAAGGAGCCACTAATAGTAGGTCCACTTTTTCTTTCAGCAACTTCTGAATCAATTTGGGGATTACGGGGAGGGGAGGAAAGGCATATAGCAGTCCAGTGGGCCAGTGACATCTGAGGGCGTTCACGTCCTCTGCCCCCTGCGATGGGTAACGAGAAATGAATCGAGGTAGCTGTGCATTGAGTGGGGAGGCAAACAGGTCAACAATCCGTTGGCCCAACCTCCGAGTAGTCTCCAGAAAGATCTTGGGGTCCAGACGCCGCTCTGATTGGTCTAACGTGGCTCTGCTGAGCCAATCCGCTTGTACATTCGCTACTCCAGATATGTGCTCCGCTTTTAGAGAGAGAAGATGGTTTTCGGCCCGCAGGAATAGTCTTTCTGCTTCCCTCATTAGTAGATTGGAATGAGTGCCCCCTTGTTTGTCGATATAGGCCTTTGTAGTTATGTTGTCTGTTAAGACGAGCATGTGTTTGCAATGGAGATGCGGGAGGAATTGTCAGAGTGCCAAGTACACCGCTCTCAGTTCTAGCCAGTTGATATTGTGTGCCTTCTCTGAATCCATCCAAAGGCCTTGTGCTGTATGTGATTGGAAGTGGGCCTCCGATCCCACTAGACTGGCATCTGTTGTAACAATCGACCTGTGTGGATCCTTGGAAGGGCAGCCCTTGTTGATTTTGGGTCGTGTCCACCATCGTAGAGATCTGAGGATGGTTGATGGAACTATTAGGCGAGTTTTGGCATCATCTCTCCCGGTGCGTTGGTATGGCAACAGGAACCATTGCAGGGTTCTTGCACAGAACCGGGCCCAAGGAATAATAGAAATACAAATTATCATTTTTCCAAGCAATTTAGAAGGGAGACATAGTTGTACTTTCCTAAGAGTTCTGATCTGTTGAGCCAAATCTCTAATGCTTTCTTGTCTGTTGGGAGAGGAAAACTTTGCCTTCCAGGGTGCCAATGATGGCAGCAAGGTGAATGAGTCTAGTAGAGGGTGTTAAATGACTTTTTGACCAATTGATTGAGAACCCATGTTGTTGTAGGGTTACAAGTATAGTGTGAGTGTCCGAATTTGCTTGATTGATGAAAGATGCCAGAAGAAGAATGTCATCCAAGTAACATTGAAGTCGGATGGACCTATCTCTGAATGATGCTGCCAAGGTAGCCAAGACATTTGTAAAAGTTCTGGGAGCTGAAGCTAGGCCAAATGGGAGAGCAATATACTCATAATGCACGTTGTTGTAACAGAAATGAAGGAATCTGAAATGTGAGGGCCTAATTGGTATATGTAAGTAAACTTCCGTGAGGTCTATGGAGATAAGGACATCGTTTTTTCTGATGCTGAGTAAGATGGATTGGAGAGTGGTCGTTTTAAATTTTCGGTAAACTAAAAATTGGTTTAGATGTTTTAAATGTATTGGGAAGCCTTTCTTATCAACTTTACTGTTTGTTCAGGAATTGGAGTTATTAGGTTGTTGGTTCATTTTCTTTTGGATTAGTTGTCAGTTTTATGTTTATCTAATTGTTATTCTTAATCACTGGGTTGTAATAAACTGTGTATTTAATTAGGTACTAAGCCTTTCTGTTTGCCTGACTAGGTAAAAAAACGTGATTCAAGTATTGAAATAAACATCTGTCAGGATGGTGAATACCTCTGAATATACTAGACAAAATAAATCCTGGGATGTTTGAATCATATAAAAATGTATAAAGTTACTATTGTAAAGATACAATAATAATAAAGGGCCTTGCTGGTGCAGGCTGTTAATAGCCTAGCACTTAGTTCCAGCTGCCTGTAATTATTGCAGGCTCGAATCCCACCAGGCTCAAGGTTGACTCAGCCTTCCATCCTCTCGGGGTAGGTAAATTGAGGACCCAAGATTTTTGGGGGCAATAAGATGACTTTGTAAAAATGCCGCTTAGTAATAAGAAGGCATATACAATGGAAGGAAGGCTATTGCTGAGCACATTGGGTTGTATCCCAAAAATTGTAAGCTGCCCTGAGTCTCCGGAGAAGGGCGGGATATAAATAGGAATTTTTTTTAAAAAAAATCCAGGATTGCCCTCCATCACCCGAACTTTTAGGGACCACAAAGAGGTATGAATAAAAACCAAGCCTTTTTTTATTAGAAGGGACTGGCTGTACGGCCCGGATCTCTAGTAGATGTGCTATGGCTGTTTCCATGGGAAACCTTTTTTCTGCATCCCTGGAAATTGGGGACTTCCTAAAAAAATCCGGGAAGGTGGATCTGAACTCCAGTGCCAGACCAAATCATACTGTGTTACTGACCCATGCGTCAGTGGTAGAGGAATCCCACTGGTCGGCAAACATTTTTAGGCGACTGCCAATGGGAGTCTCCTTGTGGTCGTCACTTGGACCTCGGGAAGGGCCTAGATGCTGTTCCTCGAAATTGTCTCCTAGGATGGAGTCCCTTTCAATATCTGTCCCCAGGTTCAATTCTATCTGTTTGTTGTCTGAATTATTTATTTATTTATTTATTTAATGAGATTTCTATGCCGTCCTATCTCCCGAAGGACTCAGGGCGGCTTACAATAATAAAAGAATATAATACAAATATTAAAAAACCATTAGATTCAAAATCCCATTAGCCAGTAAAATTAATAAAAGTCTCTAAAATCCCATCCCCTCTGTCAGTCCAGGTTGGCAAGTTGGAAAAGCCATGTTTTTAGGTCACGATGGAAGGACCAGAGGTCAGGGGCCACCCGAAGCTCCAGGGGTAGCTGATTCCATAGGGTGGGTGCTCCCACAAAGAAGGCCCTACCCCTAGGGGTCGCCAGCCGACATTGTCTGGCTGACGGCACCCCAAGGAGGCCCTGCCTATGGGAGCGCACAGGACGTTGGGAAGCCGCTACTGGCAGCAGGGTCTCCCGCAAGTACCCCGGTCCTAAGCCATGTAGGGCTTTATAGGTCAACACCAGCACCTTGAATCTCACCCAGAGGGCAACCAGTAACCAGTGCAGCTCACACAGGAGGGGTGTAACAGGGGAGTATAGGGACACTTCCATCACAACCCATGCCACTGCATTCTGGACAAGTTGAAGCCTCCGAGTGGTCCTCAAGGGCAGCCCCATGTAAAGAGAATTGCAGTAGTCCAGACGGGAGGTGACCATGAGTGACCATACGTAGGGCATCTTGGTCCAGATAGGGGCACAACAGACGCACCAGGTGAACCTGGGCAAATGCCCCCCTGGCCACGGCTCCCACCTGCTCCTCCAAACTGAGCCGTGCATCCAGGAGGACACCCAAGTTGCTTGGAGGCTGTGAGGGTCTGGATGGGGACCAATCGGCTCAGGCTGAACCCTGACAAGACCGAGTGGCTGTGGGTCTTGCCCCCTTGGGTGTCAGTTGATTGTCCATCTTTGGTGCTGGGGGGAGAGAAATTACTCTCCGCAGAACGAGTTTGTAATTTGGGGGTCCTTCTGGATCCACAGCTACAATTTTTTTTTTTAATTACATTTATATGCCGCCCTTCTCCGAAGACTCAGGGCTGCTTACAATTTTTGGAGCACAACCCAATGCGCTCAGCAATAGCCTTCATTCCATTGTATATGCCTGCTTATTACTAAGCGGCATTTTTACAAGGTCAGCTAATTGCCCCCAACAATCTTGGGTCCTCAATTTACCTACCCCGAGAGGATGGAAGGCTGAGTCAACCTTGAGCCTGGTGGGATTCGAGCCTACAGCAGTTGTAGACAGCTGGATCTTAAGAGCAGGCATTTAACAGCCTGACCACCATCTTACGGCTGTGACCAGAGGGGCCTTTGCACAGGTTCACCTGTTGCGCCAGTTGAGACCTTTCCTGGACCGAGGGGCTCTACACACGGTCGCTCATGCCCTTATCACCTCTCGACTGGATTACTGCAATGCGCTCTACATGGGGCTGCCCTTGAAGAACACTCGGAGACTTCAACTGGTGCAAAATGCGGCCACGCGAGTGATTATGGTGCTAAGCTCCCATATAATACCTATCCTCCGCGAGCTGCATTGGTTACCGGTGGTCTTCCAGGTGTAATTCAGGGTGCTAGTAACAACTTTTAAAGCCCTTCATGGCTTAGGAGCGGGATACCTTCGAGATAGCCTACTGCCACCTTATGCCTCCCAGCGCCTGGTTAGATCCCACAGGGAGGACTTGCTCCGGATACTGTCAGCCAATGTCGGCTGGCTGGCCCGCGAGCTAGGGCCTTCTCTGTGGCGGCACCGTCCCTCTGGAATATGCTCACCGTGGAGATTAGAACCATTCCCAATCTACCTGCCTTCTGCAAAGCCGTTAAGACCTGGCTTTGTCGGAAGGCATGGAACTGAGATCTTCTGTTCCTTCCCTCTGGTATGGCTGGATGATATGAATGTGATTTTTGGTTTTATATTGTATAGGTTATGGTTTTTTTTATTCCTATTTATATCCCGCCCTTCTCTGGAGACTCAGGCTGCTTACAATTTTGGGATACAACCCAATGCGCTCAGCAATAGCCTTCCTTCCATTGTATATGCCTGCTTATTATTAAGCGGCATTTTTACAAAGTCAGCTTATTTCCCCCAACAATCTTGGGCCCTCAGTTTACCTACCCTGAGAGGATGGAAGGCTGAGTCAACCTTGAGCCTGGTGGGATTCGAGCCTGCAATAGTTACAGGCAGCTGGAACTAAGTGCTAGGCTATTATCAGCCTGCACCGCCAAGGTTATGTTTTTAAACTTTGTTGTAGGCCGCCTCGAGTTCCCCTGATGGGGGAAGAGAGATGGGATATAAATCTAATTAATAATAATAATAATAATAATAATAATAATTATTATTATTATTATTTTAAAAAAAGTTGTGGGCCCTATCTATGGGGGGCAACACCTCTCCCCCCATAGCTAAAGATGGAACATCCTGGATAACTCGAGATGCCGGTACATACAGCCGGTCTTAGCGGGTTGAGCCAGAGCCTGTTCCTCCCCATCCAGACCCGTACTGCTTCCAGGCACCTGGACATCACTTCGAGGGCATCACTGGGTTGGTTTGGGATGGAGGAAAAAAGCTGGGTATCATCAGCATACTGATGATACCTCACCCCAAAACCATGGATGATCTCCCGCCCTATGGAATCAACTACCTCTGGGGCTCACTGGCCCCGATCGCACCTTCACCACGACCTGAAAACCTGGCTTTTTCAGCAGGCTGCTTTGTGCTGACTCCTCTTGGGGGGAGTTGTTTTATACTCTGTTTTTAGTTATTTGGTTTGTTGGGTTTAATTCTATTTTAGATAAGTATTTATTGTGTTGGTTTTATTGTGAGCACTTGAGTCCGTTCGGGAGAGGGGCGGCATACAAGTCAAATTAATAAATAAAATAAATAAATAAATCTCACCCAGTGGTTTCATATAAATGTTGAACAGGAGGGGTAAAAGAACCGATCCCTGAGGCACCCCACAAAGGAGGGGCCTTGGGGCCAATCTCTGCCCCCCTGCCAACACCACCTGCGTACGACCTGAGAGGTAGGAGAACCACCATAGAATTTATTTATTTATTATTTGAACTTGTATGCCGCCCCATCTCCAAGACTCAGCTCACAAAAAAACAGAAACAATAAATACATTAAAAAGCGATTAAACTAATTACAAGCCCAAATACTAAAACCAATTACAATAATAACATTAAAATCTCCCTCCCCCCAAGGAGGGGTCACAGCCCGGGTTGGTCAAATAACCAGGTCTTTAACTCACGGCGGAAGGTGCGGAGGTCAGGGGCCAGGCGGAGCCCCAGGGGCAGTTGATTCCAGAGGTCAGGGGCGACAGAATAGGCTCGCCCCGGGAACTGCCAGCTGGCATTGACCCGCCGATGGGACCCCGAGGAGTCCTTGCCTATGTGCTCACACAGGCCGGCCAGCATTTGATATTGGAAGAAGACGCCCTTAAATATTGAGGACCCATGTCATGCAGGACTTTGTATGTCAAAACTAAGACCTTGAATCTCACCCGGAGTGCAACCGGCAGCCAATGCAAGCAGCGCAGGAGGGGGGTAACATGGGAGAACCGGATAACTCCCATCACCACCTGCGCCACCGCATTCTGCACCAGCTGCAGTCTCCGGATGGTATGCAAGGGAAGTCCTAAATAGAGAGCGTTGCAGTAGTCGAGTCTAGAGGTAACAAGGGCATGAGTGACTGTGCGCAGGGCGTTTCAGTCCAGAAAAGGGCGAAGTTGTCGAACAAGGCGGAGCTGGGCAAAGGCCCCCCTGGCAACGGCCACCACCTGCTCCTCCAACCGGAGCCGTGCATCCAGGAAGACCCCCAGATTCCGTGCCCTATCCACAGGGGGCAACACCTCTCCCCCTATGGCCAATGATGGATAATCCAACTGGGCCGAGATGCCGATATGCACAGCCACTCAGTCTTGGCCGGGTTGAGTCGGAGCATGTTCCCGCTCATCCAGATCCGTACCGCATCCAAGCACCGGGTCATCAGGGAAAGGGCATCACTGATCTGGTTTGGGGTGGAGATGTACAGATGGGTATCATCCACGTACTGATGGAATCTCACCCCAAAACCACGGATGATCTCACCCAGCGGCTTCATGTAGATGTTAAATAAAAGAGGGGAGAGGACCGACCCCTGAGGAACCCCGCAAGAGAGCACCCTTGGGGTCGACCTCACCCCCCCCACCAACACCACCGCCCAGAGGTAGGAGGCAAACCACTGAAGAACAGTGCCCCCACTCCCAGCCCGGCCGCAGAAGGATACCATGGTCGATGGTATCAAGGCCGCTGAGAGGTCTAATAGACCAGGACAGAGGAAAAACCCCTGTCCCGGCCCTCCAGAGATCATCCATCAGCGCGACCAATGCCGTCTCCGTGCTGTAACTGGGTCAGAAGCCCTATTGATACGGATCCAGGTAGTCCGCTTCATCCAGGAAAAGCGAACCTGCTGAGCCACCACACTTCAACAACCTTCAAAAACGAAGTTTGGAGACTGGACGAAAGTTGTCTAACACGGTTGGGTCCAGGGCAGGCTTCTTCAGGAGGGGTCTTACCACCGCCTCCTTCAAGGCGGAGGGAAAAACACCCTCCCTTAACGAAGTGTTGACAACTGCCCAGAGCCAACCGCAGGTGGCCTCCCTGGCGGCATAAGTCAGCCAGGAGGGACACGGGTCCAATAAACATGTGGTGGAACTCAGTTGCCGCATAATCCTGTCCACTTCATCCTCGGAAACAGGATCGAACTCATCCCAGGTCACACTGGCCAGACTGCCTCTATCCCATTCCTCAGACCACTGCAAATCAGAGGGCAACCTGCCCCGAATCCGAGCGATCTTATCCGACAGATATTAACCAAACTCCTCAGCTCTTCCCCGCAACAGGTCCAGCCCCTCCCCCATACAAAGGAGAGAGCGGGTAACCCAAAACAGGGCGGCTGGGTGGTTATCTGTGGACGCTATGAGAGTGGAGAGATAAGACCTTCTCGCCTCTCTCATAGGTACCAGGTAAGTCCTAATATAGGCTCTTAGCTGGGCTCGATCAGACTGGGAGCGGGTGGACCTCCACCTGCTCTCTAAGCCCCTTCGACGACGCTTCATCTCCCGAGCTCCTCGGTATACCAAGGGGCAATCCGGGATCCACGCCGTGTAAGGGGACGCATGGGGACAACCCTGTCGAGGGCATCCGACGCAGCCCGCTGCCAGGCAACCGCCAGATCCTTGGCAGAGCTGTGGGCAAGGGAAGAGGGAAAAAACCCCAGTTCCACCTGGAACCGCTCAGGGTCCATCAGGCATCTGGGGCGGAACCATCTAAGTGGCTCCTCATCCCAGCAGTGGGGGGCAGCCTGTTGGAAGACCAGCCGTAGGAGATAGTGATCAGACCATGGAACGGGCAGGGCTGTAAAAGTGACTTGCCCTCTGTCACTACGCCACTGTTCAGAGACAAAAACTAGGTCAAGAGTATTTTCCCCCCTGGATCAATTGGGTCAGGCCCATGGCTTCCATAGAAGCCATGAATTCCTGGGCCAAACCCGACACCCCCCCCCCAGGGAGGGCAAGTTGAAGTCCCCCAAGACCATAAGGTCCGGGAACTCCACCGCCACCCCTGAGAGGAGATCGAGAAGCCCAGGCAGGGCCGCTGCCACACAGCTGGGGGAAAGGTATGTGAGCAGCAGGCCCACCCGCCCATTAGGCCCCCACCTCAGGAGGAGGGTCTCACTCCCACCTATCTCTGAAACAGAGACCTCCCTTGAAACAGGGTCTCCCATAACCACGGCCACCCAGCCACCCCTTCCCTGAGCCCGTGGTCGGTGCAGAACCCAAAACCTGGAGGGCATAAATCAACCAGAGGGACACCTCCCTCTGGGCCCAACCAGGTTTCGGTGATACAGGCCAGGTCCAGCAGCCTCCTCCTCAATGATCTCCCGGAGGAGGGAGGACTTATTAGCCACAGACCTGGCATTAAAATACACCAACCTAAGCCCAGGGATCCCAGTTCCGATGCTCCCTAGGAGGAGGCCATAGGGTCAGAGCGCCACCGACACAAATGGCGGTGCTGATCCCAGCACATGATATGCCCTATGCCTCAGCGTCCCCTACCAATCCCGACCACTCATGGTCCCCACCTCAGGCCCGGAGCCCCACCGCCCCCAACCTCCACCCCCACCATGCCCCAGGCTGCAAAAGACCCTCCATCCCCCCCCTTCCTATCCCTTTAAAACACCGAATTAAAATTTTAAAAGTCGAATTTAGACCCCAATTTAAAATTTAGCCCCTTGGTCAGCACATGCCACCTCTTGGGATCCCAGGATCCGTCATCAAGGTAAGCTGCCCCCCACCCCCAACCCCGAGGTGTCACAGTAAGATACCATGGCCAATGGTATCAAAAGCCGCTGAGAGATCTAACAGGACCAGGACAGAGGAATGACCCCTATCCCGTGCCCTCCAGAGATCATCCACCAGTGCAACCAACGCTGTCTCTGTGCTGTACCCGGGCCTGAAACCAGATTGGTACAGATCCAGATAATCTGTTTCCTCCAGGAACACCGGGAGCTTTCGAGTCACCACGCTCTCAACAACCTTCACAACAAAGCGAAGCTTGGAGATAGGATGGAAGTCATTCAAATTAGCCTGGTCCAAGGCAGGCTTCTTGAGGAGGGGCCTAATCACTGCCTCCTTCAAGGCGGGAGAAGAGGATCCCTCACTCAAAGAAGCATTAACTACTGGAGCCAGCCTTGTGTAACCTCCCAGGCAGCATAAACCAGCCAGGAGGGACACGGGTCCAATAAGTGTCAGCACTCAGCTTCCCCATGATCCTGTCCATCTCATCTGGAGTCACAGAATCAAACTCCTCCCAGACAGAATCCATAAGACCTGTCGTATTGCTCCCATCAGATTCTGACCAGTCGGAGTCCAAGCCGGCCCGGATCTGAGCAATCTTGTCCATCAGATGCTGACTAAACTCCTCAGCACGTCCCTGCAGAGGGTCCTCCCCCCCGATTAAGGAGGGAACAGGTGACCCTGAACAGGGTGGCCGGGCAATTATCTGTGGACGCAATGAAAGCAGAGAAGTATGCATACTTCGCCGCTCTCATCGCAGCAAGACCTAATATAGGTTCTTAACTGCACTCGGTCAGATTTGGACCTGCTGGACCTCCAACAGCTCTCTAGGCCTCTCCTCCGAAGCTTCATTTCCCGGAGCTCTGCGGAAAACCAGGGAGCTGGCCGGGATCTGCACCGGGTCAGAGGCTGCAAAGAAACAACTTGGTCAAGTGCCCCGGAGGCAGCCGTCTGCCAGGCGTCCACCAGGGTCTCAACTGGGCTGTGGGCAAAGGAGGTCGGAATCAACCCAAGCGCCGTCTGGAATCTTTCCGGGTCCATTAGGCACCTGGGGCGGAACCATCTCGTTGGTTCCACCTCCCAGCGATGAGGGGTGGCATGTTGGAAGGTCAGCCATAGGAGGCAATGATTGGTCCATGACAGGGGATGAATAATTGGAGATCTCCCACCCAGATCATTACACCACTGTCCCAAGATAAAAACAAGTTCGAGCGTATGCCCCCCCACCCTGTATTATTTGAGTCAGGTCCATGGCCATCATGGAAACCATGATCTCCTGATCCATCCTCGATGCCCCCCCCCCCAGAGAAGGCAAGTTAAAATCCCCCAACACAATAAGCTTGGGGAACTCAACTGCCACCTCAGACAGGACGTCGAGTAGATCAGGCAGGGCCGTTGTCACACAGCTGGGAGAGAGGTACGTGAGCAACAGACCCAATTGACTCCAAGGGCCCCACCTCAAGAGGAGAGACTCACACCGGCCTATCTGCGGGACAGTGGCCTCCCTTGGACAAAGTGCCTCCCTGTTCACAACAGCCACCCCCCGCCCCTACCCTGGGTCCGAGGTTGGTACAGCACACGGAAACCTGGCGGGCATAATTCTGCCAGAGGGATCCCTCCTTCTGGGCCCAACCAGGTTTCCGTGATGCAAGCCAGGCCTGCATCTTCCTCCTCGATCAGTTCCCGGACAAGGGGAGCTTTGTTCACCACAGACCTGGCATTCAAATAGACCAACCTGAGCCCAGGGCCCTGATCCTCCAAGCCCCCAGGGAAGCGGGCAGGAACCAGAGGGTCGGAGCACGCCACCACTCGAAGACAGCGGGGGCGCACTCCCGAGAACCGACATGGCCCCTGTCCATACCTCTGCTGCCATTCCCAATCACCATGGGAATCATACACCCCACCCATTTTCCAAGAGCTCTGGACAGCCCCAACCCCCACTCCCCCCGCCACGACCCATTCCCAACCTGGACTGAGAATATTCTGGTGGAGCCCCATCAGGCTCCAACCTCTTACCACCCAACCCAAGACCCCCACCCCTATCCGCACAATCCAGGCTGAAATCTTGGAGAGTAGGGTTGATAGTAGGGTTTGTTAGACTCCTTTTGCTTTTTTTGTTAGAACTGAATTTGTTTCAATGGGATGAAAATGCAAGAAAACAAATAAATATATCTATTTATCTAGAATAAGATAAAAGAGACCTATATTCAATGGATATTTTATTCAATTCTGTTCATGTTCAGATATTTCATTTACATTTTTATGTAAATAGGAATAAAATTATATTATGTAAAAGGACAACTGGCAATTAATAAAAATAACTAACTATCACTTAAAATTCTGGTTATGATTTCTCTAACATAAAACATTTTGTTCAGGGAAAAGAAGATTACTATTGAAAGAAATATCTTGTGATTCCCTTTGCTATTTCTTTTTCCTTTATCATTGCCAAATGTTTGTGTATAAATACAAAAGAAGGGAGGGCTATAGCATCAAGGCTATAAAAAATGTATCACTACTTCCTCAGAGATTCTGAGAACATTAGACACTAGAGGAAATTCAACTGTCTAGGTATCTCAAAGGAGATTCACACATGAAAATTCAGGTTACAAAATGTCACAGATACTGACAGATGGGTTTCCCTAGCTTCAAACAACTAATGGAGCTTTTCACCAATTTGCATATTAGCTGTCACTGTATGGAATTGGCATACATCAAGGACATTAAATAGAGCAAAGCAAAAGTGTAATAAGCCATGGACACTATTTTTATTCCTTACTTTTACTGTATATGTTGGAGTTGCACAGGGAGCCAAAAAAAGAAAAAGAAATTACAGGAATAATATATTAGACCTGATGATTTCTCAGAGATCATTTATCTACCCTCTCTAGAAAACATGAATTAAATTCAACTCCATTATTGCCAGACTGAATACTACCATTTATAGAATTGTAAATAAGATTTCTGAAAATAATCCAAACTGGTGGCTATATTATTTTCACATATATTAATGTGGCCTCATCATCCTTCTTGTAACTATCCAGAAAAGAAGTAATGAACAATCCTACTTGTTGATCACAACTTCATTTTTTCTACAAATCAGTACAAATTCTCTCATATGTTCCTATACATTCTGCAACCAGCCACTATTAAATTGTACAGTATCTTTTCTTGGAAGAAAAAGTGACCTTTGAATTTGAATTTCTAGTAGGCAAGATTTCTTCTAGGCAAAGGTTATAATGTTATTTCTTCTTAAACAGTGTTCATAGGAATATACTAAAGAGAATAAAATATTCTGATGGTACCTGACCTTTCTCTTGCAGTATTTTGAAACAAAACCCCTGTGACTAAATAGTGCCAAGCTGTAACATTTCTTGAACATCTGTTGAACAGACTTAAGTCCTATTCACTTCAGAAAGAACCTGACTGTTCAACTCATAGTTGGCTCTTTCTATTTAAAATTAAAATCACATAAATGGTTCCTGCTCTCCCTTTATCTTCTAGACTTCTACAGAACTTCTTACATAAACCTTCACTTTATCTTCTGCTGACTTCTACAGAATTTTTTACATAAACCTTCACTTTAAATCATATAAAATAATTTTAATTGAAATGAAATTTGTCAGGTGTTTGGTTTGTTTCATTACCTTAATGCTTCATTTCCTATACACTCTTTCCCTTGATTTAATATAAAATATTCACTAATTGTGTGTGTTTTAAAAACAAAACAAACATACAATTTACCAAAAATTAGCAATGCAGATGATCTGGTAATAAGGCCGTAGATCTAACAGTCTGTTTCAGAGAATGATGTAGCATAGCATCTGACCCAACAAACAGGAAAACATAATGCAGTTTTTTCACTTGCTAAGAGCAAATTTCGGAGCAAAGTGGGATCTAAAATACAGACTATATATAATCATATAGTCTTAACACTTCAGAGTAAAAAAGTATGCCATGAAGTGTGTTTCAAGAAATAGTATTTATATTATGCAAATTATTTTGCCACCTTCAAACAAATCTTAACACAAACATGAATAAAATACTTGTATTAACTTTTTTAAAACAACTAAATATAAATCAATCCACTGATTTAACTGAACTTACTTCTCTATAATAAAGGTAATTGAAGAATAATTTAACCCCTTGTGTTTGTTCTTCTATGTATGCACATACATCTTTTTTTTCTTTTTATTTATTAAATTGTATTCAACAAAAAATTTAAAACACACAGAGACAAAACAGCACAAATATATATGTACATATATACATTTTACAAACCTATTTGAGCATTGGTTAAAATCTTCCTCCTATAGTTTAACGTGATCTACCTTGTCAAAGTAACTTCTTCATTCTTTTAATAGTTTAATTTCTCTATATCATTATCATGCATGTATTATTATTATGGTTTGTTCTATAGTCAGCCAGATGTTCAGACTGGATTTGGCATTTTTGTCTATCTATCAAGTTCTTCCCAAGGACCTAGGATAGGCAGATGTGGATATTTAATGATGTTACAGATACCATCTGCAGTATGTCATTTATTTTCCAACCTTCAAATTCTTCTATGCTGTCTCTTCATTGTGAAAAGAGATGAGGAAGAATGCTCAGAGCCACTCAAGGCATGAAGGTCATCTCAGCTGCCCAGCTAAAACAAGCAGGCACCTTAATTAACTAGCAGTGATATAAAACAATGCTGGAGGAAGATGATCATTTTAGTGACATTATCAAAGGCATCATTTCATACTGCGTGGGAGAAGACAGTGCCTGTGTTTTATAAACAAAAACAAAAACATGAATAGATGCTATAAAATGATTGATGATATAACGCCAGCAGATCAGATAACCCTTAACATGCTACTGAAGAAGAATTGAGGATCTCTTCAAGGACTAATGCTATTTATTGGATGGCTAGATTAAAGCCTTTAGGCTATCTGGCAATCTGTTTCTAACCTCACTGTCCTGAATGGCTGGTAATAGGATAGAATAGAATTCTTTATTGGCCAAGTGTGGTTGGACAACCAAGGAATTTGTCTTGGTGCAAATACTCTCAGTATACATAAAAGAAAAGATACATTCGTCAAGAGTCAAGAATCATAAGGTACAGCACTTAATGATAGTCATAGGGTACAATAAGCAATCAAATCATACTAGGAAACAGTCAACATAGATCGTAAGGATACAAGCGACAAAGTTACAATCATACAGTCACAAGTGGGAGGGGATGGGTGATAAGGAGTGATGAGAAGATTAACAGTAATAGTAGTGCAGACTTTGTAATAGTTGAACAGAGTTGAGGGAATTATTTGTTTAGCAGAGTGATGGCTTTTGGGGAAAAATTGTTCTTGTGTCTAGTTGTTCTGGTGTGCAGTGCTCTACAGTGTCGTTTTGAGTGAAAGAGTTGAAACAGTTTATGTCTGGGATGTGAGGGGTCTGTAAATATTTTCACAACCTTCTTTTTGACTCGTGCAGTATACAGGTCCTCAATTGAAGGCAGGTTGGTAGTAATTGTTTTTTCTGCAGTCCTAATTATCCTCTGAAGTCTGTGTCTGTCCTGTTGGGTTGCAGAACCAAACCAGACAGTTATAGAGGTGCAGATGATAGACTCAATAATTCCTCTGTAGAACTGTATCAACAGCTCCTTGTGCAGTTTGAGCTTTCTGAGTTGACACAGAAAGAACATTCTTTGTTGTGCTTTTTTGATGACATTTTTGATGTTAGGTGTCCATTTTAGGTCATGTGATATAGTAGAAACTAGAAATTTGAAGGTCTCTACTGTTGATACTGTGTTGTCTAGTATTGTAAGAGGTGGTAGTATGGGAAGGTTTCTTCTAAAGTCTACCACCATTTCTACGGTTTTGAGTGTGTTCAGTTCCAGATTATTCTGGTTACACCACAAGGCAAGTTGTATAACTTCCTGTCTGTATGCAGATTTATCATTGTCTCAAATGAGACCAATCACTGTTGTGTCATCAGCAAACTTCAGTATTTTAACAGATGGATCCTTTGAGATGCAGTCATTGGTATATAGGAAGAAGAGAAGTGGAGAAAGCACTTGGGGGGGCCCTGTGCTAATTGTACAGGTATCAGATGTGATTCTACCTAGCTTCACCTGCTGCTTCCTGTCTGTTAGGAAGCTTATGATCCACTTACAAGTGTGTTCAGGTACCGCTAGTTGGTTTAATTTACTTAGAAGAATGTCTGGACTGATGGTATTGAATGCTGAACTAAAGTCTACAAAGAGGACCCTTGCATACATATTTGGAGATTCAAGGTGTTGTAGTATGTAGCGCAGAGCCATATTAACAGCATCATCTGTCAATCTATTTGCTTGGTATGCAAACTGCATGGGATCTAACAGCGGATCCGTATGGTTTTCAGAAGGGACAGCACAAGCCTTTCAAAGATTTTTATAACTGCAGATGTTAGAGCAACTGGTCTATAGTCATTCAGTTCCTTGATGGAGGGCTTCTTTGGCACTGGGATGATAGTAGAGTGTTTGAAGCAGGAAGGAACATAGCACATCTCTAGTGATCTATGTAAGATTTGGGTGAAGATGGAGGCCAATTGGTCAGCACAGACTTTTAAGCAAGGAATTATCTTGTCTGGCCCTGGTGCTTTTCTTGGCTTTTGTCTGTGAAATAGATCTTGCACTTCTTTTTCTGTGATCATGAGAAGTTGTGAACCCAGTGGGTTGGGTCCAGTTGTAGGAGGCTTGACTGTTGGTGTGTTTGAGATGGGGGTTGTGGAGATAGGTGGCTGTAGTTTCCTTTCAAACCTGCAGTAAAACACATCCAGGTCATCTGCTAGTTGTTGATTTCTTTCTGCCTGGGAAGGAGATTTGCTGTAGCCAGTGATGTTTTTAAGAGTTTTCCACATGTTTGCTGGTTCATTTGTTGAGAACTGATTCCTTAACTTTTCAGAATAACTTCTTTTTGCTATTCTGCAAAGACTGTTCTTTGGTACAATGCAGTCAATGACTGAACAGTATAAATTAGATTTCAAACAATCCTTGAATAGGACAATTATCCAAGCGTCTGGTCTAACAACTGATGCAGATGAAAAGGAAATTAACCAATTTTATGGTTATATTTAATATGAAATCAAGTGAACTGGCAAGTAGAATGTATTCTTTGTGGTTGGAGACTGTAATGTATAGTTGAGTTATATGACTTAGAAAACCAAAATGAAGAGGAGAGTAACATCAATTTCTGCCACTCCCATTATTTCTTCATATCTAACACTGACCTCAACATGACTGACTTCAAAATGACACTTCTATACATGGATATCACCAGATGGGAGTACACAGAAATGAAACTGACTACACAAAGATAAATGAGTTCAATCATGGCCAGGTGTTGATTGTGGAATAGATCACAAATTCTTAATAAGTTCAAAGTTAAGCTAAAGAAAAATAAATTGGTAAATAACCCAAGTGAAGTGCCCAGTGCTGTTTCCTCCTTAACAGACATAAATAGGATCACTGAACAAATGGCATTCAAATCAACTGAGTTGTTGATAATTTAATAACTCAAAAGTGAAATCCTGAAATTATGTAATATCATAAAGTGGTTAACACTGAATCTTTCTGTAACATTCCTACTTCTATTGAGATGAAGAAGTAAATAGAATAAAGATCAAGATATGAACTAATATGAGAAGAAATCCAGAAGCTAGTCTAGGGTTTTTTTCTCCATTATAAATGCATGGATCACATATATCTTAATTCCAGACATGCATTCAATCATTCATTAATTCATGCATTCATAAAATTACAGGTGGTTTGCTATTGTTTAAAAATGAATATGACCAGAAATAAAAATTGTAAAAATAGTAAAGCAGCCTAACTTCATTAATTATATAGAAACTTTCTACCATCAGGACTTAATACCTTGAGAAAACTTTTTTTTCAAAGCAGAGGGGTTGGAATATTCATTATCTCAGATGGAAAATAACAAGGGCAACCACCAAAAGGGTACATCATTGGCATCTTGTGCCTTCAAAAGGAGTGGGATCTTCAACACATTATCCCCCAGAGTCTGAGATTGCAACTCAAAACAAATAGCTTTTTAGGTACTTAGATTGACAAGTCATGCAGGACTGTAAAGCTAATCAACAGCACATTGATTGTTTAATTGATTAATGCTTTTATAGGAAAGCATAAAGAAAAATCACATTTTTTTCTTAGCAGTGTGCAAAATAAAATACAATAATGCAGAAAGTTTAGCCAAGTGATAAAAATGATAATTCTACTATCTCCATTTAGAAGACAGACTACTGCATTTTAAAGGAGTCGCCTTCAAAGGCAGCCAAATGTGGTCTATTTTCAAGGGGACAAGGACATAAGTCAATGCTGTCAGAGCCCCCCAGTCTTAAAAACGTGTAACTAGCCTTTTGTGTGTAATTTGTTCTTAGGACTTTTTGCAGTTCAACAATTGGAATGTATCAGAAAATAAAATAAAAGAACAGCATGAATTATACATACTGAATTAAAAAATAGATGGATGTAATTTCAAATATTGATACATGAATCAAAAATCCAATTTTGCATTACCATGGTTACAACATAGAAATTTAATTTGAAAGGAGAAATATTCCCAGCACTGTATTCCCTCTCTAGTTTATCACTGCAGAACTGGAAAAAAATTAAACCTGCCAGGATCAAATATGGTAGAATATAAGACCAGCTTCTCTAATTAAGAGTGGGAAAATAGCTATTCTGCATCAGACAAATTTTGACTTCCTTCTTAACTTTAAAAAAAGTAAGCCCTTGAAGTTTCTGCTCTTATTTGGCCCTGAATGCAAGCTGAAATTTAAGTTTAACAATGGAAATCCTAAATGAGTAATTTTGACAAGATTTAATCAAGGCATAACAATAATCTGTTATTAAGGTTTTCTTCAAAGGTCTGTCATAGATTACTAAACTTGCCCCACAGGAGCAATAAACTAATAATTACATATACTTATGGCCATCAAATCTGAAAGCCAGTTTGGTGTAATGGTTAGGCTAGAAACCAGTACTAGACTATGGATTCTAGACCAGCCTTAGGCAAGAAGCCAGCTGGGTGACTTTCTCTCAGCCCTAGAAAGAATTTGTAATGGCAGAAAGCATCTGAAAAACCTTGCAAAGAAAACTGCAGGGATTGTCCAGTATGAGAATTGGACACAATTGAATGAAAGGAGAAAAGAAGTCAGGTCAGAGTGAGTCCAGGCAAGACTTTTCAGAATTAGTTAGGCCTGCAGGCAGATAGGAACAGAGCTCAGACGAGGGGCAAGAACTGATGCAAAGGCTTGGAGACTGCAGAGAGGACGGGATCAGCTCAGACGGAGCAGGCCACTCATGAGGAGAGTGCCCCGCCCAGTTTCACCAGGCACACCTAGGGAAAGAGACTTAAGGAGATGGACTTAAGGAGATGGACTTAAGAGGAGGGGCATTTGTTGAGAACAAATGCTGAGTTCCGGAAGTATTGTGTGTTTTAATGTGCCAAGAATCCTTACATTCCTGTGTCGCGTTCTGGACTGATTATCTGGATATTTTGCTCCCTGAATTTCTTGCTTTGCTCTTGTTTTACCAAATACATTTGGGATTTATTGCTGTGCAGCTTTTGTGCAGACAGCGCTGGGCTGGACTAATTGCAATCAGAAGCTGCTTGAGGTTAGTGTGAGGGTTTATTATCACCCTGCTCAGGGACTTGTCAGTAACATGGGAGCATTTGGGGGAAATTTGGAGCACAAAAGGGCCAGTTTGAACTGCCAGCTGTTCGTATTATCTCTGTGCCATGCCTTGGGTCATCACAATAACTTTATAGGAGACTGGAAGCCATTTGTGGACTTTCTAGTGTTATATATAATAACAGATATTAACAGAGCGATTTGAAGATTAGTTTTATATTTGGAGTATATGTTGACTGCAGTACTGCAAACTACTTCTGCTGACAGCCAGCTGCCTGCAATTTGGCAGATCGAATCCCACCAGGCTCAAGATTGATTCAGCCTTCCATCCTTCCAAGGTGGGTAAAATGAGGACCCAGATTGTTGGGGGCAATATACTGACTCTGTAAACTGCTTAGAGAGGGCTGTAAAGCTGTATAAAGCAGTATAACAAAATTTAACAAAATTGCTATATTAGACACACAAATATAGTACTTAGCACTTATATACTATTTTATATAAGTGCTAAGTGCTATATTTGTATGTCTAATATAGCAATTTTGTTAAATACAGACAGGAAAGTTTATTAATTATTTGAAGGCCTGTTATATAAGATGAGGTGAGTATATTATTTTTGAAAGTGTCTTTCAGCATTAAGCTGGGGAGGATTTTGTTTGTTTAGATTTATGTGGTTACTAACCCTTTTTTCAGTTCTTTATTTTTTACTTCTTGAGTGAGGCAGTTCTATGTATTGTTAAACAAATAATCAAACCATAGGCAGGGTTAGGAAATTTTAAGCAGTATGTCCCATGGTTTAATCTTAGCTGCTGCTGTTATATAGAAAGAGTAGGGCCAAGAAGAAACAGATCACCTATATAAAAATCCACTTCTAAAAATAAACCTTATCATGTATGGGCTTGGTTGTTTTGTTCTGGTGTCTGATTTCATTGTTCTCTAACTGACTAAAATCAAAGCTTAATTGATACAAGTGATTTTATTAATACTTTATTACTGCTGTTTTATTGTACATAGTTTTATTTTTGTAATGCACCTCAGTAAACATTGTAAACTATTTCAGGCAGCCATGTAATCAAGAATTGATCAAGGATGGATTATATGTAGATCAGTAATGAGCAAACAATTTGGAAAGATTTTCCAGCCCTGGTCAAAGTATCTCTTAAAGCTGCTTCAGGTGTAGGTAGATTGGGCGTTGGTTGCCTGAACGCCACTTTTCCTTGTAGGCGAGACAGGCCAGAATGGGTAGTTCTCTTCCTTGGTTGCTTAGGACTGAGTCTGCGCAAAAGGCTAATTAGCCTAGCTTCACCCACTCCGGGTGACTCCTCCCCAATTTATGAGAAGACTATGCAACAGACCGGGTTGCCTCTAATGAAGGAAAAAAGATGAGATGTTAGTAGACCTCCACCCCACGGTCCGAAGAAGGGAACCAGACCAAGGGTGGGGCTAACCTGTCTCGCCTACAAGGAAAAGTGGCGTTCAGGCAACCAATGCCCATTTTCCCTTGTAAGGCATCGACAGGTCAGGATGGGACATACCAAAGCAGGGTTGTCCTCAGGAGGGTTAAGACTGGTCCTGACTGGCACGTTCCGAAATGACTTGTTGGAGGAGCCGTCTCCCAAAGGCCGCATCCACCAATGCAAAGGCATCCAGGCGATAATGACGGATGAAAGGCAATGGTGAAGTCCAGGTAGCCACCCTGCAGATCTCCTCCACTGATGCTTGTGTAGCCCATGCCACAGTCGTAGCAGCACTATGAGTGGAATGGGCCGTAATCCCTCTTGGAACTGGCAGAGCCCTGCTGGAATAGGCCCTGGCTATACACACTTTGATCCATCTGCTCACCATAGATGGAGTAATCTTACCCCCCAATGAGGAAGGCTGGAAAGAACAAGACAAGGACTCCATCCATCTGAAGTCAGCAGTACATTTAATGTAAATTTTTAAGGCTCTGCATACGTCCAGAGTGTGCCAAGTCTTTTCTAGCTCATGGACTGGATGAGGACAGAAACCTGGAAGCACCAGCTCCTGAGCCCTGTGAAAGGATGTGTTGACCTTTGGAATGAAGGCTGGATCCAACCTTAAAACCACCCATTGAGGATAGAAAATGTAAAGGTCAGGTAGAACCGAGAGTGCCACCAATTCCGAGACCCTCCTCGCAGAGGTGATTGCCACCAGGAAAACTACCTTCAGAGTAAGAAGATGAAGACTGGCCTGTCAAAGTGGCTCAAATGGAGACCTGGTGAGGGATTGTAACACCTTGGGTAAGTCCCATGTGGGTACCTATGAACCATAGGAGGACAAAGGTTGGAAGTCCCCCTGAAGAACCTACGAACTGTAGGATGCTGAGCCAGAGTTTCCAGTTTCCCACTCGACAAGACCGACGAAATGGCTGCCAACTGCCTTCGGTGGTGTTGGGAGAAAGACCCTTGTCCAGGCCTGCCTGTAGAAATTCCAAGACTGCAGCCACTAAGGCTTGTTGAGGTAAGATGTTGGACTTGGCACACCAATTTGAAAAAGCTTACCAAGTAGCTTCATAAATGCGAATGGTAGACGGTCACCTGGAAGCCTGGATCGTAAGAATAACCTTGTTGGAAAGTTGGGCACTCTTTAAGATCCCCACTCAATCTCCACAATGCCAGTTGCAACCATTGGGGCTCTGGGTGAAACAGGGACCCCTGGAGAAGAGAGACATCTTCCTCAGGAATCTGCCAAGGGGGGTTCATAGAAAGGCCCATCGAATCAGCAAACCAATGCCTGCAAGGCCAACAGGGAGCCACCAATATGATCTTGGCCTGTTCTAACAGGAGCTTACAAATCACCGCTGGGATTAGTGGTAATGGTGGAAAGGCATAGAGAAGCCCCGAGGGCCAGCTGCAAGTAATGCATTAGTGCCTTCCATAGCCTGGGAGAAAAACCTTGTATAGTATCTGGGCAGTTGGCCATTAAGGGATGAGGCAAATAGATCTACCTCAGGGGAACCAAAAATCTGGGAGATCCGGCAAAAAAGGGAAGGATGCAATTGCCATTCTGCATGGTCAATGGTTGTCCTGCTGAGCAAATCTGCCTGTGAATTATCAGACCCAGAAATGTGCTCAGCCCTGATCGAGAGAAGATGACTTTCCGCCCACCTAACCAGAGACTCCGCCTCTGTCATAAGGGACTGGGATCTGGTACCACCCTGCCTGTTGATGTGAGCCTTAGTGGCCACATTGTCTGTCATAACCAAGACATTGGACTCCGCCACCTGGCCAAGGAATTTCCTCAAGGCCAAACGAACAGCTCTGAGCTCCAGCCAGTTAATGCTGTGAGCCTGTTCCTGGGGAGACCATAACCCCTGGACCCATAGGGAACCTAGATGGGCCCCCCAACCAGATAGGGAAGCATCTGTAGTAAGAATCAGGCAGGATTCCAGCTTGAAAGACTGACCTCTAGACATGGCCTTGGACAGCCACCAATGAAAGGAAATTAATACTTGGCTAGGCAACTTGACTTTCTTCGGCGAGTGACTAGACCCTGCTTTCTGAAATGAAATCAGAAACCACTGAAGGGCTCTGGCATGAAACCTGGCCCAGGGAACAATACCAATACAGGAAATCATCTTGCCCAACAATTGAGAAAGAAGGTCCAACGGGACTGAACTTTTGGTCTGAACATGCCTAATCATCCCTTGAAGGCCAGACAGCCGCTCTTGGGTTAGGAATACCTGACACACCCCAGTGTCAATAATTGCCCCCAAATGAAGGAGATGTCTCATGGGAGAGAAATGACTCTTTTTCTGGTTGATGGAAAACCCCAGGTTCTGCAGCACTGCTATAGTAGCCTGCAGATCCTGTTGAGCATTCTGAAAAAAAGAGGACATTATTAATATGTCATCCAGATAACACTGAAGACGCACAGGAAAGGTGCGCAGGTGTGCTGCCAAAGGGGCAGGAATTTTGGTAAACACCCTGGGGGCAGAAGATAACCTAAAGGGAAGGGCCCTGTACTGGAAATGTTTACCCTGATAACAGAGCCGAAGAAACTTCCTGTGGGAGGAACAAATAGGAACATGTAAATAGGCTTCCGTCAAGTCTATAGATGTGAGGAAGTCCCCTGGCTGAACGCTTTCCAGAGTGGAAAAAAGTGTGCATTTTGAAATGCCTGTAAATCACATATTTATTCAGTCTTTTCAAATCAAGGATGGTCCTCCACCCTCCCCGAGGGGAACCTCCTGAATGGCATCTTGGTCCAGCAAGTGCTGGATGGCTGACTCCATCAAACTCTGCCTCCCAGCATCACTAGATACTGGGCAGGAAATAAAGAACCTCGGAGGAGTGGAGTAGAATTCAAGTGAAAGACCATATCTAATAGTAGATCGAACCCGGGTGTCTGATGTAATACCCTCCCATTGGTCAGCAAACCACACTAAATGACAACCAATGGGAACGGAGAGAGCACTAGCGCTGGCGATGGTATGGGCGACTTCCCCCTCCTCGAAAAGGCCGTTTAGAAGCAAACTGCTGCCTGCCCTTGCCTGAGCGATCAGGAGGCGGATCTTGACACTGATAAACAGGTCTCGGCTGACGATGGAACCCGGAAGAAGACTCTCCTCTGGGCTGAGGACGCTTGAAATAGGGTGCAGCCCGATGTTCCGTCCTCTTCAGAAGGGAAGGCAGGATTTTCCTTTTCTCCTTGGTCTCAATTAAAAGGGGATCAAGGACTTCCCCAAAAAGCTTCTTCCCTTGGACCGGGGCAGATGCTAATTTCCACTTGCGCCTGCCATCCTCCTGCCAGTTGCGAAGCCAGCACATTCGCCTGGCTGCTACGGAGGCAGCAATAGCTTTTGAGGCTAAACTGGTGCTGTGAAGGGTGGCATCAGCAGTAAACTCTGCTGCAGCCATGATTTTCTGGTGGGCCCAGACATCCGATGGAGGAATTCTTTGTTGCAGTTGCTTCAGCCATTTTATTGAGGTCCTTGTGAAGAAGGAAACCGCTGAGGAAGCCTTGACAGCCCAGGCAGTTCCACCTTCTTTTCCTTTGCCTTGAGGACTTCCTCCGGATCTGAAGGGGCAAATGAGGATGAGGCCAAAGCTGCGATCGGAGCATCCACTGTAGGGACCTGAAGAGTCTTGGTAAACTCAGGTCCCACATTGAAGAATCTCCGATCAGCGGCCAAAGGATTAGGCCCTGTGGCAGGGGCTTCAAGCTACTTCTTAATTACCTTTAGAAACAGCTTGGGCAAGGGAACCACCTCCTTCCTGGCTTCTGGTTGATCAAACAGCACATCTGACTCCTCAGGAGGAAGAATGGGAGCAGCCTCATCATCCACATTCTTTAAATTGGTAGTGTTTTGAGCCTTGAACAACAAGGGACTAAAGAGAGCATTTTTAAAACAACCAGAAAAAACAGGAATTTCCTGTGAAGGACCTTCATCCACGCAGGCATATCAGATTCAGGTCGATCAGGGTCCCCCACCAATGAAGGAGCCACTGATTCTGCAGGAGCTGGGCCCTCAGCCAATGCAGACACAGGTCCTTGGGTAAAAGAACCACGTCCTGACAACAGATCATCCTGCACCCTGGATCTTCTCTCTGAAAGATCAGAGGCAGCTGAAGAATGAAAGGTTGCTCTCTGTAAACCCTCTGATATGCCCTTCCTGATTGCCCTGTCTATCAGGAGTTGAAGACTCATAGGAACATCAGTCTCAGAAGGGCCCATAGGCCGGGATGTTAATGCAGTAGAAGTGAATGGGAGTTCCAGCCCCTGACCACTACGTCCATGCACCTGCCAAGGTGCTGCATCACCCTGAAGATCCTCAGCATGACTGTCACCTTCAGAATGGATTGGAGATGCGCCCTGCCTGGATACATTAGGGGACCAAGTTTGGAACTCAGGTCTGGAAGAAGGTCCCGCTTCTTCCAAATCTACTTCACTGAATGCAGCAGAAGAACAAGGACGTGCTGAAGTTGCCCAAGAAGAGGCTTGATGCACTTTGGCAATGTGCTTCTCGATGGCTAGATGGCACCTGGAAGCATCTTTTTCCTCTGCCCTTGAGGCCTTCTTCACTGGTTGTTTCCCCTTGATGGAAACAGCTGGAGCCACCTTTTGAGGCTTGGCTACTTTAGAAGCTCTGGTCTCCCTTGGAGCTTCAGACATCGTGATCAGCAAGGCCAATCTGTGGCAGGAGGAGAACACACGAAGGGATTTATGAGATTTTCTTCAGGGGAAAACTCTCTATCCCCACACCAACCTCCACTTTCTTCTGCCCAAACGCACTTCAGTAGAAAGATTTCTCTTCCTACTGGGACTCAAACCCTCCTGGGTCAGTTAGGACAATATGAATAGACCAGACCCTGCTGGGGACCCAAGGGTCCTGGTCTACCCCAGAATAGGAAAACCAATCCCTACCAGGAAATCAATAGATTTTTACCGCCTACCCTTCAATGTAGTCCACCGCTGTCGCAGCAACTAATGATGACCAAAGGCGCAGAGTGGTGGGAAGATGAAGAAGAAGATGAAAAAGCCAGTCCCTTACATCAAAGGCACCACAGATAAAATCAGCAAAATTCTCCACAAACACAATATCAGGACAGCCTTTGGCACTGACCAAAAAATAGCCAACATCTTAAGAAACCCCAAAGACAAGATCCAGCTAGAAAACCAAGGAGTTTATGAAATACCATGCAAAATTTGCCCAGCCACATACATTGGACAAACCAACAGGAGAATAAATGCTCGCATCGCAGAACACAAGAACACAGTCAGAAAAGAAGAAAAAACTTCCTCCCTTTTCCAGCACCTTAAAGCCACAGGACATGAAATTGATTTTGAGGGATCCAAACTTATCTCCAACACTGAACACTTCAACAAGAGAATAATTAGGGAAGCCATCAAAATAGAGAAACACCCCCATAACATGAATAAACGGGATGATACTTCCCACCTACCAGACATCTGGAAACTAGCCCTAATCAACAAACGAGTCCCAGTCACGAAAACCAACACCGGACCCAAAATAACACATGATGCCACCACCAATCTCCCTCACCAGACTCAAACCCAAGCCCACCCCACAGACAAAAGGCAACCACTGTCCAGAAACCAGACCATGGCTGCAACACCAGCTGCTACATTCCCATCCGACCCCCAAACTAAGCAAACTGACACACGCTATAAACACATAGCCAGACTTCAAACTCGGAGCCAAACCAAGGCCCGGAATGTGACATCACAGCCTTCCACCCAGGATACTACATCATGGAACTCAGGAGATTACAACACAAAACCTCAGGAGGTTGCAACACAGACAACGACCCAGGAGATAACAGCACAAGACCCAGGATGTCACCACAATAAAACTCAGAAGGTCATCACACAGCCCACTACCCAGGTAGCTAAAACACAAAAGGCTGAAGGACACACAGCCACTACCTCAGCCACACAGGCTCTTACGAAAAAGCCAACCAATCAGCAAACATCAATTCCATCAACCAATCAAGAAGCGACAACACAGCCAACAACACAGCCAGCCAACCCGCTTACAGCAGAGCCAGCACACCACACCTCCCCTCCAATATTTATAGAGAGAAGGCAGCTCAGATCACACTTTGCTGGCACAAGCACAAAACCAAAGACACCAGCCTGAACATGGCGAGTGGGATCTCGTCAAAACGTCGCCAAGGTATTCTCAATCTTACACGGGACAAGACCCGAATACACCAAGACCTACACACACACACACACACACACACACACACAAAATTATACATATATATATATTAGAATTTGAAGACCTAAGCTATGACAAAGTAAAAATAAAACTTACATGAATATTAACAAAGAAAGATAAAATAATTCATAGATCATATAGCAATACCTAATTAAATAGCAATATTCTCCATGCAGCAAATGCTACTGAACAGAACTTAGCAATTTCTGAACTCAATTCAGATGAGAGATTTATTAGCAGATAACATGGATTGGGTCCATGCAACAGTTAACTGGCGGAAGCACTATTACAGCAGAGCAGCAAAATTGATATGGGGACAATGCAGAAAAACATAAGAGACTGATTTGATTGATCATTTGTGACAAGGGGAGAGATAGTGATCTTATAGAGATATGTTGATATAGGGAGATGCTGCTATACTTGCCCTTCAGAACCTGAGATGGCACGGAAACAAGAAATTTCATCTGTGTAAAATAGAATATTTAGAAATGTAGTTAGGAAAGACAGTCTGTTGCATAAACTGCTCCTACAGCACCATGGGGAAAGGTCTTTCTGCAGTTCAGAGTCAAGTAACACTGTTTTATCTCCAATAACTTTTTATATCCCAATTAGAGCAAGGATTGAGTATAGAAAAATCTGGGCCTACGTTTCCTATCCTCCAATGAAAATTAGGGGGACAAGAGAACTTCCTACACAATTTAATTTAAGCCAATATTTTAGCCAACAAATTCTCAAATATGCTTCTAAAGAGGAAAGATCGGCTTGCAGATGCAAAAAAGCATTTGATATTCAACAGGGACATGAAGCACAACTCTTATAAATTTAGTTTGAGGTGCCTCTAAAGCTCTTAAATCCTTATATATGTAAAACAGTGCACCATAAAGGAAAAGGCTCGATTCCTTCATCTTAAAAGAGTTTTACTGGTTCTGAGACAAAGTTTATTGCCTCTGTATTTTCCAGATTGGTTACTGCACTTGACGTTGTTTAATTCTTCCCCTTACTAAAGATTACCGTAAAGTATTTGTTAACTCAAGGTATAGAAAACATGGATCATAGGATAAAAACATTTTAATGTTCTTCACTGTGTGAATTAGTCACACATTCAAGAGGTGTTGAAACTAAAGAATATGTAACCATTGCCATCTTCGGACCTCTCTATTTCTTTTTCATTAAAAGGAAATTGCCATATTTTTTCTCCTCATCTGTATATGGTTCTCAAAGTACTACATCTATAAAATACAAATGGAATTAGCATTTACAAAATGGAAAGAAGGTGGTTTTGACTGGACATTTTGAACTATTAAATTTACATATTTCTTCATAAATACCACCAATTAAAAGTTCAGTTCATTTTTTTTAAGTCAAGTGTTAGGAAAAGTGAAATTAACACTATTGGCAATTCTTTAAACAGTATAAAACATTTTGTGAACAAAACAACTGCAACAAAATCTTTTCAAAATCAAATATTTTGTAAATATCCAAAATAGTTGAAAAAATGCTTAGATAAACAGGATAATCGTTGAATGCTGATTACTACCATATGACTTTATTTTTCTGAATTATGAAGTTGGAAGCAAACTGAATCATCCTTCATTCCAATTATACTTCCTCTCCTTGTTTTTATACTCTTAGTATTTAAATAAATTCCACATTCGATTTTATATCATATTTTTATTATATATTTTATATCATTATATGTATATGTATATGTGTGTATATATATATGTGTGTATGTATGTATATGTATATACATATGAAATTGATTTTGAGGGATCCAAACTTATCTCCAATACTGAACACTTCAACAAGAGAATAATTAGGGAAGTCATCGAAATAGAGAAACACCCCCATAACATGAATAAACGGGATGATACTTCCCGCCTACCAGACATCTGGAAACTAGCCCTAATCAACAAACGAGTCCCAGCCACGAAAACCAACACCGGACCCAAAATAACACATGATGCCACCACCAATCTCCTTCACCAGACTCAAACGCAAGCCCACGCCACAGATAAAAGGCAACCACCATCCAGAAACCAGACCATGGCTGCAACACCAGCTGCTACACCCCCCTCCAACCCCCAAACTAAGCAAACTGACACACGCTATAAACACATAGCCAGACCTCAAACTCGGAGCCAAACCAAGGCCCAGAATGCCACATCACAGCCTTCCACCCAGGATACTACATCACAGAACTCAGGAGATCACAACACAAAACATCAGGAGGTTGCAGCACAGACAACGACCCAGGAGATTACAGCACCACACCCAGGACGTCACAACAATACAACTCAGAAGGTTATCACACAGCCCATTACCCAGGTCGTTACAACACAAAAGGCTGAGAGACACACAGCCAGCACCTCAGCCACACAGGGTCTCAGGAAAAAGCCATCCAATCTGCATACATCAACTCCACAAACCAATCAAGAAGCAACAACACAGCCAACTCTAGAGTTTAAAAGGGAAAAACAGCCACGATCACACACTTCTCCCAGGAGAACGAAGCTGAAGACACCAGCCTGAAGATGACGGATGAGATTTCGAAACGTTGCCAAGGTATTCTCAATCTTACACGGACAAGACCCGAATACACCAAGACCTACATATATATATATATATATATATATATATATATATATATATATATATACACACATACATACACACACACACACACACACACACATACATATACATACATACATACATACACACTATATATATATACAGTGATATTTCTAATTTGTAAATATTTGGCATTGAAAATTATCACCGTGTTGTCAACCCCCATCCATCTTGAATCGGATTTGGGGCTGCCACAAGGGAGGATGAGTAACCATGGAATGAAAGTAAAGTGAGAAGGAAGGATAGCCACAACAACATTATTTCGTCAGAGCTCAAGGCCGAGTTGCTGGAGTTTGGACTTGGCGGGAGTTGGCGGGAGTTCAGAATGGAGGTGGATTGGAGAGTGTGACTTGAGGGTCATTAAGGGGGCTGGGTGTGAGTTTAATATAACAGGGGAAAATGCGGGAATTCTGTTAGCAGCAGAAATTCAAGTCCAGAAACACAAAGATGACTGATTCAGCAGGATCATTAACTTCTTTATATACATAATAAGTAAATGTTCAATACCATTTGCAAGATTCTTTCAATGTAACATAAGCAAAAACACAAGCAGCAGTAGCAGCTCAGAGCAAATATCAGTTTCAGCAAGCAAGCTAGTTTCACTTTCAAAGTGAAACTCAGCAAAGCACACAGAACCAAACCACACCCAGGCTGTCAGCTCCCATTGGCTGGTCTGTTGCCATGCTTACTTTGTTAACCATGTCTCTGCCAGTTAATGAATATACTCCAATACTCCTCCTTTCACAACTGGAAGGGACATAAATCCAATTAACTTTATATTCTTCCCATGGTGTACTCAACCCAATGGCCTGGTCATTATGTCAGCTAGATTGTCCTCTGAAGCACAGTGAAGGAAGCTAATCTATTTATCTTTGATGACTTCTCTTACATTACAATATTAATGTCCACATGCTTGCTTCTATTTTTTACTCTGTTACCTGTTGCCATTTTAATGCAGGCAGCGTTGTCCTCATAAACTAATACAGTGTCATTTACCTTTACATTTAAATCCTGTACCTGTTCTACATACCAAGCTACCTCTAAACAAAGTTCAGAGAAAGCAATAAATTCTGCCTCCGCAGTAGAAATGGCTACAGTTGCTTCCTTTCTGGACTCCCAACCAATTAAGCCCCTCCAAACAATATCACAATGCCAGAATTGGATTTTCTGGTTTTTACATTTGCATAATCACTATCAACATAGCAGCTCAATTTTACTTCTTCAGTGAGTTATATTTGAAAACCCAAAATCACAGTTCCCTTCAAATACATGAGAATCCTTTTTACACCCATCCAATGCAATTGCGTTGGTGCAGCAGTAAAGAGACTCAAAATGTTTACTGCGCAAGCTACATCCTGGTCTGGACCACTGTGATAGATATAACAGGCTCCCTATTGCTGACTGATATATTGCTTTACTTTCTTCCTCACCCAAACTGTTATGAAAATCTATACTCATAGGTGTTGGAGCAGTATTATAATCTTTCATGTTATATCTCTTCAACAATTGTTCAATTTTTCTTTTTTGACTGGTAGTATCATCCGCGAACTTAATGATCACAGAGGATAGGTCAGACGATGCACAATCATGTGTGTACAGTGAGTACAGGTAGGGACTGAGCACACAGCCCTGAGGGGAGCCAGTGCTAAGCTTCAGGGAGGTTGATGTGACAGACCCAATGGATGTAATGTCCCTGAGTGCTCAATTGAAATGCAGAGTTTGGTTGGAAAGCTGACACATGTAACAGGTGTGAATTTAAATATTGAAAATCAATGTAACTTAAAAAATTAGTGTACAGATTTTTGATTATGTAAACTATCAAGGCAACTCTCTAACACACACATTATATAGCAGAACCTTAAAATAAATACAATTAAAACCACTCAACAGCCAGAGTTGGTCAGGAGTCAGCGATCCTGCTGTCAACAAATTATTTATTAATGAATAAGCCAAGATTGGTGATAAAGGTATATTTTTGCCACTTTTCCAATTAATTCCATAATAGTCAGATACACTTGGAAAGTCTGAGAATTATACAAAAGAAGACAGTCATACTTATAGTCAAGTTTATGGCAATGAAGATATATTCTGGGCACATTCATAGTGGAAATGACAATGTCTCTTATACCTAGAAGATCAATACCAGATCCATAAATTGAGCTTATATAATAAACTTGAATATCTTGCATCAGTTAGCAAACAGCCAGCCACCTTTTGCACTAACTGAACTTTCCAGAAACTTTTCAATGTTTGGTGCCAAATAAATCACATTGCATAACAAGAAAAGATAACCACTGTTAATTCAACTAACTTGGAAAATTTTGTAGGTGGCACATTAACTTTCACTTACCAATGTGCTTATTTATTAAAATTACCACCTGCAAATCCAGATGGATGAAACAGCACTCCCAAATTGTAATTTTCCTCTTTCTAGATAAGAATAACTATATTCCTAAAAGGAAACATTTCAGTTCCCAAGTCCAGTTTGCTCCTTATCAAAAGTATCCTATCATTGTTGGGTTTAATTTTAGCTTGTTCTATTTCATCCAACACATTCCTTTCATTTAACTCTATTCAAGATTCTGGTTGCCACGACTGTACTGACTCTCTACATATTATATCTTAATGTAAGAAGCATCCTGAGATATTAGATATTGGATCATGGATTGCTCCATACACGTAAACAAGATAAAGAAATCTGAATGTAATAGCCTTCTGGGGTACCACTTTAGATAATCACTTTAGATCAGGGGTCACCAACCTTTTGGACCTCAGGGACTACCAAATAATTTTAAATCCCGCGGACCAGAGACCCTGGGAAAATCCCCAAAAAATCCCCCAAAAAGTCTGCAGGAAAATTCCTCACCTGTTTTCCTACCAATCGATCATTCTTTATTTGGGATTGTAGGATACTGTCTCCAGCTCCGTTCTCGGGGGCGGGAGGGAGAGAGAGACAGAGAGACAGAGACAGAGAGACAGAGAGAGACACACAGAAAGAGACAGACAGACAGACAGACAGACAGACAGACAGACTGACTGACTGACTTTTGGCTTCATGCAAGGAAAGCAGCAGAAGCAGCAGAAGTCTTTCTTTCTCTCCCCCAAACTCCACTAGAAATGAGTCTTTGTGAGATTTGTCATGCCGGCGCAGCTCTTGGAACAGAATGCCTTGCAGGGTCCCAAAGACTTATTTCTGACAGAGTTTGGGGGAGAGAAAGGAAGACTTTTGCTGCTTTCCTTGAGTACAGCCAAAAGCAGAAGAAGAAAGCAGCGGAAAGAAGCAGCCCAGTGGCCAAGCAAGGCATGTGGGACAAGTGGGACAAGTTCCCCACTTCCACCCTTTCCCCCTCCCCTCACTACCTCATGTTGTTCGCAGTGCAAGCAACACAAGCTTTGTGTTCCCATGGGCAGTGCAGCCTTGTGTTCCTGCATAGCTTGGATTAATTGCTTTGGGGTGCTTTAGGGATGACAATTCTCTGTGGACCACCAAAATTTTCTTGTGGAACACTAGTGGTCCACGGCCCATTGGTTGGTGACCGCTGCTTTAGATGGCAAGTGAAAATCAGGTTTGAACAAAGTTGTAGTGGAACAAGAAATGAGAAAAACTAAACTTACTTCTTATTGTTACTTTTACTAATGGAAAACCATTTATGGGAGGCAGTGAGAATTGAAATCTATAGGTCAAATTACATGATATGTAAAGTTGATATTATCCTGCCTACTTTCAATATTGCTCTACTTAATTCTATGTGGATGTTAGTCGCTATATGAATCAATGCTTAGAGCAGTGGAAAATGTGTCTTTTTCTCTTCTGTTTTTTTTTTAAAGGAAATTATTATGCTCATTTCCTGCTCCCCCCCCCAATGTACTACTGTTATGGGGGAGAAACCCCTCTCTCTGTAGGTGTATAATTTTCAGGCAACAACAGCAACCAGGAATTGGGGGGGGGGGGAAACAAATTTTCTCTATGTGAGGTAAATGCAGTGCAAATACTTAAGTATTTTAAAAATACATATCAAAATACTTAATTAAGCTAATAAGACATCTTGACTCTTACATATCTGTTTATTCCTACATAGTCTAACAAGTCTTACTTTATTCATACATTATTTTTACTTTTTTGGCTGAAATATTACAGTGCACTTTTTTTATTCGAGATTCACACCATTTATGTGTGTGTGTGTGTGTGTTAGTGTGTATGTAAGCTTGGCTAAAGGTGTTTCAATGTGTGATTCTGACACAACTGAGAAATGAATGTAATATTCATTTCTATAGTTTATAAAACTAAAATACTACAACCTCCAATATCTTAGATATACTTCCATGACTAGTATTCCATATTTTAGAATTCTGTTTTTAGTTCAATTATTTGCACTTTTGTATAAAATCATAATTACAGCTGCCTTCATTTCAAAATTGCATTTATTTATTACATTAATACCTCAATGTAATGCCAACAATTTTACAGGAATAGAAAATTAAAACATCTATAGTCCAATAATATATCAAAACATTAAGCACAACCAGAACTTCTAAAAATAATTTTAAAAAACCAGGAATGTCATCTAAAAGAGCTTTAACTATTTCTAGAAAGCGGTTAAAACTGGGGGCTAGCTTAATTAGCAGCAGAAAGCCATTCCAGAAGGTTTTTTTTTGAAAAAAATGTTGTATTCACTCATTCATCCTTCACAAAATGGGAACCTGCCAGATCTTTTTCCAGTAAGATAAATTTGGCCAATTTTAATGCATATTGACAAAAAAGTTTTATAATTTACCACTTTAAATTGTACCCACAATTTAATGCAGGGCTTATAGTACAGATTTAATGCATTTTCACTAGTGGATTCTAGATAATACATAGGTTGCTGCATTTTGGAGTGACTGAAGTTTGCAAGTTGCCTTTAAAGGCAACCCCATGTAGAGCATATTCAGTAATCGATAGGTATACATGAGATACTCATCCTAGCTAGGACCACAAAAGTTGGGCAAAGGTTTCCTGATCACTGCATCTACCAACTGTTCAAGCAGGAGCCACTAGCAGAATTCCAATATTTCTGATCTGCTTCTTTATGGATAGTACTTTCCCATCAAGAGCTACCATTGGGACCACCTAAACACTCTGATGGATAAATGGTAACTGTCTGGCTAGGATTCAATACTAATTTGTTTTCTTGTACACTGACTCTTATTATGTTTAGATAACAGAAGCAACAATACATATTTGGGTAGATATATAAAGCTGAACACCATAAGCACAGCAATAACCCATCCAAAACATCCATTGAGTTCCAACAACACTTGAAATTACAAACCTCATTCAAAAAGACCTATTAGGCAATAAGATGTATTGTTTCACAATTCTAGTGGACTTGACTATGAGCAGCTTATTGCAAATGTTCATTCTGCAGCTAAAAATAGAATCATTAATATAGCTATCACTATAGTATTAGTTTGCAGTGAGCTGGAACTTTTCTGTAATAAAACAAGAGAAGCATTGCCTGGTGAATAAATCCAGCTGGAAGGAGGGAATGCATCAAAAGCATTCCTTTCCTTCCTTATAATGGCACAGTAACACTTCAGTAAATCTGCCTGCTGTGAAAAGTTTTGCTTTACGGAAATTTTCTTATTAATTATTATTATTGAATCAGCATACTGTATTATAGAACATCGTATTTCCATTCTCTTTTCAGTGTCCTATGCTATCACTTTCCCTATTGGCTTACCTTGAAGTTTGTTGGATTTAATTTGTAACTTGCATTGATTTTTAACATGTGCTTATGCAGAGAAAGGAGTCCTGTTTGTACCTTAATTCAGCAGTCTCAAAGAAAAATAGCTACATGAAGAGAAACAACAATTCACCACATGACATTAAATAAAGACATATGCAAGAACTTTTTGGATAGAACAAACAAAACTATATTCCAGAAAATAGAGTAATAGTATGAAATATTATAGAGACAAAGTTCTCTTTCTGTAAGGATTGCCTCTCCTTCTAACTCAAGAAAGTAAAAACTTTTGAAAATAAAGTATTTCAAAAGGCACCTTTTATTGAGCAGAAGTGATAGCAAAATATTCAAAGAAGTGTCTGAGTACTCTTAGGCAAGACAAGTAGAATTAAAGCAGTAGAGACAATTCCCTTTAGCCAGATGCGGATTTGGCCAATCTACAGGTGTGAAGATGTTATTGTACCGGCCACTCTGAAAAACAGATAAGCATACATTCCCAGGGTCATCTTCTGCTGGCTTTCAAAGTGAAACAACCCACATGGCCCTCCCCCCTAAACATTCCCCAAGAAGTGAGAATATCTCAGGGTGCTTCGGCACCAGGATACAAAAACATATAAAATACCAGTTGTCACAGGCAATAGTAATGAATCGAATTCAAGCCCCCCCTTCTCGCAGTTGAATGGCAGAATGAGATGGGGCCCAGGGGGTCAGTTGGGCTTGTTGCTTACGTACCTGTTCCCCAGCTGCATTGCAATGGCTCTACCCGAGCTGCTCGACACTCTCTCGGGGGTGGCGGTGGAATTCCCCAGGCTTTTAGTTCTGGGGGATTTCAACCTTTCTTCCTTGGGGGAGTCGTCGGGTTTTGAGAGTTCATGGCTTCCATGGCAGCCATGGAACTGACCCAAGTGATACAGGGCCCGACCCACAAGGGGGGAACACGCTTGACCTTGTTTTCATCTCGAGGCAGTGGTATGATGATCTGAGGGGGGCTCACCGATTAGTCAGCCCCTGTCATGGACGGATCATTATCTCCTGCGGCTGGTCTTCCAACAGGCCATCCCACGCTGCTGGGATGAGGAGCCAGCTAGATGGTTCTGCCCCAGGCACCTGATGGACCCTGAGAGGCTCCACACGGCACTGGAGTCTTTGCCCACTTCCCTTGTCCACAGCTCGGCCGAGGCCTTGGTGTCTGCCTGGCAACAGGCGGCCTCAGAGGCACTTGACCGGGTTGTCCCCTTGCGACTCCTCCCTCGCCGTAGATCCTGTTTAGTGCCCTGGTTTTCAGAGGAGCTTCGAGCGATGAAACGTTGGAGGAGGAGTCTAGAGAGCAGATGGAGGGCAAGCCGCTCTGGATCTGACCGTGCCCAGCTAAGAGCCTATATTATGACTTACCTGGTAGCGATAAGAGCAGTGAGGTGTGCATACTTCTCTGCCCTCATTGCATCCACAAATGATCATCCAGCTGCCCTGTTTTGGGTCACTCGCTCCCTCCTACACCGAGAGGTGAGGGAGGACCATTTGCAGGGTAGAGCAGAGGAATTTAGCCAACATCTGACGGATAAGGTCGCCCAGATCCGGGCCAGCTTGGACTCTGATTGGCAGGGGTCGGAGGACGGAGTGGCGGTGAGTCTGGCTGATACCACCTGGGTTGGGTTCGATCCTGTTTCTCTGGATGAAGTGGACAGGATCATGCGGAGGCTGAGTTCCACCACGTGTTTATTGGACCTGTGTCCTTCCTGGTTGGTTTATGCCTCCAGGGAGGTTACATGTGGCTGGTTCCAGGCAGTTGTCAATGCTTCTTCAGGGGAGGGTTCCTTTCCCGCCGCCTTGAAAGAGGTGGTGGTGAGGCCCCTCCTCAAGAAGCCTGCCTTGGACCCAGTCATTTTGAATAACTATCGTCCAGTCTCCAACCTGCGTTTTTTAGCGAAGGTTGTTGAGAACGTGGTGGTTCAACAGCTGCTGATGTTCTTGGAGGAGGCTGATTACCTGGATCCGTACCAATCGGGCTTCCGACCGGGCACAGCACGTAGACGGCATTGGTCACGCTGATTGATGATCTCTGGAGTGCTCGGGACAGGGGTTTTTCCTCTGTCCTAGTCCTATTAGACCTCTCAGCGGCTTTCGATACCATCGACCATGGTATCCTATTGCAGCGGCTTGAGGGATTGGGAGTAGGAGGCACCATTTTACAGTGGTTCTCCTCCCTACTCTCGGGCACAATTTATTTATTTTATTTATTTATTTATTCGATTTGTATGCCGCCCTATTCCCTAAGGACTCAGGGCGGTGAACATTAAAACAGAGAAAATTTACAGTAAAACAGAATTAAACAAGTAAACAAGCCAAATAAAGTTAAAATAAACCCAAACCCCCCGGTCATTCAAGGCCGCCGTTGAAACAACCAAGTCTTCAGGTCCCGGCGAAGGAGCGGAGGTCAGGGGCCAAACGGAGATCCACGGGGAGCTGATTCCAAAGGGCAGGTGCTCCCACAGAGAAGGCCTAGCCCTGGGGACCGCCAGCCTACAATATCTGACTGACGGCACCCCAAGGAGGCCCCTCCTATGAGAGCGAACAGGGCGATCGGAGAGTGATGCTGGCAGGAGGCGCTCCATAAGTACCCTGGACCCAAGCCATTAAGGGCTTTATAAGTTGTAACTAATACCTTGAAGGCGACCGAGGCAACCGGCAACCAATGCAAGCCGCGAGGAGGGTGTAACATGGGAGTATCGGGATACCCCCATCACAGCCCGCGGCTGCATTCTGCACCAGCTGAAGCCTCCGGACCGTCCGCAAGGGAAGCCCCATGTAGAGAGCGTTGCAGTAGTCAATCCTAGAGGTGACAAGCGCATGAGTAACCGCTCAAGGGCATCTCGGTCCAAATAAGGGCTAAGCTGGCGAACCAGCCGAACCTGGGCAAAGCCCCCTGGCCACAGCTCCCACATGCTCCTCCAAACCGAGCTGTGAGTCCAGGAGGACACCCAGGTTTCTCGCCCTATCCACGGGGGCAACACCTCTCCCCATGACCAAAGATGGTACATCCAATAAAGACCGAGATGCCGGTAAGAACAGCCACTCCGCCTTGGTGGGGTTGAGCTGAAGCCTGTTACTACCCATCCAGACCCAGCCCCAGGCACCGGGACATCACGGAGAGAGCGCCACTGATCTGGCCTGGGGTGGAGATATAAAGCTGGGTATCATCAGCATACTGATGATACCTCACCCCAAACCTCGGATGATCTCACCCAGCGGTTTCATGTAGATATTGAACAGGAGAGGCGAAAGGACAGACCCCTGCGGCACCCCACAAGTGAGGGGTCTCGGGCTGACCTCTGCCCCTGCCAACACCGACTGCGAGCGCCCGAAGGAAGGAGGAGAACCAACGCAAAACGGTTCCCCCACCCCAATCCTCTAAGCCGCTGCAGAAGGATACCATGGTCGATGGTATCGAAAGCCGCTGAGAGATCTAAAGGACTAGGACAGAGGAAAACCCCTGTCCCGAGCCCTCCAGAGATCATCCATCAGTGCGACCAATGCTGTCTCCGTGCTGTGTCCGCCCTGAAGCCCACTGATACGGATCTAAATATTCAGTTTCCTCCAGGAACAAGGGAAGCTGCTGAACCACCACGCTCTCAACAACCTTCGCTAAAAAGCGAAGGTTGGAGACAGGACGATAGTTGTTCAAAACGGCCGGGTCCAAGGCAGGCTTCTTGAGGAGGGGCCTCACCACCACCTCTTTCAAGGCGGCAGGAAAGACTCCCTCACTCAAGGAAGCATTAATAACTGCCTGGAGCCAGCCGCACGTAACCTCCCTGGAGGCATATACCAACCAGGAAGGGCACGGGTCCAATAAACACGTGGTGGAGGACAGCAATTGGTGTTGGCAGCAGGGCAGAGGTCGAGCCCGAGGCCCCTCACTTGTGGGGTGCCCCAGGGGTTGGTCCTCTTGCCTCTCCTGTTCAACATCTATATGAAGCTGCTGGGTGAGATCATCCGTGGTTTCGGGGTGAAGTATAACCAATATGCGGATGATACCCAGCTTTACATCTCCACTCCGGGCCACATCAGTGATGCCCTCCCCATGATGTCCCGTTGTTTGGATACGGTGCGGATCTGGATGGGGAGGAACAGGCTCCGACTCAACCTGGCCAAGACTGAGTGGCTGTACGTACCGGCATCTTGGATTACTTAGGATATACCACCTTTGGTCATGGGGGGAGAGGTGTTGTCCCCTGTGGAGAGGGTGTGCAACCTGGGTGTCCTCCTGGATTCACAGCTCAGTTTGGAGGAGCAGGTGGGAGCTGTGTCCAGGGGGGCTTTTGCCAAGTGCAACTGGTTCACCAGTTGCGCCCTTACCTGAGCCGAGATGCCCTACGGACAGTCACTATTGCACTCGTCACCTCCCGACTCAACTACTGCAATGCCCTCTACATGGGACTTCCCTTGCGGACCACCCGGAGTTTGCAGCTGGTGCAAAATGCAGCCGCGTGGGTTGTGATGGGGGTGTCCCAATACTCCTATATTACACCCCTCCTGCACGATCTGTGTTGGTTGCCGGTTGCCTTCCAGGTGAGATTCAAGGTGTTGGTGACAACTTATAAAGTCCTACATGGCTTGGGTCTGGGGTACTTGCGGGAGCATCTCCTGCCGGCATCGCATTCCAATCGCCCAGTACACTCCCACAGACAGGCCCTCCTTGGGATACCGTCGACCAGACACTGTCGGTTGGTGGTCCCAGGGGTAGGGCCTTCTCTGTGGGAGCCCCCACCCTTTGGAACCAACTTCCCTTCTCGCTTGGGCCCCCGATCTCCGCTCCTTCCACCGTGACCTTAAGACCTGGCTCTTTGTACAGGCCAGTCTGGACTAACTAAGGGGGGTGGGTTTGCTTTTTAGGGGGTTTAAAATTTTAATTGACTTTTAATTGTTTAGGCTTGTAATTAGTTTAATTCTTTTTTATTGTAAATTTGTATGGATTTTATATTGTTAGTCACCCTGAGTCCTTAGGGAGAGAGGGCGGCATACAAGTCTAATAAAATAATAAATAATAAATAATCACTTTTAGGGATCTAACAGTTACCTAACTTGCATACAAGTCTCTGTTTCTCTTTCCAGATTTCAGTATCAGTCCAAATCTTTTGGAGGCAATTGGATGAAAGCTTCAAAATAATAGGGGGGGGGGCGGGGAATTAACCAATGACCTTTTCTCTTTCTCTTCTAATCTCCATATGTTCAGCTGGAACATCTAAAAGACAGCTGTATCTGAGTTCGCTCCAGCATGAATTCACTTTTCCATAAAGCCTAGAACAGGGGTGGGTAATTCATTTTTTCAAGGAGCCAGATGAAAAAATGGGACTATTGTGGATTGCCAGCAACATTCCTCCTACTGCCACCTAATTTCCCCCACTACCAACAATATTCCCCTGCCACTGGCCCTTCACTACCAACAGTCCAATCCTTTCACTGCTGATAAACTGCCACCCCTGCCACCAACACCCTGACTACCAAGATCGAGGTTCAGAAGTAGGAATTGATTTTTTTAAAAATTCATATTTATATGCCGCCCTTCTCCGGAGACTCAGGGAGGCTTACAATTTTTGGGATACAACCCAATGCGCTCAGCAATAACCTTCATTGCATTGTATATGCCTGCTTATTACTAAGCAGCATTTTTACAAAGTCAGCTTATTGCTCCCAACAATCTTGGGTCCTCAATTTACCTACCCCAAGAGGATGGAAGGCTGAGTCAACCTTGAGCCTGGTGGGATTCAAGCCTGCAGTAATTGCAGGCAGCTGGAACTTAAGTGCTAGGCATTTAACAGCCTGCACCACCAAGGCCCTTCAATTCACAGGCCTAGCCCCTACTTTAGGAAAAATGCAAATGCAAACCATTTTCTGTAAATGTTGCCAAGAAAGTTGCACAGGCTTGAGTCTAAGCCATTGCCAGGAATTAAAACTTATTGAAATATTTGAATATTCAAAAAATAACACTAGGCAAGGACAAACCAATCCTCTGCACATATTTATATTTCATGTGCAGAGTATTAAAAATTATAGATAATACTCACTTAAAGAATAGAATAGAGTAGAACAGAATAGAATAGAATAGAACAGAACAGAATTCTTTATTGGCCAAGTGTGGACACACTTGGACACACAAGGAATTTGTCATGGTGCAAATGCTCTCAGTATACATAAAAGAAAATATGCATTCATCAAGAATCAAGAATCATAAGGTACAATACTTAATGATAATCATAGGGTACAATAAGCAATCAAATCATACTAGGGAACAGTCAATATAAATTGTAAGGATACAAGCGACAAAATTACAGATATAGTCACAAGTGGGAAGGGATGGGTGATAAGGAGTGATGAGAAGATTAATAGTAATAGTAGTGCAGACTTTGTAAATAGTTGAACAGTGTTGAGGGAATTATTTCTTTAGCAGAGTGATGGCTTTTGGGGGAAAACTGTTCTTGTGTCTAGTTGTTCTGGTGTGCAGTGCTCTATAGGGTCGTTTTGAGGGAAGGAGGTTTTTTTTTATTATTACATTTATATGCGCCCTTCTCCGAAGACTCAGGGCGCTTACAATTTTGGGATACAACCCAATGCGCTCAGCAATAGCCTTCATTGCATTGTATATGCCTGCTTATTACTAAGCGGCATTTTTACAAAGTCAGCGTATTGCCCTCAACAATCTTGGGTCCTCAATTTACCTACCCCGAGAGGATGGAAGGCTGAGTCAACCTTGAGCCTGGTGGGATTCGAGCCTGCAGTAATTGCAGGCTGCTGGAACTTAAGTGCTAGGCATTTAACAGCCTCCACCACCAAGGCTCTTGAAGTTGAAGCAGTTTATGTCCTGGATGTGAAGGTCTGTAAATATTTTCACAGCCCTCTTTTTGACTCGTGCAGTATACAGTATACTCGTACAGATATCATTCATAAACTGTTTAAAGTAACAACAGTACTGTAAAAGGAAACTTATAACTGGCCCTCAAAGTTGTGGTTGTCACACTTTCTCAATGGTCACATAATTGCAATTTTGGGCACTTGATAAAGGCATACATTTATGACCATCCTACAGTCAAGTGATCACAATTTGTGAACTTCATAGCAGGCTTTCAATAGACAAAGTCAGTAAAAATTGCAAATTATAGTCACATGACCACATATATCTACCATAATATGCTTAATCACAGCTGCAACTAAATCAGCATAGTCTTCTGATGTTTCACTTAACAATGTTTTCCTTAACAATTCTTAGCAAAGGAGTTGTCAATCCCAAATTTGATTAGCCTTAGAGTGTCTATAACTAGACATGAAATATATATTTTGTGTGGGAGTCCTGAGAATTTTTTAAAGTAAATGCTATATTAACCTTTGAGAAAGTCAGAATAAAATCCAGATTGTAAGAAAGTATGTATAATTGTATCAGTCTAACTTGATTTGCATGGGCAAAACGAAATTATGCAAGTTTTGACTATATAGCATCAAAATTTATTTTTATTGATTAATTGATAAGATCCTTAAGCAATGCATTGGGTTTTTTATATATACATTGGGTTTTTTATATATTTTTTATATATACATAAACAGTAGCGCTTAGTGGACCATAGTAGTCTGTTCTATTTATACATTTACTTTCTTTGTTTTTTTAATTTCCATATCAACATCAATTTAAAAAATTTTAAAGCACAGAAATGTTACTTTCAGACATAAATTCCCCATTTGGCAAGTTTTCATTGCAATTTTAAACTAAAAATCCAAATAAAAATCTGTCTTCTTAAATTTAGAAAATATATCAACTTCCATCTATTATTATCACAGAATTTTTCCTACAAAATCAAATGATCTGCTTGACTACATAAGTCCTGCTATAGATCTATTTTAAGTAAAATTTCAGAGTTATAATTTCAGATTTCTTATGGATTTTTAATGAACAATTTTGGTCCTATATACTCACAGAGGTCTTGAGAGACAATTGAAATTTCTGTGACAATTCTGACAACTAAAATCTATGAAGTTTTTAGAAATTTAAGACTGCATTGCTAGGGACAAAAATGTAAGCCTTTTCTTGAATTGTATTGTTCTCTTTACCAGAAGCGTGCAGGGAAAGTCAAAGCTGGCACTGTGGCTAATAAGGCATCTCCTGTTTTCAGTTCAAGACAGGTTTGACAAAGTTAAAAAGGCTACCCATAAGTCTATTTTGATGTACAGAAGATAAACCATTTCAGCAGCACATTCTTGACTAATAAATTCTAAATGGCAGTATTTATTTGTTGAATTTATATTGCCGCCTATTTGCCCATGGAGATTCGAGGCGGCTTACAGAATGTAAAACCATATTTAAAATAAAAAACAATAAAAACTAACAAAAAGAATCAAATAAATTAATAAAGTACAATAGAACAAAATCTGGGGGAAAAAATCACCCCCAACTCTCACTCCCCACACCTTGACGACAGCAGATCACACAAGCCATTTGATGGGCTCTGGGTTCCTCAGGCCCGCTGGCAGAACCAGGTCTTCGGTGCCTTCCAGAAGAGAGAGGGCCATTCTAATCTCTGGGGGGATGATGTTCTGGAGAGAGATGTTAGAGCAACTGGTCTGTAGTCATTCAGTTCCTTGATGGAGGGCTTCTTATTTATTATTTATTTATTTATTTATTTATTTATTTATTTATTTATTTATTATGAATCTATTTATTCATATGTATTTTCTATCTTTTCCAAGTTTTTTAAAAGACTGCACAGATATTACAGTTGCATATGCTAAAAGATGAATTTAAACAGTTTCTTCTAATGTTTCTATTTTATTGTGGGTTTTTTTTTCTCAAGTAAAAGTTAGGATGGAACATTCAAGATTGCAGATCTTAGTAGACAGCTAAATTTCCATTCATAATTATTAAATTTCTAAAGCATTCCTATTCTGTCTTTTTAAAAGAATATGCTCAATAACAAAGCATTTTTACTTGGCAGCATATTGACTGTTATCAACAACAACTGCTATCCAAGCATTTACAAAATGGTTTCAAAAGGCAGATATTTTCTTCCTCAGAAAAATAAAGTTTCAGAATGTAACTATACAAGTACACATATATGCAGACATAAGTGAAAGAGATCACCTGATCAACATATTACTTTAAATTGTTACATGTCATGCATTAAAAAATAAAAAGAAAACAATAATTTGTTTGATATTCATTCTTATAAAATAGTGGGTCTTTATCTGATGAACAAATAAGCTGCCTTGGAACCTAGACTAAACATGAAGTATTTTCTTCAAAATGTTTTACGCTATCACATTCATAATGTTCTTTTTTGCATTGGTCACACATGTTTGAGCTTGTTAAGTGCAGGAAAAATAAAAAAGTTGGCAAAGTGTAGGTCTCTTTTGTTCCAACTATGAACTAAAATCTTAAGTTCCAGATAAAAATACTACTTGCACTTTCAAAGCAGAGTTTCTGCTGCTATAGTGAGCCAGGGGCACAGGGAACAGTCACAAAAGACTGTGTTATATTTTACATGATTTCAGATACACATAGGCACCTACACCGACATTCAGACAAATAAGCATACTATTTATACATACAAGGAAAAATAAAGAGAGAATCCAAACAAATTGAATGTGATGGGAAGTCTTTCATTTGTATAACAATGGCTGCAAAAACTCACATGCTGCAGTTTCCAAAGCAGTCATACTGTTCAAGAATTTTTATGTCCCTCTTTTAAAATGTCAGATGCTCCTGACAGCTAGTTTCTAGACTTGCAAGGTAAGAAATGTTTCCATTTCTATCCCTGTGGTCCCTGTCTGCAGTCTAACTTATGACTTCAAACAGCTTTCAGTAAAAAACAGTCTTCTCCCCATTCCAGCCTGGGCTGAATTTTAATCAAGGTCCTTTAAATGCCATTGAACAAATCCATATACTATGGATTGCTTTTTGTATGCCACTAGCCAAATGCTATTTGCTTTGTCATTTGTTATGTTGAGAAAACCAAAACCATTTTGCTGTAATAGTATGAGTTATGATCATCCAGGCACCCATATACCACCATTTCAGATGAGTTACATTTCTATCTGGATGATTTACACTCTTGCTTGCCTTGTGCTTTTAATAATCTTTTTAGCAAGCTCTATTTGAACAATTCTATTTGTAAACCAGCTAAAAGGAAGAGCTAGAGTTCCTTTCAAACCCTCCAAAGTCTTTGCACATTATACAACCATATTTGCATGCCTCTAAAGCATCAAAGTCTAGTCCCAAAATTTAATTGTCAAAACCACAATTGCATGGCTAGTTATGATAACTCTGAAGAGAGGGAGAGAGAAAGAAGAAAGAAGCAGAAACCATGATTCTTGTCTCCGATAATGTTTACCATGCACCACTATCCTGACACTTAGGGATGGTATTCTTTTTTGGGTGGGGTGGGGTTTCTAGCTACAAGATTATTAATAGGTTGAAAGTAGATCTACAGCCTCAGCATAAATTCATTAGATAACAGACTGGGGAAAATACAGCTATCACCTGATTACTCTGTTATACGAGAAACTATCAGAGCCAACATACTGCTGACTGTTAAATCCTCTCTCCCTAGATAACTCAATTAATCACACTACCTGTCAGAAAACCAGCCTGGCCTCCTTTTATTGGAATAAGGAACAGAAGAAAAAGAAGGGAAGGGGGAAGCATTTCAGCATTTCTCAAACCAGGATCTGCAAGATATGCTTAATTATAACAACTTTCATTTCCAGCCAAGAATAATGAGATCTGTGCATGGCACTTGTCAGATTGGGAAAAACTACTTTTATTTGACTTGTCTCTCTTTGTGAGAATAACATTTTTCTGGAGCTCCATAAAGGAAACATTAAACAGCATTAAATGCTGGGATTAAAAACAAATCTGTTTCCCAATATTTTCCACTCTCCATATTAACACACACAGGTGATAAATTTCAAACATGTTAAATTTCATACCTTAAAGAAGATAACAAGTCAGGGACATACACTTTCATTCAGTCATAGTAATAACTTTCAACACAGAATTCTTTCCTTCTTGGCTGTCGTAAAAAGAGAAATACCAGTGGGAATAACCTGTAGCTTCTCATGCTAACTGTACCATGAGTCTAACTATCACATCTCAATGAGAAAGTGGAAGACACTATGCAAAAATCCTGCTCTGCTGTTTCACTCTTGAGCAAATAATGCAATTTACCAATATTAAAATGACAATTAGAGGTGGGATTGGTTTTTTTCATACTCAGGATATGGTTTACACACAAAAATCACAAGGGCTCACATTCTCAGGATGCAAACCTTTGTACAGATCCATACACTAAAGAAATGGGAATTCTAAACACCAGAAGGTTAGGATCCAATTGAAAATATTAATACAAGAAATTAGGCCATTTTGATGGGAGACAGAATTATTAACATTTACCCTCTTATTTATGATCTTTAACTTTGGTCTTTGGATTTCCACTTTCTGGTTGAAAAATATTTATTTCTTGCTAATCTTGGTTTCAATTCCATTTTTTGCTATATAAAAAATTACAATCTTCTGGATTTTGATAATAGAGTACACATACACACACATACACACACACACAGAGGTTGGGTTTTTTTGGAATCTGTTTTTCTTTTTTATAGATCTATACTACCTTATAAACAGCTCTCCAGACTATAATAATTCCATATTATTGGCCAAGTTTGGCAGCTGAGCCTATTTATTTATTTATTTATTTATTTATTTATTTATTCATTCATTCATTCATTCATTCATTCATTCATTAAATTTATTTGACCACCCAACTCAAATATATCTAACATCTAACAAAAATGAAAAAGATTAAAAAACATGATAATCATCAAACCAATAAATAGCATAACAGCAGTTGAGATTAACATAACTGTGATACAGCTCAGTGGTGACTGCAACCAAGCAAGCAAAAAGCCTTCTTTTTTTCTGAAGGCAGAAGCTGTGTGGATCGTAACTACAGGTTGTTTTTTTTCTATTAGAGAGAACTTTTGCCTTACCCCTCCTCTTGATTCTGGACCTTCAGTCAATCTAGAAAGTCCGTTAAGGGGTATGTTGGCTTGATTCATTTTCTCTTTTCTCCTCTGAAGAAAACTAGTAGATGAATATCAGACTCCATTTTCTTTCTTACGTGTGAAGTAATATTAATTACTCTGGTGGCATGGCTACATAACAAAGTAACACATTCCAGTTCCCTCAGCCTTAAAAATTATGCATCCTGTTTCAGGCTTGCTGACCTTCGTCCCTCTCTTCAATTATTGTTCTAGCTGAGAAGTTGGAAATGTGCTTAGTTTGTAGATCAGTGACATATCATGCCACCTTCATAGCTCTCAATGGGACTTTTAATACAGGAGAAATGACAGTTTGGTAGCCAAGCAACTTAACCCTGTTAGAAATACTCCAATCTTTTTCTGTAAATGACAACATAAACACAATCCCTGTACTGAAAAGATGGGGTCAATAGTATTTTTTTAGTCCTTGGAAAAGAAGTTATTTTTTCCTTCTTCAGGATCAAAAGTAACTTGAGCAGGATGTGAATTGAATTACTTTTTTTGCATGTTCCTATTGACCATCTAGAGAGAAACTGATAATTGGTTCATAATATGTTTAATATATTCACAGTGGCTACTGCAGCATCCTTGGGAATTCTCTCACCTCTATCCTAATATCATGAGAACTCAGTTCAATTAGATGGAGCCAATCCAAACAAGTTCAGCAGAGGAGGTGAAGAGAATAGATTTTTTTCTGCTTCCAATTAATATATAAGTCTGTAAAGAATTGGGAGGAATTGAAAAGGATAGGAAAGGTATCAATTTCAATTTTGCTTGATTTTTCAGTTGAAATAAAATCAAATTTATTACAGTCAAAAACCAGAGACCAAAACAAATAAAAACACTCAAGAAATATCCAGTTAAAAATTCTAGAATAAAAAAACAGATAAAATTTACATTAAAATCACAATTTGCCATGGCATAACTATACTATAATATCAATCCTTAAACTGTGAAGCCCATAGTCGTTAAATACTAACATTCAAAAGTCGTTAAATACTAACATTCAAAAGAGTAGTAAGGCAAAAGGATGTGCTACATTAGTTATAAAAAGTAGCCATATTTTCATCTTTTGTACCTGTATCAGTATATAGATATAGGAGGGGTATTAAAAATGCACATCAGTTTTACTACACAAATCGTAAAGTAATACTCTAGGCTTAGGATGGCCTCACTATAGCCACCTTTATAAAGCCAGAACAACTTCTAATAACCTTTTGGGCTCAATGGAGCACCACTTTTACTAGATGTTAGAAGATATAAGAAGAGGAAAGTTGAACATATAATTGACCAGTTCCACACACGTCATGAGGTCTTAAAAACTTACTTTTAAAGAAAAAACCTTACCACACATGGAACTAAAAATATCTACAGTCTGAACTGCTGAAACGGTAAATGTACAGGTAATCCTTGACTTACAACAGTTCACTTAGTGACTGTTCAAAGTTACAACAGCAATGAAAAAGGGACTTATGACCATTTTTCAGAGTTCTGACCTTTGAAGCATCCCCATGGTCATGTGAGCAAAATTCAGATGCTTGGGAATTGATTCACACTTATAACTGTTGCTGTGTATCAGGGTCAAGTGATCCCCTTTTGCAACCTTCTGACAAGCGAAGTCAATGCGGAAGCCAGGTTCACTTAACAACCACATCACTAACTTATCAACTGCAATGATTCATTTAACAACTGTGCAAGAAAGGTCGTAAAACCAGGCAAAACTCACTTAAATGTCTCATTTAACAACAGAAATTTGGGGCTCAATTTTGATAAGTTGAGGACTACCTGTACTACCGTGTTTCCCCGAAAATAAGACCTACCCCGAAAGTAAGACCTAGCACTATTTTCTAAACCTGCCCTAATATAAGACCTACCCCGAAAATAAGACCTAGTGCAAATCTCCAGTTCCAGGAAGACTTTTCAGGGAGCAACCGTGCACCATGAAACACCCCCTACACACTCACACCCACTATTTGGCACCATAAATATATAAGACCTACCCCAAAAATAAGACCTAGTGTGTTTTTGGGAGCCAAAAAAAATATATGACAGTGTCTTATTTTCGGGGAAACACGGTATAATGAATATAGATAGATATATATACCCACACTCAGAGACAGAGATATCACAATCTCCGGAACTTAAACTATATTATCCACTTAGCTTTCGTTAGCCTCTGCTAACATCATCAGAGTGTAAAAACTACCATTGAAAAGATATTCACGTTTATGCATCATTGATCAATTTAGCCATTGCGCGCATAATAGGCTCATCCACCCGCCTCCCACCTGCAACTAGTTCTATTGTTTTTACTTCAGACATGTTCATCGATAGAGGCTTAACTCCTATTGCTTCTTCCCCTATCATGCCCCACTTAGGTTGCTCATCCCCAGGAAATGGTGCTGAACTGTCAGGTATTACTTTGATGGCATTCTCTCCAGCCCCCTCCCTCACACCAAAGGGCCTCCGCCTCACAGGCACATTTACAGGCACATTTATGAAGATTTACAGAGGCGAAGATCCAGTGACAAACTAACTCTTTTATACAATCCAGCAAGTCTAAGCCATGCCCAGACTCCAAACTGCCTCTTATGGCTCCATACAAACAAATACTGTTTCAGTTTCCAAACAGTACTCATTGGCTGACCTGTTGCCATGTCTATTCAAACAATCCCCATTAGCTGACCTGTTACCATGTCTATTCCAGCTCATAATTACTTATACAGTAGCAATTTTTATAAGCAAGTCATAAAAGAGCCTAATTGTAATTAATTGAAAATCAGTAATCAGCATAGATTTGCAAAGAAGAAGTTTTTTCTAGACTAAAATTTCATTTTTTGACTGATTATCTCTCTTACTAGATTGTATGAATTTACAGGTATAACTTGTTTTCAAGAAAGTAGTTTATAGCATGATATTTTACTTAATAAGCTAGTTAACTGCAGGTTGGATGACACAATAAATGAATTCTTGTAGAAGTATACTAGAAGATCACATAGCCTATACATGTAAAAAGATGAAAAGTAAAACAGAACAAACTGCCGTTTTCACCTGAATTTTTGAGGAAGTGCCTGTATACCTAGAAACTTAATTTATTATTTTAATGAGTCTCACAGCATGAGAGTCTCACTGGGAGATATGACTGTATGCATTTAATAAGACTGCAGAGATTAGAACTCCTGATGGGTATATTAAATCATTTCCAAATCTCTTTTTATAGCAAGCAACATATAAATTATGTAAAAAATTTAAATTCTAGTTACCATTTAGTCTACCAAGCTAGTAAATCTTCGCTGCTATGTTATCTATAAATCTGAAAAGAAACCAGTTCTAGCATCAGAACCGTTCACATATTAATACATTATGATCTCACTGACTCTATAAAATGAAAAATAATTCAATCTACATAGGAATATAACTTGTCCTGATAGATCAGTCCACAACTATTCATTTTCTCTCCATAGTCAGACAAATGCCAATCCAACAGATCTGAAGGTAACAAATACTAATTTTTCTCTCTTTGTTTGTCTGACTTCTTTTACTAAAAAATGTATACCTCTGAACTACTGAATTTGCCTTTTGCAATATTCTCCACAGGGATATTTAAATCATAATAATGTTGTTATTTGATATATAATTTACATATAATAAAAATAAAATAACAAAGGCACTGTATATACAAGAAATGTTTTCTAGGATTGCATCTTATCAACTTGTACTAACACAGCACAAGCTCTGTTAGTGCAGAAAATTACATTAGAACAGCAATATTTTTGCCTTGACATAAAGATAACATCCTCAGAGATTTAGGGGACTAGACACTCTAGGAATCAGAATCTGAAAACCCAAATGAAATTGGAAGCACAATTTGGAACATTTTAGCGGTCAGTCTACTGTCAAGAAAATCCATAGATAATGCAATATTCTCAGTGGATTCAAGAGATTTTACTCAGTGGTGGTATTCAAAAATTTTTACTACCGGTTCTGTGGGCATGGCTTGGTGGGCGTGGCAGGGGAAGGATACTGTAAAATCTCCAGTCAGAGATGGTATTTGCCAGATCTCCGAACTACTCAAATTTTCCGCTACCAGTTCTCTAGAACTGGTCAGAAACCTACTGAATACCATCTCTGATTTTACTCAGGTTTAAAAAAAATCCTGTTGCTTAAAAATACAGCCAATTATTCTGGCTAAAACTATATTTCATGCTATTAGATAAAAAGAACAATTAGGTGACAGAAAAGCTTTAGTTGTTCCTTTTCTTGTATCACTTCTAGGCTACGGAACAGGACCTCTGAAGTTCTGTTTAGAAGAAGAATAAAATTGGGGTTATTTGTCAGCCTTTTAATTTAGTTTTTGCATTTTTGCCTCAAACAAATGAATTGAAAGGAAGGAATTAAATCAATAAACTAATAGTTTCCTTCAAAGAATAATAAAATAGTATAAAGCAATATTAAAAGCACTACAATTTCATTCAATGATCTATTCACAGGAAGCAAAATTATCTACATATTCTTCATAGAGAGAATGAACTTCCCCAGTAACTCAGAGAGAGCTTAAAAATAGCTATTTTAGAAAAATTATCAGTCTTACTCTAGAATAGCAAAAAGCCCACGTCAGTTTTGACATTTATTACAACTGTTCTTGTGAATTGCATCTTCCAGTCTAGAGAAAATAATTAAACCCATTCAAATTGCAGCTTGAATTTAATCCATACTCAGATCTGAACACCATATTCTAATTATGAATAACCTTGATTTGATTTTTATTCAAGTAAAGTAGACAAACTGGGTGCAAAACTGTTTTCTCGCTATGTCAGGAGACTGGATAATATGTATCTTCCAGTTATCTTTTAAGAGTGTTCTTTTTCCCCATCACTGAACTTTATGACCTTTGCAAGACTTGATAGTAAAGATTATGTTAAAACACTAGCCACTCACCATTCTTTTCTCATCACAAATATTGTGCCATTCTGGTGTCAAAGACATTTTGTCAGTGCACCAATAAAAAAGACTGTTATTCATAAGTGCTAGTAAGTGGAAATTGTTGGACACTTATGAATACTTATCAGATAATGTGAAAGTTTCAGTCTTAGTACATTGTATTACTTTCTGTAGTAAGGAAATATATGGATAATGTTACCAAATAATAGGTACTGCTATAACTGAGAAAACTAATGTATATAAAGTTTTTTTAAGTCCACTGACAATCTGATACTAAACAATTTTCCTTGATAACTCTGACAATCAAAACAAATACATCATATAATTTATATACCTTCAAGTCACATAAACCAGTGATTTGTAGAATTTGTGGTAGAAAAATCAAACACAAGATTAAAAAGTGATGCAGTTAGATGTTAAATTTCTTATATGCATAATTTTTATTATGTTTTAAAGCCATCATGCAAAATGAGGCTCTATGTATGCACAATGCATGTTTCCAATGGCATACCTATTCTTAGAACATATAATTATAGGGCTAAAAGGCATTCCAGTGGCTTTCTAGTACAACCCCCTGCTCAAGGCAGGAGCCTCATACCATCCCAGTCAAATGATTGTCCAGTCTATTTTTGAAAACAATTCCAGGAGACAAGCTATTCCATTGACTAATTGTTCTCACTGTCAGAATATTTCTCCTTATTTCTAGGCAAGATCTCTTTAACAAGCTTTGACCCATTATTTGTGGTCCTATCTGCTTGTGCTTTGAAGAATAAGTCAATCTCCCCTTCTCTGTGACAACCTTTCAACTACTTATCATATTTCTTGTAATCCTTCTATTCAATAAACTAGACTTACCTAGCTCCTTCAATTGTTCATCATACTATTTAGCCTCCAGACCTTTTATCATCTTTCTTAGTCTTCTCTGCACACTTTCTAAATGTCAGCATCTGTTCTGTACTGTGATGACCAGAACTATACACAGGATTCCACATGTGATCTCACTAGTATAATATAAAGTGGTATTATCACTTCTCATGACCCCAACATGATTTTGATGTTATCCCTCTGTTGATGCAGCCCAGGAATGCACTTGCTTTTTTGGCAGCTACACTGTTGGCTCATATTTAAATGAGATTTATTCCTCAAATCTATGCACAAGAATTTAGTCAACTAATTGTCAATGCTAGATTAGTATTAGACAAAAGTTAACAAAACGGAAGAGGGGTTACACTTGGACCGTTTGTGGACACATAAGGACTCTAGGATGAGTCCTCTCTTGACTCCACCTCTAAGCTCTGACTCTTCTCCTACATAAACATGAGTATATTAACGCTACCAGAAGTTTACTATATATATTTATTTTCTTTAATATGAAAAATGATGCTAAAAGTAGTTCTTTACTTACAACCACAATTGTGCTCAAGATTTCTGTTATTAAGAGACAATTGTTAAGTTTTACCGCATTTTATGACCATTCTTGCCACAGTTGTTATGTGAATCACTGCAACTGATAATTGCCACACGGTTGTTAATTGAACCTGGCTTCCCCATTGATCTTGCTTGTTAAAAGGTGCAAAAGGTGATCGCATGACCTTGAGACACTGTAAGTATGAGTCAGTTGCCAAGCATCTGGATTTTGATCACATGGCCATGTAGATGGTGCAACGGTTGTAACTGTGAAAAATGTTCATGTCCCTTTTTTCAGTGCCATTGTAACTTTGGTCACTAGATGAACTGTTGCAAGTCTAAGACTACCTACATAGAAGACAAAAAGGGAGGCTGCATGTGTTCTTTGAGTTTTCCAATTCTCTTATGGTTTCAATGATAACTTTGAAAAGCAATTTTCCTGATCATAATACTGTTCTATATTTTCTCCCCAAAATACATATTTTCCTTAGCAAAATTATTAGTAAATACTTTAACATTCAGCAAAGTGCAAATTTATGGCTGCACTTGATTTGCACACAGATTTGGGAAGATCAAATTCAGTAGGACACATCCAAATAAGAACCAAATTTTCATCTCAAGGCAGTTGTTATGATAAAGCAACAGGTGTTTTTCTCCTTACATTGTTTTAATGAAAAGATATAGGAAAATATGAGGATTATGTTTTGACAAAGCAGTAAAGTGGTTTTAAATGGAAGGTTACAGGCTGTATAGGGCAATCATTTAGTATCTCATTCCTTAGGCTGCATCCTCCTGCTCCTTCTCATTGGCTTCCATTCAACTTCACCGTTCTATGATTCACTCTCAGTTGTCCTTATTATGTTCCATGCTTTTATTTTCTTTATTCTATGGAGCTTCCCACATACCTAGGCATTCTGTTTTCTGTAGTACTCCATTAAAATACTTCAAGTAAAAGTTAAAACAAATGATTTTCATGTTTATCCACAAAAAGAACCATTTTGCAAAGTTTACACTGCTACTTTGTGTGGGATTAGTTATTGAATACATGTTGTACTGGGAGGATGGAAAATAAATAAAATATGCCAGAATGAAATGAAACTGTTTTCCTGCCTGAATCAATTAGAAAATAATTGAAATTAATTTCAGAAGTTACTAATATACAATTTCCATATATTTTGGAAACATTTCTCTCTCCATTATAAGTTACATTCTGAAAAAAAAAATAATTTTGATTATTTTTGAGAGAATAGCATCAAAATTTCTTTATTCACCACTGCTTAGTGACATCATCTTAGCACTGGTTAGATTGATAATTTACAACAAGATTGGAGAGATCAAAACTTCCAGCAAACAATAAATGAATGAAGAAAAACAGGTGGATTCCCAGAATGGTAGTTGGATACTGATAAAAAAATTGTAGCATGTAGTAGTCTTTCTAGAATGCAAACACAAAATCAAACGACTAGAAAAATCTACCACTTTAGTTCCTGCTCCTAGAAGAATTGAACAGAAGTATCTACACATACCACTAAGCTAGCTTAAGAGCACAATTACCTGATTCAGCATTTAGCAAAGTGGTGCAAGAAACAAATGCAACTCATCCAGCAGAAGTATATGTAACTTTGTCACATTATATCCTTTTATATTTTTTTTCCATTTTTGAAAGGACATAGTAGGTAGGGTAGTGATGTTTTGACTAGAGGAAGTAGGACAGTACTTTCAGATATATAGATATTTTAGGCCTGGAAACTATTATTTTATTTTAGATGCAAGTTCATTTTATATTTATGTTAACATATTTATGTTAACATGTTAACTTTATATAGTTATACTTTCAAAAGCTAGAAATCAGTTCGAAACTACACTATATTTCTTTGGTGTAGTCTTGATGGTCCGGGGCTGAGATAGAGCATGTCAAATCCAACAACTAAGTCAAAATGACAAAAAAAGTGTTGTCTTACCTGAACGCTTCTTCTCAGCATGGCGATGGAGAATCCACGGATGGCTTGACACATGCCTTTCTGCCCAGAGACTGAGTCCATAATCTTTGCCACACCCCTTGTCAACTGTCACTTTCCCCAGTTCACAACAAAGGCGCGGCATCTGAAGGATTTGTTGGTGGCGTTGGCTCCCCCAGTGTACCTGTGCTGCACGAGGAACCTGACTGCCTCCTAGGGAGGGAGTGGATTCTCCATCGCTATGCTGAGAAGAAGTGTTCAGGTAAGACAACGTTTTTTCTCCAGCACAACGATTGGAGAATCCACAGATGGGACATACCAAAGCCTGGTGTCCCTATGGGCGGCGATTGTGGTCCTGAGTCCCCCTAGCTACATGCACTCGCTGAAGCACCCGCCTCCCAAAAGCAGCCTCAGCTGAGGCAAAAGTGTCCAACTTATAGTGGCGCACAAAGGTGAGGACCATGTTGCCGCCCTGCAGATCTCTTCAATCGAAGCCTGCATCGCCCATCGGCTGTGGTGGCAGCGCTTCGAGTAGACTGGGCGGTTAATCATCTGGGGACCGGAATCAACTGCGTCTCGTAGGCCTTTGCAATACATGCCCTTATCCAATGGCCTATGGTCGATGAAGTGACCTTTGAACCCAGAGAGGAAGGTTGAAACGAGACAAACAGTGATTCAGATTTTTGGTGAAGCAAAATCCATTTTATGTACTTGCGTGAGGCCTTCCTTACATCCAGAGTGTGCCATCTCTGCTCCAGTGGATGGGAAGGACCTGGACAGAAGTTTGGCAACACTATCTCCTGGGCCTGGTGGAACCAGGAGTTGATCTTGGGGATGAAGGAGGGATCCAGATGTAGAACCACCCTGTCTGCGTGGAAGGTACAGAGTTCCTCTCTTACGGAGAGAGCAGCCAATTCCGAGATTCGCCTGGCTAATGTGATGGCAACTAAAAAGGGGACTTTGAAAGACAAAAATTGCAGACTCGTAGACCTGAGAGGCTCGAAGAATGGTAAGGTAAGGGCATGTAAAACCTTAGCTAAGTCCCAGGTTGGATACCTGTGAACAACAGATGGCTTTAAATTAACCACCTCCCCTTTAAAAACCACCACCGGGTGGTTGCTATGGAGTCTAAGTCCCCGTAAGTCAATACTGAAGACAAGGCCGCTACTTATCTTTGGACAGTATTATGGGCTAACCCTTTGTCCAGACCCTCTTGCAAGAAGTCCAGGATTTGAGGGATGGAAACTAATGTGGGGTCCGGACCTGACTTAGAGCACCAACTGCAGAATGCCCTCCAAGTAGAATTGTAAATTCTGTTGGTGGAAGGCCTCCTGGAAGCCTGTATTGTCTGTATCACCTTTCTTGAAAAATTGTCCCTTGTCAGGATCTGCCTCTCAGGTGGTCAGTTAGAGCCACTGGGGCTCCAAGTGGACCAAGACCCCCTGGCTGAGGGAGACCCTGTCTCAAGGGATTCTCCAAGGCTGGGACACAGAGAGACTGATGAGATCTGCATACCATGGCCATCTGGGCCAATGGGGTGCAATGAGCAAGAGCTCTGCCTGTTCCACGAGAAGTTTCCTGATCACTCCCAGTATGATGGGGAGAGGAGGAAATACATACAACAGGCCCTTGGGCCATGGACAGCGAAGGGCGTTGACTCCCTCTGCTCCCACAGTTGGAAACCTCGTGAAGCATCTGGGCAGTTGCGAGTTTGTTGGGGTGGTGAATAAGTCCAGGACTGGATGCCAAACCTCTGGCACAGTTCCTGGAAAATGTCCAGGTGCAGTCACTACTCGGAATGGTCCACCATGCTCTGGCTGAGGAAGTCTGCCTGCACATTTGCCAGCCTCGAGATGTGTTTTGCTGTGATGGAACTCAGGTGAGTCTCTGCCCAGAGAAATAGGTGGTCCACCTCACGCATGAGAGACATCAAATGGGTGCCCCTCCTGGCAGTTGATATGCACTTTTGAAGCCACATTGTCTGTCAAGATTAATAGGTGTTGTCCCTCTACTGTGGCTTCAAAGTGACAAAGGATCGCTCGGAGCTCCAGCCAGTTGATATTGTTCTTCAGGTCTGCCTGAGACCATTGTCTCTGAGCCAGTTGCTGCTGGAGATGGGCTCCCCATCCAAACAGGCTGGCATCTCAGGTCAAGATCAGGCAGATGGGCTCCTTGAACAGTGTCCCCTGGCTATTGCTGGGGACACCCATCATCTAAGGGACCTGAGTGTTTCCATGGGACCTTGACCTTGGTGTTGGAATAGCTGCTCCCTGTTCTCTGGAATGATAGGAGGAACCATTGCAGAGTCCTTAGGTGCAATCGGGCCCATGGAACGATGGCTATACATGAGACCATCTTTCCCAGGAGCTGAGAGAGAACTGCCAATGGAACAAAATGTTCCGTCCTGATTTGAGTGACTAAGGACTTGATGCTGTCCTGTCACTCCTGGGAAAGATAGACTTCGCACAGCCTGGTGTCTATCACTATTCCTAAATGGAGCAGTCGAGTGGTAGGTATCAGATGACTTTTCTGAAAATTTATGGAGAATCCATTTCTTGGAGATCCTCCTAAGCAAGCTGGGGCAAGGACGATTAGATGAGGATATCGCCCAGGTAGCACTGGCGGCGCACCAGGATGGTGTGCCGTCAATGCTGCCAGGATCTTTGTGAAGGACCTGGGAGCCGAAGCTAGACCAAACGGTAGAGCTCTGTACTGGAAATGGTGATCCAAGTAATAGAACCTGAGGTACCATCGGTGCTGGGGATGGATGGAGATGTGGAGGTATGCCTCTGTCCAATCGATTGATGACAGGAGGTCGCCCTCCCTGATGCCATCCAAGATTGACTGCAGAGAGTGCATTTTGAAACTCTTGTATGTCAAATGGATGTTTAACCTTTTGAGGTCCAGAATTGGTCTCCACTCCCCCGAGGACTTTGGAACGAGGAAAACAATCGAGTAAAATCTGTGCCCCTGTTGATCTTCTGGGACTGGCTCAATGGCCTGGATGTCCAGGAGATGTTGAATCGCCTTGTCCATGGGATCCCTCTTCATGGAGTTTCTGGAGGTGGGGCAACGGATAAAGTGCCTCAGAGCAATGGAGAGAAATTCCAGAGTTAAGCCGAATCTTAGAGTATTCAGAACCCACAAATCTGAAGTCATTTTCTCCCACTGGTGTACAAATAGTGTTAGACGCCAGCAAATGGGGGGAGAGCTCTGGCAGTCACTTGAAGTGGCGAAAAGGACACCCCCCTCCACAAAAGGGCTGCTTGGCCTGAGGTTGCTATTGTTGTCTGTACCTATCCCTAAAGGTAGATCTGTCCCATTGATCAGGCCTGGGGGGGGGGGAAGAGCACTGAAAGGAAGAGTCATCAGAAACATTGTCAGGTTGACGAAAGGAAGAGCAACGCCCATAAGGTGAAGCCCACCTATCAGTCCTCCTAGTGACAGAAAACAAGACTTTATGTTTGTCTTTGTTCTCCATTATGAATGGGCTCAAGGCTATCCAAAAAGAGAGGAACCCTTATAGGGAGCCGAAGCCAACTTCCATTTGGTCTTGGCATCTGCCTGCCATTGGCAAAGCCATAAAAGTCAGCGGAAGGTAATGTTAGAGGTGAGAGCCCTAGAGGAGAAACGGAAAGCATGTAACGAGGAGTCAGCCAAAAACTCAGCTGCTGCCACCAGCTTATTAATGTCTTGGTGAATGTGTGTCTCCTCTGAAGGAACCGTCACCTAATGAAAAAGGAGGTTCTAATGAAAAAGGAGGTGGCAGTCGCCGCCTTAAATGCCCAGGTGTTCTCTAAGTGTGTCTGGCAGAAATTCAATTCCGCCTTCCTGTCCTTGGGCTTCAGAGCCTCAGCAATGTCCCCCGAGACTGCTGAGAGGGAAACTAGGAAGGCCAGAGGGTCATCCATTGAAGGCAACTCTAAGGTGTCTGACAAAGAAGGAGCCATATTAAAATGCCTCCTGTCAGTGCTACCCAGTTTGGGGAATGTCTCAGGCTGGTTCCACTGCCTCTGAACAACCTCAAGAAAGAATCTAGGGCGGGGGATATTTTCCTGCATAACAATAGGTTCAGAGAATTCTGCCTTGCCTGACACCTGAGGACCGATGGTTCCACAGGTGTGGATGAAGAAATCCCAATCTGGGCAGTGGCCTTGGCCTTATGAAAGAGGGATTTGTACAGCGCTGAATGAAAAAGTTGAGTGAAAGGTGGGGGGTCAGGGGCAAGGTCAAGGTCATCGCCTGAGAAACCTTGCTCCATTTATTTATTTATTTATTTATTTATTTATTTATTTATTTATTTATTTATTTTATTAGACTTGTATGCTGCCCTCTCTCCCTAAGGACTCAGGGCGGCTCACAATATAAAATCCCAATACAATAAATTAATTAAAAATAATTAAATCACAAGTCCAATAAATCTAAAACCCGTAAAAATTCAATTAAAATCACTTAAAAACCCACCCCAACTCATTTCAGTCCAGGCCGGGCTGCTGAAACAGCCAAGTCTTAGGTCGCGGCGGAAGGAGCGGAGGTCCAGGGCCAAACGAAGCCCCAAGGGGAGCTGATTCCACAAGGTGGGTGCTCCCACAGAGAAGGCCCTACCCCTGGGCGCCGCCAGCCTACATTGTCTAGCCAATTGTACCCCAAGGAGGCCCTATCTGTGGGAGCACACAGGGCGATCAGAGTATGATGCTGGCAGGAGACACTCCCGCAAGCACCCTGGACCCAAGCCATGGAGGACTTTGTATGTTAACATCATCCGTAGGGCATCTCGGTCCAGATAAGGGCGCAACTGCCGCACCAGGCAAACCTGGGCAAATGCCCCCCTGGTCGCAGCTCCCACCCGCTCCTCCAAAGTGAGCTGTGTATCCAGGAGGACACCCAAGTTGCGAGCCCTATCCACAGGGGGCAACACCTCTCCCCCTATGACCAAAGATGGAATATCCTGGATACTCCGAGATGCCGGTACGCACAGCCACTCAGTCTTGGCCGGGTTGAGTCAAAGCCTGTTCCTCCTCATCCAGATCCGCACCACATCCAGACAATGGGACATCACGGAGAGGGCATTACTGATGTGGTTCGGGGTGGAGATGTAGAGCTGGGTATCATCCACATATTGATGATACCTCACCCCAAAACCACAGATGATCTCGCCCAGCGGCTTCATATAGATGTTGAACAGGAGGGGTGAGAGGACCGACCCCTGAAGCACCCCACAAGTGAGGGGCCTCGGGCTCGACCTCTGCCTTCCCGCCAACACCAATTGCAAGTGACCCAAGAGGTAGGAGAACCACCGTAAAATGGTGTCTCCCACCCCCAATCCCCCGAGATGCCGCAATAGGATGGTCGATGGTATCAAAAGCCGCTGATACCATGGTCGATGGTATCAAAAGCTGCTGAGAGATCTAATAGGACTAGGACAGAAGAAAATCCCCTGTCCCGAGCCCTCCAGAGATCATCCACCAGCATGACCAATGCTGTCTCCATGCTGTACCCGGGCCGGAAGGCCGATTGGTACGGGTCTAGATAAATAGCTTCCTCCAGGAACCCCGGAAGCTGCTGAACCACCACGCTCTCAACAACCTTCGCAACAAAGTGAAGGTTGGAGACCGGATGAAAGTTGTTCAAAATGGCTGGGTCCAAGGCAGGCTTCTTAGGGAGGGCCTTCACCACCGCCTCTTTCAAGGTGTCGGGAAAGGAACCCTCCCTCAATGAAGCATTGACTACTGCCTGGAGCCAGCCACGTGTAACCTCCCTGGAGGCATAAACCAACCAGGAGGGACACGAGTCCAATAAACATGTGGTAGAGTTTGGCCTCCGCATGATCCTGTCCACTTCATCTAAGGACACAGGCTCAAACTCATCCCAATTGGTATTGGCCAGACTCATTGCCACTCCTTCCTCTGACTCCTGCCAGTCGGAGTTCAAGTTGGCCTGAATCTGAGTGACTTATCCAGCAGATGCTGACTAAATTCCTCAGCCCTACCCCGCAAAGGGTCTTCCCTCATCACCTGTTGTAGGAGGGAGCGAGTGACCCTAACAAGGCGGCCGGGCGATCATCTGCGGATGCAATGAGAGTGGAAAGTAAACACAACGCCACCAGGTAAGGTAAGTCCTAATATAGGCTCTTAGCTGGGCACGGTCAGATTCGGATCAGATTGACCTCTACCTGCTCTCCAGACCCCTCCTTCGACGCTTCATTTCCTGGAGCTCCTCTGAAAACCAAGGAGCTAACCGGGATCTGCGACGGGTTAGGGGCCGCAAAGGGACAAGCCAGTCAAGAGCCTTCGAGGCCACCTGTTGCCACCTCCTCAATAAGTTCACAGAGGAGGGGAGCTTTTTTTACCACGGACCTGGCATTCACATAAACCAACTTAAGCCCAGGGACCCGACTTCCCATATCCCCGGGGGAGTGGGTGGAAACAAGAGGGTTGGAGTGCGCCACAGCTTGAAGATAGCGGGGGCACGCTCCCAAATAATACGGCCCTCTGTTTCTCCATCTCCTGCCATATCCAATCGCCCTAGGAATTGCAGTTCCCACCCTGTTCCCCAAGGTCTCTGAGACCCCCCTCACCCATCTCCTCCACGCCGTGACCCTCTGCTGACCTGGACTGAACTAAGAGTTGATTCAGTGGAACCGCCCCAGGTACCCGCCCAAACCGACTACCCAACCCCCTACCTAACCCCTTTAAACTTCTAATTAAAAAAATTAAAAGCCTCCCCTTACACCCCCTTTTACAATTTAGCCTCTTGGTTGCGCCGTGCGGTCCACTTCCTCTAAGACAGATGCCCTGCTTCTGACTGAATGGTCAGGAGATGAGGCCCCATGTGACCGCCCAGCCTCCCTAGTATACATATAGTGATGACTGCTGAGGAAGGGACTCAAAGGCAGAAGCAGCACGACTCCCAAGATGTAGAGTATTGGCTACTTCCTGGGAGATAGCTTAAGAAATGAGGAATTTGTGTTCCTCAGATAGACCAATCCCCTGCCTATCTACTGGGCAGAGCCCCACCACAGTGGGAGTAAAAGTTGCCTCAGGGGTGAGGGCCCTCTCCCTAACATGGGGATCAGCACCTTCAGAAACCCTACAGTCAAAGGGAAACTGCTCTGTCTGAACCTGACCTTCAGTTGGAAAAATAAAAAAAAAGTTCCCTATCGCCCTCTGGTAACCAGCTCATAGGAATTGCAACACTAGTCACTAGTCTGCAAAGCTGGGGGATTTCTGCTTCAGTCAAGGCAAGAGATGTAATACTTTCCTGCTGAGCGTTCTGCACTCTGGAAATCTATTTCTCCAGAGCCTTCATTCTTCTGTCAGCATCCTTTTCTTCAGCTCTAGAAGGTTTTCTAGAGTAGATAGCCTTGGCTCTAATCTTGCCAGCTGCTTCCTAGTTGGCTGATCTACCTTTTCTGGGGCTGGATCTCTTGTTGGGAGAAGAAGCAGCTTCTTGCCTTGACGTGCTGTCAGCCGACAGAAACTGTTCAGCCATCTTGACAGCTTCTTAGCCCCTTGATTACTGCTGCTTAATATGAGGCTAAGTAGGACTGGGCTTGTGGCAGCAAACCAGAACTGGTAGCCAGCACACTCTCCCTATAGCTCTGCGTTCCTAAAGCTGCCCTGTGAAAAGGTGGCAGCAGGGAATGGCCAAGGCAAAGGAGGCTCTCAGACTGGCCTACGGAAAGCAAGCGGTGCTAAAAAGCAAACCGCTAAAGTCATAAAATCAGAAAATAAAGAAAAACTGAAAAAACAGCTGTTGTGCAGCTTGCGGCGCTTCAAAGAAGCAGCATCTGGGCAAGCTGCGCCTCAAGCGAGGGGCGGGCTTCCCACACAGGGGAAAAACTCTCCCCAACAAAAATGCTGCTGTCAGGGAGGAAACCTACAGGGAGCAGCTAGAAAGCCGAGAAATGAAAAAAATGTTGGAAAAAAAGCCTCGACAGTGTTTTAAAAGGCGCTACGAGAGCTAACCTGCCAGCACCAAATGACAGATTGAAGAATCCACGCTTCTGACTGGAGATTGAGGAGCCAATCTTTGCCACAACCTATTAGGGCAAGACTGAGTCGTGAACTGGGAAAAGTGACAGTTGACAAGGAGTATGGCAAAGATTATGGACTCAGTCTCCAGGCAGAAAGGCATGTGTCAACCCATCCGTGGATTCTCCAGTCGTCCTGCTGGAGAATAGCATTATGCCACTACACATAAGCTCCATTTTTTTCAAGCATTTGTACATGACAACACAATATGCAAGGAGAAGAATTTACAGAGCATTGATATGATTCTACTTTATAATTCCCACGATTCCAACCTTCCATAGATTCATGATATAATAATTGTACCCAGATTCTCTTCTTAAACTTGTATAAGTCTTTGAACTTCATTTTGAATGCTACAGATTTCCATGATATGTAAGTACATTACATGTAGATATACATCAAGCTTGAAAAAAATGGTAACAGAATAAAACCGCTTACTTTAATAAATAAAGGTAAAGATTTCCTCTTTCCAGTTGTGTCTAACTCTAGAGGACAGTGTTTATTTCTGTTTCTTAGCCAATGTTAGCCATTTTGAACACTTGGCAACTAGCCCATAATTATAGAACGTTCTATGATCACCTGAACATAATTTTCTACATTTTTTGCTGGAAGCTGGTTTTTACTTCTTGTTTCTGGCAAAAAAGCCCATAGGGTATAGTGCTTCGCTAAATGATCACAGTGTTCACATAACTGTCATAAAAAGGGTCATAAAATTGGGTGTAAACATGTGGTGTCCCACTTAACGACCACAATTTATGACCAAAATTTCTGGGTCAATTGTAGATTGATAGATAAACATACAGACAGTATGTTCCCAGGGAAAGAGAATTTTTAAATTTTCAGCAGCATGTCAGAAAAAAGCATCTGAAGGAGAATTGTAGAAAACATGCAATGACACACATCCTTGAAGGATGAATGAAAAACTAAACTATAAAAGGTTATTAGAAAGTTATGTAGAAGTTATTTTTAAAATGGTAGGACTCAAAAGGGGGAGGGATTGATCTGAAACTTGTTTGAATCACTTTATAATACTGTATATAGCCATTCCCTTATCAACTTTGTAAAGCAAAAGATATTGCTGACAGCATTATATAACATAAATAAGATTCCCACTGAATATGGTGGGGCTTCATCATGTATTTGATAGATATGTTCAACTACTGTTTTCCAAAATGTAGTTCTTGCCTATGTTGACTAGTAATCCTGAAAGCTGTAGTTCAATACATCTGGAGTTCAAAACTAAGGAAGCTATACAGCACTGCTAATTTACGTATGTGTTTCAGGTTTTTAGTATAATTAACTGATTATATGCCATCAAACCAGTGTCAATTCTTAGTTACATAAACTTTTGTTTCCAGTCAAATTTTTCAGGTCTTCTAACAGTGCACTCTCATCAACACTGTTAATTGAATCCATTCACCTTAATATTGTTTTTCCTCTTCTCTTTCCTTCTACTTTTCCCAGTATTACATACTTATCTAGAGAGTTATTCTTTGTATAAGGAATCTGACTATGATGTACCTTGATTTTGATTTATGTAATGATCCATTTATTCACTTTCTTGGCTATCAAGAAGGAAGGCATTCTAAGGAATATTCTTCAATAACAAAGTCTGAATATATCAACACTCATTCTATAATGCTTCTTCAAAGTCCAACTTTCATTTTCATAGATTGTTTTTGCGTATCTATTACTAGTATAATTCTGAACTCTGTATAGACACAATATAGCATCTAAAAAATTTTTTTCCAAAGCTGATTCTGCCAATTCCTAGTCATCGCATATTTCTTGACTGCTGAGTTTTTTACTACTGGCAGTTCACAGTAAAGGGCATAAATTACTGACCACTTCAACAAATATATTCATTGTCAGTTCTAAGGCTGACTGCTATATCAGCTGTCATTAATTTGGTTTTTACATTTAATCTTAGTCTCGTTTTTTAACGCTGCTTATTGAATCTCATTATTACAAGCATGTTCAGCATTAACACCACACAGGTTATGAGTTTTCATTTATCTTCTTCCAATCCAGCTTCTCTCAATACATGTACAGGCTGTATACATTATGAAGCCTTGGTTCATTTCTTTCTGCAATCAGTCATTTTGCCACATTCATGACCTAAATAGAGGTTTTACATGAGGACAATGGGGTGTTCTAAGATTTCTATTTTTCTAAGCATCTTCCATAGCTTGACATGAATACACACAGCCTTTTTATTCATTTGTCAAATTTAGGGATGCCCCATCTCACTCTCAAAAGTGGCTCAGTGGATAAGATGCTGAGTTTGTTGATCAGAAAGGTTGACAGTTTGGCAGTTCGAATCCCTAGCACCGCGTAATAGAGTAAGCTCCTGTTACCTGTCTCAGCTTCTGCCAACCTAGCAGTTCGAAAGCATGTCAAAATGCAAGTAGAAAAATAGGACTACTTTGATGGGAAGGTAACAGTGTTCCGTGCACCTTCAGCATTTAGTCATGTCGGCCACATGACCAAGGAGGCATCTTCAGACAACGCTGGCTCTTTGGCTTTGTAACAGAGATGAGCACCACCCCCTAGCGCTGGAAATGACAAGCACATATGTGCGAGGGGAACCTTTACCTTTACATCTCATCCTCAGCATAATTCTTTTTACTGAGAAACACTAATGATAAGTCAACATAGTCAATGAATTATAATGACAATATTGTCCTTGATGGGTTTCCTAATTATATACGCATCAGCAATAACGTCTAATGTTTCTCAATTTTTCTAACCCAGCCTGATTATCTGACAACTCTTTCCATATACAGCTCTAATCTGTGTTAGATGTTCCTAAGAATTTTTTTTGCTAGCAATGAAATTAAAGATAATGTACCATAGTTTGCATACTCTGTTTAGTCTCCTTTCTTTGGTATTGGTGTATACATTGATCTCTGTGGGTATTCCAATAACTGATCTAGCCTTCTGACTTGCTAATTTCTTTAGTATAGTATATCTAAAATATGTGAATTTTAATGTATTTTGAGAAACCCTATCAAATCTTCCAAAAAATTGTATTTATTTCTTTTATTCTTTTTAACATTTTGGTGCTGACCACACATATTGTCACAGCTATTTTTAAAAAATATCATTGTCAGAAATTTTCCTGTCCAAATTAATCACTTTAATTATGCTGTCAACAGCTGCATTAGATCTTTATATCAAATCTGTTTCTTTAATGAGATTCTGTAAGCATATATTTTATGCGTATTCTTTCATATAAAAGCTATATTTATTGTTGCCTTAGGGAATGAAATGAAGAACAGTGTAAGACATTTTAAATGGACTTTCATGGAATAGTTTTTGTTCCTACTCTGCATATTTATACACTTTGTAATTCATCACTCATCCATATTTGCAAGACTTTTTCCTCAATGTATGCAGTTTTCTGTGCACAAACCACAACTTGTTTTTAAAAATGTGAATTTTGGGTACACATATGTTCCATTTACATTTATATTCCCAATTCTGCTACAACCTAACAATTCAGTCCCTAGAGAAACATCATATGAAGTTAAGTCAGCAGTTCCTTACTGGTAAAATATACTAGACTTAATAAATAAGAGTATGCCATATTTATGCAAAATCTTTTCAGGAATTATTTATGTGTTACAATTGTCTTAATTCTATGAAAATTTCGCTCACTAACATATATTTACATGAGGACATCTTTATCTCAATGTTATTATAAGATAGAGAGAGAAAGAGAGAGGGGGGAGAGGGAGAGGGAGAGAGAGAGACAATGGAATTGATATTCAGTCTCAAATCAAATTAGTTCACAAGATTGTTGTGAGAAGGAAATGGAAGATGAACTCTCTCCCATTCATAAAATCTTATGGTCGAAAAAAATGCTATAATGGCAATAAATAAATAAAAGCTGTCCTATACATAAATGTATATTACAGGTAAATACTACTAATCACTTATACAGATTCAAAAACTGAATCCACAAGAATGGAACAAATCTGATGTTCATCATATCAAATAAATAGAATTAAAATCCCCCCTACACTGGTTTTTCTAGCCTGAATTGAATACGAACTTTGAAATATACTGTGACCATTAATTTTAGTTTAACTCTTTGTAATTATGTAGAAGACAATGTAAATCTTAAGGGATTTCAGAATTTGAGGCTACAGCAAATTAATAAAATACTATATTGTGTTCTATATTGATTCTCCTTACGATTTTGAGAGTGAAGCTGTTAATGTTTTATATGGTAGTGAGCACTGGAAAACTAAGATGGTACTAGGAACTATTCCCTTATTCAATCCCACTATTAATTATTGTATCTAGGAAGAAAATCTTCCATGAAAACTGCTGAGCTCAAAGTGTCCCTGTTGTGTCCATTAGTAGTTTTTGGTGTTCAGCACCTTTTTAAATCAGACCATGTCTCAAGATTCCTATACTACAATTCTTAGTTAGCCTGCATGATTTTTTTTTCTTTTAAGACAGAATATGTTTTCTTTTTCAGAATACTGGGACCATAATAAAAGAAATAAAAAGAATACTGAGACCATAATAAAAGAAATAAAAGAAAGCATAACCTTCACAAAAGAGACTATTGCTCTATGGCAAAATTACATGCTGTGAATGCAGAAAGCTGGAACGCTTCCTTCGTAAAATTTAAAAACCTTAATCACTGCTCACAATGCTATCAATATAAGACGTTCCCTGTATTAAACAAGGTACAACATATTCTTGTTACTTTCTTTGAACTAGGTATATATAATTCAGATACCTAAAGGGTATCAAACTGCCAACCCATGCTTTAGAAATCTGCAAATTAAGGCACCAAAGAGGGGTTCTCTTGACCCCCTAACTTGATCTCATACAATGCAACTCACCACTGGAAATATCTCTATGTATATATTCAAGAAAACTTCTGTATTACTCCTCTGTTCGGGGTAGATCCTCTCCAAACAGGTTTTTTCATCTGAAAAATTCCATCCGTACATCATTAAAAGCATGTATAAGCCCTTCTGGCATTTTCAGCTATTGTGACTACTTGTGCAGTTATATTCAACTAATGGACTGTATGAAAGAAGTTCATATGTTCTTTGAATATGTAGAGAGAGAAAAATCCCATCATTTCTTTCAGTCCTCACCAATTTATACATGAACACTACTTTTCCTCACTATTTGTCCCAGATTCATAGAGTGTGGGGGGATAACTATTTAGGCCATCAAGTCAAGACCCTGTTTAATGTAGGAATCCAAATTAAAATATTCCTGATTAATGCTCCTTAGCCTTTGTTTGAAACCATCCAAGAAAACATATCATTTTCCTGACTAAATAAATTCTCTCTCAAGCTCTTTTTAGGAAATGGAGGGAGGTGTATATGTGTGCGTGCATACGCATACACCTCTGTCTGTCTAATAAACATTTCATTGTAAATCTGCTTTTCTGTAGGTTAAATCCATTGTTGAATCTAAGACAGAAAACAGGACTTGGCTTCCTTTTCTGTGACTTCTCAACATTTATTTGAAAAGTGCTATTTACCTCCCTTTATTTTTTTTCCCCTTCTGTAGGCTAAATATAACAAACTTCTTCAACTTTTCTTTATAATAACCATATCTCCAGCCCCAATCATCCTTCTTGTATATCATTGCATTTTAAATATTTTTAAAAACGTGAAGCTGACTTGCAATACACAAGATAAGATCTGATTGAAACAAAGTAGAATGATTATTTTTTGTGAATTGTAAGCTACTTTTATTAATGCAACCTAATTCTGCATTTTTTTCAACCATAAAAAGTACCATTACTTAGCTGGGCAAACTCTATTTTCTAACTGTGATTTGATTATAGTCTCCTAAGTGGAAGACTTTCCACTTCCTTCTGTTAAATTTCACTCTGTTACTTTCATTTCATTTCTGCAACCAAGAAAGTCATTTTCAATTTTATTTTTGTTCTCTAGACCCTCCCTGGAACTCATACTTATTTATTGCAAAACTTAACTCAAAATCAGAATTTAAAAGATCTGCCATTTACCTGGTGACATTTAAATCAGCTTATTATTCTTAGCATCCTTCACTAATCTCAGGTCTTTCTAATCTTCCATTTCTTGGACACAATCCCTATTATTATGAATTGGCAAAGATCAATATTATTAGATAATCTAATTATCTTAATATAAGATATAAAATGTAGAATTATAGAATCCACAATAATTATATTCAGAACAATATATAGAATGCATTAATAATATTATTTGTTCCTAACAATATGAAATCACTGCTACCAGTTCTTTAGCTGCAGTTAGCCTTCATACACTTCAAGTTCTTTCCAAGGATGTTATAATGTATTGGCATAGTATACGGGCAGATCGAACCAGTGCTGGGATTCAAATAATTTAACAACTGGTTCTCTGCCCTAATGACTGGCTGGGTGGGTATGGCCAACTAGCCATCACTCATCACACCTAGCCCAGCCCCAGCTCCTGACCACTCTCCCTTTCCCCAGGCCTTGGGCCTATATGCAACACTTCCAGAAATGAAAGTGTTAACCAACCCTCAGTTTCCTGGTGCAAATGCCTCCCCCCCAAGTAAAAGGATAGGGAGAGACCAGCAAAGCATTCTGGTCCCATCACCAAGGAAAAAAGACATTGGAGGCTGAGCTTATTAAAAGGCAATATATTGCATCATAACAGCCAACATTTCACACCTGAGATGGCAGAGGCAATAAATCCCATTGACTCCTCAGAAGTAATTTACAATTAAAGCCCATTTGTACCCCCACAATAATAAATAAATAGCAGAAGGAGAAGGATTGGCAATACTTCTGTGCAGACAATTCTAAGCTAAAGCTGGATTAACTCCTGTGGATGGCTAGGGCCAATGAACAAATGTAGAGAGGCATGCCTGCAGCAGCATCAACAGCCCACTAGAACTGGACAGATGCCATGCCCTGATTCTGTCATTGTCATGAGATTTGTGTTGAGAGAAGAGGGCAAACCATGGAACAGCTAATGACAACTTCAAGATACCTCTTTAGCTGGATGGAGGTACAGTGCACATAATATCGTAATGGCATGTTCCTCAAGGCATCTTTCATGATAGTAAGCCCATAGCATCTTTTAAAGTTCTTCTCGCCGAGGCTGCTGACTAGCCTCGTGGAAAGGCTGGTATCATCTTCCGGGCCCCTGAGTCACTTGAGGTGCTCATGTGACTCAGCGCGAGGCCACGGGTGTGGAGGCGGGCATAGCGGTGAAGGCCTCGGCGGATCCGAACCTGGCGTTTCCCCTTCTCGGCAGATTTTCGAATTTTGGAGGTTGTGGAGGCTTCGGTGGAGACTGTGCTGGGAGTGGAGGCTCTGGAGGTGCTGGAGGTGCCTGGAGGTGCCAGACTTTCCTGGAGCGACAAGGGACGGCGGCTGCGATCGTAGCTGGCCCTCAGCCCTGAGTTGGCTGGTTGGAGGGCTGCCGTGGTTTAGGGGCTTCCCCAGGAGCAATACTTGCTCCAGGAACATTCGAGGAGTGGCCATGGGAACAGCCATGGGACCCTCGAGAGGGGGGGGATTGCTGCTGGTTCTCGTTTGGCGGCTGTGGGCGGTGGTTTTGGCCCTGCCCCTGGGCCGACGAGACTATGCTGGTTCCATCTTGGCCGGTGATGGTGGCAGTGGAGATGCCGGCTGTTCTGACCATGGGTGGGATGGGGGCCTGGCAGGTGATCCTGGGGACCTGGGTAAGATCTGAGGTGCTGGTCCCGGAGTTGCCGCCGGTCCTGGTCCTATCCCGGATGGTTTTTTGCCGGAAATCTGCCTGCCAACCACCCGACCGCCCCCGCTCTGTGACCATCGTTGCCTGGACTCTGGACTCGCCTATCATGGTCTGCTGCCATTATCCATCTGCCCCCAACTGTTCCTCCTTTTTTTGTCATCTTCATCCTGAATTGCAAGGTACCTTTATCCCACTGGGAGCGAACCATCTGCAGTATACCTTAGGCCATGGAAGGGGGGTTTGGACACCCTGGTGGCCTGGGTCTGAACTCCCAGTGTTGGTATTCACCCTCAAACTTGGCCAACGGCTATGGGACTTTTGTTGTATTCCCGGCTGGGGTGAGAGACCAGCGGGGGGAGGGGCGGGGAACAAGTTTTATTTCCTAGGACCTTTTTAACATCTTATACCATCAACCTAGCCACAACGTGTTGGGATGCCCGCGGTTAGAAAGCATGGCTTAGTCCAGATTGAGACTTCGAATATCTGTCACCGGTCTGCCGTGAGAGGGCAGCCTGGCTTCCTTGAATCTGGACTTTCCAACCGTTTACCAACTAGGTCCTACCAAGTTCTTTAAACCAGACTTTATTGCCACTCTGTCATTATCATCCTTGACAAATCCCTGTGCCTGTTCTTTAATTGCTCTCCTATTATTCGATCTTACTCGGTAGCGGAATTGTATGCCCTGAGGGGACTCCCTCCCTCTCGGGCTTGGCCTGTTACACTATCTTCGGCTTACCTCGAGGATGGGTCTTGGAACCCGGAGAGATGGCATGGCAGGGGGGTGGGGTATGGGTGGGGCTCTATTAATATGAAAAAGAGGGTCACTAGGGCCCCTTTAGACAAATTTTTAACCAAATTTTTAAGGTTAGGGAGGAGGGTGGGTAGTGATTCCAGGGATGTGGGTCGCAGCCCGGTACATGGTGGGGGGGTGGGGGTTGGGGGCCGTCGGGGACCCAGGGTGCGAGGTGGGGACCGCGATTCCCAGGGTGGTTGGGGTTGGCAGGAAATGTCAAGGCATAGGGCCGTATCATGTGCTGGGAGCGCGTACCCGCCATCTTTGTGCGGTGGCATGCTCCGACCCTATGGCCTCCTCCCTAGGGGGCACAGGAACCGGGACCCCTGGGCTTAAGCTGGTGTACTTTAATGCCAGGCCCGTGGCTAATCTCCCCTCCTCCATGAGATCATTGAGGAGGAGGCTGCGGACCTGGCTTGTATCACCGAAACCTGGTTGGGCCCAGAGGGAGGGGTCCCTCTGGTTGATTTATGCCCTCCAGGTTTCCGGGTTTTACACCAGCCACGGGCCTAGGGAAGGGGTGGGGGGGTGGCTGTGGTTATCCGGGAGACCTTGTTTCCAAGGGAGGTCACAGTTCCAGAGATAGGTGGGAGTGAGACCCTCCTCCTGAGGTGGGGGCCTAATGGTCAGGTGGGCTTGCTGCTCGCGTACCTTTCCCCCAGCTGTGTGACAATGGCCCTTCCTGGGCTTCTCGATGTCCTCTCGGGGGTGGCGTTGGAGTTCCCGGGCCTTATAGTCCTGGGGGATTTCAATCTGCCCTCCCTGGGGGGAGTGTCGGGTTTGGCCCAGGAATTCATGGCTTCTATGGAAGCCATGGGCCTGACCCAACTGATTCAAGGCCTGACTCACGAGGGGGGAAACACTCTTGACCTAGTTTTTGTCTCTGAGCAGTGGTGTAGTGACAGAGGGCAAGCCACTTTTACGGCATTGCCCGTTCCATGGTCTGATCACTATCTCCTATGGCTGGTCTTCCAACAGGCCACCACCCACTGCTGGGATGAGGAGCCACTTAGATGGTTCCGCCCCAGACGCCTGATGGACCCTGAGAGGTTCCAGGTGGAACTGGGTTTTTTTCCCTCTTCCCTTTCCCACAGCTCTGCCGAGGATCTGGCGGCTGCTTGGCAACAGGCTCCATCAGATGCCCTCGACAGGGTTGTCCCCATGCGTCCCTTCACATGCCGTGGATCCCGGATGGCTCCTTGGTATACTGAGGAGCTCCGGGAGATGAAGCGTTGTCAGAGGGGTTTAGAGAGCAGGTGGGGGTCCACCCGCTCCCAATCCAATCAAGCCCAGATAAGAGCCCATATTAGGACTTACCTGATAGCTATGAGAGTGGCGGGAAGGTCTTATCTCTCCGCCCTCATAGTGCCCACAGATAACTGCCCAGCCACCCTGTTCCAGGCTACCCGCTCTCTCCTTCAGGGAGGCGGACCCGTTCTTGAGGAAGGGCTGAGGAATTTGGTCAACATCTGTCAGACAAGATCGCCTGGATTCGGAGCGGATTGTCCTCTGATTTGCAGTGGTCTGAGGAACAGGATACAAGCAGTCTGACCAGTGTGATCTGGGATGAGTTCGATCCTGTTTCCGAGGATGAGGAGGACAGGACTATGCGGCAGCTGAGTTCCACCACATGTTTGTTGGACCCGTGTCCTTCCTGGTTGGCTTATGCCTCCAGGGGAGGCCACCTCGGTTGGCTCGGGCAGTTGTCACTTCGCTAAGAGGGTGTTTTCCCTCCACCTTGAAGGAGGCGGTGGTGAGACCCTCCTGAAGAAGCCTGCCCTGGACCCGACCATGTTAGACAACTTTCGTCCAGTCTCCAAACTTCGCTTTTTGAAGGTTGTTGAGAGTGTGGTGGCTCGGCAGTTTCCACTCTTCCTGGATGAAGCGGACTACCTGGATCCGTACCAATCGGGCTTCCGACCTGGTTTCAGCAGGAGGCGGCATTGGTCGCTGATGGATGATCTCTGGAGGTGCGGGACAGGGTTTTCCTCTGTCCTGGTCCTATTAGATCTCTCAGCAGCTTTCGATACCATCGACCATGGTATCCTTTTGCAATGCCTCAGGGGTTGGGAGTGGGGGCACTGTTCTTCAGTGGTTCACCTCCTACCTCTCGGGGCAGTGCAATCAGTGTTGGCAGGGGGCAGAGGTCGCCCGAGGGTGCTCTCTTGTGGGGTCCCTCAGGGGTGGGTCCTCTCCCTCTTTATTCAACATCTACATGAAGCAGCTGGGTGAGATCATCCATGGTTTGGGGTGAGATTCCATCAGTATCGGATGACACCCAGCTGTACATCTCCACCCGAACCAGATCAGTGATGCCCTCTCCTGATGACCCGGTGTTTGGATGCGGTGCATTTGGATGGCGGGAACATGCTTCGACTCAACCCGGCCAAGACTGAGTGGTTGTGCATACCAGCATCTCGGCCCAGTCAGGAATATCCATCTTTGGCCATAGGGAGATGTGTTGCCCCCTTTGGAGAGGCGTGGAATCTGGGGGTCCTCCTGGATGTACGGCTCCGATGGGAGGAGCAGGTGGGGGCCGTTGCCAGAGGGGCCTTTGCCCAGCTACGCCTTGTTCGTCAGCTTTGCCCATTTCTGGACCGAGATGCCCTGCACAGTCACTCCATGCCCTTGTTACCTCTAGACTCGACTATTGCAACGCTCTCTATCTAGGACTGCCCTTGCATACCATCCGGAGATTGCAGCTGGTGCAGAATGCGGCGGCGCGGGTGGTGATGGGAGTTTCCCGATTCTCCCATATTACCCCCCTCCTGCGCGGCCTGCATTGGTTGCCGGTTGCACTCCGGGTGAGATTCAAGGTTTTGGTTTTAACATACAAAGACCTTCACGACATGGGTCCTCAATATTTAAGGGAGCGACTCCTGCCGATATCAAGCGCCAACTGCCCTGTGCGAGCACATAGGCAAGGACTCCTCGGGATCCCGTCAGCAAGTCAATGTCGGCTGGCGGTCCCCGGCGAGCCTATTCTGTCGCAGCCCCTGACCTCTGGTACCAACTGCCCCTGGGGCTCCACCTGGCCCCTGACCTCCGCACCTTCCGCCATGATTTGAAGACCTGGTTGTTTGACCAATCCGGGCTCTGATCCCTCCCTGGGGGGGTATGGGTTTTAAATTACTTAAATTATTGTAAATTTTAGTTTTGTAACTTTTTGGGCTTGTAAATGGTTTAATTCGTTTTAACTATTTATTGCCGCTGTTTTTAGCTGTGAACGGCCCCGAGTCTTGGAGATGGGCGGCATACAAAATAAATAAATAAATAAATAAATAAATAAATAAATAAATAAATAAATAAAGTGAAAAAAAATCCCAATAATGAAAATAGACTTTATATCATTTCAGGGATGGCAAGCAATTAAGTTCATTAGTAATAGAAGAGCATCTGTCTACTCTTAGGAATGAATGTGTCTTCATTGTGCAAATAGTTGTAAGATAATATTTTTACTATTAGATAACTGTAGGACACAGCACTTTGCTGATGGAAGCTTTGAGTGAGTAATCCCTTGGAAGCAAAATTATGAATTATTATTAATTATTTCTAAGCAGTGGAACAGAGGAATCGCCTTGTGATTCTACATAACAAGTAGGTTTTGGGCAAGGCTGCTGGCCAAGATGAATAAGGTACACTTTGAACTTTTCCTCTGTGAAGTGTCCCATCATGTATAAATCCAAATACTGAGCCACAGCAGGTTTGCTTTGCATGTGAGTAGAATATGATGCAGACAATTTTATTTCACCATTCTGTATTATATATATGTAACAGTAAATAGTGATTTTTTCTTCCTTCCTTCCTTCCTTCCTTCCTTCCTTCCTTCCTTCCTTCCTTCCTTCCTTCCTTCCTGTGTTTTTCAGACTGTTTTTTGACCATTGTCTAGGCTGTTTTGGGGTATTTTTGGAATGTTTTTTGGGTGAAAAATGTCCCAAATAATGGCCTGAAAATGACCCTAAAAAACAGCCGCAAAATTACTGTTTTTTGGCTTTTGGGGACCATTTTTGGCCTGTTTCTGGGCCATTTTTGTACCAATTTTCAGGCCATTTTTCACCCGAAAAGTGGCCCAAAAACACCCAAAAAAACTGCATGAAAATGGCTGAAAACAGGCAGGGCAATGCCAGCCGTGGGATTAGCTGGTTCACCGAACTGGCCAGTATTTAAACAACCAGTTTGCCCGAACTGGTCCAAACCAGCTGAATCCCACCTTTTTATCAAACCACTGTGACTTTTTGCAATTTACAGGTGTATAATACTGCCTGCCTGCTAGATATTAGCAAAGATATGCATGGAATTCTAATTCATTGCTGTTCTCTGGAGATGGTGGAAATACACATTTAACAGCTCGTTTCTATTTTGCCACCAAAATTTTTTTGTCTGACAGTGAGCAAATCAATTACATCCAGTATTTCAGCTGCCTCAGGTTTTTTTTTCTTTAAAATGGAATATGGTTATCGATTAATAATTACTTCTGTGAATGCATGTGTTCATGATATAATCACAATGATATTGTACCAGTCAATTATGTCTATGTGGGCAAAACGTTTGTGGACATGGGAAAAAAGAAAAGATTTTTTTGATTATTCTCAGTTTTCTTTAAAATGAAAAAAAAAATCTGATTTACAAAACCATTTACTCCCATTGTTCCTGCTATTTCTACTTCCTGAATTATAAACTAAATCAAACTAAATCTCTCCTGTTCTGTAACAAATCAAATACACATGATGTTCCTTCCTTTGAATGAGATGCTACCCAATTATAACTTCAAGCATCTTTCACATATTGGACATACTGGCAGTGGTGGCTGGGAACTGAGCATCAGCAATATTTGGAAGGCCACAAATTCTCACTATTAAAACACACTTACGACTCTGAAAATACAGTAATAGTTAGAACAATGAAGTACAGAGATTTTTTTTGAAAGAAAAGCGTATCATTTATTCACCAAAACATGTGTTATATGTGGCTTGGTTACTATGTAGCCCTGTAATCAAAGTCCCAAACAGATTCAAAAATACAAAAATCAAGTTTTTATGCTATCTTGGTTGCTGCTTCTTAATGGTGTTCATGCTTTCTAAATGCAGCATTATTTTCTCATCATGACAAAACCTCCATATAAGATTTTCAGTCGTACAACAATATCTCATGTTGCATATACTAGCAAGAAGTGATAATATATTTTAAATTATACTGAATCATAAAGGAGTATTATGGAAAATATAGAGAAATAAAAATGGGGAACAGAGATAACTAGATGGATTATTTGTAGGAATTATGGAAAATACATTTTAAGTTTGTATCACATTTAGCAATGAAAAAAACATTCTATGGTGAAGTTGAGGGAGCTTCATTCACTGGTGGAGGTATCCAACTTTGTACAAGTAGAAATACTCATTCACGTATTATTTTCCAAAATTCTACTGAGTTATTGGCACCTAAGTAGTAAATACAGTAACATTTCTAATAATCTATATTAGTATATTAATACATTACATTAAGATTTCAAATATTCTGTTTAAAAATGTATGGTAGACCAGTTTGGTATAGTGAGGAAGGCATAGGTGTATGAGTTTTATTCCCAATTCAGGAACAAAGCCAGTTGGGTGACTTCAGGCCAGTTACTACTTCTTGGCCCTGGAAACGAGGAAATAACAAATGACAACTTACCACAAAAAGTTCAGGGACTCATCCATTACCAGGAGTCAATACTAACTTAAAAGAGTTTCATGACTCAAATGGCTTATACACCTCATTTTAGGGTTTGGGGTTTTTTGGGGGTGGGAGGAGTGTGTATTAAAAGACAACTAGAGGAGGAAGGCAGCTGACATTGCGGTGAAATGGTGCGGAGAAGCGGCAGCTCTGCGAAGTCCCGCCAATTTCTTCAATCCGGGGGCTCTATGGGATCGAAAGTCACCCTGTAGGGGTTATGAAGGTAGAGGGGATGCTTCAGTGGTTGCGAAGAGAGCACAGTCTCCTCAACTGACCCAAAGAAAACCCCTTGAACTGGCAGAAGAGAAGACGGCCATTATGGCTGAACTGAAGCATGAAGATAGCTGAAATGGAAGAGAAGAAAGGAAATACCCTGTAACAGTGTGCTCAGTCTGGGTAAGAACTCTTCTAACTTTGCCATAAAATTTTCCCTAAAGCAATCCCTTTGGAAAATGGGACACAACGGAGGTAAATAGGGGCGACTAAAGCCTGGACCTACTGTCAGATTTGGAAAAGAAAGAAAAGAAATTGTAGTCAGAAGTAATTTTAAAAATAAAGGACAGATTGGATCGGTTAGCTTTTCAAAAATTAAATTGTTTCAAAATTCTGGATTATACTCTTACTACCACCTCGACTTGAAGAAATTTGGGAAATTATTGGAAAATATTTTTATTCAGAGACATTTTATTTGTAATAAAAGTGGGGAGAAAAAGTAACAGTAACACCTGCTGGCTGAGGAAGGCAATATAGAGCTGAAAAAAGTGAATGAAGTGAAAGTTGTTATGACTAGGATAGATTGGCGGGAATATACTAAACACCTGCAAACTGATTATACTTGGTTCTTGGAGACAGACTGAAAACATTCAACTTTTAGAACCTTGAGGATTATAAATATGTTGGACAGTATGAAAGTATGAAACAGCTTGGAGTTTTGAAATTAAGTAAAGTCTGTTAAGGGACTAATTGATGGAGTGAACTACTATTAATGTGTGAACTACTCTAATATTGGCTATGTTGGTGGGGTTTTAAGAGTTTACTCAGTAAAAATTTAAATTTATTAAAATAAGGCAAAATGGGACTGCAAGGGGAAATAAATGTCTTAATATTATTGATGCTCCAAGGTATGCAGGAAATGATAATAAGGAACCATGGGGAGATAAAAGAATTGATACATGATGTAATTGTGAGACCAGAAAATTATGACCAAAAGACATTGAACAACAAACATGAAATTCAGGAACAGAACATAAAATAGAAAGAACAGAGGAAAGAACAGGGGAGGAAAAATGACAAATGATACAAAAATATAAAAAAGAAGAGACAGTCAAATCTGAAACAGAAATGGTGAACTACACTTAAGAGATCAAAAGTTAGAAGGGGATACACAGAAAGACACCCCTGAAGTGAGGAAATGATCAATAAAAGGTATAGTGAAGATTCAAAAGAGTGAAGAAGCAGCAGAGATAGAAGAAATACTTAGATCAAACACAAACAAGATAAGAAGATACAAGATCCCATGGGAGGAGTATGGGAGATGTGGCAAGAAGTCAACAAGAGTTGAGATATGAAAACGGACAAGAGGTGAGGGATAAATGCAGAATACTATTTAACACAGGGGCTATACCATTAAGAATTAGTATAAAGATAGAAATTAGAAATGGGGAAAATATTACTTTTTTAACTTGGGAACTATTCTATTAATGGATAGAAAATAGCAGTGGAAGTTAGAAATCTGGATATGTAAACAAAGATGAAGTAATTTGTGTAATTGAATAATGAACATTGAATAATTAAGATAAGTAAACCTTATGATTATTTGGAGGTTAATGGTTATTCATGTGATGTTTACTTGATGCTTATAATGTTTGATGTTATTAATGGCTTATAGATAAAATTGAACAATAACGCAAATTTTTTAACAAGGATAAGTGAAGATTCAGATGAATAGGTATTGAAAATAATAGTTACAACTATTGGTGTATAAGATTTACTATCTGTATTCAATAGAGATTGTAGAGATTGTATCCAGATAGTATACTATTATTGTGAATATAGAAATATACATATTTTTATACATAACCAAGAAAATTGTACAATAAAAAATAATAATTTTAAAAATGACAACTAGAGGGAAAAAATAATGCAACCAAACCAGCAATATAAATTGTAATCCACATCCATTAAACCCATAATATTTTTCATCAAAGGTAAGAGAAGGGTATGAGAGAAATTGAACAACAGTAGATTAGAATTTTTTATTCCACACTGAAATATTAATAATATTGATTTAAATTAAATAAAAATTGAAAAAAAATGAAAAAAAGTGATTTATGACTGGTACTCACATTTATGACCACCACAGGATTCCCATGTTCATATGATTATGATCCAGTCACTTGGCAACCATTATGCATTCAAAACAATTGCAGGATCCTGCAATCACATGATTGTCATTTGCAAATCTCCCAACTGGCTTCCAGCAATCAAAGTTAAACAAGGAGTTGCAAGTCATCGTTAAGAAATGTCTTGCTTAACAGCAACATAAGGGACTGTTGCTAAATGGGGCAGTCATAAGGTGTTTATCCACTACTTATCTTAAAATTGCTGGTCCCAATTAGGGTTGTTAAGCAAGGACTATCTGTTTACATAAATGCTTTAAACATTTATACTGGTCTTTTTGGATCACGATTCACACAGAATCCCTGAATTCCTGAATATAAAGTAGCTGCCACAGTCTTTTATTTGTACACTTTATTTGTACACTTTACAGCAGATTGGCATATTTACAAATAAAGTACTAAGCTATAAAAATACAATGTTTCTCTCCTACCAAGCTTTATACATAATCCAAGAGCATTCTTTGAAACAAAGACAATTCTGGAACCAGATATTTTGTAATGCCAGTTATCAACCTTCATTTAAGTTTAAAAAATTGGTAGCATTTTTAAGAGACACAAGCTGATGATGAATGCAAAGCTACACATAAGGTTGTATTAGTTATGTATAACTTTAAGGCAGGCAAAAATTTAGGAAGGCACTAGCTGATCACACATATAAAATACAGAAAGTAATTAGAGACTAAATACAAAAAATATTGGCTCAAAGGAAACACACCATTTAGTGCACAAATAAGAAAAGGAAGAAGAAAGTAGAAGATATCGATGACAATAAAAAAGGCCAAGTTTTAATCACAAATTGTTTTATAGATTAATGAATAAAACCTTCCATAATTATACTATTGAAGAGAATCATATTCAAAAACTGGGATTTATCATTCCATTTATATGAAGCTTCTCCTGATAAAAATGTTATTAGGCTAAATGCTTTTCAAAAAGTATTATGTCCAATTAATAACTTTTCAGTTACTATCTTTATTAGTCTCATACTTTGAAACTAAAATGAAATATACTGCTACTGTGCATGGAACTTTTTCATTATCAATCAAGCAGCAATTGGCAACCTATTTTTCTCTTCCCAATTTTGGCTTAAGCAGACATAATGCAATACAATGATCACTTTCTTCAAGTTTTGAGTCCCAGAAAATTGCACATGGGAGCACTAGAGTATCAATTTAAAATAAGACAGCAGCTGAACATCACTCCATTTGAGACAAGCAACGAGAAAGCAATTATATGGGATTCTCAGGACACTTGGTAACATTTATGTGAATCCATAGTCTTTGTGCTATTAATAGAATTGCCAACGGCAAAGAAATTAGAACTTGGTTTTAATTTCTGCAAACATCCCATGGGTGAATTCTTTATAATGAACAAATTGCCTTTAGTATTTATTTTTATTTTTCCATTTATAACATGGTACTCTACACATAGAACCCTCAAAATAGGTAATACTCTGAAAGAAGCTAGTAAAAATTAAAAGCATTGTTAATCTAATTCAAAAGGCAAGACAAGAGAGAAACATTATGTTTCTCATTTTTTATGTAAAAACACAAATTTACTAAATACAGATCAAGGTATTCATGGAAAGGCTTTTCTCCCACAAGATTGAAAGACTATGAATGTAGGCATTTTCACTTTATGCCAATTTTTATGCCCAAATATTTCACATCAAGCACAGGGACAACCCTGGGCCAGTAACAATTTTTTTCTTAATCCTCAAGATGATATTTTCAAAAAAAACAAAAAACAAACAGAAATAATGAAGCACTACCAGAAATGGAAGTTAGCAGCATCACTAAAATTTCCCCCCATAGCAATGGGATTTGAAGAAGGCTTACATTTGCTAAGATTGTCTCTTCCTTCTCTCATTTTGTTGAACTGAACAAAATAATTCAGTGCAACTTATTAATATAAAATAGTGGACATGATTTTCATTCCCTCACTGTGCCTCTAATATACAATAAGCATCCATGAACAAATCCTTGAGATTTTTCTTGCTGTTGTATCCAGTTCAGCAAATTAAACAGAAAGAAGAAAAATGGTGAAGATATACTATTATAACTTTGGGGAGATGAGTCTCTTAACAAATGCCTGAAGGTGAAGTTCCCTGAGGTAAGACTGTCCAAAATTGTCCAAAATAATATGCAAATTCAAGGTATTTTTGAATGTTAAATCCATATACGTAGTGATATATTTTTATTGGATTCTGCAGGTACTGTTTTTAAATCATTCTTGTCATGAATGTCCTTTTTTCACTTTTTGAAATGTCCCAGTGAGCCCTGACAATTCTATTCCTTATTCACTGACTCCATTTCATATGTTTACTTTACTCATATGTATCTGTTACAGATATTCCTCAGGTTACAGTGACAATTGGATTTGGAATTTACATTGCTAAGCAATGCAGTTGTAAAGTACAACATCATGTTTGTATTGTTTAGTGACAGAAATCCTGGCAATCCCAGTTGCTGTCATCTGCGATCATGTGGGTCATTAAGTAAGGAACTCATATAATTGTTACTTCCAAGTTCTTGCTGGCTGCCCCACTGGGATACTGGCAGGAAACATTGGAAATCATTACCACAGATAATAATTACATGACCACAGGAACGCTCCATAGCCAGAACTTTCAGAGATGATCGTATCATTTGCTCAGCACTCCTATATCTTGAATGTTTACTGGTAGCAAACCAACGACTGTAACATATACAGTGAATGTACAATAAGAAATGATTCAATATAATTTAAAACAAAATTTATAATTTTAGGAAAAGAGAAAAATTTATAAAGCAGCAAATTGAAATAGTTACAGCAAACATTGTCCTTTTGTTTTCCTTGCAATTTTTCTGTATTTATGCTGCTTAAAAGAATAACTTGCAACCATGTTTAGTGACCAATCAAGGTTACAACAGCACTGAAAAAGTGACCTAGGACCTGTACCCGTACTTACAACTGTTGCAACATTCCCCTGGACATGTGATCAAAATTTGGTCACTTGACAACTGGCAAGAATTTACAACAATTAGGCATCCCGGTATCATGTGGTCACCATTCCCAGATAGCTTCCAACAAGCAAAGTTAATGGAGGAAGCCAGATTTGCTAAACAACTGCATGATTCACTTAGTAGCTGCAGTGATTTTACCAAGTATAGTAAAAAAAAGCTATAAAATTGGGTGAAACTGACTTAGCAATCTCTTTATTTATTTATTTATTTTATTTAGTCATAGAAATTCTGGTTCCAATTGTGCATATAAGTCAAGTACTATCCACACTATGGTTTTGACTACATAAGCCTAAACTTAGGAGTGTTCAAAGCAGTCTTAAAGTGAATGAAAAATAAAACATGTGTCACACATTTCCACAAGACACTGTTTATCTAGGGAAGCAGAAAGTGATTTTGTGCACAGGGATGATGTAAAAATGACAAATTTTCCGTTGCATTGTTATTCTGGAAAGATCATTTTCTTTTAAGATTGGATTGGCAAAGGTGAAAGAGTCAAAGATTAGATTGGAAGAACAGGAATTTAGAGTGGAATACCAAGTTCACTCCTTCAACTCCTGCCAACATTGTTAAAAAGAATGGTTTCTATCTTTTCATATGACTAAATAATCATAACTGCTACATATTACAGGTAAGTACATATTATATTTGCCATATCTAGAAATATGAAATGAATATAAAAGCAATGTTGAAAAGGTTACTGAATCCATATATCTAACAGATCATTCTGTGCAAGACAGTTTTAATAAATTAAGCACTTTTATATTAAAAGTATAGTTAAATATATTAAAAATGAAAAATATTTCCCCAGTAATGTGCATCTCAACTCTTTGTGTCTCTAATAATGCTCAGTTGACCATGATACAGTTAATTTCAGACTGCCCTTTCATTGCAGATAGATAATACAGCTATAAAAAGCCACCCTCTGCTGAGAGCCCCAGCTTTTCTGGCGAAGAATCTTGACAGACTAAGATTGTCTCTGGTATAAAAACAAACATCGTGAGAATAACCCACCCACCCCGAAACAAGACCAGACGGCCACAGGGTGGAGCTGGACTCTCTTGCAGCGTGTTTAGAAAAGGTGTTCACTGGTAAGTCTACCAACGCCCCTTCTCCACCATGCTGCTTCGAGAGTCCAGCATTGGGACATACCAAAGCCTGCATGCCTAAGGGAGGGACCCAGCTGGTCCATTTAATCTGACACAGGAAGCACCCACTAGAGTACCCTTCGTCCAAATGCTGCTTCTGCAGATGCAAAGGAGTCCAGCCGGTAGTGCAGGATAAATGGGGAAGGCGAAGCCCATGTAGCTGCCTACAAATCTCCTTGATCGGAGCCTGGGTAGCCCAAGCTGCAAGTAGAGTGTACAGTCAGTTTCTTGGGAGCTGGCAAGCCCAAGGTAGAAATGCATGCCCTGATCCACCTGTTTAACATGGGAGATGAAGCCTTAGTCCCCAAAGAGACAGGTTGAAAAGACACAAACATTGATTCAGTTTTGTGAAAAGGAGCAGTGTGTTTTAGATAAATCCTGAGTGCCCTTTTCACATCCAATGTGTGCCACTGATGTTCCAACACATTGTGGGGTTTGGGACAAAAGTCAGGCAGTGCAATGTCTTGAGCCCTGTGGTACCAAGAGTTAATTTTTGGCACAAAGGAAGGGTCCAAATGCAAGACCACCCAGTTGTCATGAAAAACACATAAATCGGACCTCACCAAAAGGGCCGCCAATTCAGAAACCCTCCTAACTGACGTGATCGCCACCAGAAAGGATACCTTGAGGGTCAAGGGACGAAGACCGACTATACATAAGGGTTCGAAAGGAGGACCTATGAGGGCCTGGAAGACCTTAGTGAGATCCCAAGTGGGATACCTATGGACAACAGTGGGATGCAGATTCGAGGCTCCCTTTAAGAACCTGCATACTGAGGGGTGATGGGAGAGGGATGAATACTTATCCCATGAAAGGACTGATGCTAAGGCCGCCACCTGTCCGCGGAGGGTGTTTGGTGCTAGACCTTTGTCCAACCCGTCCTGGAGAAACTGCAACAGGGACAGATGCTGACATAGGGTCCTGGGCCCTCCCAGAGCACCACTCACATAATTTCTTCCAAGTGGCCTCGTGAAGTCGGTTTGTTGATGGTTTACGAGAAGCCTGTATGGTCTCGATGACCCTGTCTGAGAGGCTGGAATCCCTCAACAATTGCCACTCAACCACCATGAGGCCGGTTCTGGGGAATGGCAAATAGATCCACCACTGGTGTTCTGAATATGAGAGACAACTCTTGGAACAGGGAAGGGTGGAGGCTCCACTCCGAATGGTTGACTTGAGTTTGACTCAACCTGTCTACATGGGAGGTGTTGATCCCCGAGATGTGGTCTGCCCTGAGGGACAGAAGGTTCCTCTCTGCCCACCTCCCCAGATGCTCTGCTTCCCACATCAGAGCCCTGAACCTGGTCCCCCCCACCTATTGACATGAGCCTTGGTGGCCTTATTGTCCATCATAACTAGTACATGGGACCCTGATACTCTATCTAGGAAGTGTCTCAGGGCGAGGAAGATAGCCCTGAACTCCAGGAGGTTGATGGGGAGAGACCTGTCTGAAGGAGGCCAGTGGCCCTGAGCCATCTGGCCTTGTACATGGCTCCCCAGCTGTAGAGGCTGGCATCTGTAGTGACTACAATTCTGTCTGTCTCCATGAAAGGGTACCCCTTTGCAATGACCTGGGATTGCCACCATCGAAAGGAGCGAAGAACCTGCGGGGGAACCATCCTGCAGGCAGAATGGCTAGTCCCCGCCCTTTGGAAGGGGAGGAGGAACTGCAGGGTGCGGCCATGTAGACGTGCCCATGGCATGACGTCAATGCAGGAGACCATCTTCCCCAGCAACTGGGACAGGAGAGATGGTGGAACCGTTTGAAGCAGTTGAATTCTGTTGATCAATTCATTGAGGCTTTCCTGTCGGTCCTGGGAAAGGAAGACCTCACAGCGAGTCATGTCAATGATCACCCCGAGGTGGAACAGTCGGGTCATTGGACAAAGATGGCTCTTGACAAGGTTTATGGAGAATCCATGTTCCTGCAATAGTTGCATCGTGATCCGAAAGTCTTGGTTGGCTGCCTGGACGGAGGTATACTGAATCAGAATGACATCCAGGTAGCATTGGATCCTCATGGGCAAAGCTCGGAAGTGGGCTGCCAATGCTGCCAAAATCTTGGTAAAGACCCTTGGGGCCGATGAAAGGCCAAACGGAGGGGCCCGGTATTGGTAGTGTTTACTGCCCTGACAGAAGTGGAGGAACTGGCGATGAGGAGGCCAGATTGAATGTGGAGGTAGACCATAGACCATAGGTCTATGAAAGAAAAATCGCCCTCCCAGACGCTCTGAAAAATAGAATGTAACATCTGCATCTTAAAACACCTGTATGGGATGAATCTGTTCAGGAGCTTGAGACTGAGGATCGCTCTCCACCCTCCCGAGGCCTTTGGGATGACAAAGAGGTGGGAGTAGAAACCTGACCTCCGCTGATCCAAGGGAACTATCTCTATGGCTCTAATGTCCACTAGATGATGGATGACTGATTCCATAAGAGCCCATTTGGATCTGTCCTGTGAAGTTGGACAGCAAACAAAAAACATCAGAGGAAGGGAGAGAAACTCGAAGCAAAGGCCAGATGATACCATCCTGAGAACCCAGGTGTCCATTGTTGATTCCTCCCATCTGGATTTTTAAAAGGTCAGACGACCTTCGATGGGAGGGGAGTGGATGCAATTACTTAGAGCATCTGAATGAACGACCTCCTTCCCTTTGAAAGGGCTGCTTACTGGAGAACTGTTGTTGTCTGGGTTGGCGGTCCTGCTGTTGTTCTTGGCGAGGCAGGTATGTTCTCTGGTTGCAAGTGAGGGTTGGTTTCTGGACAAGTGAGGGTTGGTTTCTGGTTTCTTGGGAGTCTTGGAGTATAGTGTGTGTCAAAATTCCGACCTCTTGTTGGAGGATGACAGCACCTTCCTTTTGTCCCTGGTTTCAATCAGATACGGTTCCAGGGCTGTTCAAGAAAGGTTCTCTCCAGAGCTAGGGGCACCGCCAACTTCCACTTGCGCCAAGAGTTGGTGTGCCAGTTGCGCATCCAGAGAAGGTGTCTTGCAGAAACAGAGGAGGCCATTGCCTTTGATGCGAATCTGGCAGAGCTTAGTGTAGTGTCAGCCGTAAATTCAGCTGTGGCAATTATTTTGTTGAGGTCTTGGTGTGACCTAGTGTCGGTGCTAGGTAACCTGTCTTGAAGTTGGTGTAACCAACGAATAGCTGACCTGGTAAAGAAAGAGGCCGCAATGGAGGCTTTCACTGCCCAGGCTGCGGCCTGGTTTGTGCATTTCAGAGTTTGCTCCGATTTCTTGTCCTCAGACCTCAAGACATCCTCTGGTTCCATAGGGGTGCCAGAGGAAGCAAAGGTGGCTACCACCGAGGGATCTACAGCTGGCAGAGCTAAGGCATTGGCCAGGGAGGGCCCCACATTAAAGAATCTCTCATCTTGGGATGAGGGACAGGATCCCGACAGGGGAGTAGCGCATTGATTCCTCACTAAGTCCAAGAATAATAATGGTGAGGGGAGAACCTCATTTTGGATCACAGGTTTGGAGAATAACGTGTCTCCATGGATGTAGGGCCCACCTTTGGTTCCAGCGCCACTTCCTCTAGGCTTAGTTGCGCCATAACTAGGGCCTTCTGTAGGAGGGGCCTTAACAAAGAAGGTTTGAAGACAGCCGTTGTTGATGGCTGCTCCGGCCTATTCTCTTCCTCATCTGAGAGATAGGGGTCCCTGATTTCCCCTTCCTCCTCCTCTGATGATCTGCTCTGGTCTGGGTGGTATGAGGATCCTCTATCTTCCTGTCCTCCACAGTTAGAGGGATGGGATGAATACATGAGCTCCATAAGATTGGAGATTTCCCTCCAAGGAGGGGGGTTTCTCTGACAGAAGGAGGAGAGGATGCTAGAGCCCCTCCCCCCCAATGGGGGGAGGAGCTGCTGGAATCCCTCAGTGATGCCCTGCCTGACTGCCACAGAGACCATAGGTTGGATATCTTGGGGTCTTTTTTCTAGGGGAGGGGCCATGGGACGGAGCCCAACCACAGTTGGGGTAAAAGATGTCTCTGCCCTATGCCTGTATCCCCCTTGGGGCAATAAACACTGAGGATTGTGCCTGCCAGTATCCCAACTAGCAGGCCTCAAACAGGGTCCAGACCTGCTGAGGTCCTGGGGAAGGGTCTCAACCGGCCTTTCGGGGGACCAAGCCTGAAGATGGCTTGCTGAACTCCCATCTGAATCCCCAGTTCCTGGGGCCTGGTCGGTGTAGGCCTGAGATTCTCCTCACTGTGAAAACCCCTGCTCCTGCAATTGCTGTAATTTTTTTGTAAACTGTTTTTCGAGGGCAGCATGCCTCTAATTTTCTTCCCTAAGTTCTGATTTCAAAGCTTTCTTGGGGGCAAGGGCCTTAGCCCTAATCTTCGCTGCTGCCTCCCTGTAGGCTGAAAGGACTCTTGGGTGTCTTCTCTTTAGAGGCCTCTTTGAGACTTCGGGGCCCTGGATGACCTGCATGACTGATGGTCCTGGCTGGGCCCAGTCATTCTCCATTACTCTAGAAAAAACACCGGAGGTGCTGTCAGCTCCTCCACAGGGTGCCTTCTGAGATGGAGGCCAAACAGAATGGATCACTGCTTTGAGGCCCAATCAAAATGGTGCCCAAAAGATCATGATCCTAAAATGGCCACCAGCAACGAGGCCAGAGGCTTGTATGAGGAGCTTCGCAAGTAGGCATGAAACCTTGGGGCCTCGGGCTGGGAAGATTCTGTGTGGCTGAAAAGCTGCCTTATGCTGAAAATGGTCTGCTTTTCTGTGTCTAAACACCAGCTGGAAGGCACAATTAGATCGGGCCTAGCATCGCTGGGGGACTGTGTGGGAGGCTAGCTGATGACTGGGCTCTCTGAGGCATAATTCTCCCAGTGTAAATGCTCTTTGCGAGCAGCACACCTCAACAGAATGGTGAGGGAGCTGAGTGGTGAAAGAACGAGCCTCGAGGATTTTTGCTGGCTCGGAAGACCTGCGGCTCTCTCCCAGGCCGCACTTACTGTCAGGTTGTCAGTGCCCTGCAGGGACAGCTGACCAGCAGAGGAGAGTGGATCCCCACTCTCCTCATGAGCGCAGTTCTACCTGAGCCTCGGCAGCTGCGCTGATGGTATGTAGTCGCTGTTTTTGCTTTTGTTGTTGTTAGGAGATTGCTGATTCAACTATGCTTCCAGAGACAATAGTTCTTAATGTCACAAGAGCTGAGTCAAAAAGCTGGGGCTCTTAGCAGAGGCTGGCTTTTTATAGTGGCAGACTCAGCTCTATGACATCAGAGGGCGGAGTCATATCCCAATGCTGGACTCTTGAAGCAGTGTGGTGGAGAATGAACAGGGTTTTTATGAGTGGAGACTGAATAAATGAAAGGTAACAGGAGTTTGGCAGGGGAATTCAACAAGAGAAAAAGTGCAGATGGACCAGATAATTTTGTGTACTATGAGAAATTGTGTATTAAACTGGGAGAAGTAGAAAGATCACTTGCTAGCCACTGACTATAAGGTTTGTATCCTGAGACCTGATGATTATGCAGTATGGGACTGAATAAGAAGGTAATTAAGAAATACTGGAAGAACTCTACAAGATACCAGCTTTTGGGGTGCAAGTTCACTCACCTAGGAAATACAGATAGTCCTCAAGTTACAACCACAATTGTGCCCAATTAAGTGGAACATTTGTGAAATGAGTTTTTCCCATTGTACAACTTAGTTAGTAAATGGTTGTTAAGTGAATCTGGATTCCTCACTGACTTTGCTTGTCAGAACCTTGCAAAAGCTGATCACATGACTCCAGGACACTGCAATTGTCATAAATATGAACAAGTTGCCAAGCATCTGAATTTTGATGATGAAAAGAAATACAGTTCTTGATTATTTGTATAGGACTCTTCGTGATTTTCCTCTTTCTTTTGATGCAATTGTCATAAATCCAAGCATCTGAATTTTGATCATGTGATCATGGGGATCACTAATGGTTGTGTGAAAAACAGCCGTAAGTCACTTTTTTCAGTGCTGTTGTAACCTTGAACCATTGCTAACACAACATTACTGGAAACATTTAATGGGTGAAATCAAATATCCCGCTCCCCGAGTCAAAATTGACATTCTGAGAACAAGAAGAAATAACAGTTTTATACTCATGGTCCCTAAGAATGAAAACTGAACACAGAAGTTTGTGACTATGACCTTCAAAGCATGTCATATTTCTCTCTGCATAAAAACCTGTTATTTCTTCAGTAAATACAACCTCACTATATTCTTTAACATCAAATAATCCAACTTCACATTATAAGAAATGACAGCAGTTTATTGGTTCAACAAAAGTAAGTTATCATAGACTGATACATTGAGAAAAAATAAGAGGACAACAGGAAAATACTTTCCCCAAAATGGTCAAAATCTGAAAATATATATGAAAAAGAAAGAGGAAACTCACAAGGTGTGCTATACAGAACTGTATAGCTAGTAAAAACTCAGAATGAGGTGAAATGAATAATGTAGAGATAAACAGAAAAGATATATTTAATTATATTTAAAATAAAATATGTTTAGAATAAAAGAAAAAGTATGTGGATATCAGCTGTTCAGTGAAGACAACAGTTATGGTTATTTCAAAAGTTGTCATACATTTGAAAAAATGAAGTCTTACAAACTATCTCATTATTGTTCAGGTATTTACTCTCTTATTACAAGAAAGGCTTCAAGAAAATGAAACAACAAACTAGAAAATAAGTCCAGTAGGGAGACTGAATACATTTATTACGTAAGGAACATAAGGAAAAACTATAGAAAAACAACAGAAGGAAAAACAATAGATATTTGACTTTCTTTTTCACAAGTTATCAGTGAGAGATTGACTACTACACTACATTTTTTTAAAATATATATATATATATATATATATATATATATATATATATATATATATATATATATATTTAATTTTACACAATCTGGTTCTGAACTGCCCAGGAAAGAACTAATGAGAAGCAAGCAGCAACTCTCCTATTTTTATTTTTTACAAGTTGTAAGTCATTTTTTAAACATGTTCTAGCCCTTCCAATATCAAAGATAATAAAATCAAAACCTCTGAACAGTCCAACTGCTTTTTCCAAAAGAAACATCTGCTTCATAATGATCAAAGCTAAAAAGTATATATTCCTGCATCAGAGCATGAGCGTAAAGTGGCCTGAGGAGCAAATCTAGCCTGCTAATAATTCTTTGCATTTGCTTAATATGTAATGATATCAAGTGGAAAACAATTCTATCAGATAATTATCTGAGGTCCCTTCCCATTTAGAGAAAATCTTGTATCTTATTTTTGTTAACCACATAGCTAATAGATACTAAGATTCAATACAGGAACTAGTCCTTAGCATATTTCCTATAGTGTCTCAATTATTCAGATTTATCTCAGCAACCTAAGATTCCATTATATGTTTCCTAAACACGGACACTATTATTGCCTTAACATTTTGCTCTGAATGATTTAGATATAGAGCTAATCCAGATCTACCAAGAAACTGTTACTTGAAGCAATATACAAATATAAGGTTCTGATAGTATCCCTACAGGGAGAGCTGAAGCTTTATCTGTGAGCATCAAGCTATGGTATTTGCCTGCCTAACTAACTATGTTTGGGGAGAACACCAAACATGGATTTGGGTTTGTCTGAGGACACAACAAATGAAGGCTTATGAGTAATATAGGTCAGACAAGCCTGAAAAGATCAACCTAATACTTTTCAATAACTTTGTTCTATGTGGTTAAAGTGCATTATTTTAGTATAGTAAGAAAACTTTTAGTCTATCTTTTTTTTATGTCGCATTGCAAGATGCATAGTCAAAACAATTTCTTTTCCAACAGACAAATTTTTAAAAAAACCTTATTTGTTGATACATTTATCAAAAACCAAGACTTAAGAATCTTCCTGATTAGGTTTTAATTTTTAAATCTTTCTAATGCATTGATAATTACTGATTTTCATGTATTTACTCAAAATGAAGGATAAACAAATTTGTCAATGTTTATAGTAACATATTTTTATGAATCTATCTATCTGAATTCTATGATGGCTGCAAGATGGCTATTCCAGATGGTTATAATGTGGGGTTTCACAATGAGAGTGGCCTATTTGCATAAGAGAAAACTCCTAGCCTTATTTATAATGAAAGGCTTTTGTGAATCACCTTCTCCTTAATGCAATTTACAACATAACTCATATCTATTATATTTGTAATAACTCTACTTTTTAAAGTGCTGGTATCTTTTTTTCCTGTTGGCTAAGCAGCTCTGTCAACCTGTATTACACTGTTCTTCAGGAAAATATGCCCCAGAAGCAACAACTATGGTCCAATTAATGGCACAAAAGAAAGGAAAAATAGGGGAAAGTATTCATCACTCGCTGGACTTAACTGTTCTTTGGTATTTTTCCTACCACTGGAAATAGCAGAAATAATTTTCACTACAAATAGCTATTACATTTCTTTTGATTTATAGAGGACCAATACTTTACTTTCTTGTGATCCCTTCCTCTCAAATATCTTCATTCCAGAGAAGAGATTATTTCAGCAACCATCAGAATTTAACTTACATTGAAACCTGGTTTCTATGCTAGAAATACAACCAAAACGAAGTATTGAACATAGCATTACTAATATTCTTCAGTTCATAGCCTTAATTGGGATTGGCAATTCCACTGCTAAATAGTCACAAAATGGAAAAATTCTTTGAGTGTGCTTTCCAGCTGGAGAAAGACAAAACTACTCATTTTCACATCTTCAGCCTTTGTCTGCCTCCTAACTAGTCCCCCACCTCGCTGGAATGCTTGAGTGCATTTAAAGTGATGTATATATAAAAACCAATGCAATTACACTCTAGGGCAAGAAAGGCAAAAGAGGAATTTCCTACAAAAATTGCTTTCCTATCTCTTTCTTCCCTCTCAAAAAGTGGAAAGATTAAAGAGGAAAAGATTTAAAAAGAGCACTGAAGCTGTTTGCATAGGATGACCCCCATATCGCTGGCTTCATTATGTAGAAGAGAAAACATCTTATTTTCTTGAAATCTCTTCCTCTCAAATTTTCCTGTTTGGAGGGGGAGAAAGCAAGTGATTTATTTAGCCAATCTTTCTTTGCCTAACAGTTTCTAGCTGTGATCATTTTGCTTCAATTTATAGAATTGCAAACAGCTTATTCTCTTAAAATCCCTTTAACACCAATTCTTCTGCTCTGCAAGGGGGTCAGAAAAGAAGAAAAAACAGATCAGGCACAAGACAACACATATTGACTGCAATGGTGATCACATGACTGAGGAATGCTTTGAAGATTGTAAATAGTTGAAAATTGGAAATAAAGTCATTTTTAGTACCACTACTTAAAATAATCTCTGAACGATAAGTCAGTAAACAAATACTACCTAGGCACCTAATGCTTCAAATCTTCTGGGACTAAATAAATCAGATGTGATTTTTATCTGGTTTTCTGCACTGATAACAGTCAAACGAAGAAGAGCAACATGTGTCTGCTTTGCCTAATATTTTTTGAACCCACAAAATTTAGGCAAAATACATTTTATAAAATATAAAATCAACCTTAATATATAAAAATGCACACATTCAATACAGACAAGGTTTAAGTTAAGGCACTAGTCTAGGAACAGTAAATGAAGAGTCAGGTTCCTAAGTATGCATTATTATTCATTTGTAGCACAAGAAACAAAAATGGATGTATAAGTAAGGAGCCCTAAAACAATAAAGATATTATACAAACATTCTTCCACCTATAAAAAACCTTTTATGATACAAGAAGATAACAGTGTAATTTCTGCCAGGGATTTTTTTCATGAAAATTTTAAGTTTCAGATAAAAACCTCAGGACCCTACCTATCACTTACCCACAATAGTTAAATATTAATCCTTAATTATAAGGAACCTGATGCAGTAAATCTGTTGGAGGCTATTCTGTATGTCCATAGTGAATAAGGGTCAAGCAGTAATGGACAGGCTTAATAGTTGCTTTGCAACCTGCTAATATCTAAAGGGGAACTTTTATCCTAAAATCTAAAAGGGAGCTTGATAATAATCCCACTTTCCTGCTTCCTGAGGTTTTGCCAAGCAGTAGACAAATTGCACCACTGACTAGTGGCTACCCAGTTTCTGCTTAAGTAGCTCCCCTAAATAAAAGTGTGTATTCAAGATAGTTTATTTTGCTTTTGAGGAGGTCTGATCACCAGACTTCTCAACAATGCTTCCCAGTAATTTCTGCTTATTATTTTTTGTTCTATGCTCTGGAGTAAAAGAGAGCAAGTCTGACCAATTTTCTCAATGGCAGTTTTTCTAGCATTTGATTTATCTTATGTCCCCATAAACTTCTCTTTCCCAACCAGAAATAGATAATTTTTCCATGTATTTGTTGTAAGACTGGCCTTTCATCATACTGGTCACCCTTTCCTGGAAACATTCTTAAATCACATCACACAAAAATGGAGGAGATACCCTGTCTTACTGTCCCCATTTATCTGTATTTACTTCCTTTGTTCTTGCTTATATTCATGCTTATACTTGTTATCCTGTACATGTTTGACAAACAAATAAATATTCAAATACAGAACAGAGTTGTGCTTTTATTCAGCAATCTGACACTATATTACTAATAGATGTCTTATTCTGAAGGAAACAATTCACAGTTTATGACTAAATCCTTTTTCAGGTCATAACAGTTAAATGATTTTATTCCAATTATCAAAAAGACTAACTTTTTAACTGATATGCACAGCTTATTAATATGAACAACATTATACTTCTCGCTAATCAATTTCATTTTATTTTTATTTATTTGTATTTCACCCACATTATTTTTTATAAATAACTCAAGGTGGCAAACATATGCAACACACTTTCTTCCTTCCATTTTTCCTACAACAACAATCCTGTGAGATAGATTGGGCTGAGAGAGTAACTGGCACAAAAGTCACCAGCTGGCTTGTATGGCTCAGTGTCTCCCAATTTCTAGCCTAGTGTCTTAACCACTACATCAATCTGGTTCTCTATTTTAACCTTTGAAAACTATTTTAAACCAGGATGCCAATTTTTATTATAGTGGCCTTCATTCGTATTTTTGTTTTATTTGAAAATAATTTGCTTCTACAATCCTCTTTTTAAAAGCTTCTAACAGATGAGTAAATAAATAAAAATAATTCAACACTTTGCAAAAATAATAAAGATAAATAACAAAGACAAGTACATAAATATAGTTGCATTCTACTATCAGCCACAACCACTATTTATATAAAAATGAGATACAATGATAATAATATAATCTCCTCTTAAATTTATTTTTATTTATTTAATTTATATCCCATCTTTATAATTTTTATAAATAACTCAAGGCAAAGAATGTATCCTTTCCCCTATTTTCCACCAAACAACACTGTGAGGTGGGTTGGGCTGAGAGTGACTACTCCAAAATATGCCATTCTAACCTTTAACAGTTGCTAAACAAATAGTTGTAACTTGAATACTATCTGTATTTCAACAATTACCATATATAAAGCCGGTTTCATATATTTTGAGGAATAAAAAGTTATTAATATTTATAGACCTATAGCCCACCTTTTGGGGGGAAAGGATAGTTGTGAAAGATCTTCAGTTTGTCCCCTTTCTAATATACATAAATGTACAATTGATAGAATTTCAATTATTGTATCTTCCAATTTTAAAAAAGCTACACTCTTTTAAAAAAAAATATATAGTTTTATCATAGAAAATACAAAACAGTAAAACAAATGAACAAAATGAAACAAAACAGAAGTATACATTCAACCCTAACAATAACAAAAAATAAAAAATAGTGTACAAAAAAAGGAAAAAGTAGTCAATTAAATTTAACATTTAACATGTAGGATCCACTCTGGTTGGTGCTGAAAGAAAAGAAAAAGCAATAAATTATCCTCCTCAAGTCAACAGGTTGAACTAAACATTACACTAATCTTCAAATCCTCTATTAACTATCTCTTATTATTTTTAGCATGTAGAAAGTCCACAACAGGTTTCCAGTCTGAATAGAATAGAATAGAATAGAATAGAATAGAATAGAATAGAATCCTTTATTGGCCAAGTGTGATTGGACACACAAGGAATTTGTCTTTGGTGCATATGCTCTCAGTGTACATAAAAAGAAAAAAAATGCATTCATCAAGAATCATAAGATGTAAGACTTAATGATAGTCATAAGTTACTAAATAAGTAATCAAATCATACTAGGAAACAAATAAAACAATACAAATTGTAGACATACAAGCAACAAGGTTATAGTCATAAGTGGGAGAAGATAGGTGACAGGAAGGATGGGAAGATTAATAGTAATACATTCTTAGTAAATAGTTTGACAGTATTGTGGAAATTAGTTATTTAGCAGTGTGATGACATTTGGGGGAAAATGTCCTTATGTCTAGTTGTTCTGGTATGCAGTGCCCTATAGCAGGGGTCGCCAACCTTTTAGACCTCAGGGACCACCAAACTCATAATTTTAAATCCCAAGGACCACTAATATAAATTTTTAAAAAAGATAATATATTTAATATAAAATTTTTAACTTTTATATTAAATAAAAATTTAATATTAAAAAATTAATTGTAATATGTGTGTGTGTGTGTGTGTGTGTGTGTGTGTATGTATGTATATGTAGGTCTTGGTGTATTCGGGTCTTGTCCCGTGTAAGATTGAGAATACCTTGGTGACGTTTCGACGAGATCCCACTCGCCATCTTCAGGCTGGTGTCTTCAGCTTTGTGCTTGTGCCAGCAAAGCGTGATCTGAGCTGTCTTCTCTCTATAAATACTGGAGGGGAGGTGTGGTGTGCTGGCTCTGCTGTAAGCGGGTTGGTTGGCTGTGTTGTTGGCTGTGTTGTCGCTTCTTGATTGGTTGATGGAATTGGTGTTTGCTGATTGGTTGGCTGTGTTGTTGGCTGTGTTGTTGCTTTTGATTGGTTGATGGAGTTGATGTTTGCTGATTGGTTGGCTTTTTCATAAGAGCCTGTGTGGCTGAGGTAGTGGCTGTGTGTCCTTCAGCCTTTTGTGTTTTAGCTACCTGGGTAGTGGGCTGTGTGATGACCTTCTGAGTTTTATTGTGGTGACATCCTGGGTCTTGTGCTGTTATCTCCTGGGTCGTTGTCTGTGTTGCAACCTCCTGAGGTTTTGTGTTGTAATCTCCTGAGTTCCATGATGTAGTATCCTGGGTGGAAGGCTGTGATGTCACATTCTGGGACTTGGTTTGGCTCCGAGTTTGAAGTCTGGCTATGTGTTTATAGCGTGTGTCAGTTTGCTTAGTTTGGGGGTCGGATGGGAATGTAGCAGCTGGTGTTGCAGCCATGGTCTGGTTTCTGGACGGTGGTTGCCTTTTGTCTGTGCGGTGGGCTTGGGTTTGAGTCTGGTGAGGGAGATTGGTGGTGGCATCATGTGTTATTTTGGGTCCGGTGTTGGTTTTCGTGACTGGGACTCGTTTGTTGATTAGGGCTAGTTTCCAGATGTCTGGTAGGCGGGAAGTATCATCCCGTTTATTCATGTTATGGGGTGTTTCTCTATTTTGATGGCTTCCTAATTATTCTCTTGTTGAAGTGTTCAGTGTTGGAGATAAGTTCGATCCTCAAAATCAATTTCATGTCCTGTGGCTTTAAGGTGCTGGAAAAGGGAGGAAGTTTTTTCTTCTTTTCTGACTGTGTTCTTGTGTTCTGCGATGCGAGCATTTATTCTCCTGTTGGTTTGTCCAATGTATGTGGCTGGGCAAATTTTGCATGGTATTTCATAAACTCCTTGGTTTTCTAGCTGGATCTTGTCCTTGGGGTTTCTTAAGATGTTGGCTATTTTTTGGGCTGTCCTGATATTGTGTTTGTGGTGAATTTTGCTGATTTTATCTGTGGGTGCCTTGCTGATGATTGGTTGATGGAATTGATGTTTGCTGATTGTTGGCTGTTTGTTGGTTGTGTTGTTTCTTGATTGGTTGATGGAATTGATGTTTGCTGATTGGTTGGCTTTTCGTAAGAGCCTGTGTGGCTGAGGTAGTGGCTGTGTGTCCTTCAGCCTTTTGTGTTTTAGCTACCTGGGTAGTGGGCTGTGTGATGACCTTCTGAGTTTTATTGTGGTGACATCCTGGGTCTTGTGCTGTTATCTCCTGTTGTCTGTTGCAACCTCCTGAGGTTTTGTGTAGTAATCTCCTGAGTTCCATGATGTAGTATCCTAGGTGGAAGGCTGTGATGTGACATTCAATTTCATGTCCTGTGGCTTAAGCTTTTCCAGCACCTTAAAGCCACAGGACATGAAATTGATTTTGAGGGATTCAAACTTATCTCCAACACTGAACACTTCAACAAGAGAATAATTAGGGAAGCCATCGAAATAGAGAAACACCCCCATAACATGAATAAACGGATGATACTTCCGCCTACCAGACATCTGGAAACTAGCCCTAATCAACAAACGAGTCCCAGCCACGAAAACCAACATCGGACCCAAAATAACACATGATGCCACCACCAATCTCCCTCACCAGACTCAAACCCAAGCCCACACCACATACAAAAGACAACCACCATCCAGAAACCAGACCATAGCTGCAACTCCAGCTGCTACACCCCCCTCCAACCCCCCAAACTAAGCAAACTGACACACGCTATAAACACATAGCCAGACCTCAAACTCGGAGCCAAACCAAGGCCCGGAATGTCACATCACAGCCTTCCACCCAGGATACTACATCATGGAACTCAGGAGATTACTAAACAAAACCTCAGGAAGTTGCAACACAGACAACGACCCAGGAGATAACAGCACAAGATCCAGGATGTCACAACAATAAAACTCAGAAGGTCATCACACAGCCCACTACCCAGGTAGCTACAACACAAAAGGCTGAAGGACACACAGCCACTACCTCAGCCACACAGGCTCTTATGAAAAAGCCAACCAATCAGCAAACATCAACTCCATCAACCAATCAAAAAGCAACAACACAGCCAACAACACAGCCAACCAATCAGCAAACACCAATTCCATCAACCAATCAAGAAGACACACAGCCAACAACACAGCCAACCAACCCACTTACAGCAGAGCCAGCACACCACACCTCCCTCCAGTATTTATAGAGAGAAGGCAGCTCAGATCACGCTTTGCTGGCACAAGCACAAAGCCGAAGACACCAGCCTGAAGATGGCGAGTGGGATCTTGTCAACGCCGCCAAGGTATTCTCAATCTTACACGGACAAGACCAATACACCAAGACCTACATACCTTTACCCGTGAAAATCTACGAATATATATATATATATATATATATATATATATATAGGTCTTGGTGTGTAAGATTGAGATAAACGTTGACAATCTCATCCGTCATCTTCAGGCTGGTGTCTTCAGCTTCGTTCTCCTGGGAGAAGTGTGACGTTCTCCCAGGAGAACGAAGCTGAAGACACCAGCCTGAAGATGACGGATGAGATTTCGTCGAAACGTTGCCAAGGTATTCTCAATCTTACACGGGACAAGACCCGAATACACCAAGACCTGCATACCTTTACCCGTGAAAATCTACGAAAACAAATATATATATATATATGTATGTATGTATGTGTGTGTATGTATGTATATACATACATACATACATACATATAATTTTTAATATAAAAATGGCTTGGTGGTCATATGGGTGGGTGGGCGTGGTCAAACCAACATCACTTCTTTGCCCTTGTTCTCTCTCTCTCTCTCTCTCTCCCCTGGGAGTGGGGGGGTGGAGAAAAGGTGGTGGCAATCTGACATGGTTGGTCATCTTGACTTTGCTGCGGAAGGTAAGCCGAAAGAGCAAAATAAGGCAGGAAAAGCTCCAGGTTGTTTTGAATGCCTCCACAGATGTCTGGGGAGTGAAGAGGAGAGGGAGAAATTCCTAAGGAACTGGCCCAATGGGGCAAGCTTCATTGATTCGGCTGGCACTTGCCGAAGCAGCTGACTCATGCCGCAGAGTTGCGGAAGGGAGAAACTCTTGGAGGAAAGTTCATCAAAAGTTGCAGTCCTTCACACGCACCCCCCAAATCCTGAAGATCGCTAGGTTAGAGAAGGGCTGCCAGGGAAAAGGGCTATGAGAGGCTTTTCTCTCCTGGATTGTGACCATTGGCACATCGGGGTGTCAACTTTGCAGGGATTTTTGCTTTGTTCTCTCTCTCTCCCACCACCGGTACTACCCCTGTTGCCGACATGGGTGTGACTGGGCGGGTGTGGACAGGGCCAACCAGGGGTGATGGTTCAGTTCCGCAAACTGAACCATCCCTACCACCTGGTGTGAGGTAATTGAATTTCACCACTGCTTTGGAGGCTTCAAGCGAGGGGAGTGAAGGAGGGGGAGGCTAATAATCATGGTTTTGATTATAAGCCTCCCACTCCCCTCATTTGAATGCTGCCCCAGGCTGGCTAGGAACTAATTTGGAGGCCAGTGAGCCCCGCCCACCTCTTGCCTTGGAGAAGTACTCTCCCAGCCTTCAAAATTGGTTCCAAAGGCAGTGAGAAAGCTGCAGGGGGCTGCTGCCAGCCACGTTTGAATGTTGCTCCTCTAACTTGGAGATTGGAGAACAAATGCTACTTGCATTTGCACGGCATTAGCAAAGGGGTGGGGGTGAGGGGAAAGGATCCTCTGAATTGGTGTCACCTGCCTCTTGCCTCTGCACCTTGAGGAGGTTGAGCGGCTGCCAGCGATGCCCTCAAGGGAAGATGTTGCAAGGGGAAGGCTTGATTTCCCCCCCCCAGAAGCTTCTCTTCCTCCTCGACAGAAGCACTCATGCGCAAAGTGCTCACCACCCCTCTGGCCCCCAACAAGCCGCCTCCTTCCCTCTGAGTGTGTGAGCACTTCTGGCAAGGAGGAAGAGAAGCTCCTGAAGGCAGGGGCATTGGAGCTCCTCCCTGGTGTTTCCTGGCCTGTGAAGGGAGGACGCGATCTCCTGTGCCTCCCACCCAGGAGCTTCTCTTCCTCCTCACCAGAAGCACTCACACGCAAAGGGCTCACTGCCCCTCTGGCCCCCGAAAAGTCACCTCCTTCCTGCTGAGTGTGTGAGCACTTCTGGCGAGGAAGAAAAGGGGATCGAGCCTCCACCTCACAACATCTTCACCTGAGGGCAGCTGTTTCCTGTGGCTCAGGAAGTCCGTGCTCTTCCCGCTGCTGCTTCGTCTCCTTGATGTACTGAGGCAGGAGGCAGCAGCCACAACACAGGAGACTGCAGGATTGCCCCACCTCCCTGCCTCAGCATGCTGCAGCCCACCAAAATTTTCTCATGGCCCGTGGCCCACTGGTTGGTGACCGCTGCCCTATAGCATTGTTTTAAGGGTAGAAGTTGAAACAATTTCCATTCAGGATGTGAGGGGCCTGTAGATATTTTCACAGCCCTCTTTTTGACTCATGTAGTATACAGGTCCTCATTGGAAGGCAGAGTGGTAGCAATTTTTTTTTGCAGTTCTACTTATCAGAAGTTTGTGTCTGCCTTATTTGGTTGCAGAACCAAACCAGACAGTTATAGAGGTGTAGATGACAGACTCAATAATTCCTCTGTAGAACTGTATCAGCAGCTCCTTGTGCAGTCTGAGCTTTCTGAGTTGGTGCAAGAAGAGCATTCTTTATTGTGTTTTTTTTATGATCTATTTGATATTAGGTGTCTATTTTAAGCCTTGAGATATGATAAAACCTAGAACAGGGGTCCCCAAACTTGGCAACTTTAAGACTTGTAGACTTCAACTCCCAGAATTCTGGGAGTTGAAGTCCACAAGTCTTAAAGTTGTCAAGTTTGGAGACCTCTGACCTAGAAACTTGAAGGTCTCTACTGTTGATACTGTGTTGTTTAGTATTGTAAGAGGCAGTAGTAAGGTTTCTCCTAAAATCTACCATTATTTCTATTGTTTTGAGTTTGTTTAGTTCAAGATTGTTCTGTTCGCACCACAAGGCTAGTTGTTCAACCTCCCATCTGTATGCAGATTCATTGTTGTTTCGAATGAGACCAATCACTGTTATATTATCTGCAAACTTCAATACTTTAACAGAGGGAACTTTTGAGATGCAATCTTTGGTATAGAGAGAGAAATGGACAGAGCACACAGCCCTGGGGGAGGGGGGGCGCTATGCTAATTGTACAGGTATCTGATATGATTTTGCCTAGCTTCACCTGCTGTTAGGAAGCTTATGATTTAAAACTGTGGTCAGGTACAGCTAGCTGATTTATTTTAGTTAGAAGAATATCTGGAATGAGGGTATAGAATGTTGAGCTGAAGTCTACAAATAGGACCCTTGCATAAGTCTTGGAGATTCAAGATGTTGTAGGATGGAGTGCAGAGTCATATTAACAGCATTATCTGTCAATCTATTTGCAAATTGTAAGGGGTCTAACAGTAAATCCGTGATGGTTTTCAGGTGGACCAGCACTAGCCTTTCAAAAGTTTTCCTAACTACCAATGTTAGAGCAACCAACTGAGTCATTTAGTACCTTGATGAAATAATTCAGTTCTTCGGCAATGGGATGATAGTAGGGCATTTGAAGCAAGAAGGAACATAGCACATATCTAGTGACTTATTAAAGATTCAGGTGAAGACGGGAGTTGGTCAGTGCAAGGTTTTACACAAGAAGGAGTTACCTTGTCTGGGCCTGGTGCTTTTACTGGCTTTTGTCTATGAAATAGACCTTACACCTCATTTTCTGTAATCACCAGAGGTGGTGGGCCCAATGGAATGGGGTCAGTTGTAGGAGGCTTGACTGTTGTTGGAGTGTCTGAGATGGGGATTGTGGAGATAGATGGTAGTAGTTTTCTCTCAAACATACACTAAAACATATTCAGGTCATCTGCCAATTGTTGATTTCCCTCTGCCTGGGAAGGAGGTTTGCTGTAACTAGTGATATTTTTAGGAGTTTTCCACATTTGCTGGTTCATTTGTTGAGAACTGATTCCTTAGCTTTTCAGAGTAGCTTCTTTTTGCTGCTCTGATTTCCCTTGTTAATACGTTTCTGGCCTGATTGTACAGCATTCTATCGCCTTTTCTGTAGGCTTCCTCTCTGGTACAATGTAGCTGCTTAAGTTTAGCTGTGAACCAAGGTTTATTGTTACTGTATATTCGCAGGTTTCTGGTCGGCATGCATAGGTCTTCACAAAAACTGACATACAATATCAGTATCTGTGAGTTCATCCAAGTCTGTAGAGGTATCTTTGAAAACATTCCAATCAGTGCAGTCAAGGCAAGCCTGTAGCTTTAGCTTTGCCTCCTCTGTCCAAGTCCTCATGATTTACAGTAAACCGGGACTAGGAAGCCTTGTTCATAGTATCCTCCAAATTAGACTATTGTAACACACACACCCTTTACAAATCTTTACATATCTTTACAAATGCAGAAGATACAGAAGAAGCAACTTCCTCTAAACAATGGATAAACAAAAGCAAATGGAGGAGATGCCGGAGGCAAAGAAGGGATAAGTGAGCAGGAATTTAGACTAAGGAAAAGTGGGATAAAAAACCCTGTCACATCACTCTTTCTGACTAATTTATGTTCACTTGCTAATAAGATGGATGAAATAGGTGCAACTCAGCAGATCTATGCTTCACTGAAACCTGGTTAAATGAGTCAATTGATGATAGCAGCTTGCATATTCCAGGGTTTCAGATACAAAGGGTAGACAGAATTACAGAAGCATCAGGTAAAAAGAAGGGAGGAGGTCTATCTTTATACATTAATAGCCGCTGGTGCTGAAATATAACTATACTAAAGAAATTCCGTGATGTGGACTTAGAGACATTAACTATCAATTGCAAACCATTTTATTCTCCACAAGAGTTCTCTTTTCTCCTAATTGTTGTGTATGTTTCTCCACAAGCTTGTGTAAACAATGCATTATGAACTCTAGCAAATCAGATTATTTGGGCTGAAGTTAAATACCCAGATTCACTTCCCATTGTTTTAGGAGATTTTAACAAAGCTAAGAGCTACCAAAATATTTTCAGCATGTCAATTGTCTCATGAGAGGCAATTGCTACACAACATTAAAAGATGCTTATTGGTCTTTACCACGAGCAGCTGTGGGACACTCCAATCATTGCATGATTCACCTTATACCTGCTAACAGACAACGACGTAAAACCATGAAACCAACAATTACATGTATGTGCCCTAAGGAACAGGGCAGAGATTATCAGATGGACAGTTCCTAGATATAGAAAACTTCCCTAATTGAGGTACAGATATAAAACTTCCAAAGGAGCATCGTAACAGTAATTTGTAACATTCCAGCTCACAAAAGATAAGCTGCATTTCTCAGGGTACGTTTTTCTAATAATATTTTTGATATTTTAACATTATTTTCTTCACAATGAAAGAACAGACAATCTCTTCAGAAGCAAAAAAAAATCCAAATGTTCTCATCATTTACTTTTTTGATAGCAAATTCCTTACCCCAAGATTTATTTTTACAACTTAAAACACTCTTATGGACACTCTTATGGACACTCTTATGGAACTGTCCCATGGAATTAAAAATACTCATTGTAATTAAGATTACAGTACAACCTTGAGCCACAATCCCATGCAGTATCACATAAAATACAGCCCAAGCTAGCAATGATCAAGGAGAACTGAAATCAATCCAAAAATCCAAAGCACCGGAAAGCAGGACAAGAAGCAATGGGTGGAAACTAATCAAGAAGAGAGCCAACTTAGAACAAAGGAGAAATGTCCTGAAAATTAGAACTTGCCTTCAGAAATTACGGGTGCTCTAACACTGGAATTTTTAAGGAAATTGCACAATAATTTGTCTAAAATGGTATAGGGTTTCCTTTAAGCAGGAAGTTGGACTAGAAGACCTCCAAGATACTTTCAACTCTGTTATTCTGTTATCATGCTTTATTCAATTTATTCTGATTAGGAGGAGGAAGTGGAGAAAGAAGCTATGCTCTTCACCATACTCTTAAACCAATAGGTAATGTGAACCTGGCGTTTTATTCCATCATATTGTTTTAAAAGGATAATTAACAGGCCATGTAGATGGGGAGAGGGGAGGCTTGGTTTAAAGCTGTCAATTATCTCCCATAATTCAGCCCCAAGATTTTTGGACTCTCTGACATTAGTCTCTCTGAGCAAGATGGAAATGATTGAATGGCTTTTTAACCATTTATTCTCTGGATTTGTTAGGCTTTTATAAAATATGAATATTATTTAGTATTTTAAAATATGAAAACATGTATTTTTAAAATAATCACTGATGATTCTGAACAATTGCTAAGCCAAGAATTGTTTTATTGGTTTTCCATTCACATTCAGTGTCCACATGGAATACAGGTAGTCCTCAAGTTACAAATGGAATGGAGTCTGCCCATTCCATTCATAACCCGAAGATTTGTGGGAGTGAATCTCCTACCTTGAACGGGATCACCCCCTTTTACCCACACATTCACTAATCGAATGTGAGGCTTGTTAAGTGCACATGACATATTTCAGGGTGGGGAACGCCATGGGGAGGGCCTAGTGATGGGACAGGCCATCTGCCTAAGACCACCCAAGGCCTCCCCACCCACTGAAATACCTTATGCTCCCCATAATTCTTCTCCCCACCCAACATGCCAGGTCACTTACTTTGTGAAGATCTAGCAAAGTCTCCTCTCCAGTCTCTCAGCCGCATGCGCCCCTCAGAAGCTCTGTTCAGCCACTGAAGGCCTCCCCCATACACTGCAGGCCAAAATGGAGCTTCCGATAGCTGAGAGCTATGGGCAGGGTCATAATGCCATGAGTAGATGCTAGCAAGTATGGATAGGCAAGTATGTGCCCCACTGTGTTTCACTGCCACCTAGTCCTTTGCACTAACACAGACAAGGCCTTCCTTTGCAAATAAGCCAGACTGTTCTTTCATGAAAGAAGACCTTGAATGATCTCTAACAGAATCACTGTCGCTAAGCCAGATAGTCATGTGACTGCATCACTTAGAGATGATAGAGCTCCCCATTCCAATTAGCGCTATTATATGAGGACTACGTGTAAATAGTTATGGGATTATTTTAATTAAAATGCAAAAATTGCCTACTGCTGCATACATATCTTTAATTAAAATATTTAACATCTGAATATAAAATGTTGATGTATTTTTTTAAAAGTATTATTCACAATCTTTACTAAAAATTGTAGAAGTTGTATTTTTATAAGGTAAATAGTCCAGGTGTACAATAACCTAGAATAAGTAAAATATTCATTTCAGGATGATAAAAGATTGTAGATTTTGTTATTATGCAGAAGCTATAAATATGTGGAAACACCTACTCCTCCCCAAATATTTATTTTATTTATTTATTTATTTATTTATTAGGCTTATATGCCGCCCTATCTCCTGAGGGACTCAGGGCGGCTTACAATTAAAGCAGTCCCAATACAATTACATAAATGTTAAAGGACATTAAAAACCAAGGTCTCCTTTGTCAATTAGAATATTTTAAAAATATATTTAACACCCTCCCTCAGTCCCCATCAGTCCGGGTAGGCTAGTTGGAATAGCCAAGTTTTTAGGTCACGGAAGGAGCGGAGGTCAGGAGCCGCCAGAGCCAGGGAAGTTGATTCCATAGGTGGGTGCTCCCACCGAGAAGGCCCTACTCCTGGGGGTCGCCAGTCGACATTGTTGTGTCAATGGCACCTGGAGCAGGCCCTCTCGATGGGAGTGCATGGGACGCTGGGAAGCTGTTATCGCAGCAGGGTCTCCTGCATGTATCCTGGTCCAATGCCATAAAGGGCTTTATAGGTCAATGCCAGCACCTTGAATCTCACTCAGAGGGCAACCGGTAGCCAGTGCAGCTCACGAGGAGGGGTGTAATATGGGAGTATCGGAACCTCCCATCACAACCAGCCAGCATTCTGGACCAGCTGAAGCCTCCGAGTGGTCCTCAAGGGCAGCCCCATGTAAAGAGCATTGCAGTAGTCCAGATGGGAGATAACGAGTGCATGAGTGACTGTGCGCAGGGCATCTCGTCCAGATAGGGACGTAACTGGCGCACCAGGCTAACCTGAGCGAATGCCCCCTGGCCACAGCTCCCACCTGTTCCTCCAAACTGAGCCATGTATCCAGGAGGACACCCAAGTTTCCTATCTACGGGGGTAACACCTCTCCCCCATAGCCAAAGATGGAATCTCCTGGACAATTGAGATGCCGGTATGTACAGCCACCGGTCTTAGCTGGGTTGAGTCGAAGCCTGTTTCTTCCCATCCAGACCCGCATCGCCTCCAGACATCGGGACATCACGTTGAGGGCATCACTGGGTTGGTTAGGGGTGGAGATAAAGCTGAGTATCATCAGCATACTGATGATACCTCACCCCAAAACCATGGATGATCTCACCAGCTTCATGTAGATGTTGAACAGAAGGGCGAAAGAACCGACCCCTGAGGTACCCCACATAGGAGGGGTCTCGGGCTGATTTCTGCCCCTGCCAACACTACTTTGCGCATGCACCGAGAGGTAGGAGGAGAACCACCGTAAAACAGTGCCCCCACTCCCAACCCCTCGGTGCAGTAAGATACCATGGTCGATGGTATCAAAAGCCGCTGAGAGATCTAACAGGACCAGGACAGAGGAGTAACCTTGTCCCGTGCCCTCCAGAGATCATCCACCAGTGCACCAATGCCGCTCCATGCTGTATCCGGCCTGAAGCCCAATTGATACAGGTCTAGATAGTTGGTTTCCTCCAGAAACAGTGGGAGCTGCTGAGCCACCACACTCTCAACAACCTTCGCATAAAGCAAGGTTGGAGACCGACGAAAGTTGTTCAAATTAGCCGGGTCCAGGGCAGGCCTCTTGAGGAGGGGCCTCACCACTGCCTCTTTCAAGGCGGTGGGAAAGACACCCCCACTCAAAGAGGCATTGATTACTGCCTGGAGCCAGCCTCGTGTGACCTCCCGGGTGGCATAGACCAGCCAGGAGGGACACGGGTCCAATAAACATGTGGCAGCACTCAGCCTCCCCATGATCCTGTCCACCTCATTTGGAGTCACAGGATCAAACTCCTCCCAGATGGTATCTCTAAGACCACTTGTCGCACTCCCGCCAGATTCTGCCCAGTCGGAGTCCAAGCCTGTCCGGATCTGAGCATCTTGTCCGTCAGATGTTGACTAAACTCCTGGCATGTCTGCAGTGGGTCCTCCCCTCCCTCCATTAAGGAGGGAGCGGAGACCCTAAACAGGGCAGCCGGGCGATTATTCGGATGCAATGAGAGCGGAGAAGTATGCACGTTTCGCTGCTCTCATTGCAGCAAGGTAAGATCTAAAATAAGATCTTAGCTGCGCCGTCAGGTTCGACCTGCTGGATCTCCAACAGCTCTCTAGGCCTCTCTTCCGTCGCTTCATCTCCCGCAGCTCCGCTGAAAACCAGGGAGCTAATCGGGATCTGCAGCGGTAAGAGGCGCAAAGGGCAACTCGGTCTAGTGCCCCAGCAGCCATTTGCCAGGCGCCCACCAGGGCATCCACCGAGCTGTCGGCTAAGGAGGCGGAATTGACCCAAGAGCCGCCTGGAACCCTTCTGGGTCCATTAGGCCTGGGGCGGAACCATTTCATTGGTCCCACCTCCCAGCGACGAAGGGTGGCATATTGGAAGGCCAGTCGAAGGAGAGAATGATCCGTCCATGGCAGGGGTTGTATAGTTGGAGATCCCCCAGATCATTTCCCCACTGTCTCGAGATGAAAACAAGGTCAAGCATGTGTCCCCCTCATGAGTCGGCCCTTGTACCTGAGTCAGGTCCATGGTCGCCATGGAGGCCATGAACTCCTGCCACCCCGATGCCCCTCCCAGTGATGGCAGGTTAAAGTCCCCAGTACAATAAGTCTGGGGAGCTCAACCGCCACCTCCGAGGACATCCACCAGCGCAGGCAGGGCTGTTGTCACGTAGCTGGGAGATAGGTAAGCAACAGACCCAACTGACCTTCAGGGCCCAATCTCAAGAGGAGAGATTCACAGCCAGCCTATCTGCAGACAGTGGTCTCCCTCGGACATAAGGCCTCCCTGATTATAACCGCCACCCCTCCGCCCCTACCCTGGACTCGAGGTTGGTGTAGCACATGGAAACCTGGTGGACACATATCCACTAGAGGGATCCCACCTTCTGGGCCCAACCAGGTTTCCGTGATGCAGGCCAGGTCCGCGTTTTCCTCCTCAATCAGATCCCGGATGAGGGGAGCTTTGTTAACCATGGACCTGGCATTTAAATAGACCAACCTGAGTCCAGGGACTCAGTCCTCCAAGCCCCCAGGGATGCAAGAATGAACCAACGGGTCGGAGCGCATCACCGCTTGAAGATAGCGGGGGCGCGCTCCCAGAAACCGATACGGCCCGCCGTTCTTACCTCTACTGCCATTCCCCTTCACCATGGGGATTGCTCCCCCCCTCCCCCAGCATCCCAGAAAGCCCCAACCCCACCCCTCTCCCGCTGCAACCCATTTCCAACCCAGACTGAGGAGATCCCAATGACACACCCTTTGGTTTTAACTGGGCCCGATCATCCATCCCCTCTTAAATAGTGATCTAAAAATTTAATTAACGAAGCCTTGGAATCCTCTTACTATGCTTTCCCAGATCCGCCCACACCCACGCCATGCCACCTCTCTGGATTCCAAAATCCGTCCTCAAGGTAGGCCAGAGAAAGTCTGGCAGGCCATGTCCAGGATAAAGGTGTATCCCTTAAGGCCCGCAATTCCGCAGCCAAGTAAGACTGCATAAAGCATCAGATGTATTCCTAATGAGGAAAATTGGTCTATAGATGGGAAATGTCCAGATGGTGATAGTTCAGTCTCAGCATGGGACTAATCATTTGGGTAGTCCATGTCCCAGGTGCCCTCTCACGACAGCCCAGGAGGCTGGTGGTAAAGCCTTCAGGACTAGCCACTGTGGTCTCACCGTTGTGGAACTCCAGTGGTTGTTTAGCCAGAGGATGTTAAGGCAGGTGTCTTTGCCAATCAGCAGGAACAGTGTACCCAATCCAATTATCCTCTCACCACAATAGATTGAGTGTATCAACAAGTTCCTTGCCACAAGTCCAGCTGGGACCAGACATAAAGGGAGGGGGAAGGATCCCCAACAAGCATTGGACAAACAAGATCCTGGGTGGCTAGGGGGAAAGGCCATCCAGTTGTTCATGGTTCAAATGAAAATGGATTTGAGTCTATGGGCCAGTAGGGGTCTCTTCCATGGTGTCATAAATATCAGGGGGGAATTGTGCGTGTAAGCATGACAGCCTGTTCAAAGAGGGGGCAAGAGAGACAGGAAAGGCAGCCAGAGGATAGCACCAAACAGACCAGTTATAGCAAACTACAGTGGTGACTATTCCAGAGCCAGCAGCAGGCCTCGGGCTCATTTTAAATCTCCAAGCCCAGTTCCAGCCGCTGCCAGGTTCACAGTTTGGTGTCATTGTCATCGGAGCAGTCATCAACATTGCCATCAACCAATGTAGGGCTCCAGCCACCCGAGCGAAGCCGAAGCCATCAGACCAGAGCAAGCCTCCAATGTCATAAAGGCTCCGAGGCTTTAAAACTTTAAAACTGCGGTGCCGTTGGGGCTGGTGCTGTCCAAGCTGTTTAGCTGCTGAAGCTGTTAAAGCCGTTGGAATGTAAACTGCTCCCACTGCCAGCCTCAGCAGCAGGCAATGGCTCTTATCAAGATCGTTGATATGGATCTTGTAATTCTTCTGGCGGGGCTCTGTCTAGCTGGTATTGACAGAGTCCCCAGGATTTCCCTCGCTAGATTCTGGGTTGGGAGATGGAAATGGCCCCTGAAACCTCCCTCAGGACAAAAGACCAAGGATTCCCTCCTGCGGAGCTCTAGGTGCGATCGGCCATCTTGTCAGGCACGCGCAGGCATATATTCAGTTTTGTTCTTCAGAATATTTTAAGAAGTTATTAGTTGATATAAAATATTAAGAGGTTAATTAAGAATAAATTTGTGTAGGGAAAATTAGCATTGTGAAAATAAATTTTATAGCAAGACTGATATATGTTTTGAGAAAAGTGCCTATAATGATCCCTGTTTTTATTTTAAAAAGATTTATAAATTAGTGTTGTTTTTATCGTTTTGAAAAAATTACCTCTTTCTTATATTGAAAGGGATTTTAATTTCCTGATTTTAAAGCAAATCATTGGACTCATTTGTTATCATGACCATTTACTGGAACTATATTTACTAGTTAGTACTGTGAGCTCAGTTTGACAGATATTAATTACTTTCGCATTCTAAGCAAATTCTTTAGTCTAATTACTATAGGAATTTGGACACTTTCCCAGTACTGAAGGTAGTTAGATATATCTGGTTCTAACTGAGCAGAACATTTAAACCTCCTTTTCATGAGAAATTGACCTTTTATAATAATTTTCATTTTTTTAAAGGGCTGCTAGTATTTTTAAAAGTCAGCTTTAATGGAATTAATTTTAAGTAGTGGCATTTTTAAAATCTTTGAAATTTTTTAAGAACATAATTTATCTAAAAAAGCAATACTGTTAAGTCACATGTAATATACATTGTTTGGGCCTTACATCCTTGCAGCTTCTTAAACTCCAAAGACATTGAGTATTTTGGAAAAGGCTAAGACAGACTTCCTGTTTTGAGCCTCTTCGTGAACGGACCAAAATCTGCGACTGTGTGCAGTTTTGATCCGTGCTCACTGCTGGAGACCCAGAGCAGGCTGGCTTTGGGGTTGAAACCACCCGTAGAGGTGGTGAAGGTTGGGAGCTGCCAGCAGGGTTGAGGAGAGCCATCTCTTCTCCCCAGCTTTTTTTTTCCCTTTCCGAAGGCAGCAGAAGCGGCTGGTCAGAAATGGCCACCTCAAAGAAGAACTCGAAGGAAAAGAATGTGCAGGAGGAAGCTTGAAGGAGAAAGTGTGATATACCGGGCTTGCAATTGAAAACAACTATTAAAGGTACCGAATTTAAACAGCTAAAAACAATGCTATCTCTAAAAGACTTTTACAGCTAATGAAAGGGTTAAGAGGGGAAAATTGGTCTCTTTTTCCCCTCAAATACTGATCGCTTCAACTGGCTTGGAATATCAAGAAAGGATTTACAAGAATTGGACATTGATTCACTTGGATATTAATAGGCTGCTTTCAGCTGAAAATAAAGTACCATGTGATAAAGACTTTTGAATAACTTTAAAATTCTTTTAAAAGAGTCAAAGATAGAAAACAGAGGAAGAGCTTAAATAGGGTGGAGCCTGGAAACAAAGGATACCACCTGGAGTTAAATTGTATTGAGAGTGGATTCACAACAAGGCGTGAAAAGAGTACATAGTAAAGGAAGCTCCGTGCAAGCCAAGCCCCAAAACTGAAAGTGAAAAAGAAAATAAATGGCTGTGGATTATCGGAGAACTCCTGGCTAGAGGATCTTAGCGAAGGATTAAAGTCATCTGGGGTTGCTTTAAAGGGAAAAAATCTCTTTCAGAATGTCATCACTTTTGAAGAACTAAAAACACTATTTAAAGACATTAAAGAAGAGAAAAAAAATGATAGAAATGGAGATCCTGAAATATAGAAAATTACAGGAAGCATCAGATGAACAAGAAGCGGGACAAGAAAAGAAAAGCCATCTTCAATGATCAAATGACTCTAAAATGGGTTAGAAAAAAAGGAAGAAAAAGGGGAAAAGAGGAAAAAGAGTTAAAATCTAAGATTGGAGGCAACAATAAAAAAAAGTATAAAATGGGAAATAGTTATAATACTGCAAGAGACCATAAAGGATTTCAGAAGGAAATTGGACATAAAGGGGAAAAAAATGGGAAGGGAGAAGAAGAGGGGAGTTGACAAGAAAGAAAGTGGTAAAAAATTGAACCAAGATGAGCAACAACAAGAAAAACATAAAAATTAAAATCCAACAGTTAGACAATGGTTAATTTAAGTTACTGAGAGGATTCTGCAAGGGTACGTGAGATAAATATGGTTAAGTTAGAAAGAAGTTAGTATAGTTTTTTCTTTTCTGTTAATAAGTAAAGGAGGTAAAGAAGGAAAGAGAATAAAGCCTCTAACAATTTAAAGAGAAAGTATGGAAATTATAAGAAGTATGGAACGTTTTAATACTGTTTTTCTTCTTGATGATGAAATATAGTGATATGGATATTAAATGGTAATAAAACGGAAATATCTTAAATAGAAATGAATGAAGGAGATAAATATTAACAATGGCTGAATTGAACTTCAAAAGAAATAATTACTTTAATTATTATTGTTATATGTATGCATAATCTTCTTTTTCTTTTTCTCTTGTAAAGAATCTAATGGATATTTGTAGGAATGTACCAAGCAGAATCTGATTAATAATGGCTAGGTGATATAAAATAGAGGGTAACAGAGGTAATAATGGTAAAGGTGAAATATAAAAGTTAAACAATAATTGGTTAGAAGAGATAGAGGTCTTATCCTTTAGGGTAGTAATTACAGGGTAAAATATGTTTTATAAGATAATATAAAATTCTAAACAAGACAGACAAAAGTGTAATAATATTGATTGGCAAGATATTGAAAATTGGAAAAAGAAATGTAATTAATGGAATGATGGAATGATGAAATAACTGAAGCAAGACTATAGAAGCTAGAGAAAGGGGGAAAATTATGGAAAATAGTGGAATTTGCTATGATAAATGGAACAGAATATACAAAATGAGTGTATAATTGAAATTATAGTCACATGGAGAAGGGAGGGTCCGGTAACACACTGTTCTCAAAAAAGAATTTTTTTTTTTGTTTTATATTTGTCTGTATGCATTTGTTTGCGGGAATGGTTCTGGGATGATAATATCTGAAGTGTTATAAGATAAATTAATCTAAAAATATGGAATATTTTGTATGTGAGAATATATAAAAATAATTAATAGATGAGAATGGAAAAGATGTACAAGGAGCTTTAACCTACCGGCATACCATGTTTTTTCTGTGTATGTTTGTCTAAAATAATAAAACTTTTTATAAAAAAAAAAAAAAGGCTAAGACTAAATTAAATTCGATTATTACAATTTAAAAACAAATTAAAACACAATTTGGAATATATGTAAAGAATTGTAATTAATTCAAGGTTTTTAAAGTAATGCTAATTGTAGTGTTTTTAAGTTTTCATAAAGTCAACAATTGTGAAAAATTATCATAAAGTTTCTCCAAATATCTAACCAACCAAATATCTAAACCACCTGAAATTAATTGATGAAAACATGATGGATGAAGAGATAAAACCCACATTTTTCCTACTACTATGTGAAAACTGTTAAAAATATTTAATGAGAAAAGTTATAAGGAAATTTCAGTAACACAGAGGGGGAAAGTCTAATTAAAAAACCGTGGCAAAATTTTTTTTAACTGCACATGGAAATGGGTAACTTAGTACAAGTTGTGTACTAAGTGGCGTGCTAGATGTCCCAGTACTTGGTTTGCCTTAGTGCATTGTATGTTAATCTTTTTGTCCATTTTACCATCTTCACTGAATGTTGTTTGAATTCTTGATACATTTTTATGCTTGTCCCCTCTATTATTATATTTAAGGCATATTTTTTTCTTATTGATTGCCATTACTTCTGTTTTCTGTTTGTTGATGCTCATATTATTTATCTTGCATTCTTAATTCATGGATAGAAGATTCCTTAACTGTACATGTCATCAGTGCCTGATCGTCTGCAAAGAGTAGTTCAATTAGTTCCATTCCTGGACTTTACTTTGTTTATAATGTCAATGTAGATAAAAATAATAGTTGTGATAACACACATCCCTGTTTTACTCCAGGTGTTATTGCAAAGGGTTCCAATGTTCCTTCTAACTTCTGCAATCATTGTATAAGTTTTTACATAGTCCAATAAGATGTGTATTTACTCCATATTGAGCCATTGTTTGCCATAGTATTTTATTATCTACTCTGTCAAATGTTTTCTCTTGATCTAAAAAAGCTGCAAGATTTTCACTGTACTCCATATTCTTTTCCATTAGTTGTTTAAATGTAAAAAATGCATCTGTACAGTTTATATTTCTTCTAAAACCCATCTATTCTTCTGCTAATTATGGTTCTATAACTGGTCTTAATCTCATTTGTATTATCTTGGCATATATTTTCTGTATATGCTCAAGAGTGAGATGACTCGATATTGTGTGCATTCTCATCTACTCCCTTTGTTTTTCCACAGTGGAATTATTATTGCATGTTGCAAATTAGTGGGTTCTGCTAGCTGTGTCCAAGCAGCATTATACAGGTGAATCTCAAAAATTTAGAATATCGTGCAAAAGTTCATTTATTTCAGTAATACAACTTAAAAGGTGAAACTAATATATGAGATAGACTCATTACGTGCAAAGCAAGGTAGTTCAAGCCATGATTTGCCATAATTGTGATGATTATGGCTTACAGCTCATGAAAACCCCAAATCCACAATCTCATAAAATTCTTGGGTATAAAGAAGTTAGGAGCCAAGGCAGGAGACTAGGAGGGTCATATAAATCCCTTTTGCAAATTAGACTCCAAATATTGTTTCAGAGTCTCTAATTCTTCAATAGACAGTTTGTACTGTCTCTTGATGGGAATCTCGCCCCCAAGGACCAGATTTATGACACAATTGCAGTCTCTGTGCAGTGGGAGAGGACTGAGGCTTCTTCTTCTCCAAAAACATCAGGAAAGTCTATTTATTTGGCAGATTGTGAATCTTTCTGTTAGCTTTTGGGGGGGCTGGTGGGGGGATTTGGGGGGCCAATCACAGTGAGAAAAGTGTTGATGGCTATCAAAGACAAAAGACTGATTTTTCAACTTAATGGTGGAGTCATGGTGTTCACAGGACCAGTGGAACATTGATATGGTCAGCCACATAAAGGATTACGATTCAGGGTGTTAATTTATTATCAATTGCAAAGGCACTATGGCATGAGTGATGGGGCCTGGTTTTAAAATTCAACCATCAATAGTTATCACTGGCAATGGAGACATCAGAGAAACAGTAGGGATCTTGAGTTTCTGAATTGTGGCTAGGCTTATGAAATTGTCAGTTGCCCAGAGTCTATCAAAACAGGAATAGTAGCTTCCTGACTACTGGAAAGTATCAGTATAAAATAAAGTTTTGTTAATGTACTTGAGCATGAAAGTATTTGAGACCTGTTCAGTGCTTGGATGCCCCCTTCCGTGAACTCTTGGAGAGCATTTCTCATTTCCATGACCTTGGGACTTGTCATCCAGGCAGTGAGTAGTGGAAAAATTAGTGGGCTGTCAGTTGCCTCTTTTGGAAAGTTTAGTAGGGCAATTCTTGACCATGTGGCCATGTTCTCTGCAATAGAATCTCTGCAGAATGCAGCTGGGAGTGTTGAGGATGAGAAGTTGTGATTGGGCAGATGGAGCAGGTGGTTACAGTGATGTTAGAACTCTTTGTTGAGTCAGGATCTGTACTTGCTATATCAGTTGTTGAAGACCTGCTGCAAAATTCCTCCTCATTAGGTTTCTATGCTGTCTGCTACTAGAGAATACATCTAGCTCATCTGCTGTTCTGAGATCTAAAGTCATGGCATCAGTTTGTGAAAATTTTGGTGAAGATTACTTTAGATTAATGGCACTCAAGGAATCAGGAAATCCAGTCAGTTCAAATGAATGCAAAGGTTTATTGCAAGCTTAAGAATCTGAACTATTAACGGTGAAAACAAATTGCTGGTAAATAAGAGTCAACGGAATTCAACGTGGGCTGGACTTTGATCTCTTGTGGACATGAAGAGATTTGAAACTGATGATATATTTTCCCCAAGATTTTATTAAATGCATTATTTAAAAACATTGAACATGGTGAACTTTTTTGACATAAATTTTTGTCATTACATCTTATATTGTATGCTCTATATCTTATATACATTTATACACATTAGGTCTTTATACATTTTAATTCCTTTCAGTTATATTAGTGTCTCATATCCCTCTTACAGATTCTTTATTCCTTTTTCTTTGCAATCTCCCTTTCAGTTCCCTCCAATAATAGAATTTATTCCATAGTATTCTGACTCATCCTTATCTTTCAGTTCCAAAGTCTGCCTATCCATTTCAGCACATGTCAAGATCTTATCTATCACCTTGTCTTCACTAGGGATTTCTGTAGCCTTCCATTTCTGGGCAAATGCCATTCTTGCCGCCATAATAACATGGATTATTACTGTACTTTTCAGACATGATTCCCAATAAAAAAGGTCTCTGGTTTATAATTTATTTTTAACCCCCTCATTTTCTCTAGCCACATCCAAATCTTATACCAGAACTCCTGAGCTTTTTTGCAGGACCATATTACCACATTAACATGGTAATATGTTCCCCATTCTTGTAAACATTTCCAACAATTAGGTGACTGGTTTTGTACATTTTGGCCAATCTTGCTGGTGGGAGATGCCACCGGTAGAACATCTTATACAAGTTTTCCTTGTATGATGTGGCTAATGTTATTTTTTTATTCCCCTCCCAAATTGACTGCCATTGGTCCAAGTTTATGTTGTGTCCAAAGTCCTTAGCCCAAGTCACCATTGTTTTTTTAACCTGTTTTTCATGTATTTTATAGTCTAGTAAATATTTATAAATTCTCCTTGTTTATCTTCTGGCCCTAATAGGATTTTACCTAATACCGAGTCGTGCATATTGATTCCTAAATCTTTTATCTTTTTCATACCTTGATTGAATTTGGAGATAAGCCCACCATTCCAGAACTACCCCTTGTTGTTTTAGATCCTGTCTGGACTTCAGTTGCCCCTCATCATTTATTATATCTTTGTAAGTAATAGTTTTTGCCTGGTTATACAAATTTGGGTAGACTATTGCTTCTAGCATAGATATCCAGGCTGGCATTTCCATATAATTTTGAAGCTTGATTTTGTTCCATATCAAAAATAAGGCTTGTCTAATTTATGCCTTAGGAAGTATTGGAGATTGGTATGTCTGCCATAATACAGAAATGTGTGCCAGCCCTGCTGTAGGTCATGGCCTTCTAAGTGCAGTAGTTTTCTGTCTTTTAAGTTTATGCAGTCCTTAATCCAAGTGAGTGCTGCTGCCTGGTAGTATAGTTCCCATTCTGGAAGTCCAAATTCTCCTATTTCTTTTGCATCTTGTAATAACTTTAGTTTGATTCTGGACCTCTTCCCTTGCCATACAAAATTTATCATCAATTTATTCAAATCTCCGAAGAATTTTTTGTCTAGTTTTATGGGTATGTTTTGGAACAAGAGTAGTAGTTTGGGTAGAATGGTCATCTTGATTGCTGATATTCTTCCTAATAAAGAGAGCCTCAAATTACTCCATCTTTCCAGATCTTCTTTTATTTGTTTCAGCAGTTTATCATAATTATTTTAATGGTGATGCATTGTGCCGAGATGTTGATTCCTAGGTATTTTATTTTTTTAACTATCTGGATGTCCATCTTTTAGCCAAAGTTTCTTTCTGTTTATTAGTCATATTCTTGACTATCATTTTAGTTTTATCTTTATTGATTTTTAATCCAGCAGCATTGCCATAATCCTCAAGTATCTCTAAAAGTGTCAGGCCCATTTGTTCTGGGTCTTCCATAATGAACACCAGGTCATTGGCAAATGCTTGTAATTTGAAGGTTTCTTTTTTAACTTCTAGGCCTTTTATCTGTGGTTCTTGCCGAATTATCCTTGTTAATACTTCCAATGTGAATATAAATAGCAACAGTGATAGTGGACATCCTTGTCTCATTCTTGTCTGTATATTAAAAATTTGTATCGCTTCTCTGTATATTATTATTTTGGTTTCTTGTTTAGAATATATCGCCATGATTATGTTTAAAAAAAAATTCCCCAGTGTCCATGTATCTAAGTTGCTGTAGTAGAAATGACCATTTAACATTATCAAAAGCTTTTTGGGCATCTAAAAAGAGTAATGCTACTTGTTGTCCACCGTGTACTTCATAAAATTCTAGGATATCCAAAATTGCTCTTATATTATGTTTTATTTGTCTTTTAGGCAAGAAGCCATTTTGATCTCTACAAATGAATTCATTTTAAAATCTTTTAAATCTCTCAGCTATTTCATTGCGAAGATCTTATAGTATGCATTCAAGAGAGGTATCAGTCTATAATTTTTAATCAGTCTCTGCTCTGAATTTTCTTTATGTATCACTATGATATTAGCTTCTGTCCATGATCATGGGTTTTGTGCCTCTTCTAGAATTGCATTGAAAACTTCCAATAATGGTTGACCCAGAATGTTTTGTTGGTCTTTCTACAACTCTATCAGGAGGCTGTCTGAGCCAGGCACCTTGCTGTTTTTTTGCTTATTAATTGCCTTCATAATTTCTGACATTCTGATTTCATCATTCAACATAATTTTTGTCTCCTCCATGATTTTTAGTAGGCCCACTTTTTTAAAACATGCCAATATTTTATTTTCTATGTGCCCATCATTTTCACTATATCGTTTCTCTACAACGTGGTTGTTTGTACAATGTGGCCCATCTGGTTGGTAGCTTGGCGCGACAGACGGCAGGTTGACTGGCGCGACCTCACTAAGTGCCCTTTTGTGTCACACCATTGACAAATGGCATCTTTAAACCTGCATACTGATCTTGGGTGGTTGCCACCACAACCCGCATATGCTGTTTGCTTCCTTTTCGTTGCAGGGCTTCTCTGTTTTGATGATTGGAGTTGGCAGACATTATCATCATCCATAGATTCCTTGCACTTTGGTGGTCATGGTGAACTGTGACAGCTCTGTGCACCGATGGCAGGCTATTTGTTTTTCAAATTGCCGCCGTGGACTGATTCAGTGTTTCCGCAGCTTGGGCTTTGTCCAGCGCCATCTGCAGGTTAAGATGTGGCTTGGAGAATAGGCACCTCTGAAGGTTAATGTCTCTTACCCCGCAGACGATTTTGCCAAGTAGGACATCATCAAGTTCTCTAAAGTCACAGTACAGTGTGGTTTTTCGGCAACATATTGATTTATTGATTCGCCCTCTTCTTGATTCTTGTGGGGGAAAGCATGTCTGGCAATTTTTGACACTGTGGGCACGTAATGTGTTCTGAGTCTATCCTGTAGTGTTGTCCAAGGTATGGTTTGCATGGCTTCTGGGGTGAAGAGGGCCCTGGCCATCTCAAAAATGTCCGGGCCACAGTAACTCAGGAATAGCGCTTTTTTCCCATTATCAGAAAGTCCTATAAAATCATTCGCTTTTAAGAAACACTCAAAACGGACCATATAAGGAGTCCCAGTTCTCCAAGGCTGGTTTATATGGAATGGGTGGGGTGAATGCAGCCATCTCAATTGGACCAATGCATACCAGCGATTAGCAGCTGTGTTGATGGTTGCTGAGAGTGGTGCCACAGGAGCTCATCTTCATTTCGCTCCGGTTGGGATCAAGATCAGCTCTTTTTGATTTCTTCCGATCCTACCCTCGTCGCCAGTATTGAATAATGGGTTGATAGAAGAGACAGAGAGAGATCTTCAACTACAACTCTTTATTTAAAACAAGTAAAACCTAGCAACAGTCTGTCTGACAGCTCGTCCTTTTATAGGGAGCTGTCAGATGGCTCAACAATAAGAATGAATTGTTTTCCTGCCCTGGATGCAGACCTGACTGAAGCCTTTATTCAACTGGCTTCACTCTTTAATTGAATATGTAAGAACATTCATTTCACTAGAGACTGCTTCCTAAAATGACTACACACATGCTTTATGCTTTAGGTACTTTCTGGCAAAACAAAGCAAATAATCAGGTGTTTTGCTTCATTTTGACTTTGTGTATCTTAAACTCTAGGAAGGCAAAAGTACAGGGAACTGAAGTTTATCTTCTGCCCTTCCCAACTCTGGTCTACAGATAGATGAGTGTATATTTAATTTTCCTTAATTTCTATTTTCTGAAATTAATTTTCTCCCCATTAGTTTAATGTCCTTTCTTGAATAAGAGTCCAACTCTACAGGATGCAAGCTACATAATCTGCTGGCACCTCATTCTATCTCTATTCTTCTTTGTCTTTTCTTTCTCTTTCTTAATTATATACAAGCAAAATAGAAGTTTGCATTCATAAAAACATTAAAAACAAAAAACTCAAAACTGGGCAACTTAAAATGGTTTTGCAGAACAACTCTGTCTCAGCTGTTTGATGTGAGTGTTGACATCAACCTTAATTTACCATAATCTGCTAGGGCCAGAGATGGGTTTCAAATTTTTTAGCAAGGGGCTCTCTGCCCTAATGACTGGCTGGGTGGGCGTGGCTAGGTGGGGGTGACTTGATGGTCATGTGATCGGGTGGTCATGTGATTGGGTGGGTGTGGCTAGGTGGTCATGTGACTGGGTGGGTGTGGCCAACTCAATGTCGCTTCTTTGCCCTAATTACCTAAAAAAAGATATATATCAAAAAGTTGCTTATTATTTCGTTCATTTAATACTTAAATAAAAGACTGGGTGAAACCAGGTTTAATAGCAGTAACTGTAAGAGGGATATTGGAGTCTTAGTGGACCACCAACTAAATATGAGGCAGCAGTGTGCAGAGGCAGCCAAAAAGCCAATGCAATCCTAAATTGCATTAACAGAGGGTACAATCAAGATCAAGCGAGGTACTAATACCACTCTATAAACTAAAGCCTTAGTAAGACCACACCTAGAATACTGCATCCAGTTTTGGTCACCACACTATAAAAATGTTGTTGAGACTCTAGAAAAAGTTCAGAGGAAAGCAACAAGGATACTGGAGATTAAAATAAGTGAAGAGAAGGACCAGGGGAGACACGATAGCAGTGTTTCAATATTTGAGCGGCTGCCACAGGGAGGAAGGGGTCAAGCGATTCTCCAAGGCACCTGAAGGCCAGACAAGGAATAATAGATAGAAACTGAACAAGGAGGGATTCAATCTGGAAATTATTTTCTGACAGTGAGAACACTCAACCTATGGAACAGCTTGCCTTCAGAAGTTGTGGGAGCTTTATCACTGGAGGCTTTCAAGGAGAGACTGGACTGCCATTTGTCAGAAATGGTGTAGGGTCTCCTGCTTGGTTGGGGGGGGGTTGGACTAGATGACCTCCCAAGATCCTTTCCAACTATGTTAATCTGTTAAATCTGACAAAAACTGGTAAAGTTGCTCTCTACCACTACTTTGCAAAAGTATTTAAAACTAAAAACCCATTATGGTAGCTTTTGCAAGAACAAAAGGCTGGCTCAGTCCTTAATGATGGCCCATTAAAGGGAAACTCGCTCTGCCACCATGTTAGAGTGTTGGAAGAATTTCCAGGTCTGTTCCAGCTGGGAGAAGCCAATGATAAAAGATTTAGAGACAGCGAATTACTGAAAAGCAGGTTTTATTACAGGAATGCAATACAGTGACAGCAAAGTGACTTCAGCATTCCTGCCTTGCAAGGTGAAGGTATGGGTTTCTGAGTTGCAATTTTATATGTTTTTTCTACCCTGGGGTAAGACAAACTAATGGCAATACAAACTAATGGTTCCTTCTTTGTTTTTGATATCTGTCCAGAGCTTCCCTTCTTGTCTCTAGAAGTATTTCTTTTACCCAGTTTCTATTTTGGGAGATAATCCCATTGGGGCAGCCCAAGGAGTTTCTGATGAGTTACGTGATTCTTATTATTTGAGAATTAATCCCCTCAGAGGCAAGGCAGAGAGTTTCTAGTGGCTATGTTATCTGGTTTTCTCAATGGGTCTCCCTCAGCAAGCACTGAGTGGATTGTTTATCTAGCTTGCAACACTTTTACTTTGCAAGCTTCATATGTGAAATGCTCTTGGCTGAATGCCCAGAAGTTCAATTAAGTCTATTAAGAACTTTCCCTTGCTGCCTGAGGAAAAGGAAAAAAGTGGAGAAAAGGTGTCAATTTATTATTCCAGTGTGGCTGCTTGTCTTTCTGAGGTTATTGGGAGTTAGCTGAGCCCCTCAGAGTCTTAGCTAGGGGATCGCCCAAGCCCCTGTGAGCTCCTAGCAGCCACTTCAGGTTAGGGCCCTTAGAGCCTTCCAAACTGCACAAGGCAAAAAAGGTAAGCCCTTTTTTGTATGTGTGCATTAGAGGATTGGGAGATGTGGGTGATAAAAACATTGCCTTAATCTAAATGTTTCTGGCCTCCCAAATGTCAAGCCCTGATTCAACTCACTATAGCCTTGGAGATATACATAAATCAGTCCTTGAAAAGATGAAACTGTGCACCTTATTCTAGATACATCCAATTTTGTAAATATATTTCCTAATATTGTTTAGGAATTTTCCTAATGAATTTTCCTAATGCAATGTATCATCAATACATAAATCCTAACAAAAGCATTTTAATGCTATCAACCAACCTATTTTTTTAGTTAAGATAGATAGTATATTTTCAAAAACATTTTATGTATAATTATGACCTAGTTTGTGTAAGGGTTTTGCAAGTATAAACTGAAATAATTTGCACTGAAATGTGAAATGGATAAAATTTTCCATTACCTATGCCCCTCTGGGTCATTCCATTAAATTAGGTAAGTTGAAGACAGGGTAAGCCATACAATATGCACTTATCACCTTATTCTGCAGCATCCAGTTGAGTTCACATTGCCAAATGTCAAATTCCATTGATAATAAGAGGTACAGGTTGGCATCAGTAGAAGTGAAAAGTACACAAAAAAAGTTAAAATCATAAACAGATTTAATGAAGTCCTTTTTAAGAAAATAAAATAAAAATAAAACCTGCCCCTTTAAATTGCCATAAAATTCTAGCTTCACCCATAAGTATGCTATAAGAGTCTCTGGGCCTGGCCTAGTGGGTGTGAGCTGTTTGTAATTGGACTGCAGAAACAGCTCCATTTGAGTGATGGCTGTGCGTGCGTGCCACTTACGCAAATGGAGTGGTGCACACACTTGCCAGCTACTCGCATGGAACCATCTTCTCCCCCCGCTGGTCCACAAAGCCAAAAAGGTTGAGGAATTCTGTGCTATAACACTATTATTTCTTCATCATTTTGCTATACAAAAAACCTTGTCCTGTGGAAAAAATAGAAAAAGGCTAAGCACCATCTTGATATATAAAAAAAATTTTTTCGAAGAATTCCCTTTTATTACTTTATTATTAAATGTTGAACTCTTTATAATTAAAAAACCAATGTATAATGGGGCTATTTTATTCAATCACATGAATTATTTACAATTAGTAAATTAAAAAGTTTGCAGTCTAGTTTGCACTTTCCAATTAGAAAAACTTTGTATCTTTAATATATATGTTCTATTGCTCCTAAGTAAAAACTAACATACTAAATATTGCATAGCCAAGCAAATTCCAAAACTTTCCTTGGATTAAGCCCAGCTTTGTATCTCATAAAGGTTTGTACAGCTAAAATAATGTCCACTAATTTCAGTTTCTATTATTACAAAACACCTACTAATATCTTAATAAAATTATTATTCTCACTTTGATTCAGATGTGAGGGTGAGAATAAAAAATTGCTAATTGGAACAAAAATCAGCTATCCAGATAAATTCTTACATTTTCTATAACCTATTGCACATGCTACATAATTGCACAGATCAATTTTAGTTAACACACAAGGTTTAGACATTCAGAATTCCCTTTATATCCCAACACTTGATGAGCTCACTATAATCTCACTAAAAACTACTTTTTATGTTGCTGTATTTTCTCTGATAGCAGTTAAGCAATGATTTGTATACATCACTGATGCTCACATATAACACCCCATAATCACTTTATTATTTCTGAAAAATACTTATTTTATCAAATTTATACACACCTATCTCACATAAAAGGCCAGTTTATAGATAAAAGCCATACAACCATGTAAGAGAGGCACAGATAAAAACAAAGATAAAAACAGGAATAGAGACAGATTAAAAAATTAAAAATGAAGTTGTAAAATCCTATAGATTACATGAAAGATACCTTACATTCTAAAATTTATGAGTTGATTGAGGCATGTCTTTTTTCTTTTTTTTAACAAGTCAATAAACTTATAGCAAGTCTTCTGATTGATAAAGCTTCTTCTCAAGTCATTTTGTGAAACTTACCCATTTCAAGAAGTACAGAAATGCTATTCAGCAAAAGATTCTGGTATTATCATATATGTACAGAGGGGGTGTTTTGTGTGTGTGTAGGGTTTTTTTTTTTTTAGAAAAAAAATTCTGCTTCCTATAGCCTCTCTGTGATCTCTTTATCTTGAACGGTCAATTACAACTAAATACAATTCCAAAACACGTTATCTGTTTTAGTGAAAAGAGAATTAATTCTTAAATTTATTTCATTCATTATTCACCAGCCTTTTAGAAATTGATGCAACTTCTCTTGTGCTGCAGTATCAGCACCCAGAATTCTTAGTCAATATGGCCTTTGTGGGCTGGAAATAATGGGAATTGTAGTTTGAATATTTTTGAAGACATGTTAAGATTCATGGTTTAAACCCCAAAACTTAAGAACTTCCACAATTAATAAGATCTAAATATCACATTAATTACCACTATTTACTATTTTCAATTACAACTTTATTATCTTTATTGTCAGAGTACATGTACAATGAGATTGGCTGAGCCTCGCTTCGTGTACCCCCCCCCAACATAACTCACAGCGAGGACAGAAGTCCCTAACCCAACCTTATTACACTATGTGACCTTGTTGCACAATGCACCGGGCTTGCAAGTTTACCATTTCCATTCAGAAGTCTGACAGCCCATGGGTAGAAACTATTCTTCATCCTGTTTGGTGCGGCTGGCTATGCTTCTATAACTCCTACCCAATGGCAGGAGAGTGAAGAAGTGCTGACCGGGGTGTGAGTTGTCCCTGAGAATTTTCCTCACTCTTCTAAGGCAGCAAGCCCTAGCAATGTCATTTAGTGGTATCAGGGAACAGCCCACGAAGTTTTGTGCTGTGCTCACCACCCTCTGTAATGTCTTTCTATCCATGGCTGTCAAGCCAGCATACCACACCGTAATGCAACATGAGAGGACGCTTTCCACATGGCCCGCGGGAACCCTCCCCGCCCACTCACTCCTTACCTGGCAAACTTACCTGCTAAATTGCTATTTTTCCTTTTTCCAACCATCAGCTGTTCTGCTATGTTGGGAGATTTAGATTAGCTAGGAAGCAGGAAATGGTTGGATTATTTGCTATCTAGCTAGTCCTTAGATCTTTGGCTCTGCTTTTAAGCACAGCCAAACCCCCCTTAGGACTGAAGGTTTTATTATTTAGTGCAGACTCAAGGCAAGCAAATTTTATGTGACGGACTGAACTAGCCGATGGCAGATAGATAGATCACTGAATGATTCTGTGAGCAACTCAATCTGCCTGCCTGCTTTGCCTGATTTTGGGTAAAAGTTGCTCTTTTTTATTAAAAAAATTCAGTATTTACATAAATGGTGTGTTGTGAGTTAATTTTGTGAATTTGCTTACAAGCAAATTTTATGTGACAGACTGAGCTAGTCGATGGCAGATAGATAGATCACTGAATGATTCTGTGAGCAACTCAATCTGCCTGCCTGCTTTGCCTGATTTTGGGTAAAAGTTGCTCCTTTTTTAATAAAAAGATCAATATTTATATAAATATTTATAATATTTACATACAAGCCATGCCCAGCCAATCACATGACCACCAAGCCACACTCACAAATTAGGCCACGCCCACAGAACCGGATAGTGGTCCCTGGGATTTAAAATTATGAGTTTGGTGGTCCCTGAGGTCCAAAAGTTTGGCAACCCCTGGTCTAGATGTATGAGAACATTCTGAATACTTACCTGAATCCAAGAGGAGAGAGTTTATAGCTTGTTAAATAAGCTATATGTTTACAGCTTATTTTCAAATTAGTGCAGCAACTGAAGATCTATATGCTAGTTATTTTGGTAGAATAACTACTGCCCATAATCACGTACTATGTGTGACCTGTCAAATTCTCTCATTTTTTGAAAAATCTAAGCAGCAAAATTGAAAGTTCACTTGAATGCCAGCCAGTGACATAGCTTATAAGCAGAGCTCAGATTGACAAGACATAAGTTGTGCAGGCTTGCAATAATCAACTTGCAGCAGTAATACCTGCTTGCTGTTGACAGAGTTTTGACTTTATTCTTTATTGTTGTTGTTATTCTCCACAGAACATTCTTATTAATTCATTTTCAGATTTAGCAAGAACTATAATTAAAAAAACACACATACAAAACAGCTAATACAATTTCCTTGCACAGAAAAAAGTTGTAATGATTTTTAAGCTTGTTTTCGACCAACATTCTGCTCTTTATTTGTAACTCTCTAGTGCAGAGTCTTTATGTGTCAAAAACTATGTGAAGAATACTCAGTTGAATTTCTAGCAAGATAATTAGCTGAGACACTAATTAGGCACATTTGGACATCACAATTGCTAAAATTCAAAAGATTATGATCTAGCAGTTATATGCACTGCATAGCTTCCCCTTTTAGTCCCTCCTGCCAGAAAAAAAGTGAACCAGAAGACCTTTTGTCATATCTTTTAACGTAAATCCAAGCCATGATTCTAGAGTCAGAGTAAAATCCAGGGTTTTTCCAGGGTTTTTCACACCATGCCTTACTGGCTACTCATATACTCTCACACATTCTTCCTGAGTCCCTGAATTTAAACAAGTCTCTCCAACTATACATGCAACCTCATGCAACTTCCTTCACTCAACAGCAGCGAGCCCAAGCCCTGTGGTGCTTATGTCACAACTCGCCTACCACCTGTGTACTCTTGAGTACCTCTTCCAACCAGCAGCAGACACTCCAAGGCCTGTGGCATTCATGCGGTTCCTTCCCCACCACTCATATACCCTCTCCCACTTGGCAGCAGCTACCCCAAACCTACTGAGTTCATTTTGCATCCCTCTGGACATCTACACATCCATTCATTCACTCTCCCACATGGCAGCAACCACTTACAGTACCTGCCTGCCAATCTCCTGCTGCTTCCCCACCAACTTTACTTCTTGGAAGCCAGTAAGAAGTTGCAAACAGGTAGTCACTTAATGACTCACGATTGCCCTCACCTAGTGATGCAGTCACATGATATCATGCTTTACTCATTGCTGTGATAGAAACTCTGGTCCCAACTGCCTTCATAATTCAAAGGCTACTATTATACTTTAGACAAAATAGCTAAGTTTGGTTGTCAGCAATCTAGCACTAAGCATGAAAAGGAAAAGCATGATTTCAATTGGGGATGAAATGAAAGCTCCTTATTTCTTGGTAACTAACATATACATTGAACAACTACTGCCTTTTGCTAGATACATTATTTCTTCATACTATTACTTCTCTTCACTAAAGGTACTTATTTATACACGGATCACAGAAATGCTTAACAAGTAAAACAATATGAGGGCACACGTTTGTTTAGAACGTGTCCATCTATTTAGATGAAGGATAAATGAAACAGTAGAAACCATCCTCAGAAACGACATAAGAAGAAATCTCACAGCTTTTCTAGCCATTTATCCCAAAAAGTTGAAGATTTGGAAAGCTGAATGCAATGTTTTTTGCATAAAAAGATCAGGTACAGGCAGATATAGCTAGCTTTTATAACAGTGTGTGTGAAATTATAGAGACTGAATATGAATGACCATAATTTAAATTCCCATCTCAACCCAGTATAAATCCTACAACAGCCTAGCCACTCTACATCTGATGCATGAACACTTATGCATTTTAATAAAATTTATTTAGATGTGGTCCCAAAGTTCTGATTTTTTGCCAATATACTCTGCAAATTCATTCAGTTCTTCTCAACCTTCTTCAAAAGGTTGAATGTTTGTATCAAGTATATCAGGAAGAATATCCTTCTTATTTCCCAAGTCCCACTTTCTACGTCCATGAGAATATATATATAATACAAACACATACATGCATAACACATAAAAGCTTTAAGGCTGTACTAAATTTTTTAATGGAATGTTTTGACCTGAACAGGACATTTTGAATTCAGGTTACTTCTAGAATATTCCAAAATCACTTGTTCTAGGATTGGAACAACTCTATCTAATCTGCATTCTTCTGAGATCCAGGCAGACATGCAAACTAAAAAATTAGATATTATGAAAACACAAGATGACAATTTATCTTCTGAGTCTGTTATCCTTTTGATACTAACTTGTAGATCACAAAAAGTCTCCTTCACATATACATTATTAGTCTACTTCAGTGTGTATTGTTATATCATATGAAAAATATTACAAATGTGCAACACTTAAGACCACTTATAGTACCTGCCTGTATACTTACAGTATTTTCATATTTCACAAGCATAAAAATCCCTACATCCAGAGCCAAGTTTTTATCATAGAAAAAGTCTAAGTAAATTATACTGAAAAGATTGTTTATTCATTTGCAAAGACTTGGGAAGAAATAATGTGTAAGGAGACCTCTTTTAATATGTGAGTGTAACATATTAGGAGGCATCTGCACAAGTCCCTTTATTTTCTGCTCATCTGCTCCTTCATTGTTTCTTTTTGATCATCCTGTTGTAGCACATACTCTCTATGCAGAAAATCCCAGATTCAATTGCTAACATATTATAGAGTGTAGAAAAGGTATAGAAAGATATAATGTGTAGAAAAATATTAAAAAATTATCCTCTGAGAAAGACGATGCAGAGAAAGAGGGGGGGAAAGCCTTCACTGTGCTAGTCCGAATGGTGCACAAACAGCTATGGACCTTTGTGTACCAATTTTAAACGGAATCAGAAATGAGCAGCTACAGTAGATAGTAATTATGGCACTGACTACAAGACTGTGGTCAAATGTGTTTATGATTTTAAACGACTGTATTTTATTCTATGCTTGTCTGCTCCCTTGATAAATTTACCTGCTCTTTAGATGCAAGTACATCTGAACATCCATCTCCTCTTTAAAAAGTTTAATATCACAGTAAACCAAAGTACTTCCTGAACAGCAAAGTTGATAGCACCCACTGTTACTTACAGCAACAACCAAATCGCCCCATTGGACATTTTATGCAAAACTTGGCAATTTTTTCTTGTGGCTACCCCTCCTATTTAAAAAAAAATTACATCTTACCTTGCTTTTTCAATTGATTACAAAATATAGAAGAAAAGAAAAATAAGGGTAAGCCTTTCTGAACATTAAAATATACTACTGCAACCTTTAAGATTATGTCATGTGTACAGTACTGCACATCTTAAATATTAGTACTCAATATTTGCTATAGCAAGATCTTTATCCTTAAAACCTCCAGGCCTGATCTGGTAAACCGATGTATATGCATTTTTTAGGCAAAAAGCTACATTGTTTGTGTGTTTAATAAAACACAGCCTATGGCAGGCAGAAAAGTAAGGAATCATTAAAACTTTAAAACCCAAAATTTCAGTTCTTCATCAGCTGAACATGATATTGAAAAAAATAAACTGAAAGTCAACAGCATCAACATGGTCAAGTTTATTTAAATATTTTGTGACCTTAATAGCAACATAAATAATTTTAAAAAGCAGATATTAGAGATTAAAAAATTAGATTAGATAATTAGATAACAATGTGTTGCTCAGATTTTAAATGAAAAAAACCTCAAGCTTTACTATTCTAATATCAAAATAATTGGCATGGTGCCCAGGGTAGATATTACTCCAAATTCTTGATTACAATCAAAGGTCAATCCATTGTTATCCTTGTATAAAAGACCTGATTCTGGGAGCCTCATAAGATATGGTTTGGGGCAGAGAGATAATATTATAATTTATCAGCGCTAACAAGCATCTAAATAAATATCAACTTCATTCTTATAAATGTACTTCTTTTTCTCTATTTGGACTTATTTGTCTTCACTTCTGCACTGTAAGCTCTAGCATTACTTTGGAGACCTGGCAACAATCCAAGCTGCAGATGGTTGGAAGTGCAGCCTGCAAACAGTGTGCGGTTGATGAAATAGTCCTTACACCCTGACCCTTGCTTCACACCAGGCACAAAACACAAAGTGAACATAACTAGCCAGAAAGGCTTTCTGAAGCATCTTGGTATCTGGAACTCTTCCTCAAGTCATTCTGAAAAGACTGATGACCAAAAGCAGAAAAATGTAGTAAACTGAAAAAGGAGTATTTGAATAGATTGAATGGCCGAAAAGCAAACAAACAATTGGAGGAGTGGAAGATGTTTTTAAAGAGTAACACAGGAAAAGTTTCTTGCATTTCACACAAGGACAAGTGTACTATGTGCATGTAAAAATGGATTTAACTAAAGTATGTCAAAAGGCTAATACCATAAACGTAAGCCTGTAAAAAAATGATACAGTATTTTAAAACTATCACTATATAAATCTTATTTAAATTTTTGCCATACAAAAATCACCTCTATGTGGGAATAAGCAAATTTGATTAAAATGCCAATAAGGGAGAATATTTGTAACTCAGCATTGAAATGGGGAGTCCTTGGTGCTCTCTGAGCGTGGTTGTTTTCTTGCAGACATTTCATTACCCAAACTAAGTAACAGCACTGATGATATTACCAGTTTAGGTAATGAAACATCTGCAACAAAACAACCAAACTCTGAGAGCGCTAAGGACCCCTCACAAATTAAAATGCTTATTCTAAAATAAAAAAATGGGATAAACAAATGAAAATAATAACAATAATAAATAGTAAAAATAATGTTAAAGTGTGGTTGCAATTCTCTGTATCAACTTATTACTTTTTTATTTCAAACACATTTCAAACATATTTTGTAAACTTTTCTGCTGAATATGCATAATATATGATTCTTATACTGTTGGACAGATTAAGTATCTTAATTTTTCCAATATATTAAACATCTGATTTGGTATTTTCTTTTATGCACTTTCTATGTAAAGTTTCATTTGGCCAATCAGAATAAAATCATGGTTTATTATAACATTCAAATTATACCAGTCCAAAAACTATTATATACCAGTATCAACTCAACTAGCTACACATATAATGGAAAAAAAGTTAATTTTCAATACTGTTCTCTTTCCTGAACACAGTAAATCAAATTTCCTGTCTATTCAAAAATAAATAAAATGTAAAACACCTCTGATTTGGTTCATCAGTAAAAAAAACAAAAACCTTCCATTTGCAAAATTAACTTAGCTTCAATAATGACTCAAATGCAATCATTCCCTATATATAAAAAGTTAAGTTTTGTTAGCTAATAAAGAAGTTCCAAGAATTTCTTTTATGATTAGCAGAAATTATTTTATTTATTTCTAGAGTTTAGCAACCCAACTACAGAATGTTTTGAATTAACAATCCATAAACTAATTTTAAATTTTATACTTTTACCATAAGTATAAATAAAACATGCAGTAACCAATACTTATTTTGCACTGAGACCATTTGAAGTTTTTTAAAATATGATTTTGTAATCTAATCACGTACTGTAATGTATTTTATAATAGTCACAAAATGTGTTTTATGAAATTCACTTCATGTCTGAGATAACTATTTGCAATACTAAAAATCTAGCAACAGTGTTAATAAAATTTCAAACTCACTTTATTATAGTCTGACAGTTTCACATCACACTAATATTTTCATTAGTATTTCAAAGATTTCAAACTTTACAAATGTAATTTCTGAATGTGTTTAGGCTGAGTCAATCCAAAACTAACATTGTATTTTAATATCTAAAACAAAATTCAATCACATTCATTTAATTTTTATATGAGATATTAGTTGTGCTACACACAATTTATCATATAATAATGAATAAGATCTTCATGTTTTGCTTGACATTGTATAATGGATTGCCTATAATTAAGAGTCAGAAGTTTATTTTGTAATAAATCCTAAAGCCATATCCCATAATGGCATACTTTAAAACAATAGAAAAAAAGATTCATGAAGGTTGTTTGGAAGAAAAGAAAAACTAAAATAAAGAATAAATTTAATAAACAATGAAATAAATTGAATTATGATTCATCTGTTGCACTTTAACATTTGTAATAAATCTATATAATTTCTATTAACTCACCTGCCACTAAGGTTATTGATTTTCAAACAGGATTGTTTGAAAATATTGATGCACATTCTGTTCATATTACATTCGAGTTATGTCCCTGACATTATTTTTGAACTTTTAAAAATATGTAACTATGTAACACATACATTATATTTTGAACTCAAATGAATGCCTTTATAGTTATTGATACCCAGATCATTATCCCAATAAACTTAACTTTAAAAACCTCACTTTAAAAACTTAATAACTTTAAAAAGTGCTGCTTTTCTGTACCACTTTAAATGGGCTTAATAATGGATAATGTGAATGCACAGACACATTCACACACAGGTGTTAAGTTTATGTCATAATCTTTGATGTCTATGATCATGCAAGAAACAAAAAAATTGTTAAACATAGAGGAATAACCTGATAATTATAGATTTTTGCTTTATAGTTCCAATATTGAACTATATTAGACAATTCTAACAATGTATACATTTGTAGCTAATACATCAATTCAACTTCAATAAAAAATAAAATATTGTCACTAAAGATAATATTTAATATACAATATTATGTAGGCTTTGGAAAGGCCCTGCTTGTGATAATGGGCATCTACAAGAAGAAAAATGTATTTTCTTAGCCATTTCTTTCTTCAACTGCAATTTTGCATCTTAAAAGAATTCTACCATTGTATGCATTATCCTTGGGCAAAAGGTTCATCACAACAATAAGTTCATCACAATAAGAGGTTTTCTCAAAAGTGTGTTTTGCAAAGTCAAAATCAGAAGCTTCAAGGCAGTAAGCAAGACTGGCATTGTTTAAACTACACTACATGAGTCAAAGGGATGCAACATCCAATGTGCCTCATCCTGAACTTGAAGCTGTTGTTCTTTAAAGGAAAAACAAATCTTCCTAAATTGTTTCATGGTCTTGATGGGCCAGTTTTTAGGAATTCCATGTGTCTCATTTTCATTCTTCCAAGGAGGTCAAGCTATAGATAATAGAGCAGTTCGTTGCTGCCGCTAAAAGAGAAGCAGCAGCAATATATATAATGAACGGCTGCAGAGGCAAAATGTTATTTCAATCGACCTTGAGAAGAAAAAACAACCTCTAATTATGAAAACAACTATTCAAAAATGCCCAAAATGTTTAATATAACTGCCACACCACTGTTCATAGAATAGATTAGTGATACCCAGGTTAGAAATTTAAAAAAAGGAAGAAATCACTGTAGAGAGAGAAGCTCGGTCATCTTGAGTGTTAAACATATGCATTATTGGTGCTTTTCACAACCAGTTCATTTGACTTAAGAGTAGGTAAGCAAAAAAAAAAGTCATTTCTGAAGTGAAAAACTGAACTTAATTATCACACCCAGAGGTAAAAAAAAATTATTCATTCAATTCTACCCCTCTGCCCACCAAACATCTCACTTCATGGCTTTCAGATGTGGCACCAAAAGCTAAAAAAGATTGTTTTCCTTTTGGAAATAAAATAACAATAAAGGGTTGACATTGTAGGCCACTTTTCTAAAATCCAACTTTGAATATTTGTTTTAAAAATTGTAATGGTAAATGATTTGTAGGTAGAATAAGATGATGGAGCTTTATTTTGAAAAGTTTGTCAGGAAATCCAGGTTATCCAAACTATGCAATGTGCATTTGAAAAATATTTCCAGTGCACATTTTAGCTGATTTATTATGCATTATTCTGAATCTTTCTGGCAGATTAAGGCCCAATTTGTCACTTCATTACAGCATGCACACACCTTAAGACAAAAAAACAGCATGTGGTTGCAATTTGCTTGCTCACACCAATGTAATAGTATATGATTACTCATAATCAATACTTAATGGAACATGCATCTTGGCATGTGTCCCCCATTGCATTTCCCAAAGATTAGATTGGGTCACCTCTTTGCCCTCTTATGACCCTGCTGGCTCCCACATATGTGTCAGACAAAATCAGGGAGGATCCACCATGCCTTCTCTAACACGACTTTTCTTGTTTCTTTCCCTCTTGTGTCAGCCCGCATCAACTCCCAATCTCCCCAACCAACCAGGTTTTTTTTTAAATTGAGCCGGTGCCAAGAATGATTGCTCTGGGAGCACAGTTTGCCAACTGGGTAGTGCCATTTCCAATTTTATTCAAGAAGGGGCACATGGATATGCACCTCCAGCACAAGGAAGTTTCCCCCAATAAGCAAATAACTTGATCAAAGAGATCATACCTTCCGTTTTTGAAGCACACTTTCCTAGAAATCAATTCCAACCTTCTTTCTCCCTTCTTTCTTTCTGGGCTGATTTGTTTGGCTGTTAGTACTACTTACTACTTCCTGATACCCGAGGCAGGAACTCAACGGCAGAGAGAGAGAGAGAACCAGAACCAGAACCAGAACGCCTGCAATTTCCACCAGTCAACTATATCCACCGTTTCCCGCAAGTGCAGAACGGTCTGGAATTGGCACGCTGGACAACCCCAGGAAGCTCGCCACATACCTTGGTTTGGAGATAATGGGGATAGTAGTATGTGTACTGTGGGAACATTTGCTGCTGTTCCAAGCGTTTGCCCATGTAGCTAGAATCTTTATCTCGGATGCAGGTAACTCGTTGATAGGGAATCGTGCCCCAGGCCTTTCTTCGGTTAAAGCCACTATTCCTGACAGTCCTAACCAAGGTGGCTTCTTTCTTTTTTCCTCCCTCGGACTTCTTTGCCTTCTAAACGCTCACTAGCTTCAGCCGCATCAACCGCCGCAAAAATTAAAAATAAAGATTTATTTTTTAAAAAAATCAAAACATCGAAAAGGGGGAAACGCGTCTTGCTTTGCTTTGCTTTTCTCCGCCCTCCCCCCGTTAGAGCGGGTCCCCCCTCCTGCTGCTGTTCTTAAGTAATGTCAATTGCCGGGGTCTGGAGAGGGGGGTGTGAACCGGGAGGGGGTGGCAGTCCTTTCGGAAAAAACAGCAAGACGAGGGAAGTCCGGATCTCCTCGGATCGGCTTCCTCGCGGTTTCTCACGATCCCTCCACCCGCTTACTAAAAAGAGAAAAGGAGGGGGTGGGAAGGAAGAGCTCTAAAAAAAAGACAAGAAAAGAAAAGGAGGGAGGAATGACGGCAGGGAGCGCGTCCTCGCTCACCCCAGCCTAGTTTCTGCGGTCGCCCTCACGGAGGGACCAGAGGTATTGGGGCTTTTCTTCTTTTATTCAAACCCCCTCCTTTCAGTCGGTGGGTGGAACTATAATAGGTAGCCTCTCCCTCGAGAAGCAGACGCAGTCCAGAAGCCTGCAGTATTTCGTACCGAAAGAACCAAGCGCGCTCCTGCTGCAAGGAAAACCCCGGCTTCCCTCTGCTGGCTATTATAGAAAACCGAGCAGTTCTGCAGCCTCCAAAGCCGCCGAGATCGGGGTGGAGGTGGAGGGGAGAGCTGTGGGATCGAGTGGCTCAGCCTTCTGGCTTCTTTGCCGAGTCTTTCCAAAGTTAGCCGCTCCAATAACAGCGCGGGCGTTTCAGAAAGTCGAGGCAGGAAAAACTGGAGCTTGCTGTTTAAAAACACTTCCCACTCCGAACCGTCGCTGGTACGATTCACAACCTTTATTGAAACGAAGCCGCGCGAGTTCTTCTACTGGAGATGACCCATCCCAATTAGCGGCTGGGCCTTGGAAACTGTTGAAAGAGACCGAAAGGAAAAATTCGGTCTCTTTGGTGTTTTGTTTTTAAATTCAAAAGCTAAGGAAAAAACCAATATTTCCTAGCCTTTCAAAACAGGGGTTGCAAAATTCACGCAAAAAATATCTCGAGCGGAATGTTACTATGTTATTTTTTTCAAATGGCAATATTTTTCAGTAAATAACTTTTTAAAATGATGGTTCTCAAAATGATTATTAAAAATTATTATAGCTCCTGTTTAGTGAAGATTTGATATATAATGAAAATGGTCTCTAAAAATGGACTCCGTATTTAAGGAAACTGCTTTTATTTATCTGAGTATAGATCTGCTTAGGATGTGTTGTCGTATCATTTGCCATCCCTGTGCACCTGCCATTCCCACAGATCTCACACACACCAGCAAGGTCTCGAACACCAGTCTAGATAACTCAACAATTGGGGAAGGGGGGTACACAATCCTGGGAAAAAGCACTGCAAGGAGGGGCAGACAGGCCTGTGCTGTGAAGCACTTTTTTGTCTTCAGGTAGAAAGTGCAGCACCACCCTACTTCACACAATACAAAGATCATTGAGAAAGATAAAACAACATGTGCACCAAGGGTAAGCTTGGTTTGTTTTGCCTTTAATTAGTTTGATATGGATTGATATAAAGTCCAAACCCAGAAAATTGGTTACTTTGGTAATTATGTTAACGATATTGTATGATTAGGCCAGTGGTGGCTAATCTTTTTGGCCTCCTGTGCCAAAAATTGCACGCACGTTAGTGTGCATGCACTCACATGCCAGCACCCAGAATGCAAAGTGCACCCCCCACGCCCCTGCATATGCGGGGGCAATTCCCCCATGCCACCCCCTTACCTGCACTGCGTCTCACAGCTGATTTTTCAGCTGCTTTGAGGCCTTTTTTGGCCTCCCAGAGGCTTGGAAAAGGTCTCTGCAAGGCTTCTCAGACCGAATAATATGCCCCTTTCATCACTTCTGGTATTACAGGAAGTGATGAAACGAGCCTATTCGTCCTGAAAATCCTTGCAGAGGCTTTTCCCAAGCCTCTGGGAGGCCAAAAAAGGCCTCAAACCAGCCGAAAAATCAGATGTGAGGCATGCGCATGCGCAGTGAGGTAAGTTTGCCTGCGGCTTGCGTGCCAGCAAAAATGGTTCTGTGTGCCCCTTGTGGTATGCATGCCATAGATTTGCCATCACAGGACTAGGCTATACAAACTAATTTACTACATTTTAAGCAACCGTGTTTTGCAAATTCAGGCAATATAGATTAACTGAAGCAAGGAATCTTTCTATCTCCATTGTGCAACAGAAATAAATCATCAGCTACTGTTTGCTGCAAGTACAATGTGGCAATCATTCAGTCTTTTAAAATATTAATGCTAAAATGGCATAGTCTCCCATTTTGTATTAAGTTTTTTTGGGTGGGAGAGTGGGGGCTTTGATAGGAAATCTGTAAATCCTAAATATGCCCGCTAAAAATGTCACACTGAATTTAAAAAATTGCCATATTTTCAAATTTTTTAAAATTAGGGTTACAGATTGTTCTAAATTAGTTTCATACATCCAAATTGGTTGAGATTACCCAGCACTACATAATGCCTTTAAAATCCAGAAAACCATACATGAATGGTTTGATAAATTAAGGGACACAACCATTTGACTTTCCAAAAATGCAGTTTGTGATGATGATTGGTGCTTAGTAGCATGCTTATTGCTGGTTATTTTTCACTAAAGATTATTTAAAGGAAAATATGGGGGGGAGAAGAAAAGTGTCAGTGTATATTGTCATAGGTATCTGACAGATCCAGGCTTCACATCATACTATAAAATGCCAAATAACTTCAGAACTGGCAATTGTGTTGAACATAGGGGCTCATTAGATATAGGAAGTAATTCCAAACAATAAGTGTTGTTTTATAACTCTGAGATATTGTCATTTCCAAGGGATTTTGTTTTGCATAGGATGCTTTGCTCTTCATTATTTTTTGGTAGACTGGAAACTGATTTCTCTGTGATGTTAGGAATCTAAGATTACGGTGGTAGAGAATATAAACCATTTGTCTTCTTTATAGGTTATTTTTTGAATGTTTTAACAAAGGGATCTTGAATTGTATCAATTTGGCATGGCCTTATTCAGTTAATAGCCACATTCTCTCTTCAGTTCCTGTGACTTCAGTGGCTTCTACCTTATTAGCAGATCCTGAAAGCAGAGAACCCAATTAAAGACTGTTCTCATTATGTGTGAGGGAACTTGCAGCTGTTTATTTCAGTTTTGCTATCTAGGAAGTAAAGTCTGGCAAACTCATCTAAGGCAGTTGTCTCCATAGAGACGTTTACCCCCAGGGAAACCACCTCTACCGACACTTTAGAAAGGACCTTGTTTTCTACATAAATGTGGTTATGCTAAATGAAAACTAATATATACAGAGCAAGTGGGACCACCTGCAGCAAAATATTTCTGTGTCTTAGAATTTCCACTTACGCTGTTTTTCAATTCTTCTCCGTTCTATCTACCTGCTTTTTCCTGTCTCCCATCTTCAACTATCTTGTGTACCTAGCTGTTAAGCATGCTCTGTCTAGTAGGGCAGCCTTGCTCTAAATATGTAACATCATTTGTTTTTCTACAAGTCATATTATTTTACTGAGCATAATGATCTTCATGTCTGAGAATGATAAAACTAAAATGAGTTCTAAAAATAATCAGTACCTAGAACAATTGTAAGCATACTTCACAATACTGCTTTTGAATAGTACAGTTTTGGCAGTGAGTTGTTAAATGAAAATTATGAGAATTGTGGTCTAAACCATCGGCAAAAATGAGATTAGAAAAGCTGGGACAGGGCTATGGGGAACGGAGGGGAGAGGAGGTATAAAATATGTCAGCTTTCATTGCATGAGCACCATCTTGTTTTATAGAGTGTTTTGTTTTTAAGGTCCTTTGTAGATATGTCTGACTGGAATAAGTCGACTATTTTTGTTTACTATTATGTGTAGAGAATAATATCAGAAAAGAGGCTATCTGATTAGAAGAGTAACTGTCTTGTGACTGCATCTCAGTTGACACCAGAAACAACAGATGAAGTAAGTAAACTCTGCTCTTTAAAGTCCCCAAGTCTGATCTTTTTAGGGACATTTCAGAATGCATTGTTTTTAGATAATGTCCACTGGCACAGACATAAAGAAAAAAGCTTTAAAGTTTCATTTAACTGAAATGCAGAAAATTCCTACCCAGCTGTCTCAGAACACACTAGCAATTTACAAAACAGGTCTAAAAAACAAAATGTAAAATAAAGCTGGTTCAACACAACTGAAACATCACCAACCCAGTGACAATGTTGCATATCTAAATAAAATAAAGACTAAACTATAACCACATTACTTTAGAAACTGGGTTAAAAGAGGATATCAAAACATTGTCTTCATTCTACTCACCAGAGAGATATTGTACAAATTGGAATGAAACTGCTTCTGCTGTCAGCAAGAGTTCTCACATGCTTTGCATTCTAAATTTCTCCTAAAGTAATTTAATAAAACTTGGCTCAAATTGAATTGGAAAATGCAAAGTGATCTGAAGAAAGTATGAAGATTAAATGAGGGAAATAAATGAGGGGAGTATGTAAAGAAACAAACAAACAAAATGAAGTCACAGAAGTCATCAAAAGGTTAGCAGTGCTCAAATAATGTAAAAATGTTTAACCTACTATTTAAACAGAAATCATTTCATTTGCTAACGTATATACAAATCACAGAATCAAACTGGAGCCCAAATAGAAGTTGACTGCCAAGTATTAAAACATAAAATACTTAGAGAAAGTAAAGCCAAGCTGTTCAGTCCCAGGAAGCAACAGCTGGCTAACTGGAGAAGTTTCTTTTCTATGTTGGTATTTATAATCATCACAACAACAGAATCATTGGAATAATTTAGGAAGCAAAACTTAGCAAATGATTGGAATTCAAGTATACCTGAAGAAAAACTAGGGCATAGTGCCATCTACATATGAAAAATTGATTGTATTACTTAACAGCACAGTTTTCAATCATGTTAATGTCAGTTGTCAAGCCTCTGATTTTTGATCATGTGACCACAGGGATGCTGCAATAGTTGTGTGAAAAATAAGCATAAGTCATTTTTTTTAGTGCCATTGTAGCTTTGAACAGTCACTAAATGAATGGTGTAAGTTGAGGACTACCTGTGACTATTCAAAAAGGTCTAATTGAAATATAGTATGGCTGTGGGAAGAGAGAAGCAATGTATCTTTCTCCAATATTGGGTACATATATAACAGCTACTAAACAGCCTCAGAGGCATTTGAATGTTCACTGCAGTACAATCTGGCCATAAAGTAAAAAATCTTTAATACATAGCTATATGGCTGGTTTTTAAGGCCAATCTAGGCAAAATTGCCAAATATTTTTTCTCACTTTATTATATATCTTTTCTAGAATTGTCAAAATAATGTTCAAAACTAGCTAAGCTAAAGCAAAATGTATTTGTATTCAGCTTCAAAAATATAAATATACATTCAATAAACTCCCTTTTTAGAACCCTGTAGTCCCTTAATTGTAGGGGTAGAGTCGGTGTGACTGGATGGAGCTGATGGATATTTACTGGATGGATGCCTATGTGGAGTTTACAGCAGATATTTTTCTCTTTGTGTCCTAAGACAGAAATGTCTGCCACTACCAGGATTGAACTTTCAACCTTTGGAGTGGGAGGTGAGCATATTTACCTCTAAGCTACCACACTGCTCATAAATAGACAATGAAGTTATATAATTGATAAAAGCTACTCAACAATTGATCTTGTCTGATTTTCAACAGATATATTGCATTTATTTTTCCTATTTAGAGAAAAAGTTATTGTTATATACAACTTTATAGCAATGATGAATGCTAATCTTATTGTTGCTCATCAATATATTCAATATAAAAGCCTTCACAATTAGATGTCCTAGTGGCTCATGGGATTCTAATGGCTCATTATCAGACTGATTATTTTTCTAATTAAACTGACTCAAGTCTTGGCAGCAAAATACAATAGTCACAAACTTTTCAGTACTTTCCCACCAATTAAAAAATCCTATTAATAAAACTAGGTTAAGTCTCCTATGAAGAGAAGGACTAAGATGAGCATGTGCTTTAGTGTATATTGAAAAGTAGATATTTGCTTTATTGCCATGATATACTGACAGACTGCAGGATAGGATATTTGCTAGTCAATATTACAAAGAGAGAATTGTTTGTAGGGATCAGAATTGTTATTTTTTTTCCCCTGTAGTTCTTTCTGGGAATGGATTTTCATCCTCAGTAGCTCTTTAGGAGACATACGTTAACAGAAATATAGTCCAGTAATCTTTTTCCTTTTCCCAAAAAGAAATCCAATTAACCTGTAATAAATACATGAAATGGTCAGTATTATTAGATTCTCGTCCCACACTCATAGCAAAAAAGACCTCCCACCTTCATAACAGTGGGGGGCCTTTCTAGAGATGGTTACCCTTTGCAGAACTTTCTAGGACCAATCATATAACTAGAATTTTCATGTTCAGCTATCCTATTTATTCTCCAGCCATAAATCTGCCAGAAAATAAATATGTCTCTACTGGGTTTAAACCAAATTGCATATCTCTAATCCCAGGTAAGCCTTAGAAAAACTGACTTTTGCCACAAACCTTGTGATTTTTCTTCACAGCATTTATACCAAACCATACTATGTTTTTTTTTTAATTTGGATTAGCAATCAATCTCCAGGTTTCATCTGATTGAAGAATCCATCTCCTGTATCAGTTCCTCCTTTAATAACACCAGAAACAATACTTGATGATGGGAATTGTGCTTAACGTTATAAGCTTTCCTACTCCTTCTATAGTAGTCTCTTTGGTGGTCTGCAAATTTTCTGCCTTTGCCCACTTCAGTGAAATTCCTAAGGAAAAATATAAGAAGAAACTTTCTTCCCACTAAGCTTTGCTAGATTGGGAAGAGTGGGAAGTCAGGGGCACCAGAACAATGAAAAAAAAAAAATAACCAGTACAGTCCTCTCCATGTCCAACAAAAATGTCAGCTCAGGAAACATTAATAAAGGGCATTCAAAGGCTTTCTCAAGGACCCTGAGAATGAAATGGAAAAACAAAGTTCTTTCACAGGATAGAAAAAAATAAAAATTATAGGGCAAAATTATTAGGGCAATTTTATTTAGAAAGAGATCTGAGATACATTATTTTATCTTTTTTGTCAGTGAAGAATCACTGCTCATAGCCAGAGATCCTGACTCCTGAAGAACAGAATGATTTTTTGGAAGGGTGGGTGAGATAGGGGCTAGAATTGTCCAGCAAAAATTGAGATCTAAAAGATCTCCAAAAGATATAAAAGTTGATAAAAGTGCTGTTTTAATTCACCAACCTTGACTTAATATAATCTTCATTCTGCTCTAGACTCATCCATGAATCGCAACAATTATTCCCTTTTATACTATTGCAGTAGTATACAAATAGGGTAAATAAATTAGAGAATAAAAAATTAATTTATAGACATTAAATCCTCCCCCCCCCCCAATATAATTTGATGTATACTCTACTCCAGTGGTTCTTAACCTGGGCAATATCGCCCCCAAAGGGGCAATTTTGTTTTTCAGGGGGCGATGGAATGAAAAGGGGCAATGTGGGGGTGAAGGAACGTAAGGGGGGCGATATGGGGGCGATGGAGCAAGATATATTGGGAGAGAGAGAGAGAGGGAGGGAGATCTATATTGGTAGGTAGGTAGGTAGGTAGACAAAAAGACAGACAGGTAGGTAGATAGGCAGGAAGGCAGGAAGGCAAACAGGCAGACCTTTTGGATGGATGGATGGACGGACGGACGGACAGACAGAAAGAATACGAGAGCTGCAGCACTTTGGGAAAGTGGTGGCAGAGGCTTTTCCCAACATGCTGCCGCATTTGAGGTGCCGGTTCAGGTGTGGTACAACAGTCAATGGGATGAGCCTGCAGGGCCGGCACCTCGAATGCCCCCCTGCCGCCTCTTAGCGTCCCCAAGGGAGCCGGCAGAGGGGTGCTAAGAGGTGATGGGGGCATTCGAGGTGCCGGCCAGCCCTGCAGGTTCACCCATTGACTAGCACTGCTCCGGAGCCAGCGCCTCCAATGCGGAAGCAGTGGAATGTTACGTGCCGCTGCCAGCGTGCCGCCACCTCTTAGCCCTCGGCTGGCCCCTTGGGGACGCTAAGAGGCTGCAGGGGTGGTTATGTTGGGGAGGGGCGATGACAACTTCCTCAATGGCTCAAGGGGGTGATTCTTTCAAAAAGGTTAAGAACCACTGCTCTACTCCACTATAGTATATACTCCACTACAGTATCACTGAGCTGTTTTTAGCTTTGATACTGAAAATTGCAACCTTGTCATTAAAAAAAGCTAATATTGCCATACACAGAATAGATAAAAAGCTTCTCTGTGAAGTTTTGATTTGTATTATGTCTGTTACTTTTTTTCTATTGGTTATTTTCATGTAAGCATTTAATTTATTATTAATCCTTATATCAGCCTACTGTATTAAGCAGCAAACTTCACATTTTGACCAATTTAATACTTTTGAGAAGCTCCCATAAACAAGAGTACTATTGCTTCTTCTGGTTTGTACAGCATTGAGGTTCTATACTCCTTATCTTGAAAGAAGCACCTATAATTATTAAGGCTTCTAGCAACTGATGGAACTATCTTCCCAGCACCAAGAGACAGTAAATAAACTGCTTGTTGACTTTCCAGAATTTCAGCAACTATATCTTACTAGTGGGGAGGGGGAGATGAACAATCTAATGGGATATATCCTCAGTTTATCTGTGCTATCATCAGTAATGAATGAACCTCTTGACCAGTTAAACTACATGAAATGGATCACTGTTTTCTTGCTGTTCAGGGCAGAGGGAAACCGGAAACACTTATCTGACCTTCTGTAAGGGGAAACAGTAGAATGCATTCCCAATATAACAACTGCTGCAAATACTCAAACATTTTGGGGAACTGACAATGATGTCTCTTAATCTTGGAAGATACTTAACAAAATAACAGATAACAGAGTTGGAACAGATCTTGAAGGCCTTCTGGTCCAACCCCCTACTCAGGCAGAACGCTACATGTGAGGCAAATGGTTGTTCAATGTTTTCTTTAAAACCTTCAGTTTTGGAACACCCATAACTTCTGGAGGCAAGTATTTATTTATTTATTTATTTATTTATTTATTTATATGCCGCCCTATCTCCTGAGGGACTCAGGGCGGCTTATAATTAAAACAGTTCCAATACAATTAAACAAATGTTAATGAAGTCGAGGCCTCAATGCTGGTTAGGGCAATTTGAAATATGTTCAAAACCCTCTCCTGTTCTCCCTCAGTCAGGGTAGGCTTGTTGGAATAGCCAAGTTTTAACTCACGGCGGAAGGAGCGGAGGTCGGGGGCCGTCTGGAGCCTCAGGGGAAGTTGATTCCATAAGGTGGGTGCTCCCACTGAGAAGGCCCTACTCCTGGGGGTGGCCAGTCAACATTGTTGTGCCAATGGCACCTGGAGAAGGCCCTCTCTATGGGAGCACATGGAAAGTTGGGAGGTTGTTATTGGCAGTAGGGTCTCCCGCATGTATCCTGGTCCAATGCCATAAAGGGTTTTATAGATCAATGCCAGCACCTTGAATCTCACTCAGAGGGCAACTGGTAACCAGTGCAGCTCGCGCAGGAGGGGTGTAATATGGGAGTATCGGGAGCCTCCCATCACAACATGCGCTGCTGCATTCTGGACCAGTTGAAGCCTCTGAATGGTCTTCAAGGGCAACCCCATGTAAAGAGCATTGCAGTAGTCTAGATGGGAGATAATGAGTGCATGAGTGACTGTACGCAGGGCATCTCGGTCCAGGTAGGGGCACAGCTGGTGCACCAGACGCATCTGGGCGAATACCCCCCTGGTCACGGTCCCCACGGTCTTCCAGGTTGAGTTGCGTATCCAGAAGGACACCTAAGTTGCGTGCTCTGTCTATGGGGGGGTAACACCTCTCCCCCCACAGTTAGTGGTGGAATCTCCTGGACTATTCGAGATGTCGGTATGTACAGCCACTCGGTCTTAGCCGGGTTCAGCCGAAGTTTGTTCCTCCCCATCCAGACCTGCACTGCCTCCAGACATCGAGACAGCATGTTGAGGGCGTCACTGGGTTGATTAGGGGTGGAAATGAAGAGTTGGGTATCATCAGCATATTGATGATATTTCACCCCAAAACCATGGATGATCTCACCTAGCGGTTCATGTAGATGTTGAACAAAAGGGGCGAGAGGACCGACCCTGGGGCACCCCACAAAGAAGGGACCTCAGGGTCGACCTCTGCCCCCCTGCCAATACCACCTGCATATGGCCCGAGAGGTAAGAGGAGAACCACCGTAAGACAGTGCCTCCCACTCCCAACCCCTCGAGGTGTCGCAGTAAGATACCATGGTCGATGGTATCGAAAGCCGCTGAGAGATCTAGCAGGACCAGGACAGAGGAATAACCCCTGTCCCGGGCCCTCCAGAGATCATCTACCAGTGCGACCAACGCCGTCTCCGTGCTATGTCTGGGTCTGAAGCCCGATTGGTACAGGTCCAGGTAGTCAGTTTCCTCCAGGAACAGTGGGAGCTGTTGGGCCGCCACACTCTCAACAACCTTTGCGATAAAGTGAAGGTTGGAGACTGGACGAAAGTTGTTCAAATTAGCTGGGTCTGGAGCAGGTTTCTTGAGGAGGGGTTTCATCACCACCTCTTTTAAGGCAGCGGGAAAGGAACCCTCACTCAAAGAGGAGTTGATTATTGCCTGGAGCCAGCCTCGTGTTACTTCCCGGGCAGCATAAACCAGCCAGGAAGGACATGGGTCCAATAAACATGTGGCAGCACTCAGCTTCCCCATGATCCTGTCCACTTTTGGAGTCACAGGATCGAATTCTTCCCAGATGGTATTTCTAAGACCAGTCATCAAATCTCCGCCAGACTCTGCCCAGTCGGAGTCCAAGCTTGTCCGGATCTGAGCAATCTTGTCCGTCAGATGTTGACTAAATTCCTCAGTGCGTCCCTGTAGTGGATCCCCCCTCCCTCTGAATCAGGACGGAGCGGGAGATCCTAAACAGGGCAGCTGGGCGATTGTCTGCAGATGCAACGAGAGCGGAGAAGTATGAACGTTTCACCGCTTTCACTGCAGCAAGATAGGATCTAAAATAAGATCTTAACTGCGCTCGGTCAGATTCAGATCTGCTGGATCTCCAACAGCTCTCTAGGCCTCTTTTCTGCCGCTTCATTTCTCGAAGCTTCTCAGAGAACCAAGGAGCTAACCAGGATCCACAGTGGGTCAGAGGCCGCAAAGGGACAACTCGGTCTAGTGCCCCGGCGGCAGTTGTTTGCCAGGCGTCTACTAGGGCATCCACCGAGTTGCTGGCTAAGGAGGCTGGAATTGACCCAAGCACCACCTGGAATTTTTCAGGGTCCGTTAGGCGCCTGGGGCAGAACTATTTTCTTGGTTCCTCTTCCCAGTGATGGGGAGTGGCATATTGGAAGGCCAGCTGAAAGAGGAAACGATCTGTCCATGGCAGGGGTTGTGTAATAGGAGATCCCCTTCCCATTTATCCACTGTCTCGAGACAAAAACAAGATCAAGCATGTGTCCCCCCCTCGTGAGTCGGTCCCTGTATTACCTGGGTCAGGTCCATGGTCGCCATGGAGGCCATGAACTCCTGCGCCATCCCCAGTGTCCTTCCCAGAGAAGGCAGGTTGAAGTCCCACAATACAATAAGTCTGGGGATCTCAACCACCACCCCTGAGAGGACATCCAGCAGCACAGGCAGGGCTGCTGCCATGCAGCTGGGAGATAGGTACACTAGCAGCAGGCCCAACTGACCTTCAGGGCCCAGTCTCAAGAGGAGAGACTCACAGCTGCCTATCTGCGCGACAGTGGTCTCCCTTGGACTTAAGGCCTCCCTGATGACAATCGCCACTCCTCCGCCTCTACCCTGGGCTCGAGGTTGGTGTATTACACGGAAACCTGGTGTGCATATATCTACTAGAGGGATCCCACCCTCTGGGCCCAATCAAGTTTCTGTGATGCAAGCCAGGTCCGCGTTTTCCTCCTCGATCAAATCCCGGATGAGGGGGGCCTTATTAACTATGGACCTGGCATTTAAATAGACCAACCTGAGTCCAGGGGGTCGGTTCTCCAAGCCCCCAGGAATGCGAGAATGAACCAATGGGTCGGTGCGCACCACCGCTTGAAGATAGCAGGGGCACGCACCCAAAAATCTATATGGCCCGCCGTTCCTTCCTCTACTGCCATTCCCCACCACCGTGGGGATTACTCCCCCACCCCTCCCCCCAGTACCCCAGAGAGCCCCAACCCCACCACCCCCTCGCCGTGATCCATTCCCAACCCGGACTGAGGAGATCCCAGTGGTGTTACCTTTAATTTCAATTGGGTTTGATCATCCCTCCTCTTCCCTAACCCTCTTAAGTAATGGTCTAAGAATTTAATTAATGAGGTCTTGGAATTCTTCTTATTACATTTCCTCAGATTCCGCCCCACACCTACGCCATGCCACCTCTCTGGATTCCAAAATCCGTCCTCGAGGTAGTTTAAAGAGAGTTTAGTGGGCCATGTCCAGGATAATGGTGTATCCCTTAAGGCCCGTAATTCTGTCTCCAGATAAATCCGCATACAGTATTAGATCTTTTCTTAATGAGGGAAAATGGTCTATAGATGGAAATGTCCAGTTGGTAATAGTTTGTCTCAGCATGGTTCTAACCAAATTGGATGGTCTGGCTCTAGCTACCTTCTCACGGCTGTTTAGGAGGTTGTTGAGAAAGTTTTTAGGACTAGCCACTACATTCTTGCCATTCGCGGCACTCCAATGATTGTTAAGCCAGATGATGTTAAGGCAGGTGTCTTTGTCAATCAGCAGGAACAGTGTGTACAATCCAGTTGTGTTATTATCATAATGGTTGAGTGTGTTAACAAGTTCCTTGATGTAAGTCCAGCTGGGATTGAACAGAGGGGGAGGGGGAAGGGCCCTACAACAAGTATCAGACAACCAGGATCCCGAGTGGATGGGGGGAAAAGTTACCCAGCCATCTATGTTCATAGTAAAAAAGGACCCAGATCTATAGGTTAGCTGTGGTTCTCCCCATGATGTTAAAAACGTCCAGGGTCGGGAATCTGTGTGGAAAAATGGCGGTTTGTTTAAGAAGGGAGAAAGAGAGGCAGAAATTAGAGGACAGCACCAGATAGACCAGTTGCAGTTATCCATGGCAGCGGTAATTAAAAAACCAATAGTGGTTTCGGGTCCATCCCTAAACTTCTGAGCGCAATTCCAGTTGCCACCCGGGCTATAGTTTAGTATCTCTGTCATCGCTGTGACCACAGAAAATGCTATCACATAATGCAGGACCCCAATCATTGGAGACGCAGCCATTAAAGCCACCAGAACTATTTGGGCTGAGGCCACCAACGTTGCAAAAGGCTTCAAGGCCATTGGGCCAAAAACACTGGTGTCATTGAGGTCAGGGCCATCCAGGATACTGGAGCCACCAAAACCGCCGAAGCTGTTGAAGCCACTGGGATATATATCCCCGTCCCTGTCTCCACCCAAGCAACTCTGACGGCCCATATTGGATCGCCGATAGGATCTGCGACTCCCCCCAGCGGGGTCTGGCCTAGACGGTATCGTCTGAAGCCCCACGACCTCCACTACCAGCTGCCGAGGTCACCGGAATATAACTATCCCTCTCATCGTCACACCAGCAGGTCCAACGGCTGTATCAGAGCACCGGTTGGGATCCGCTGCTCCCTCCGGTGGGGCCCGGTCCAGGAGGTGCTGTTCGAGTCCCCACGACCTCCACCGCTAGTCATTGAAGCCGTTGGGACCTTTCTTTCTTTCTTTTCTTTTATTGGACTTATATGCCGCCCCATCTCTGAAGACTCGGGGTGGCTCACAGATTAAAACATATAAATACAATAAATAATTAAAAAGAAATTAAATCACTAAAGCCCAATAAAACCCAAATTAAAATTTAAAACTATCCCACACCCCCCGGCAAGGTGATCACAGCCCGACTTGGTCAAATAGCCAGGTCTTCAAATCACGGCGGAAGGTGCGGAGGTCAGGGGCCAGGCGGAGGTCCAGAGACAGTTGATTCCATAAGTCGGGGGCCGCCACAGAGTAGGCGCGCCGCCGGGGGACCACCAGCCGACATTGGCTTGCCGACGGGACCCCAAGGAGCCCCTGCCTGTGTGCCCGTACAGGGCGGTTGGTTCTCAATATCGGTAGGAGGCGCTCCCTTAAATACTGTGGACCCATGTCGTGTAGGACTTTGAATGTTAAAACCAAAACCTTGAACCTCCCCCGGAGTGCAACCGCAACCAATGCAAGCCGCGCAGGAGGGGGTAATATGGGAGAACGGGTAACTCCCATCACAACCCAGCGCAGCATTCTGCACCAGCTGCAACCTCGGATGGTGTGCAAGGGCAGTCCTAAATAGAGGGCATTGCAGTAGTCGAATCGCGAGGTAACAAGGGCATGAGTGACTGTACACAGAGCATCTCGGTCCAGGAACAGGCGAAGCTGGCGAACCAGCCGGACCTGGGCAAAGGCCCCCCCTGGTGACGGCCCCCACCTGCTCCTCCAACTGGAGCCGTGCGTCCAGGAGGACCCCCAGGTTCCGTGCCCTATCCACAGGGGGCAACACCACTCCCCCTATGGTCAACCTTGACTGGACCGAGATGCCGGTATGTACAGCCACTCAGTCTTGGCCGGGTTGAGCTGAAGCATGTTTCCGTCCATCCAGATCCGTACCGCATCCAGACAGCGAGTCATCACGGAGAGGGGATCACTGATTTGGTTTGGGGTGGAGATGTATAACTGGGTATCATCAGCATACTGGTGATACCTCACCCCAAAACCACGAATGATCTCACCCAGCGGTTTGATGTAGATATTAAATAGAAGGGGGGAGAGGACCGACCCCTGAGGGACCCCACAAGTGAGCGCCCTCAGGGCCGACCTCTGTCCCCCTGTCAGCACCGATTGCGACCACCCTGAAAGGTAGGAGGAGAGCCACTGAAGCACCGTGCCCCCCACTCCCAACCCCGAGGCCGCAAAAGGATACCATGGTCGATGGTATCGAAAGCCGCTGAGAGGTCTAATAGGACCAGGACAGAGGAGAAACGCCTGTCCCGGGCCCTCCAGAGATCATCCATCAGTGCGACCAATGCCATCTCCATGCTGAAACCAGGCCGGAAGCCCGATTGGCACAGTTCTAGGTAGTCTGCTTCATCCAGGAAAAGTGGAAACTGTTGAGCCACCACACTCTCAACAACCTTCACCAAAAAATGAAGGTTGGAGCCTGGACGAAAGTTGTCTAACATGGTCGGGTCCAGGGCAGGCTTCTTCAGGAGGGGCCTCACCACCACCTCTTTCAAGGCGGAGGGAAAAACACCCTCCTTTAACGAAGCGTTGACCACTGCCCAGAGCCAACCGCAGGTGACCTCCCTGGCGGCATATGCCAACCAGGAGGGGCACGGGTCCAACAAACATGTGGTGGAACTCGGACGCCGCATAATCCTGTCCACTTCATCCTTGGAAACAGGGTCGAACTCAGCCCAGATCACATCGGCCAAACTGCTTGCACCACGATCCTCAGACCCCTGCAAGGTGGAGCACAACCCGCCCCGAATCCGCGCGATCTTATCTGACAGATATTGACCAAATTCCTCAGCCTCCCTCGAGAGGGTCCACCACCTCCCTCAAATGTAAGAGGGAGCGGTGGCCCTAAACAGGGCGGCTGGGGTTATCTGCAGATGCTATGAGGGTGGAGAGATAAGACCTTCTCGCCATCCCCACAGCTACCACGTAAGTCCTAATATGGGCTCTTAACTGGGTTCGATCGGCTTGGGAGCGGGTGGCCCTCCACCTGCTCTCTAAACCCCTCCGACGGCGCTTCATCTCTCGGAGCTCCTCAGTATACCAAGGAGCCACCTAAACTGCTGTTCCCATCACTGCACCAGTAAGCCTAACGGTCCGTATCAACTTATCTATGAGGATCCGCGGTTTTCTCTAGTGGGGATCGGTCTGGATGGCATTGACCGAGTCCCTGCATTTTCCACCACCTGCCCTTGGGTCAGGAAGATGTAAATGTTCCTCGAGCCTCCCCCAGGACAAAGACCAAATTTTCCCTCCTGTGGAGCTCTAGATATGTGCAGCCATCTTGTTGAGCACGCGCAGGAGAAGTTTTTCATTAATTAATCATTACACTGATTAATTGTTTTAACTGTCAGGAAATTACTCCTTAGTTCTAGGTTGCTTGCCTCCTTGATTAGTTTCCACCCATTGCTTCTTGTCCTGCCTTCAGGTGCTTCAGTAACCCTCTTCTTTGTGGCAACCCCTGAGACACCAGAACATTGTTATTATGTCATCCCTAGTTCTTCTTTTAAGGAAAGCGGTAGCTCAGTGGCTAAGACCCTTGTCGATCAGAAAGGTCGGCAGTTCAGTGGTTCAAATCCCTAGCACTGTGTAACAGAGTGAGCTCCTGTTACTTGTCCCAGCTTCTGCCAACCTAGCAGTTTGAAACCATGTAAAAATGCAAGTAGAAAAATAAGGACCACTGTGGTGGGAAGGTAACAGTGTTCTGTGCGCTTTCAGTGTTTAATCATGCCAGCCACATGACCACAGAGACATCTTCAGACAGTGCTGGCTCTTTGGTTTTGTAACGGAGATGAGCACCGCCCCTTAGAACCGGAAACTACTAGTACATATGTGCAGGGGGAACCTTTACCTTTACCTTAGTTCTTCTTTTCATGATAGTGTGTGATAATATAAACTCTGACATATTTTTAAATGTTCCTTTTATATGGATGGGGGAAATGTTTCAATATTTAAGTGGGACTGGCAAGATAGATAGGTCTGTAATCAAGATACCTGCAGATATTATAGTGTAGGGAATTTCTAATGAGATGTGAATAGCCTGCTGGTTTATTTGCAATCATCTAAGCCATTGAAGAACAGAAGCAATTAATTGTCACTGGAAAAGTGGCAATGAACATGTATTGGCTTAACATTCTATGTATCCACTTAACCTAATGCTTCGATATCTATTTAGTAAGACAGTTCTGCTCTGGGTGAGGAGTAATTGGAGAAAAAGAGGTTAGAAAACAAAGCTATATGAAAGTGCCTGGCTAGAGAAAAGAGTTCTAAGGAAAGAAGGAAAGTAGTTCAGGTTTCTTTTCTGTGAGAGACTTTGTTCAAATGTTTAAAAAAGAAAGTATAATGTAGTGAAGCATAACTGAATAAATTTTATTCTCTCCATGCTTTATACCACCTTTTTGATAGAATTGCACAGTTCTGAAGCTAGAAAGTTTTCACCCACATTTTTCTATTTCCTATCTGCATTTTATTCTAGAGATTCTAAGAAATAAGAAAACACAGATGTGTACCTCTTGTGTGTGACAGTCCTTTTGAACCTAATGCCATTACGGCTGCAAATTATGTAACTGTACACAGACAGAGCTACAGAATTGATCCAGCAAATATACAGATGATGTTATTTTAAATATCCCTTATAATAGCCAAAAAAGTTTGTCCTGTTCTCATTATCAGACTAAAAACAAGCATGGTAGAAAAGTATATTTTCTGTATTTCTAAAAAGTATTAAAGGCAAAGCTTATTCACACACGCAGATAGTTTTCAGGTAAACCCATACATTAAGAAGGGTTGGGTGGAATACCTCAAAACTTATTTTTAATACAATGACTTCTTACATATACTGAGTAATAGAGGAAAATAGGAATTTGTACCTCTATGACATGCAAAGGGCCACAAATTCCTATCCTTAAATTACAGAAAATTAATAAATAATTAATAAATTGGCTGGGTTCATCAGTCGTATAAATATAATATAACGTGTTTATTTTCAGCTCAGTGTGATACATGGACTCTATCACTATGATTTACAAATCTACAAATTGTAGAGCAATCATGAATCAGCAAATATTAACCCAGTTGCATGGGGGGGGGAATTATTTAGAAATATGTCCCATTTATACTATTTAATGATAATGAAGGATGTCCTCGAAATAATGATCCATTGCACACAACTTCAACTGTTGCAGTTTAAGAGATACCCATGAAACAGAAGGTGAAAGAAGCTAATTGAAACAGGCATCATTTTTCAATAAGAACTCTTCATGTTCACAGTTAACTGTTTCAATTGAACTTCCATCTACCAAAACTAAAATGTACATACTACATTTAAAAATGGCTACTGGTGACTTTAAAGTGCTGATCATGTTCAGGCTTGACTTAAATGGAGAACAATGAAATAGCTCTGAGCATGTCATTGTTCTGCACAACATTTTAAGAATAAATAGGCTTGACCATATAACTTGTCGCTCCAAATATGAGGTCATCCAATAAAGCTGCTGCAGGTCCCTAGACTCAGCATCAGTTAGCCTGAGTAGAATCCTAATCTGTGCTGTGTAGCAACTTTTGCAATGCAACCTGCATGTTTATATACATGTTGATCTCTTGACATTTGGTAAAAAGAAATTCTATTCACAATAAAAAAGTCACAGCTTGAGACAGACTTAATGCAGCCTATTCACTCATTGCTGCCAAGAGAAAGAGTAACATAAAGAAAGTATGTTAGTGTTAGGACTGATTTTGTTCATCAGGTTATCGAGTACTGTGCAAAAAAAATAGGGCCATAACTTTAAATAAGTCTCTGAGTATGACAGATTAATTATAGCAGCTGTGGAGCAGTGCCAGTGCAAGATTGCAAAACATGTGGCTCACAAACATGAACATTATTTCTTTTCCATCTACACTATTTCATTTTCAATCTTATCCTGCCACTAAGGATTCTGCACTTACAGAATTTCCAATATCTCTACAAGTAAGTGTAGAACAGCAAATAGTTTGTTCTGCTATTAAGATATAACGTTTTTTAAAATCATTTTCAGAATTCAGGAGAGAAGGTAGAATTGCAAGGATAGCTGCAGTTTGAGATGTACTATTGCATGAGCATATGGAATTGTTCTAGACATGATTATCAATCCACCTAGTTTACTCCTGCTCTCTCTGAATTAGCTGTTTGTTTTCAGTGGCTCAGACAAACATCTTCCCTAGTACTGCTCTGCTATTAGAGATGTGTTGAAACTTGAATTTTCTAAAGATTTCTGTTCTTAGAAGAGCACTAGATTAATCACTAGAAAAACCTAAGGAACCAAGCATCCAAATATCAGGCAACAGCACATATTCTGAAATAAATTTCAAATCTCAAAAATACGCCATTTTTTAAAAAATTACATTTATATGCCGCCCTTCTCCGAAGACTCAGGGCGGCTTACAATTTTTTGGGATACAACCCAATGCGCTCAGCAATAGCCTTCATTCCGTTGTATATGCCTGCTTATTACTAAGCGGCATTTTTACAAAGTCAGCTTATTGCCCCCAACAATCTTGGGTCCTCAATTTACCTACCCCGAGAGGATGGAAGGTTGAGTCAACCTTGAGCCTGGTGGGATTCAAGCCTACACTATTTGCAGGCAGCTGGAACTTAAGTGCTAGGCATTTAACAGCCTGCACCACCAAGGCCCCTAAAGATACACTGAATATTTTTTCCTTCAGAAATACTTTTTGCAAATTTCCATAGAGAAACCAGCTGCATAAAAATAGAGTTTTGTCATTCCAAATATTCACATTGTTTTCTTAATAGAATTATTTGCCATTTATTTCTCTTGAATGAAATACATAAATAAACAATTCTAAACAGTAACACTAGTCTATTCATGTTATATTCTCCTAAACATCTATTTTAGCATCTTCCAAATATTGATTAAATCCACCGTTCCCAACTAGCAGAGCTAATGGTATCTTAACAGTTATCATTTCAACACATATGGAAGAGAGAAAGTTGGAGAAGGCTTCTTTAAACAAATTAAACAAGCAATTCAGCAAAATTACCTGTTACAATGCATTTATTCAGAAAATCCTATGGAATCTCAAACTGTAGTTAAAGACCTGCTTCATTATGTAGTCTATTTTATTTTTTAAATCAACTTTGCTTCATCAATTAAATAAAAGCAATCTGGCTTCATCTAACTTTTCCATAAAATAGCTATAATGGATTTAAAAAGTCTACACACTCCAGTTAAAATGCCAAGTTTTTACAATACAAGACCAAGATACTATAAATCAGTTCAGAATTGTTTACATATTTAATATGACGTATAAGCTGTACAATTCAATTAAAACAATCTGAAATTGTTTTGGCAGGAAAAAAGAAAAAATTATGGTTCATAGTTGCATAAATGTGTAAATGCTCTTATAAGAAGGGATGTGGCTTTGTTTAGAGTTAACAAACTACATTCAAAATGATGACTAATAGAGTCAGTAGATACCTGCCACAATTTAAGTGACTCTATTCAGGTCCAAATAAAGTTCAGCAGCTGTTCTAGTAGGATTTTTATGACATTTACTTAGTTGCTTTGTACGGCAAAAGCCAAGGTCAACAAAAAGCTTACAAAGCATTAAAGGAATCTAATTGTTTGAAGATATCAGGCAGCAGAAGGGTATAAAAAATTTCTAGGCATTGGATATATCATGAACATAGTGAAGATAGTCATCAATAAGTGGAAAAAAATTGGCACAACAGAGACATTGCCAAGAACTGAATGTCCCTCCAAAATCAATGAAAAAACAAATCCAAGAGGCTGACGAGATCTATAGCAACATTAAAGAAGCCTCATGAATTTCTGACAAGTATTGATTGTAAATTACATGTGAAAACAATATTCTTTATGTGTGTGGGCTGTAGATAGTGTGGCAAATTAGAAGCCTTTTCTTATAAAGAAAAACATCAAAGCCTGGCTACATTTTAAAATCCTATACATTAAGTCCAAAAAAGTTGGCAAATTTGTTATGGTTTAATGAGACCAAGATGAACTTTTTAGCCATAATTCCACAAAAGCATGTTTGGTACAAAAATAACACTGCACATCACCAAATGTACACTATACCCACAGTGAAGCATAATGGTAAGAGTATTATGCTTTGGGGCTTCTTCAGCTGGAACTGGAGAGATTTAGTCAAGGTGGTGGGAATTATAAACAACTCCAAATATCAGTCAATTTTGGCACAAAACCTTTAGGCTTCTGCTAAAATACTGAAGATGAAGAGGAATGCCACCTTTCACCATGATAATGACCCACAGTATACCTTCAAATCAACAAAAGAATGATTTCACTGGAAGAATATCAAAGTTTTGAAATGGTCCAGGCAGAGCCCAGACCTGAATCCAATTGAAAATCTGTGAGGTGATCTGAAGAGGGGTGTGCATAGGACATGCTCTCACAATCTGACAGATTTGGAATGCTTTTGTAAGGAAGAGTGAGATTCCCAAGGCAAGATGTACTACATAGATAGGCTGGTACCCCACCCCCCCAAAAAATTGAATGCCATGATAAAACCAAAAGGTACTTCAACAAAACAATACAGTTTGTTTTTCAATTTAACTGTACAGTTATAGGCTATATTAAAGATGAAAAAATTCTAAAGTGACTTATCTTGGCCTTAATTTTTTGCATCACAAAAACCTGGCATTTTAACAAGGGCATATAGACTTTTTAAATATGCTGTATGTCATGAATATTTTGTTTCCATTTATGTTACATTGATGCTATATATAGATATTTGTTTCTGATTTGCTTTTTCCCAATATGAAAAAACAAAGGAGAAAGAAACATCAAGATGAATAGTAAAATAATTTTTATTTATTTATTTATTTATTTATTTATTTAGTATCTGTTTTGTTTTTATGATTAATAAAAACAAAAACAGATACTAAAAAAATAAATAAATACATAAATAAATAAAAAAAGCAACTTACCAAAAATGAGGCAGGCAACTTGGCTAGCCAGATACACTGGGGTCCTCCTCAGTCTTCAAGCTTGCTGCAGCAAGGACGGCTGGCCCGGGAGGTGGCACTCAACCAGGCTGGTGGCAGCAGGGGCAGCGGCGGTGGCAGGAGAAGGTAGGCGACCAGTGGGGCTTGCTGCTTTGCCTCCTCACTCACCAATCGGTGGTGGGAAGGCAAGGCAGCAACCATGGCGGGTGAGGGAAGGTGGCGCCAGCCTAGCCAAGATGGCAGCTGCCAGGTGGATGAGGCAGTGGCGGCAGGCCTGGGAGTCAGCACTCAACCGGGGCTGGCAGCAGCGACGGCAGGAGGAGGTAAGGGACCAGCGGGACTTGCTGTTTTGCCTCCTCACTCACCAATTGGTGGTGGGAAGGCAAGGCAGTAACCGTGGTAGATGAGGGAAGGTGGCGCTGGCCTAGCCAAGATGGCAGCTGCTGGGTGGGTGAGGCAATGGCGGCTGGCCCGGGAGTCAGCACTTGACTGGGGCTGGCAGTGGCGGCAGGAGGAGGTAGGGGAGTGGCGGGGCTTGCTGCTTTGCCTCCGGTCCCTTACCTCGCTGCTTTGCCTCCGGTCCCCTACCAATTGGTGGTGGGAAGGCAAAGCAGCAACAATGGTGGGCCATGGGCAAGGGAAGATGGTGGCGGGCAAGGCAGGGAGTGTCAGCAAGGGAGCATGCCAGAAGTCGGCACTCGACCGGGGCTGGCAGCGGCAGATAGGCGACCGGGTCATACTTACCGATCCGTGTCTTTAGAGGCTGGGGGAGGCAGTCCGGGTGGGTGAGGACAGCTCTGCTCTGGAACCCAGGCTGTCAGCTTTCCAGCTGACAAGCTCAGTATCTTTAACCACTGAGTCTTTGCATTCCTCCATATGATGCAATTCTTTTTAAACTATTATCACAGTGATGTTCAGAAAACTAAAGACTGGAGAGAGAAGTTTAAAAGAGCGGGACAGGAGAAGACAACAGCTTCTTTAGCGACCCTCCTGTGATCCAAGTGGTCACAGGGGACGAAGAAGAGCGGCAGGCTCAGGAAGCAGAAATGCAGCGGGAATCTTGGGGTCATCTGATATTTACTCTGACAATAGCATATGTACGCGATTGAGTTTGCAGTTGGGAACCTGATGCATAGCCATGCCTCGCCCCAAAGCGGCTGGTTACTCTGCCTTTGTGGAGCTTCCATCGGCCGATGGAAACGGCCTCATGGCAAGGGGAGTCTGTGTGGGGCACTCCGCGTGTGGCGCTCCTGCAGGCAGCCATGCCATGCCTTTGGGGAGCTTCCATCAGCCGATAGAAATGGCTGGTGACTGCCTTTGGGGACCTTCCATTGGCTGATAGAAATGGCCTCGTGGCGAGGGGAGTACGTGTGGGTGCTCGCCCTGAGGCTGCTTCTACTGGCCGATAGAAGCGGCTGGTGACTCTTCTTTTGGGGAGCTTCCAGCGGCCAATAGAAGTGGCCTTGTGGAGAGGTGAGTGTGCATGGGGCACTCTAGATGGGGCTGTGCGTGGGGGAGGAAATTAAGTCACCCCCGAAAAGACATCCTAGCCGTTTTTTCGGGGCTCAAAAAAAATAGGATCCAGCCTTATTTTATGAGAAACACGGTAATTAAATCACAACAATAGCTGATGCTTGTTAAACCAATTACCAGAACAAATAGACACAGGAAGAAGCCAGATTTCTAACCCACTTTCTTTTCAGGACACAGATTAATCTTTTTCCTTCCAAACAAAGATGAATAGGGAAAATTATCCCATCAATAAACACAGGATTAAACATCACCAAGCACAGGATTAAACTTCCCCCAAAACCAGTTTTAGACCAAAACTCAGAAAGGATATGTAAACTCACATTTGAATGTCAATCTTTTTAGCTAGCCAAGAAGTCTTGCTGAATGTCACTCATCTTGGTTCCTTTCTTGGTACCTTGTCATTAAAATGTTTCTTTCCACTATTCAATTATTTCTTCAAAGTGCTGATCATTGCATGCCGGCTGGAAGTGTATTTCCAGGAGAGTATTTCTTCCCACAGCAGTGTAAAAAGCTTAAAACAACCCTTCCCCTTTAAGAAAGTATCAAGAAAGAAAGAAAATCTCCTTCGGAGAAAGTAAGTATAGGCATACTGCCAAGAATGTAATAAGGGTGGAAAAAAACAAAAGGAGTTTTTTTCTAACTACCGGTTCTCTGAACTACTTAGAAAGTTAACAAGGGGTTCTATAGAACCGGTCAAATCCCACTCCAGGTGAGCAGGAATCATCATTTTATTATTTTATATTGTTAGAACACTTAAAGGTGTAATGTGACTTTCAGAAATATTGTTGGAAATATAGATGCTGCTTGAGACATTAGCATAAATGGTCATTGGTTCTTACTTGATATGTTCTTTCTCTTTGGGTGGAGATAGCATCCAGGATTGGGTTGTCAGTCGCTGCTGCTGATTGGACTGAGTCTGTCAGATCTGTGAGGACACTCCCCTGTTGCTAAGGGTTCCCCAGAAATTGGCGAAGGAATAGTGACAGACTGACATGTTTTCTTGTTATTGTTGTCGTGTTCCCCTGGATTCGGAATGGACCTCCGTCAGGGTGAGGTTCAAGGTTCTAACTTTAACATACAAAAGTCTTCATGACATGGGTCCCTATTATTTAAGGGAGCGACTGTTGCTGACATCAAACACTAACCGCCCTGTGCGATCTCACAGACACGGGCTCCTTGGGGTCCCGTCAGACCGGACAGTGCCGGCTGCGGTCCCCCACGAGGGCCTACTTGTCACGGCCCCTGACTCTGGAACAAACTTCCCTGGAGCTCCGCCGGGCCCTGACCTCCGACTTTCCGTCGCGACCTGAAGACCTGGTTGTTTAATCAAAGGGGCTGTGACCCTGGGGTGGGGTGGTTCTTTTTAGAGTTTTAATGCTGCGATTTTAGTATTAATTCGGCTTGATTTGTTTAATCTGGTTTTATTAAACTTATTGTTGTATAGTTTTTATTTTGTAAGCCGCCCCGAGTCCTTCGGGAGAGGGGGCGGCATATAAGTCGAATAAATAAATAAATAAATAAATAAATAAATAAATAAGGGTGGGTCTGGATGCTATCTCCACCCAAAGAGAAAGGTTGTATCAGGTAAAAACCAATGACCCTTCTCCTTTGTGGTGGAGATAGCATCCAGAATTGGGACATACCAAAGCTGGCTGTCCTACGGGTGGGCCTAGTTCGGTCTAAATCCCCTAGATAAGTTAGACCTTTTGAAGAACTCTCCATCCAAAGGCTGCCTCCAAAGATGCAAAGGAGTCCAGCTTATAATGTTTGATGAATGGAGAAAGTGAAGCCCAAGTTGCTGCCCTGCAAACCTCCTCCAAAGAAGCTTGAGTAGCCCACACCACCATTGTGGCCACACTTCTTGTTGAAAGAGCTGTTATTCTTGGAGGAACCGCAAGACCTTGGGATTGGTAGGCTTTGGAGATGCACAGTCTGATCCACCAACCCACAGTTGTTGGAGTGACTTTGCAACCCATGGTAGAGGGTTGAAAAGATATAAAAAGGGATTCAGACTTCCTGAAGGGAGAAGTTCATTCAAAGTAAATACACAGGGTGCTTCAAACGTCCAGAGTGTGCCACCATTTTTCTAAAGAATGGACAGGTTTTGGACAGAAATCAGGTAAAATCAGTTCCTGGGCCCTGTGGAACCAAGAGTTCACCTTTGGCATGAACAAAGGATCCAAACTCAACACAACTCGTTGGGGTGAAAAATACAAGGGTACTTCCTGACAGATAAGGCAGCCAAGTCCGAAATCCTCCTGGCAGAGGTGATGGCTACCAGAAAGGCCACTTTGCAAGACAAAAATTGCAGAGAAGTAGATCTCAGTGGTTCAAATGGGACCTCAGTCAGCGAATGCAGTACTTTAGAGAGCTCCCATGTTAGGTATCGATGAACCACTGGAGGCCTCAGATTTGTAGCCCCCTTAAGAAATCTGTGGACAGTAGGATGCCTGGATAGGGATTCTAAGCCTCCCAATGAAAGTACAAAAGAGGCCGCCACTGCCGTTGTAACATGTTGGGGGACAAGCCCTTGTCAAGACCTTCTTGAAAAAAGCACGTGGGAGACCAAGGCCTCAGTAGGGTCCATCCCAGATTGTGAGCACCATTCACAGACAGCCCTCCAGGTCACGTTATAGATGCGATTTGTGGAAGGCCTCCTGGAGGCCTGAATGGTTTGTATCGCCTTGGAGGAGTAATGGTCCCGGATCAGAGATCCCCGCACAAGCGGTCAATTGAAGCCACTGGGGTTCCAGATGTAACAAGGATCCCTGGCTGAGTGATGTTCTGTCTGCCGGTATCCTTCAAGGGTAGATCGCAGAGAGGTTTACTAAGTCTGCCAACCCTGGCCATCTGGGCCAATGAGGAGCCTCAAGAATGCGCTCTGCTCTTTCTCCCAATAGTTTTTATATCACCCTTGGAATCAGGGGCATTGGTGGAAAGGCATAGAGGAGTTCCTGTGGCCAAGGGCTACATAAGACATCCATCCCCTCCGCCCCCGGAACCACAGACCTGGAGAAGAATCTCAGCATTGTCCTGAGAAGCGAAGAGGTCTACTGCTGGTCGTCCGAAGTACTGCGACAGCTCCTGAAACAAAGCGGGGTGCAAATGCCACTCTGCATGGTCTATAGTGGCTCTGCTAAGCCAGTCTGCTTCAACACTGGGTACACCCGCAATATGCTCAGCTCTGAGCAAGATATGATGCTTTTCAGACCAGAGGCACAGCTCTTGCATCATGTGTTCCCCCTTCGTGATTTACATGTGCCTTAGTGGTCACATTGCCAGTTAAGACCAGGACGTCCCTGTCTGCAACTATGTTTTGGAATTGCCTCAGAGTCAGGTGGACTGCCCTGAGTTCTAACTAATTGATGTTGTCGTCCAAATGGGCCTGGGACCACTGTGTCTGGACCATCATGAATTGGAGATGAGCTTCTCAGCCATAAAGGCTGGCATCAGTGGTCAGAACCAGCTGGTTAGGCTCCTTGAATTGGTTTTCTAAGGAAAGTGCCCCTGATAGCCACCACCGAAAGGACTAGATGACTTCTGGAAGTATCCTGACTTGGGAATGGGAACAATTCCTGCCTGTCCTTTGATAATGAGGAAGAAACCATTGGAGACCCCTGGCCTGCAAGCATGCCCAGGGGTCTTAAAAGCATAGCCAGGGGTACCCTGCTTTTAGGTTTCATTAGAATAATCAATTCCCTGATATTCTCCTGACGCTCCTGGGACAAGAACACCTTGCATGATATGGTATCTATTACAGCTCCCAGATGGAGTAAGCTGGTGGTGGGAGTGAAATGTCTTTTGGCCTTGTTGACAGAAAAGCCATGCTGCTGTAGCACCTGGATGGTGACCCCCAAGTCCTCTGCTGCTTGAGATGCTGAAGAGGACTGGACCAGGATGTCAACCAGATAACACTGGACTTAGCCCTAATGTGAGCTGCTAGCGCTGCTAATAGCTTCGTGAATGTTCTAGGAGCAGATGAAAGACCAAAGGGCAAAGCCCTGTACTGAAATGTCTGCCATTATAGTAGAATCTGAGGAATTCCTTATGGGCAATATGTGATCTTAACTAGATTAAGGATAGGAGATAGAAAGAACAAAGCTTTCTATGGCTAGGAAGGCCATAGTGGGAAAAAGAAGGACTGCTGTTTAACTGGGAATTCTGTGCGTTTAAAAAGAATTATGACCACAGACAGTGGCTTTCCAGTATAGGCAGTCTCATTTAACAACTGACTGCCTCATTTAACAATCAATATTTTACAATTAGCTTCTGATCTCAAAATTCGCTTATTTTCTTCCATCTGCTTATTACTAACTATTAATAGTTTTAATGTGTCATCCTATTACATAGCCCTAAATTTCAGTTTTTTAATGTTTTGTCCTTAGCATTCTAGTTTAAAGAATTATATAACTTTTACAATTACATATGGTGGGAATGATGGGAAAAATCTGTGCTGGACCCTTGGGAAGGTTACTATTAGTCATGATACAGAGATCAATGGATAAATGGTTAACTTGGTATAAATAATTGCTTATCTTTTTCATCAAATGGCGTAAAATACATTGGATTATTGGTCCCTTGAAAATCAAGAGTTCATCAATGATGGTAAATACTGATGCACTATCTTCTGGATTTACAATTTAATCCATGACACACTTAAATCAAGATAACTGGACTGCAACCAAATTAGGTGAGTTAAAATTAATCTCAAATAATTTCAAATATGAGCATTCTGATGCTTATTGGCCTCAACCAAATTAGGGAAGGAAACAATACCATTTTTACTAACTTGCTCTTCAGAACAGTTTTTCCATCTCACACTGAGCTTTTCTATGCATAATGCACATAATTTTTATTTAAGATTTTAATACGTTTCATATTATGTATATTTATGTAATGCAAACTTGTAAAATTTCTCTGGCATAACTCCATTTTTAAATAATAAACTGTTCCCTTTTATGCATTTTTAAAAAATGTACATTCTTTTTTAAATGTGTCTTTCACAAATAAATAGTTTCTTTTCTCTTGTAGATTTCTGATCAGACGCTAGTAAATTCCAGTCAACATGGCTCTTCATGCCACAGCAAAATTATACCAACAAATTATACAAATTTACAGCCCCCAAAATTCATGGCCCTAGTTAAATCTTTGTAACCCATATCCTCAGTGGAAGACATTAATCTGTTCTTTGTCAAGCCTGTCAGCCCTGTGCTACTAAATTTTGAAAGAATCTATTTGTGCATATTGAAGCATGGTCCAAAGGGCTCTTACTTTGAGGGCAACATGCTCAGAATACATACAAACTTTGTGTTTGTCATTGGTCATGCTGAGCAGGCAGGCCTCTCCTTTCTAATCTCATTAATGTCAGTGTGATGGTGAAACCAACAGCTGTGTCAGAGCAATTGGAAAAATAGATTCAGAACAAAGAGGAAGATCCATCACAACAGGGCTTCTCCCTCTAGATCATAAGCTTAGTTTCAGCAGAATGCATAAATATTTGATTCACTATTTTGTACTCTTATCGCTCTTGTGCTTCTTTTTACCTGCCCTCCCCCCAGCCATCAGAAGGGCTAAATGGGCTCCCCTATTTAACAAGCTGTCAGAGATTAGCTGCTTAATAAAAATGTACCTCCTCAAAAGCCACAGACACCCTGATTCTAATGTATTTATTTTCAAATTGGAAACATGTGATTTCCAGAAAAAATTATATTGTAACATTCCAGCTTTTCTTCCTTAATCATGTGCATATCCTACAGTGATAAAGAGATGCACCACAAATGTTGCGGATGAAAACATCCAAGGAAACAAAAAGTCCAAACCCTCTTGGGGTTGTGGGTCTGCATTTGCATCTAAATGCTGAAAGATAGAAATTGTTCTAAAACATTGGTTTTCATCAAAGTAGAATTGCTGTTGGAGAAAAATATCAGTTGCAACACTCCAAAGCAAATGCAACCTCGGACTCCCTCTAGGATCACTGGTAATTGCCAAATGTAGGCACATTTTGGCTGGTACCCAGGATCTCACTGATGATGAGTTACATACTTGTTTTAGTATGAACTGAGCTTTGCCAAAATGAGCTATTAAAAATAATGAAAACTAATAATGTTAAATTAAGATCCATCTCATCCTGGGAACCCTTTTTTAGAACTATTACCATCTGGCAGATGGTACAGAATAATAAAAACAAGGACAAATAGGCTGAAAAACAGCTTCTATCCCAGGGCAGTAGCTCTTTTGAATTCTGCTGTATAGTGCAGTGTTGGTGTAGTGTCAGGGATTTTCAGTTCAATGTGTGAAGGGTGAAGGATGTGTGTTTGTGTTTATTTTCATGGTCATGGTCATGATATGCACTGAAGATGGTGTTCGATTTCATTGTACGAGGTGCAATGACAATAAAAGTAAAAGTAAAGTAAACTAAAATCCAAGAAGTGGTTGCATGTTTAATAATTACCTCACCCATTATCCTAATCACAGCCTACAATCCCAACTGTGAACCCCTAACTTTTCCATCAGATCACTGGGTATCATTTGTAACTTGAAGGTTGCATTTACATTATAAATGGCACATTGGAACCAAATTCTAAACCCTAATAGGTCAAGTCAGAGAAGAAGCTAAGTTTGAAAAGAAATTTAATTTCATTGACTTCTTCACTTAAATTAACATGAAATATGATTAACATAATTATTATCAAATCATGTATTAAATACATTTCTCCTGTTGCATGTTAAAAATATGATTCATTGGTATATCTTTTTCTAGTGTATTGTTTAAATATATTGCTTAGTTGACTCCCAAAGTAGCAAAAGGTTGCTTTTTGGAGAAAAATAACTGGGGAATATAGCATAAACAAAGTTAATTTTTGAGGTTCTGAGTAATCTCAATTGCTTAACTTTATGGACTTAGACAAGATCTCTATGCATTAATTCAAACTATAAATGCTAGTTCCTTGCCAAACACAGTTTATCTTGCTTGAGGAGGCTAGGTAAATTTTAGGAATCAATAATTGTTTTTTAATCTGATGATAAATTTCAATGAGGCTGTTGTAAAACCAATACATAAAAAGGATACTTTGAATGACTCTTACCACAAAATGGGAGATCAATTATTAATGATTTGGAAGTGATAGGTGGTTTGTGATGGTTGGACTGCAGATTCCACTAGAAAAATCAATGCTTTATGACTCATTTCATTATGGCTTCAGACTGATTCTAAAACAGAAATTACCTTGATTAATGTGATAAATAACTTGCACTTGGAGACAGAGGAAAAAAAGTAGCTGAATGAAAAAACTACTTTAAGTAGTTGAAAAACCCATATTTCTGAAAAACTTAAATACCACTCCATCTAGCATCTAGATTACCTAGCAGGATTGGAAATGAGTGTCATGGTTTTAGAATAATACTTCTGATAGGTACACGAGAGATCATACAGTGGCATTTCTTTTCTATTCAATGGAGCTTCTGTCTTGTTCACCATTTACAATATTGATGGATAATATATCCTCTGGGAAGTCAAAATAGTGTCCCACATCTTTCTTTTACTATGGTTATCCAAAATGAAACAATTCTTGCCTCTTCTCATTGTTTTTGCTGCCTTGATTTTAAAACACTCTGATTATATGGCTTTTAGATCTTAAAATTGTATTACTTTAATCTTACCTTGTACCCCATTTGATGTTCTTTATGATGGCAATATCATCAGTAAATAAATAATTAAATAACTCCTGACAGATGGGTGGGCCTAATAGATAACAATTGTCCTAAAGTAACTATGGTTTTTTTTTAAAAAAATACATGTAGATTTCATAATTTTTGAAATAGCTGATGTAGTAAATAGGACATGGGAATGATTTGTTTAATCTCACAATTCATGTTATCTAATTAACATTTCCAAAACCAATATAATAATATAAATGGGGTTATACTTCAAATAGTAATAGTTCCTTACGTGTTTCAGTTCAATTTATCAATAAACAATATATGCAAAATGCATAAATTATATCAAAGACTTGAAAATAGCATATAGAAATGCATTATATTAAAACCAACACTTGCAGATTGCTTTTATCTGTGTAACTGAAGATCAGTGATGCATTTAGTGAAAAGTAGCAATAACATTTCAGAAAGAAATACAAAATGCAGTTTTAAGTGTATCACCTTTTATCATGAGAAAATGTCCGTATCTTTTGTTTGTTTTTATGCTGTGGATAGTGAAAAAAAATTAACACTGATTCAGTTAAAAACACCATAGACATCAGTTGGTGTGAAATTTTGCATTAATTTATAAGGCTTTCCAAAAGGAAAGAAGAGAAAGAAAACTCCTATTTGCCCTCTAGGATGTTATTTACTGCAGACAATACATTATGAGCTAAATGAGGCTGGGGAACATTTTCATCTGACCTATTTAAAGAAACAATTACTAGAAAGAGGGCAGTGGAAGCCATGGCAAAGAGACGTGGATGAGCAGAGCTCCGTGAAGTCCCATCTATTTCTCCCGCTTGGAGAAGCCCTATAGGGCCAAGTCACCTTGGAGAGATGACAAAGAAAGAGGGGATGCTTTCGAAGTCATGAGGAGAGCACAGTCTCCTTGCTTGACCCAAAGAAAACCCCTTTATCAGGAGGAAGAGAGGATGGCCATTATGGCTGAACCGAAGCTGTGCAGCTGAAAAGGTAGAGAAGGAAAAGATATTGCAACAATGTGTACGATGTGAGTGAGAAATCTCTAATTTTTGCTGTGACATTTTCCCTAAAGCACCCCCTAAGGAGAGTGGGACTCAACTGAAGCGGTAGTAGGGTTTTTCCTGAACCCAAAGAAAAGTGGCAACTAAAAAGAGACAAGATCCCAGGGAAAGAGCGAAGGAGATGTGCCAAGAGTTAATAACAGTGGGGGGGAGGGAATAGGCAGGAGTTGAGGGATAGATATAGAATACCTTTTAAGCCAGGAGTTGTGTGTAGGAGAACTAGTATAGAGGTAGAACCGAGAAATGGGGAAAATATCACTATGCGTATCTCTGTATAACAACATTCAAGTATTAAATAGATTAGAAACTGAAAGATGACCGTATGTATCAATCAATAGTTAGATTATAGAAGCAAAAGATAGAAATTAAAAGGTTAAGAGAATGATTAATCAAATAATGAAAAATTATTATTATTATTATTAATAATAATAATAATGTTATTATAACTATGTTTAATACTGCTATCACTACAGTAATAGATTTGCTATATAACAACACCCAAGCATTAAGTAGATTAGAAATTGAAAGATGATGGCGTGTGTCTATCAATAGCTAGATAATAGAAGCAAAAGTTAGAAAATAAAAGGTTAAGAGAATGAGTAATTAAATACTGAAAAATTATTAATGTGAAAAACAAATATTATTAATATGTTACTATAATGATGATTATTATTGCCATCAACACACTGTTCATGTAGATATTAAGTTTGTTTTTTTCCAATGATATTTGAAAGAGATGGTACCTGGAAAATACACTGTACTTTGTAGGGAAATGGAAATTTATATACAACAATGAAAAGAAAAGATGGAAAGAAAGAGAAATGAAGAGATGGAGAGAGGGAAGTGGAGTGAAGGAGAGGGGAGGAGGGGAGAAAGGTCGAGGGAAGAGGAGAAGGAAGGAGACAGAAGAAGAGGGAAGGAGAGAGGGGAAAGGAGAGAGGGAAGTGGATGGGAGGAAAGGAGTAGAAGAAAGGGAAGGGGAGGAAAGCGGAGCGGACAAGGGAAGGGAGGGAAAGAGATGGAAAGAGATGGACTGTTGATGTAAAATTGAAAATATGATGTATTATAAAGGAAAATGCATAATAAAAACATTTTAAAAAATAAAAATAAAGTAGGAATTGCTAGATTAAGGATCCTCTAGATATTTCTCTTTTATTTAAAATAAAATTAGCAAGCTCTAAACATACCTTAAAAATAAAATAAAAATATAATTGAAATTGGCAGCCCCCCCTTGGTCGAATTAATCTATAAAGTAAAAGTTTTCTGATAGTATTCTCATGGTCTAATTTACTCAGAGCTCTTGGATTTTCTTCTTCTAACAGAGATCTAGCCTTTGTACATATTGCTTGATATATTCCTCACTCTTCTGGACATGTCTGAAAGTCTTTCAAAATCTGATCACCTTTGATATATTTCACACAGAAAGTTACAACAACAAAAATTCTCCAAGTGTTATCATTCGGAGATTGCATTGAAGTGGTGTACAAATGACTGATAGAAAATTGTGCAGCCATACTTAAAGTGTGAGGTCTGGGTTTTGTTTTAAAAACATATTACTTTTAAATGAATAGGAATAAAATAAAGCTCAATGAACCAATAGCCACAATAGTAAATAAAAATCCCAACACAAAGTATTATAGGTTGCAAAATAACCTTTGACACTAAGTTTCGGGAGCAAACTACAGAGTCAAACTCTGGGAACCTGATGAAGAGTTTCAAGGAATATATATTTGGCAAAGCATTACCTATCCCTGACCTTAGACCTTAACTTGATATGGATTATATTTATTTTGGAAAAATCCAGCAGACGCAACTATTTCACATGTGCAAAGTACTTAAGTATCATATGTAATGGAGATTAAAATACAAGATTTGCCAAGAATTTTCACTACCTTTTGCAATAAAAAAAAATCAGTGGAAAATCTGTTCAACCCCATTGCTCCTAAACTATGGATTTTAAATATGGTGCCTATTTAACCATCAAATTCACAAATTTTGAAAAAAAATCTGGATATATTTTGGTTTGTTGGGGTCAACAGCAGTGAAAGATTAAATGAGCCTTGGTGGCTCAGGCTGTAAATGCCTGCTCTTAAGATCCAGCTGTCTACAATTACTGTAGGCTCGAATCCCACCAGGCTCAAGGTTGACTCAGCCTTCCATCCTCTTGGGGTAGGTAAATTGAGGACCCAAGATTGTTGGGGGCAATTAGCTGACCTTGTAAAAATGCCGCTTAGTAATAAGCAGGCATATACAATGGAATGAAGGCTATTGCTGAGCACACTGGGTTGTATCCCAAAAAATTGTAAGCTGCCCTGAGTCTTCGGAGAAGGGCGGCATATAAATGTAATTTTAAAAAATGGAGGGTTTGAATTTGTATATTTTGGGGCACCAATAGAAGCATGAGGGGACACTTCTAATATTAAGAGAAAAAGAATATATTGAATATATGGAAAAGGAATTAATTTTTTTCTTTGAACAAATAAAGAAGAAGAAAATTACAAAATGTGTGGGATGCAGCTAAAGCCTATATAAGAGGACTAACAATAACATATACTGGAAAGAGAAATAGAAAGAAAAGACAGGCACAAAAAGTATTAGAAGAAGAATATAAGAAACTGGAAAAAGAATTACAAAAAAAATCTGCAAAGGAAAGGAATTCAAAATAAAATGACTGACAAAACATAAAATCAAAATAATAGATAAAGAAGAATCAGCACAAAAAATTAAACATACTAAACAGAACTTCTTTGAAAATGCAAATAAGCCAGGAAGGTGGCTGCTGTATAAACTAAAGAGAAAGAAAGAAAAGAAAAGGATGTCAGCTAATGGATGATAAAGGGAGCCTGTGTCTTAGAAATGAAGATAAAAAAGAAACAATACAAAAATATTATAGGGAATTATATAAAGAAGAACAAGTGGAGATAGGAGAGAGAGGAATATTTAAAGAAAATGGAACTATCTAAAGTGTCAGAAGAAACTAAAATGATGTTGGAAGGGAAAATCACAATGATGAAATTAATGAAAGCAATTAAAAGACAAAATAATGGAAAGGCACCAGGGCCGGATGGCCTGCCAGCAGAAATTTATAAAGCCTTACAGGACACTATAAGTGATATATTATTAGAAGTTGTAAATGAAATTCTGACCAAAGCTAAAATACCTAATTCATGGATGGAAGCATGTATCACTCTTATACCAAAAGAGGACACTGACTTACAACAAGTGAAGAATTATAGGCCAATATCATTGTTGAACTCGGACTACAAAATATTTGCATCAGTAATGGCTGAAAGACTGAAGAAATACTTAAACCAATTTATACATCCAGATTTAAATGGTTTTTTTAACCTAAGAGACAAATAAGAGATAACATGAGAATAATCTTAAATACGCTGGAATATTATGAAGCGCATCCAGAGAAGCAGATGGCATTGATATATCTAGATGCACAGAAGGCTTTTGACAATGTGAACTGGCAATTTATGTTGACACAAATGAAAGAAATGGAATTTGGGGACAGATTTATTAATATGATTAAGACTATATATTATAAATAATATGCAAAGGTATTGATTAATGGACAGCTGGCGGAGAAAATTCATATTGAGAAAGGAACAAGACAAGGGTGTCCTTTATCATCATTGTTGTTTATATTAACTATGGAAGTGTTAAATAGAACTGTTAGAAAAGATAAAGAAATAAAAGGGATGGAAATAAGAAAGGAGGTGTACAAATTACAGGCATTTGCAGATGATTTGGTTTTTATATTAGAAGAATCTCTAGGAACAGGACCTAAGTTGATAAATAGAATAGAAGAATATGGGGAAATGGCTGGATTAAAGATAAACAAAGGAAAAACTAAGCAATTGGTAAAAAATAGGACAGAGAAACAGAAAAAAGAACTGATAAAGGGTACAGATATTCAGATTTTTTAAAAAGGTAAATATTTATGAATACAGTTGACAGCGATATATGGAACAATTAAAGAACATTATTATAAATTGAAAACAGAGTTAGAAAATAGGGCAATATGCAGCTTTCATTAACTTGAAGAATTGCGGCGATTAAGATTAACATATTGCCTAAAATGATATATTTGTTTCAAACAATTCCGATAAAGTTAGAGAAAAAATATTTTGAAGATATTAATAAAATGGTTGAAATATATATGGCAAGGGAAGAAAGCATGGATTAATGTTAAAATGTTACAGGATGCTAGAATCAGAGGAGGATTTAGATTACCTAATTGGGAGATATACTATCAGTCCATGGCCTTAACATGGATGAAAGAATGGATATTGCTGAGGAATAAAAGGTTATTAACATTGGAAGGATATGATTTACAAATGGGCTGGCATGCGTTTTTGTGATACAGGAAAGGTAAAACACATGGGTATTTTCAAAGGCATATGGTCAGGGATGCATTATTATGTATATGGGAAAAAACTAGGGAACAGCATTATATTATTATTATTATTATTATTATTATTATTACTACTACTACTACTACTACTACTACTACTAATTGGACTTATATGCCGCCCTCTCTCCCTCAGGACGGCTTACAGTAAAAGTAGAAATACAATAAATTACAATAGATTAAAACCAAAATAGCCAAGTCCAATAAGAATAAAACCCCAATTGAATTTAAACTAACAATAAAACCCCACCCCATTACCCTTCAGTCCAGGCCGGATTGTTGAAACAACCAGGTCTTAAGGTTACAGCGAAAGGAATGGAGGTCAGGGGCCAGGCAGAGCTCCCAGGGGAGTTGATTCCACAGGGTGGGCGCTCCCACAAAGAAGGCCCTACCCCTGGGCACCGCCAGCCAACATTGTCTGGCTGACGGCACCTCAAGGAGGCCCTGCCTGTGGGAGCATACAGGGCGATTGGAAGTTGATGCTGGCAGGAGACGCTCCCGCAAGTACCCTGGACCCAAGCCATATAGGATGTGTATGTTATCACTAACACCTTGAATCTCACCCAGAGGGCAACCGGCAGCCAATGCAGGTCGCGCAGGAGGGGTGTAACATGGGAGTATCGGGATACTCCCATCACAACCCACGCAGCCACATTCTGCACCAGCTGAAGCCTCTGGGTGGTCCACAAGGGCAGTCCCATGTACAGAGCATTACAGTAGTCGATTCAGGAAGTTACAAGTGTGTGAGTAACCGTCCATAGGGCATCTCGGTCCAGATAGGGGCACAATTGATGCACCAGACGAATCTGGGCGAATGCCCCCCTGGTCACAGCTCCCACTTGCTCCTCCAAACTGACCTGTGAATCCAGGAGGACACCCAAATTGCAAACCCTATCCATGCGGGGGCAACACCTCTCCCCCCATGGTCAATAATGGAATGTCCTGGATTATCCGAGATGCCGGTACGTACAGCCACTCAGTCATGGCGGGGTTGAGTCGGAGCCTGTTCCTCCCCATCCAGATCCGTACCATATCCAGACAACAGGACATCACGGAGAGGGCATCACTGCTTTGGTTCAGAGTGGAGATGAACAACTGGGTATAATCTGCATATTGATGATACCTCACCCCAAACCCATGGATGATCTCTCCCAGCGGCTTCATGTAGATGTTGAACAGGAGGGGCGAAAGGACTGAGCCCTGGGGCACCCCACAAGCTAGGGGCCTCGGATTCGACCTCTGCCCCCCTGCCAACACTGATTGCGAATGCCCCGAGAGGTAGGAGGAGAACCACCGCAAAACCCCTGAGGCGTCACAATAGGATACCATGGTCGATGGTATTGAAAGCCACTGAGAGATCTAATAGGACTAGGACAGAGGAAAGTCCCCTGTCCCGAGTCCTCCAGAGATCATCCATCAGTGCGACCAATGCTGTCTCTGTGCTGTAACCCACCCAGAAGTCTGATTGGTGCGGATCTAGGTAATCGGCTTCCTCCAGGAACCCCAAGCTGATGGTCCACCATGCTCTCAGCAATTTTTGCTATAAAGTGAAGGTTGGAGACAGGACGAATGTTGTTCAAAATGGCTGGGTCCAAGACAGGCTTCTTGAGGAGGGGCTTCACCACCACCTCCTTCAAGGCAATGGGAAAGGATCCCTCCCTTAATGAAGCGTTGACCACTGCCTGGAGCCAGCCACGTGTAACCTCCCTGGAGGCATAAACCAACCAGGAGGGACACGGGTCCAATAAACACATGGTGGAACTCAGCCTCCACATGGTCCTGTCCACTTCATCTAAGGACACAGGCTCAAACTCATCCCAGGTGATGACGGCCAGACTCCTTGCAACTCCTTCATCCGACTCCTGCCAGTCGGAGTCCAAGCCTGCCCGAATCTGAGCGATCTTATCCAGCAGACGCTGACTAAACTCCTCGGCCCTTCCCTGCAAAGGGTCCTCCCTCACCCCTGAGACAGGAGGGAATGGGCGATCCTAAACAAGGTGGCTGGGCGATCATCTGTGGATGTGATGAGAGTGGAGAAATATACACGTTTCGCTGCTTCCACCACTACCAGATAAGTCCTCGTATAGGCTCTTAACTGGGCTCGATCAGATTCGGACCGACTGGACCTCCAACTGCTCTCCAGGCCCCTTCTTCGACGCTTCATCTCCCAGAGCTCCATCGAAAACCAAGGAGCTAACCGGGACCTGCGATGAGTTAGGGGCTGCAAGGGGACAACTTGGTTGAGAGCCTCAGAGGCTGCCCATTGCCAGGCATCCACTAAGGTCTCGGCCGGGCTGTGGGTAAGGGAAGTGGGAATCGGCCCAAGCGCTACCTGAAACCCCTCAGGGTCCATCAGGCACCTGGGGCAGAACCATCTAATAGGTTCCACCTCCCAGCAGCATGGGGTGGCCTGCTGGAAGACCAGCCTCAGGAGATAATGAATTATATGAAGATACCAGTCTGGTTATCAACAATGGAAGCACTTGTATATCCAAATGTTTGTAAAATGGGAAGTGTTACTAGATATAAAGATATTTTAAATGAAAAGGATAAGCTCAAAACAAAGCAAGAATTGATAGAACAAGGATTAGAGATACAATGATATTTGTATATGCAGATACAATGAAAAGATACGTATGAAAAAGACATTAAAGACAAAGGGATTAATAAAGAGTTGGCAGAATTGGACAAAATATTAACAGGTATAGCGGATAAATTGATTAAAAGATTATATTGTTATTTATTAGGTGTTAAGTTGGAAGATGAAGAATGATAGCATGGGCAATTTTTTTTGGATATGCTAAAGAATTAGATAAATGGCAGAAGTTATGGGACAGGAATTATTAATTGACAATATTGACAGCATATAAAGAAAATTTGTATGTTTTACAGATGGCACTTAGCATCAGCAAAACTAGCAAAAATGTTCAAAGATAAATCAACTAAATGTTGGAAGTGTCACCAAACACCGGGAACATATTACCATATGTGATGGACTTGTATAGAAGCTGAAAGATATTGAACCAAAATACACACATACAGGTGAAACTTGAAAAATTAGAATATCGTGCGAGATGGGCGGAGCTGGAGTCACTGCGAGACGGAGGTGATCTTGACTCCTGAGATCACCCCCGATACTGCTGCTTTGGGACGGTCCCCTGGGATCTAAACTGACTCGTAGGGTTGGTGAAAGTTGGGGGGACCTTCTGTTGATCCCAGGGACGTCGCAAAGTCCCTGGTTGATCCAGGACAGCCCCTTTACCCGAAATGTGCTGAGGCAACCATCGGGCTGAAGAAGCTGTGACAGCTCCGGAGGAATGAGATCGGAAGAAGTGTGTCGGCCGGTGAGATCATTTGGTTGTTAACCCTTTGGGAACACCCTAGTGATTCTAATGGTGTGAAATTGAATGAGAGATGGACTAGGCGGCGGAAGAGATTGGGCTTGAAAGTAAAGAACCTTGTTTCTTCTTTCTTTTTATAGCTTTAAAGACTTTTCCCTCCACCTTTTCTTCTTGGGAGTTTTTGAATGCCTTTTATACTTTTTGAACTTTGTTTCCTTTTTCCTTTTCTCTTTTTGGTACTGGGGGCTCCAATGTAATTTGGCTATTTGGACTTGGTTACTTTTCATTTTTGCATACAAGAAATAGCTGCTGAGGCTTTTTTTCTGTCCTTCTTGTTTTGAATGAGACAGGAAGTGATACATTTTGGGAGCCATCTGGCAAGGAAGTGAAAGTCGGCTGAGAGATATAATATTGCTACCTAGAGGCTTGCTATCTTATATAAACATATACATTTGCAAGGATTGTATCCAAGGCTCTGTTGATTAGAAAGTGCTGGACAGGCGCTTTTGGAATATCTTTGAGCCTGCAGTTTGGAATTGAAGAGTAAAGCGACCTTGGAGAATTTTAAAACAAAGGAACTGGAATTTTTTGAGAGGCAAAAAATAGAAGAGCTGGAATTTCTCCTCTTTCAATTGTTAAGCTCTGGACTTTGCATAGTGGCACTGGAATAATATTGCTTCCTGCCAAGGTCTCCTATTGTTTGTAATTTAATTTTTTATAATTGGAGCCCCTAAAAATATATTTTGTTACTCTTAAAGGATACTTTACTATTTTATTATTACTTTTTTTTCAACTTTTTTATTGATATCTTCCTATTTTCAATTTTAGCCTTTTCTCTTTTGAGGTGGCTTTTCATTTTGTACATTGGAAACAAGACAGTCAACTATTGGATCTTTTCTTTTTTCTCTCCCTTCTCTTTTTTTTCTAAAAAAACCCCAAAAACTCAAGTTTTTTATTTATACATTCCCTTCTTAGTTTTAAATTTTTATCTTTTTTCAAATTATTGATATATCATTGACACGTTATGGAATTCTTTTTCTTCTTTTTACTATTTTTCTTTTTTTTGAGTAGGATTGTTCCTCTCCTTCTTATATTACTAATCTTTTTTTTTATTATTGGCTTCCATCCTTTTTCTTTCCCTTTTTGGAATTGGTGTGGACAATCTCTGCAAGAATAAGTAGAAGGTCTTCAGTTCCACAAGTTACAACTCCCGCATCAACAACATCACAACAAGAAAGGGAAAGGGAGAAAGAAGATAAAATACATATGATATTACAGGCGGTGAGCGAGATTGGAAAAAAAGTAGAGAAAATTGAGATAATTGAACAGAAGCTGGACAAGACAGATGAAAATATAAAAGCTTTACAGCAAACAATGGAGAAATATGGTGAGAGGATTAAGAAAGTTGAGGAGCAGCAAGAACAAAGAGATGAAGAAATGAAGAGTTTCAACATCAGATTAAGTGAAGTTGAGAGTGACCATAATGAATCACTGTGAAGTGAAGTGGATAGATCGGAATTTTATTTGAGATTCCAAAATGTTGAGGAAGAGAAGGGTGAAAACTTGTTGGAGAAAATGACACAGATTTTGGCAGAATTGTTAGAAACAACTGAAGAGATGATGAGGGATGGAATAGATGAAATATTTCGAGTCTATACAAGGTATGCAACGAGGAATAGACTTCCAAGAGAAATCCATATTAGGTTTACTAAGAAGAGCATTAAATCACAAATACTGCAAGCAGCTAGAGATAAGACATTGAAGCACAATAATAAAGATATTATGGTATTGAAACAGGTACCAAGAAGAATAAGAGAGAGGCGAAGAGAATATGCATTCTTTATCTAAAGAACTGTTGAAGAGAGGTGTAAACTACAGATGGTTAATACCAGAAGGCCTTCTGTTTGTGTGGCAGGAACAAAGGCATAGAATTGATACAGTGGAGAGAGCGCAATTTTTTTACAATGAATATTTTAGAGGAAAGGACGGAAATGGAAGACAAGAGGAGCTGATTGTGGAACTTCAAAGGAAGGTGTAACAACAAGTGAAGAAGAGGAACAACTTGGAGCGGTAGATGGTCTACCTAGAGAACGAAGAGAAGTTAGAACGACTAGAGCAACAAAACCTATATACAAGACCTAAAATGGAAGGGAAAAACTGATTTCAATGAATATAAATGGACTTAATTGATTGCTAAAAGAAGGAAAATATTTCATAAATTAGAGAAACTAAAATTTGATATAATTTGTCTACAAGAAGTCCACATTAAAAAACAACATGAATATGTATTGAGACAAAAAAAGTTAGGAAAGTTATTTACATCATTGGCACAATGTAAAAGAGAGGAGTGGTCTTGTACATTAAAGATATAATTACTGCAGAATTGATTTATACAGATGAAGATGGGAGGATTTTAATGGTGGAGATAATAGACAACAACACTAAAATGCTCTTGATAGTAATATATGCACCAAGTGAGAATCAAGAAGAATTCTATAAGAAATTATACCAAAAAGTGATTGAATTAGACTATGCAAATATCTTTCTGATGGGAGATTTTAATGGGATAATTAATGACCAGCTTGACTACAAATCTGAAAGAACCAAAAGAAAGTTAGAAAAAGTTACCCAAGTCCTTCTTTCAAATGATAGAAGAAATTAATATTAAAGATATATGGAGAGAGAAATATTGGAAATAAAGAATTTACTTTTTATTCAAATAGACATGAATCATGGTCAAGAATAGATATGGTATGGGCATCTGCAGATATGCTCTCCGATATACAGAAATTTCAAATTGAAAGTGGGACCTGGGCAGATCACAATCCACTGATAGTTGCCTGGAAAGGACAGAGAAGATCTAGATGGACACTAAATAACATGATTTTGAAAGAAGAAGAATTTAAAAGAGAATTGAGACAGAACTTATCTTTTTTTCAAGGAAAACAGAAAAGAAGATACATCACTACAAACTCGCTGGGATGCGATGAAGGCTTATACAAGAGGTTTGATAATTGACTATATAAGGAAAAGAAATATTAAACGGAAAAGACACACAAAATATTGGAAGATGATTTCATGAAATTGGAAAAAGAACTACAACAATCACCGCAAGGAAAGATATTAAAAGGAAAATGGATGTGATTAAACATAAAATGGCTTTAATGGACAAGGAAGAAGTTGCTCAAAAGATTAAAGGTGCTAAACAAAATTATTTTGAAAATGCTAATAAGCCAGGAAGATGATTAGCATATAAAATTAGAAAGGAAAGAGAAACAAAGAAAATTAGCCAATTAATAGATGGAAAAGGAATATACAACATGGGAATGACGAAAAGAAAAAAAATTATTCGAGACTACTATGAAAAACTGTACTCTCAAGAAGATATTCTAGAAGAAAAATTGAACAGTATCTACAAAAGACAAGATTACCACAGATACCTAAAGACATTGAAACAATGTTAGAAGAGAACATAACCATGATGGAATTAACAGAAGCCTTGAAGAAACAAAATACAGGAAAAGCACCAGGTCCAGATGGTCTACCATGAATTTACAAGACCTTCCAGGAAGTGTTAAGCTCCCCTTCTAGAAGTGATGAATGAAGTGCTGCTAAAAAGAGAATGCCTGAGACATGGTTGGAAGCTTATATTACCCTTATACCTAAAGAAGAAATGGACCTACAACAAGTTAAAAATTATAGACTTATCTCATTGTTGAATTCAGATTATAAAATCTTTGCTTCAATTTTGGCAGAAAGAATGAAAAGATATTTAAATGAATTTATCCACACAGATCAAAATGGATTTTTGCCAAAATGACAAATCAAGCAAAATGTGAGAATAATTTTAGATACTTTGGAGTATTATAGCACACCCTGAAAAACAGATGGCACTGATGTTTTAGATGCTCAAAAAGCATTTGACAATGTGAACTGACAGGTTTTGATATTGCAAATGACCCTCTAAAGTTAACAAACTATTATTCTCAATGTTATCCATTCTTTCAACCACATCAAATTTGCAGCTTGATAATAATTCCCCAGTTTGGTAATGAATCCTCTTAACCTTGCATCTTGTAAAATTAAATTTAATTCTTGGCTTTTGCCCTGCCATATAAATTTTGATGTGATTTATTTTAAATTCTAAGTACTCTTTCCCAAGTCTAGTTGGATTGTCTGAAATAATATATAGAATTCTAGGTAATACATCTCATCTTAACTGTCGATATTTTACCAATAAGGGATAATAATTGTATATTTTCCCATTTTTCAAGATCTGTCGCTATTCTGTTGTTTAAGTTTTATATTGTCTTCTTTCAAAGTACTGCATCTGGGTTTTATATATATTCAAATATTTAACTTTATTTGCAATCTGGATCTTAATAGATCTTCAACTCTTTTCTTTGCACTTTACAATATATTCTTTGTTAGATCTTTGTTTTGTTCTATTAATTTTTTAAACCTACAAGAACAAGGTAAGGCATAAAATGAATTTCATTAAATTTTACAATAACCTAGATATGATGAGGATGTTAAGACAAGGTATTTATAAAAACTAACTGAACTAGATAAAATTTTGATGGGTTTGAACTAAAAGTGATTAAAAACTATGGTCATTTATTAGAAGTTAGAATGGAGAGAGCAGGTTAAGGAAACAATGATTGCTTGGGGGAAATTTTGGTTATGGGATAGATCTAGAGAGATGGCAAACACTGTGGGATCAGAATTATAAAATGACAATGTCAACTGCATATAAAGAAAATCTGTATAAGATGTTTTACAGGTGGCACCTATCCCCAGAAGGATTGCAAGAATGTTCAAGGACAAATCGGATAAGTGTTGGAAATGTCATCAGATACATGGATCCTACTACCACATGTGGTGGACTTGCGCTGATGCTAAAAGATATTGGACTAAAATCCACATGTGGTTGGAAAAATGACAACAACATATAGACTTGAAACCTGAGATATTTCTGGTGGGAATTGTACCAGAGACACTCAACAAAGAACTGAAATATTTGATTGTTAATGTATTGACAGCTGCCAGAATTGTATTTGCTAAAAACTGGAGAAACGATAAGACACCTACATGGGAGGAAGTGATTAAGAAGATTTTGGATCTGTGGAAATGAGTAGATTAACATTTGAAATTAGGGACCAAGAAGAAAAGCAGTTTTATAAGATATGGAATATGTTCTATCAATGGTTAGATAAAAAGTTTGGTAATATAT
>CM019155.1:52512336-52569938 GCA_009733165.1 Naja naja | reverse complement strand
TGATTTGTCATAATTCTGATGATTATGGCTTACAGCTCATGAAAACCCCAAATCCACAATCTCAGAAAATTAGAATATTACATGCAATCAATAAAACAAGGATTGTACATAGAACAATATTGACCTCTGAAAAGTATAAGCATGCATATGTACTCAGTACTTGGTTTGGGCCCTTTTGCAGCAATTACTGCCTCAATTGCGCATGGCATGGAAGCTATCAGCCTGTGGCACTGCTGAGGAGTTATGGAAGACCAGGATGCTTCAATAGCGGCCTTCAGCTCTTCTGCATTGTTCATCTCTCATCTCTCATCTTTCTTGGCAATGCCCCATAGATTCTCTATGGAGTTCAGGTCAGGCAGTTTGCTGGCCAATCAAGCACAGTAATCCCATGGTCATTGAACCAGGTTTTGGTGCTTTTGGCAGTGTGGGCAGGTGCCAAATGAAGTCAGCATCCCCATAAAGCTCGTCTGTGGAACGAAGCATGAAGTGCTCCAAAATCTCCTGGTAGACGGCTACATTGACCCTGGCCTTAATGAAGCACAGTGGACCAACACCAGCAGATGACATGGCTCCCCAAATCAAGACAGACTGTGGAAACTTCACACTGGACTTCAAGCATCTTGCAGTGTGTGCCTCTCCATTCTTCCTCCAGACTCTGGGTCCTTGGTTTCCAAATGAGATGCAAAAGTTGCTCTCATCACAAAAGAAGACTTTGGACCACTGAGCAACAGACCAGGTCTGTTTTCCTTTAGCCCAGGTGAGACGCTTCTGACGTTGTTTGTTGTTCAGGAGTGGCTTGACAAAAGGAATAAGACATTTGAAGCCCATGTCCAGGATCCGTCTGTGTGTGGTAGCTCTTGATGCACTGACTCCAGCCTCAGTCCACTCTTGTGAAAGTCCCCAATACTTTTGAATGACCTTTTCCTGACAATCCGCTCCAGGCTGTGGTCATCCCTGCTGCTTGTGCACCTTTTTCTTCCACACTTTTCCCTTCCACATAACTTTCTATTAATGTGCTTTGATACAGCACTTTGGGAACATCCAACTACTTTTGCAATTACCTTTTGAGGCTCTCCGTTCTTATGGAGGGTGTCAGTGATGGTTTTCTGCACAACTGTCAGGTCAGCAGTCTTTCCCATGATTGTGATTCCTACTGAACCAGACTAAGAGACCATTTAAAGGCTCAGGAACCCTTTGCAGGTGTTATGTCGTAATTAGCTGATTAGTGTGGGACACTTTGAGCCTAGAATATTGCACCTTTTCACAATATTCTAATTTTCTGAGATTGTGGATTTGGGGTTTTCATGAGCTGTAAGCCATGATCTCACAATTATGGCAAATCACTGCTTGAACTATCTTGCTTTGCATGTAATGAGTCTATCTCATATATTAGTTTCACCTTTTAAGTTGCATTACTGAAATAAATGACTTTTGCACAACATTCTAATTTTTTGAGTTTCACCTGTAGTTGGAAAAAAAGATTAAACAACATAGATTTGAAGCCTGAAATATTTTTATTAGGAATGGTACCTGAAGATTATAGCAAAGAAAAAACATAATTAATTATACATGTATTAACAATGAATGGTATTTGTTCAAAATTGGAAAAGTGATAAGATAAGATAGAGGAAAAGGTAATTGAAAAAATATTTGAATGTGCAGAAATGAATAGATTAACATTAGAAATTAAAGAAAAAGAAGAATTTGAATATTACATGGTATGGGACTTGTTTTATAAATGGCTAGAATATAAAATTAATTAAAAGGGATTAGATGTATTTATAAAGCAATAAGAGAAACTAGTGTAATAGACATACTGAATATTATATTATATATATGGGAATGTTATTATTATATTGTTATACTGTTAAGAAGAATATTATTAGTAATTGTTAAGCACATGAAATGTGTACCTAATTGCCACATGATTGAAATGGAATGGTTTTAGTGTATGTTAAAAAAAATTTAAAAAAAAAGAAGCATGGGAGGACACTTTGCTTTTCATCTCCTATTGTTACTCTTTTGTAATTTGTCCAACTTCCATTTATGTACAAATATCAAGATATATATGTCACAATTCCAACATATTTGGAGTAGGACAGATGTGGCTTTTTTTCTAACATGGTTAATTTTGCAGGGGCTTGAGATATTTTAGTCTCTAATCTCCTCAAAATTGGATAGATCTTTCATGGAATGCAGGGGAACATTTGCAATACAAAACAGCACTTTAATCCCTGTGAAACCATAAGAGACCAATATAAATAATTAGAACCTCAAAACCCAAACTTTGGTCCTACACATTCTAATAAGGTCTCATATCTTTATGATTTCAGTAGAAGCATGGGTGGGATTCTACCAGTTCTGATTGGTTTTATGGAAACCCTTGTTAATTTTCTAAGCAGTTTGGAGAACCAATAGTTAGAAACAATCTCCTTTTGTTTTTTTCCACCCTTATTACATTCTTGCCAGTACGCCTTGATTTTCTTAAAGGGGAAGGGTTGTTTTAAGATTTTTACACTATTGTTGGGAGGAAATACTTCCCTGGACAATCAGCACTTTGAAGAAATAATCGAATAATGAAGCAGAGCTGTCAGAAAGAAGCTTTTAATGACAGGGAACCAAGATGAGTGACATTCAGCAAGACTTTTTGGCTAGCTGAAAGATTGACATTCAAATGTGAGTTTATATACCCTCTCTGAGTTTTGGTCTAAAACTGGTTTTTGGTGAAGGTTAATTCTGTGCTTGGTGACATTTAATCCTGTGTTTAATCCTGTGTTTAATTTCCCTATTCAATTTCAACAAAGCAACAGCTACTGTTGTGATTTAATTATTTGTATTGTGTTTGAATTTTTTCCTGCCTCATGGTTTCTTTTTCTATCTGGGGAGGGATACCACTGATTTAGTGGTATCTGGCACTGTCCTTTTGGGGTGTACTTCCAAGAGGCAGGATGCAAGCATGGCACTGATTTTTTTACCTTTCTGGAGGGCATGTGATCTTTCCTTAAATCTGGATGATTTCCTTAGCATATCTTGTGAGTGAGACCAGCTGGCATCTTTAAGTGGTGCAAATGGATCTAAGGATTGCTTCTCCTGGGTGTGCTCTTTCTGGAGAGCTTAAATGACCTCTCTGCTAAAGGGTTTCACTTTATGAGCAAGAGTTGGCTGCTGATATTCATTACTGCATTTTAACTATTTTAATTCCTCAACGTGCTCTGGCACCCTGCCTGATTTGTAACTCTGGCTTGCAGGTATTTTTAATCTAATGATTGGTATTTAGGGCAGCTTTTTGCAAGCAAAGAAGCTTTTTGTATTTTTGTACGGGTAATCCTTGATTTACAACAGTTCATTTAGTGACCATTCAAAGTTACAATGGCACTGGAGTTTCTGGTTAGGGTCCCTCGGTGACGGACTGAAATCTGCGATTGTTCACAATTTTGGTCTGTGCTCGCCACTGGAGGGCCCCGATCTACATGATTTGGGGGTGAAGCCATCCCGTAGAGGTTGCAGAGAAAGAGGAGAACACCAGCTGAGTTGATGGGAGCCACATTCCCCCTCCTTGGCAAGGCATTCCCCCTCCTTGGCGAGGTCTCCTCTCCAAAGGCGGATGCAGTGGTGGCCAAAATGGCCATCACAAAGAGGAAAATCTGACCGGACAAGAATCGTGCAGGAGCGGAGAAGGAGGACAGCTTGGGTGACCAGGCTAAGCAGGATTAACATCTGAATACAAGGTAAAATACTTAAGAATTCTTTGGAAAAGACTTTTAAAGCTGCGGCAAAGAAGGGGGGGGGAAATCTGACAATTGAAAGTGGCTTTGAATTTTGAGAGAAAAGTTAGAAGAGGAAAATAGTGAAAATGACCCTGACACTAAATAGGCAAACTTAAAGCTGAAATCGAAAGTGTCAAAAGGCAAACAAGGAGCTTTTTAAACTTAAAAGCCAGAAAAGAAGAAAAAGCGGAGGAAGGGAAAAGGGGGTGGGACTTGGACATACTAATGAGTGCCACCTGATGCTAAAAGAAATTAATGTGAACTTTTAAAAGACTTTTAAAGAATAATGAAGTAAATGAAATTTTGCTACAATCAAATAGAGCCTCTGGAAAGTGAAAGTGGAGCTTGGAACTTTGTAACAAAGAAAGAAGCAAGAAAAAACTGTTCTGGAATTGTTTGATGATTTTAGAAACTTTGAACATTGGATTATTACTGGATACAATTGAAATTTATTCTGGGAAGCAATCTTATAGAATTTGGTTGTCTGGGAAATGTTGAAAGATGGCAGAACTTTACTTGGAATTGCAAATGGAATTAAAAAATATGAAGGAACAACTGCAACTAAAAGGAGAATCATTTGGCTTTGCTCTGCAATTTCTGGAAATGGCAGTTTTGGACTATGAGGATCAGTGAAAAACTTCAGAGGAAGAAGAAGACTTGAATAAAGGAGAGGCCATCTTTAAGAAAAAATTGGGACAACAAGGTTTGAAACTCAAAAAGGGGGGAAAGGGACTTAAAAATTGGAGATTAGAGGAGGTAATCAGAAAAAGGAACAGTGTGAGAAATAAACAAAATATAAGGAAAGAGCAGAAGGGAGGATTACAGAAGGAAGCATTAAAGAGGAAGGGGGACAAAAACTGGAGTGAGAAAAAGAGGGAGAAAATAAAGGGGAAAAGAAGTTATAAAAAACAGAATCAGGAAATAAAGAAATATGGGAAACAAACAAGAATTAAAGGGAATAATTTGATTGATAGACACAGAGATAATGGTTGAAAATACAACTAAAATAGAGGATTCTGCATGGTGATAAGGGATTGTATAAATATTTTAGAATTAAGAAATTATGTAGAAAACAGGAAAATATACATAATTAAAATGGAAGATGAAATGGGGATTGTTACTTAATGGAATGCTCGATAACAGATCAAATAGAAAAACAAAAATATGTAAAATACTACTGAATTATATTAATGTATATTAAGGATTTATAAAATATGATTGAAATGAATTATGAGATGGATTGTAAAGGAAATAATACCAGTTTTTCCTTTTTTTAGGATAAATTTGAACTGATTAATTATCTTCTTCCTTTTCATTCTTTTATTTTTTATTTCTTTTAAACTTAAAATTGCTTAAAGGTAATTTAAAGGGGAAATACCATGCAGAATCTGACTAAAAGGAATTTATGTTATAATATAGCTATTAGGTAACAGGAATTATAATTGTTTAATGGGATAATTTAGAAGTAGAATTTTTAATGGGATGTGAAAGGGAATCAACTATATGAAGATGACACACTTTAATTGGCAACCATAGGGGAAACCTTGTTTTGTAATGTTTGATGTGTGGATATGGACTGAAACTGTACACAGGACAGATAAAAGTATAAGTATAATTATTTTGAAAATATGAAAATCTTGAAAAGGATATGTAATAAATTTAGATATGAATGAGAGAGTTATAAAATAAGCCTGTGGGAAGTATTTGAGGGGGAAAATTAATAAAGAATATTTAAAGTAGTGATAAGACATGAAATTGAATGTGAAAGATAAAAGATGAATATGTAACTGAGATTATATCCATATGGAGATTTGAAAACCTGGAACCAAGCTGTTCACTAAAAAAAGATGTTTTATTTTTCTTTGTTTTGTGAAAACCAAAATAAAATTTCTTTTTAAAAAAAAGTTACAACGGCACTGAAAAAAGTGACTTATGACCATTTTTCACACAACCATTGCAGCATCCCCACTGTCATGAGAGGCCAGGCAAGGAGAAGTGCCCCTTGACATGAGTGGTGTCGAGTTGGCCACGCCCACCCAGTCACATGACCACCAAGTCACACCCACCAACTAAGCCATGCCCACAGAACCGGTTGTTTAAAAAAATTGAATCCCACCCCTGGGTAGAAGGAAAGGCGAGATGCTAGGTAAAAATATTGCCTATCCTGTACTAAATTTCTCAATAAATGAACTAATTTGCTGTTTCTTAAAACATAATTTTTGTAGGTCCCTAACTCCAATTCCTCACAATGAACTCTTGATCAGATAAACATATAGAATTCTTGCACAAGGATGAATTCTGTACATTAAAAATTATGAGCCAAGAAACAGAACAATGCTTCTTCATTTCAACCACATAATATACTTTTAGACAAAACAGGATTCTGCATCAATATATTTCAAAATAATTAAACCAGTCCCATTTTCCCACCTGCCTCAATGTGTTATTTTGTTAAACATGGCAGAAAAGGTGGTTTCGGTCACACTTCAATATGCCATTTTCAGAAATCTGTCTTTCAATAACCATTGATGAAATTGGTCTTCTTACTACTACCAATTATCATTGTTCTAACTCCAGGAAAGTTATTTCTTTGATATCTGAAACTTTCACATGTTCTATATTATTATGCTCTTGTACAACATCTCTTCATTTCAATGGACCTCTCCTAAGGTACTGGTCCTTGATGCTTTTCAATAATTTCATGATTATGGATTGTTTTAGATTCACCTTCATGATTTCATTGCAGCCTTTGAATTCCAACAAGATTAAAATGTACTATACTGCTGCACTGCAACAAATTACTTAATCTGAATTCTTTTCATTTTTCATTCATGTTACTCAAAATTCAAGTCTTCTTTGAATTAACTTTGTTAGTTCTTTTTAGAGCTGTTCCTTTTATCTTATAGTTAGGCTATTTTTCAAAAGTGAACAAAAAATAAGTTATTTATTTTTGCCCTCTTATTGCGTGTGTATGTGTGTATATATATATAGGTGTGTGTGTATGCATGTGTGTGTGCATACATGTGTGTCTAAGACTATATAAACAGTCATCGCCAACTGGTGGGCCATGGACCACTGGTGGTCTGCAAGAAAATTTTGGTGGTCCGCAGAGAAATGTCACCCCCAAAGCACCCCCCAAGGCTGCGCTGGAACACAAGGCTGTGTCACCCACATGGCCTGTGGGAACATAAGGCTTGCATCGCTTCCATTGCAAACAACACAAGGTGGTGAGGGGAGGGGGCAAAGGACAGAAGGGAGAACTTGTCCCACGTGCCCCACGCACCTCGCTTGGACACCGGGCTGCTTCTTTCTGCTTCTTTCTTCTGCTTTTGGCTGCACACAAGGAAAGCAGCAAAAGTCTTTCTTTCTCTCTCTTTCTCTCCCCCAAACACTGCCAGAAATGAGTCTTTGGGACCCTGCAAGGCATCCTGCTCCAAGAGGCTGTGCTGGCAAAGACTCATTTTTGGTGGAATTTGGGGGAGAGAAAGAAAGACTTCTGCTGCTTCTGCTGCTTTCCTTTCATGAAGCCAAAATTGTCTCTCCCTCCCCCCCCCCCGAGAATGGAGCTGGAGATGGTATCCTGCAGTCTCAAATAAAGAATGATTGATTCTCTGCTGCTTCTGCTTTTTCTGCAGAGAAAATCTCAAAAAAAAGTCTCCAGGAAAACCCCACACCCCATTTTCCTACCGATCAATCATTCTTTACCGTCTCCAGCTCTGTTCTCAGGGGGAGAGAGAGAGACTTTTGGCTTCATGCAAGGAAAGCAGCAGAAGCAGCAGAAGTCTTTCTTTCTCTCCTCCAAACTCTGCCACAATGGCACAGCCTCTTGGAGCAGGATGCCTTGCAGGGTCTCAAAGACTCATTTCTGGTGGAGTTTGGGGGAGAGAAAGAAAGATTTCTGCTGCTTTCCTTGTATGCAGCCAAAAGCAGAAGCAGCAGAAACCCTGGAAAATCCCCAAAAAAGTCTGCAGGAAAATCCACCACCCTGTTTTCCTACCGATCACAGGATACCATCTCTCTCTCCCACCCCACCCTCACAAACGGAGCTGAAAAGCAGATTAGGAATGTGGCTGCCTTGGAGGGTGGGGGTTTGTGAGGGACCTCTGTGTGTATGAGAGAGAGAGAGAAGGGGGGAGGGAGAGAGAGAGAGGGAGGGAGAGGGAGAGAGAACATCACTGCCAGCCCTCCGAGGTTAGATCGGATCTCTCTCTCTCCCACCAACGTCAGCAAGCGATCGTCAGTCAAAGTTCATATTAGTGGTCCATGGGATTTAAAATTATGAGTTTGGTGGTCCCTGAGGTCCAAAAGGTTGGCGACCCCTGATATAAAAAGCAGAATCTTTCTAGGGCAGCTTTTGCCTTCAGTTACCTTTAATATTTTGAGAGCTACTATGTCCTATACAGCACAAATGCTCAAAATTTGAGATCCAATTTTGAAAAGCTATTGAAAACCTATTACTAACATATTTTGTTTGATCTGGCAATATTTCTATCACCATTTCAACATTAAAGCAAAAGTATAAAAGTAGTTGGATTCCTTCCAAGTCTATCCTATATTAGTTTCAGTTAGCTTGGACAGTATTAGTTTTGAAATAGTACATGATGAACTGTATTTTAGTAAATTGTTTATTTCAATTTAGAACTTGTCTGGGAGAATCATAAATAGTTCCATGAAATGACAAAAAAGGTACAATTTCAAGAAGAGCTAAAACTTTCATCTATTTACACCAGAAGACCTTATCCTTGTTTAAAGATTACTTGTTCAGTGACTGTTTAGACCTGCAATTGTGCTGAACAAATGATGCAACCAGTCCATTTGAAGTTCTGAACTTCCCTGATGACTTCCCACAAGCACCAATAGGAAAACCAGAAATTGTAAACTTATGAGGTTCTTGCTTAAAAACTACAGTGATTTGTTAATAATGGTAGCCAGGGTCTGCTGGAACAGCTGGAGTTAAACATTGCAGTCATGTGATGTCACACTTTATGTCCACATGTAGCAGAAATTGCAGTCCTAATTTCTGCAGTTAAGTGAAAACTACTTGTAAAAGACACCTTATTACTTTCAGTATGAGGCAGCTATCTGCAATTTGTATATTTTCATTAGTCTTTAATAAGGGCGTGTAATTGGCTAAAATCAGAACATGGTTATACTTGTCCCATTTAATGGTTTTGTTTTTGAGCCTTTAAGTTAGGATTGACTCCTGGTAATTGACTGGATGATCCCTGCAGCTTTCTTCGCAAGTTTTTATGATAGTGGTTTGACATTGCCTCCTTTCTTTCTGACTAGCTCAAAGTCATACTAGCCTTGTGTGTGAGGTAGGACTAAAACTCATGGTCAACGGTGTTTTTATCTGTACACCAAACTGGTTCTCTTCATTTAGTGTGTACATGCATATTTGCTATATAAATCCAAAAAGACAAAAGCTGGAGTGAAAATTTGCTCTCTTTTTTGTCTGAGGCTCTAAGCTGTTCATCATGGGAGGGAATGTTATCTTTTTTTCTTAAATAAAACAATAATACTTGCTGATCCAAAATCAGTTTTGCAAAACTGGGGCTACACAAGCTTTTAAGTTATCATGTAGAAATCAGCCAAAATTGGCTGAATATAAGATGTTTAACTGAATGTGGTAGAAAGGAGAAAAATGCATTAATCACAGGCTAAAATTAAAGTATTATATTTGATTCCCATTTTCATTTTAAGTTACTTTCATACAAGTTAGGTCAAGGAAGCATAAAGAATGGAAATATTTGACAACATTTTACTTATTCATTGTGTGAATAATATAAATGAGCAACCAAAATTATAATGCTAATGTGGGTCATTATTTCCTAATCATTTAGTGAAGCTGGAATTTTCTTATCTATGGTAACATAAAATGCTACAAAAAAGCAACAATTAATTAGGATTCAGTTAGGCAAAGCATTTCTTTATGGATAGATTGGTGGGTTTAATAATAAACTTATGGGAACTTCCTTGGGAGTCCTGAAAATAGGTTATAGATTAGGGAATAAAAGCACCAAAAAACTTATTTCATATTGCTCTCTTCTATTTTAGACAGCATATTTTGATAGTTGTATGTTGCCACAGAATTGTTTTCCATAATGTGATCCTAAGCACAGAGGATTCATAAACCAGCAATTTGGAACCCAAAACAATTAGTGTAATCAAAATGTCATTTATATATTTATGAAATGCCCATAAGAACCAGTCATAATCGTGGCATTTGACCATTCCTACAGATATTTCTACAAAGTCTCAATTAAAAATTCTTACTACTAATTTGTATAAAGTTTTCAAATCATTTTAGAAAGTTCTCTGCATTTAGAATTCACTGAAGTTATTCATACAGAGATAATAAAAGCATAGTTACTGAAATCAGACTTTCCATATTCATATATAGTTCATAGCTAGATATCAATAAATAATGATAAAGACCCTTTTGTGCTACCAAGGCTACTGATGTCTCTAACTGAGAGACATCAGATATAAACCTGACTCTTTCCATTTAGGGCTGACAACTTGAAATCCCCAAGCCTTCCTGCCTCCCCCCTCCCTTTTTTTCTCAGCCTCCTGTGCTGGTTTTCAGTACAATTCAATTTCAGTGGTTTAATTACTAAAAATGGGTGACACCACTTCCTTTATGGAGAACCATAAAATATATGAAAATACACCCTTAAAAATTAATATATATATATATAAAAGAAAGCACCCATAATCGACATAAAATTTACAAAACAAGAAAATCAGGAAACCATGGAGTTTCCCTTTTAAAATAAATTATTTAAAGATCTAAAAACAGTAACAAAAACTAATGCAAACTAAAATAGAACAGAGAAAAAGGAAAGGAAAGAAATAGATAAAATGAAAAACTAAGAGTGCAGTGTGAAGTAAATAGGAGAAAACAGAAAGAAGAGAGGGAGGGAAGGAGAAGGAAGGAAGGTATTTATAATATTCTTCACAGCAATTATTGTAGTTACATTTTAACCTTCTTTAAAGTTAAAACATAACTCTCTTTTTCCTGTAATCTATCCTGTTTTATAATCAAAACCATAAATCACTAGTTTATTTTATCAATTTTCCTGCAAAAAAATCCATAAGAGATTTCCAGTCACAAATAAAGATATTGTCTTTTCTCTCATCATATAAGTCAATTGGATTCACTTTGGTCCATGTCTACCACCACTACAATGTAAAATAAGTGTTGCTGCCATATTCCAAAGATTGCCACTGGTGCTTTGGGATAGAGCATTCCCTGTATAGGTAAAGTGGAAATATTCCATGCTGAATTTTGAGTATATTGTTGCTATTACATGATAAGTTTTGAATTCAGCCTTCTGAGATTTGGTTCTGAGGGTACAGATACAAATAGTGAAATGGCACTTAGCCAATATTGTCATCCTTACCTCTTTATCCTCAAAAAGGATGCAGGGAAAATTATAAATACCAATTCAAAGGGGAGAGTCTTTTTTATTTTTTTCTTACCAAATTATGGGATCTCAATCTGTTCTTGCTAAATGCATGATATAGAACAAGATTAAAGTTTGAATTGGTAACAGCTCAGAAAATTGGAGTAGAATTCTTATCCAATACAAACCAACAACTGAATATTATAGTAAATATTTCACATATTGTTCATATATGTGAAAAATCCATTTATATTTTATCTCCCTCCCCACTAGAAACAGAAAATGTTTTCTCTGAATGCCAAGGCTTCTATCCACTCAAGAAAACAGCCCCCTGAAGAGTGTGAAATGAAAGTGGGTAACACATTTTCTTGGGCAGCCTGCATATTTCTCATGCATCCAGTGTGACATAATTCCCTTATTAACACAGTTCTTTTGGCATTTTATTGTCTTATTGCAACTCCTATCTCTGCGTAAATCTTAACTAAACAAGTAGGACACTATGATGTGAAAGGATAAATAATGTTCCTAGTTATAATATAACCAGGTCCCCAGGAATCAAACCCTATGATGTGCAAGAGAAAAACAATGGCCAAAGAACCCCCCACTGATCCGAAACATTTGTTCACTAGGACCTAACATATTTTCCAATAAACTTACACTGAAATTACTAAAATTACCCAGGATCTTATATACCCTACCTAGGCAGACCTAATAAACTTTTAATACTTAAAGCCACCAGATCTATTGCTTAAATAAGCAATCTTCAAATTTCTGGCTGTAAACCATCCACTGGGAAGAAATATCTAGAGGGAGATTATCTAGATATCTAAATATCTAGATGAAAACATCTAGAGGGAGATCTCTGGACACCTGCATAACTGGATAAAAGCATTCCTGACAAACAGGCAACAAATGGTCAAAATTGGGAGTGTCCTATCAAATTCTGTACCTGTCAACAGTGGTGTCCCCCAAGGCAGTGTTCTAGGACCAACTCTCTTCATACTCTACATAAATGACCTCTGATCATATTAAGAGCAACTGCGTTCTCTTCGCCGATGATATAAAGCTACTCAACACCACCAACAATACTGCTACCCTTCAAAAAGACCTCAACTATGTATCAGAATGGTCAAACAAATGGCAACTTCAAATCTCAACAAATAAATGCTCTGTCTTACATAATGGTAAAAAAAAATCAGAAAATAAAATAGAAACTGAATAGTCAAGACCTTGATGATGATCCAAACTCTGTCAAGGACCTTGGAGTACTCATCTCTAATGATCTAAGTCAGTGGTTCTTAATCTTTTTGAAAGAATTGTGCCCTTGAGCCATTGAGGAAGTTGTCATTGCCCCCCTCCCCCAATATAACCGCCCCCCTGCCACCTCTTAGAAGCCCAAGGGGGGAAGCAGAGAGGTGCTAAGAGGCAGCAGGGGGGCATTTGAGGCACCGGCCCTGCAGGTTCACCCATTGACTGTAATGGTGTAATGGTAATGTTCTGGAGTGGGTGCCTCCAATGTGGAAGTGGCGGTACGTTATGTGCCACTGCAGCTGCATTCAACGTGCTGCCCCCTGCCACCTCTTAGCATCCCCAAGGCCAAGGGGGCCAGCAGAGAGGCACTAAGAGGTGGCAGGGGGGTGTTCGAGGCACCGGCTGGCCCTGCAGTTTCATCCATTTTGGCACCAGCTCCATAGCAGTGCTACAGTCAATGGGTGAGCCTGCAGGGCCGGCACCTTGAATGCCCCCCTGCTGCCTCTTAGCATCCCCAAGGGGGCCAGTAGAGGGGCGCTAAGAGGTGGCAGGGGTGCGGTGTGTTGAACGAGGCCACAGTGGCACGCAATGTGCCACTGCTTCTGCATTGGAGGCACCAGCTCCGGAGCAGTGCTAGTCAATGGGTGAACCTGCAGGGCCGGCCAGCACCTCGAACGCCCCCTGTTGCCTCTTAACGTCCATCTGCCAGCCCCCTTGGGGATGCTAAGAGGCGGCAGGGGGGCATTCGAGGCGCCGGCCCTGCAGGCTCACCCCATTAACTGTTGTACCGCACCTGAACAGGTACCTCAAATGTGGCAGCATGTTGGGAAAAGCCACCGCCACCGCTTTCCCAAAGTGCTGCCACTCTCACATTCTTTCTGTCCATCCGTCCATCCATCCATCCATCCATCCAAAAGGTCTGTCTGTTTGTCTACCTACCTACCTACCTACCTACCTACCAATATAGATCTCTCTCTCTCCCAATATATCTCGCTCCATCACCCCCATATCTCCCCCCTTCCATTCCTTCACCCCCACATCGCCCCTTTTCATTCCATCGCCCCCCTGAAAAACAAAATCGCCCCCTGGGGGGCAATATTGCCCAGGTTAAGAACCACTGATCTAAGTGCTGGAGCCCACTGTAACTACATAGCAAAAAAAGCATTAAGAGTTGTTAACCTAATCCTGCGTAGCAATATCAACTGGCAATATCAACTACTAACTAGAGCATACAAAACATTTGCTAGACCAATACTTGAATATAGCTCATCAGTCTGGAACCCGCATTACATATCTGATATTAATACAGTTGAGAAAGTCCAGAAATATTTCACAAGAAGAGTTCTCCACTCCTCTACTCATTGCAGAATACCTTATGCCACCAGACTTGAAATTCTAGACCTAGAAAACCTAGAACTACACCACCTTCGGTCCAACCTAAGTATGGTACATAAAATTATATATTGCAATGTCCTACCTGTCAATGAATACTTCAGCTTCAATCATAACAATACAAGAGCACACAATAGATACAAACTCAAGGTAAACCGCGCCAAACTTGATTGCAGGAAATAGGACTTCAGCAACAGAGTGGTCAATGTCTGGAATACTCTACCTGACTCTGTGGTTTCTTCCTCAAACCTCAACAACTTTAACCTTAGACTGTCTACTATTGACCTTTCCTAAGAGGTCTGTAGGGGGTGTGTATAAGCACACCAATGTGCCTACTGTCCCTGTTCTATTGTTTCTTTTTATTTTTTTATATGTATCCATTTCATGTATTCATAACTATGTTTACACTTATACCTGTTATCTTATAATCGCTTGACAAAATAAATAAATGAATAAATTAATTAATTAATTAAAAAAGAAAAAATAAGTATAATGAAAATCCATCAGAGATTAAATTAATGCCATTATATTTAAAATAGTTCAGAATATGCTATAAATTATAAAATATATGATGAATATTTAGGCAATAACTTCTAAGTTATTGTGACCCTGTTTATTATAAGAATTGGGTTCTTACAAAAGGAAGATTACTTCTGTGATGGTACAGTGGTAAGAATGCAGGCTAATTCTGCCAACTGCCAGCAGTCTGATTCTCACTGGCTCAAGGTTGACTCAGCCTTCCATCCTTCCGAGGTCAGTAAAATGAGGATTGTTGGGAGATCTCTCAGTGGCTTTCGATACCATCGACCATGGTATCTTACTGCGATGCCTCGAGGGGTTGGGAGTGGGAGGCACTGTTTTATGGTGGTTCTCCTCCTACCTCCTCCTACCTCGGTCGGTGTCGGTGGGTGGGCAGAGATGAGGTGACCCCTCCCTCCTTGTGGGGTGCCCCAGGGTTTGGTTCTCTCTCCCCTCCTGTTCAACATCTATATGAAACTGCTGGGTGAAATTGTCCGTAGTTTTGGGGTGAGGTATCATCAGTATGCTGATGATACCCAGCTTTTATCTCCACCAAACCAACCCAGTGATGCCCTCAACATGATGTCCCAATGCCTGGAAGTGGTACGGATCTGGATGGGGAGGAACAGGCTTGACTCAACCAGGCCAAGACTGAGTGGCTGTATGTACCGGCATCTCGGGTTATCCAGGATGTTCCTTCCTTAGTTATGGGGGGAGAGGTGTTACCCCCCGTAGATAGAGTGTGCAACTTGGGCGTCCTCCTGGATGCACGGCTCAGTTTGGAGGATCAGGTGGGAGCCGTGGCCAGGGGGGCATTTGCCCAGGTTCACCTGGTGCACCAGTTGCGCCCCTATCTGAACTGAGATGCCTTATGTACGGTTACTCATGCGCTCGTTACCTCCTGTATAGGCTACTGCAATGTTCTCTACATGAGGCTGCCCTTGAGGACCACTCGGAGGCTTCAACTGGTTCAGAATGTGGCCACGCACATTCCTGATACTCCCATATTACACCCCTCCTGTGTGAGCTGCATTGGCTGTCGGTTGCCCTCCGGGTGAGATTCAAGGTGCTGGTAATCACCTATAAAGCCCTACATGGCTTAGGGCCGGGGTATTTGCGGAAACATCTACTGCCAGCAACTACTGTCCAACGTCCCATGTACTCCCACAGACAGCCTCCTTGGGGTGCCGTCGGCCAGACAGTGTCGACTGGTGATCCCCAGGGGTAGGGCCTTCTCTGTGGGAGCGCCCACCCTGTGGAATCAGTTGCCCCTTGAGCTTCGGATGGCTCCTGACCTTCGATCCTTCTGCAATGTCCTGAAAACAGGGCTCTTCCATCTTGCCGACCTGGACTGATGGGGGGAGGGGTTTTAGTGGTGGTTTGTTAGTTTTAATTAGTATATTGGGATGTTTGTTTAATTTTTTTGTATTGTATTTTTTTTATTGTTGTGAGCCACCCTGAGTCCTTCGGGAGATAGAGCGGCATAGAAATCCCAATATAAATAAATAAATAAATAAATAAATAAATAAATAAATAAATAAGATGGAACTATAGCGGGGGGGGAGCCAGCCAGGTTTGCCACAGAACCATTGAAAGTAAGACTAGGGAACCATAGTGAGATGTTCACATTCATTGTAGCCCCAGGAATGGAAGGGCCACTAGTCCTAGATCTCACATGGCGACGGAAATGGAATCCACAAATAAATTGGAAGAGAGGAACCATGCCTTTCCAGAAACACATAGAATTTGAAAATAGCCCAGAGGAAAGGAAAGGAATGGGGAAAGGGAACAGAGAACTGGCCATGTCCAGTCAGCCGGCTGAACCCTTTAACATCCCCAATGAGTACCAGGATTTAGCCCAAGCATTTAGCGAGGAGGCATCTGATGAACTCCCACCCCATCATGACACAGACTGCGCTACTGAAATCCTACCAGGGGCTAAACCTCCAAAATCAAAAATGTACTGCATGTCCCCCAGAGAACTAAAAGAACTCAGAGCATTTATTGATAAAAATCTAAAGCGGGGTTTCATCGAACCGACCCAACCAAAAATAGCAGCCCCAGTATTATTCCATGAAAAGAAAGATGGCTCGAGGCGTCTATGTGTTAATTACCAAAATCTGAATGCAATCACTATGGAGAATATGTACCCACTCCCCCTCATGAAGGACATGTTAGCACATCTCTCTAAAGGAATTTTTTTTTCAAAGTTCGACCTACTAGAGGCATACTACTGGATCAGAATAAGGGAAGGGGATGAGTGGAAGAGGGCTTTTAACACCCCACTGGGGTGCTACCAATTTAAAGTGCTCCCTTTTGGATTACAAGGAGCACCTGCCATGTTCATGCAATTAATGAGACCCTCCAAAAAATTTTGTATAAAGGGGTTCTTGTTTATCTTGATGATATTTTAATCTACATGGAAATGATAAAAGAACACATCAAGCTACTCCAAGCAGTCCTCACAAAACTCTTAGATGCTAAACTATATGCAAAACTCTCTAAATGTGAATTCCACCAAGAAAAAATTGACTACCTGGGATACAGAATATCTCACGAGGGAATAGAGATGAACCCACAAAAAGTAAAAGCTGTGGTCGATTGGGAATCGCCTGATACTCGCAAACAACTGCAAAGCTTCCTGAGGTTTGCAAACTTTTATCGCCAGTTTATTCCAGCTTTTGCAAATATCGCCCTCCCCATCACAAACTTGTTAAAAACAAATGGGGGAGAAACCCAAACCAAGGCAACCCCTTATCTGGACAATGAAATGCCAAGTGGCATTCAAAAACTCAAACGTCTGCAGAACCAACAAAACCCTGAACAAGATCCAGTTGGAACAGATGTAAGGAGCAGTTGGACAGCTACAACCATGTGCCTATACAAGAAACTGACGGAAACAGAGCAAAGATGGGCCATGTGGGAGAAAGAGGCATATGCTAGAAGAAGGCACTCCTCACATGGAGACATTTCCTGGAAGGGAACCTAATCCCCTTTGAAGTCTGGACTGATCATAAAAATCTAGAAGCCCTGAAAACTCCACGGAAACTCTCAGAAAAACAAGCAAGTTGGGCCCAATATTTTAAATGGTTTAATTTCACTCTCAAATATCTTCCAGGGAGAAAAAATTTCTTGGCAGATGCCCTATCCAGGAAACTCCAGTACAACAGCAAAAAGATTGAAGTTATAAAACCCGTGATCCAACCGACCCAACTTGCAGCCAAAGTAATCACCCAGGCACAAGAGAAGAAACAATCACTGACTGACAATGCAATGACTTCAATATTTAAGGAGGCACTACTTAAGGATGACTGGCTCCAGGCTAACAAAAACACTTACTTACTCAAAGATGGGTTAGCCTGGGTAGAAAACAAACTTTACGTCCTTGCTAGCCAGAGGGTGGATCTCATGAAACGCTGCCACTTTGCAGGGACACTTTGGTTTTGTAAAAACCCTGCACTTCATCAAAAGACAATTTTGGTGGCCATCTCTCAAAAAAGACATTGAAAACTAAGTTGCTAGTTGTCCCATCTGTGCTGCTGCAAAAGGAAGACAAGGAAAATTCCCTGGACTTCTACAAACAGTAGCAGAACCTTCAACACCCTGGAAAGAGATCTCTATGGACTTCATAGTGGAGCTCCCTTAAAGTGCAGGAAATACTGTCATTTGGGTTATAACTGTTCAAAACAGGTTCACTTTGTTCCATGCCAAAAGATCCCAATGGCCAAAGCCTTGGCAAAGATGTTTTTAATACTTATTTATCGCCTTCACGGAGCTCCGCAATGGATTATCTCAGATAGGGGTGTTCAATTTACATCCACATTTTGGTGGGCGTTTTTAAACCTATTAGGCTCCACCCAGGGGTTGTTGTCCAATCACCCCCAGACTAACGGTGGTTCTGAATGATCGAACAGCTTATTAGAACAATTTTTAATTACCAACAAGACAATTGGACTGACCTCCCCCCTTTTGCAGAGGTAGCATACAACAACTTGGTCCACAGCAGCACTGGTTTCACCATTCCAGGTAGCCACAGGCCAAGAATTCAACCCCATGCTGGAACTACCCACCAAGGAACCTGAAATTCTCTCCCTTAAGGAGTGGATTAATAATTTGCAAGCCACTTGGCCAGTGGTAAGACTAGCCTTACAAGAGGCTAGAGCAGCTTTTAAAGCTCAAGCGGACAAAAAGCGCTGTGATCCTAAATCATTCAAAGTTGGGGACTGTGTATATTTGTCCAGAAAATTCTTAAAATCATTGCAACCTCTAAGAAACTGGGACCAAAATTTATTGGGCCATTTTCCATCTCCAGAATTATTAATCCTGTTACAGTAGAGCTTCTACTTTCCAAAACACTTAGGCAGATTCATCCAGTATTTCACTGTAGCCTACTCAAACCAGAGATCACTTCAAACCTCAGACCCCCCCCCCCTTCCCACACCTCCAACTCCCATCATGGTACATGTGGAACATCATTTTGAAATTAAAGATATCCTTGATTCGCGCACGCACCGTGGATCCACCCAATATTTAGTAGCTTGGAAACACCTTCCTTCCTCAGAAAATGAGTGGGTAGCCAAACAACACATAAAAGCACCCACATTACTATGGAAGTTCCATCTGAAATACGCTCACAAAGCATCCTAAATTGTAAATGTAATGCATGTTTTCTGTTTTCCAGGTAGATCTATCTGCTTTTTAAGGAGGGCAGGATGCCAGATCCGTGTATCTGCCATTCTTCAATGGAAGAAGAAGGGGGGAGGGAAGTTGGTACAAGTAATCCTTTTTGATGTAACCTGAATATATTAAATCTGATATTGAATTTGTATAACCTACACATGATATACAACTGAAGGTTGGGGGCCAGATGTCCAGAAATCTATCACCTCTTGAAGAGACAGCAAGAGCAGAAGGAACCATAAAAATTCCAGCTCCGGAAAATAAGCCCTGAGAAACTCTTCAGAAGATGTTCCCAAAGAAGGGGAGGGGGAATTAACATGTTGAGTCTTTGTTTGACAAAATACACATCAAGATAATGGGAGGGGTCCTAACTTCTCTTATTTACCACTGCATGCCTGGGAGCCGTTGGACTTTGCTTTGAATCCCGCTGGAATCATCTCATTTCAATAAAGAATTCCTTTTGAAACATCCAGTGTTAGATGTCCACTTTAGGTCATGTGATATAGTAGAACCTAGAAATTTGAAGGTCTCTACTGTTGATACTGTGTTGTCTAGTATTGTAAGAGGTGCTAGTGTGGGAGGGTTTCTTCTAAAGTCTACCACTATTTCTATGGTTTTGAGTGTGTTCAGTTCCAGGTTTTTCTGGTTGCACCACAATGCAAGTTGTATAACCTCCTGTCTGTATGCGGATTCGTTGTTGTCTCGAATGAGACCAATCACTGTTGTGTCATCAGCAAACTTCAACATTTTAACAGATGGATTGTTTCAGATGCAGTCATTGTTATATAGGGGGAAGAGGAGAAAGCACACAGCCTTGGGGGCCCCCTGTGCTAATTGTACAGGTATCAGATGTGATTCTGCCTAGCTTCACCTGCTGCTTCCTGTCTGTTAGGAAGCTTATGATCCACTTACAAGTGTGTTCAGGTACTGCTAGTTGGTTTAATTTACTTAGAAGAATGTCTGGACTGATGGTATTGAATGCTGAACTGAAGTCTACAAAGAGGACCCTTGCATAGGTATTTGGAGATTCAAGGTGTTGTAGGATGTAATGCAGAGCCATATTAACAGTATCATCTGCCGATCTATTTGCTCAGTATGCAAACTGCATGGGTCTAACAGCGGATCCATGATGATTTTCAGATGGGACAGTACAAGCCTTTCAAAGATTTTCATAACTACAGATGTTAGAGCAACTGCTCTGTAGTCATTCAGTTCCTTGATGGAGGGCTTCTTTGGCACTGGGATGATAGTAGAGCATTTGAAGTCGGAAGGAACATAGCACATCTCTAGTGATCTATTGAAGATTCGGGTGAAGATGGCGGCCAATTGGTCAGCACAAACTTTTAAGCAAGAAGTTCAATTAAGGTATGAAAATAACTGAATTAGAGGAGGAATTCTATCACTTGCTGCTTTTTATAGCTGAAAGTAGACAACATATAATGCTAACCCTAGCCATAACTGTAACTCTGTTTTATTTGTTTTATTTATTTATTATTTGGTCTTATATGCCGCCCTCTCTCCTGAAGGACTCAGGGCAGCTCACATAAAAACAACCATACAAATACAAAAGTTAAAAAGGAATTAAACCAAATTTGACCAAATAATCATTAAAGCCCATTTACAAACATTTAAAATTTTAAAACAACCCCCCCCCCAGTCCAGGCCAGCCTGTTCGAATAACCAAGTCTTTAGGCCGCAACGAAAGGAGCGAAGGTCGGGGGCCAGTCGTAGCTCCAGGGGAAACTGGTTCCACAAAGTGGGCGCCCCCACAGAGAAGGCTCTCCCCCTAGGGACCGCCAGTTGACATTGTCTAGCCAACGGTACCCCAAGGAGGCCCTGTCTGTGGGCGCGCACCAGGCGATTGGTATTCGATGCTGGCTGGAGACGTTCCCACAAGTATACCAGCCCCAAGCCATGGAGAGCTTTGTAGATAAGCACCAACACCTTGAATCTCACATGGAGGGCAGCCGGCAACCAATGCAGCTCACGCAGGAGGGGTGTAATATGGGAATATCGGGACATCCCCATCACAACCCGCGGCCACATTCTGCACCAGCTGAAGCCTCCGCGTGGTCCTCAAGGGAAGCCCCATGTAGAGTGCATCGCAGTAGTCGATCCGGGATGTAACGAACGCATGAGTGACCGTGCGTAGCGCATCTCGGTCCAGGTAGGGACGCAACTGGCACACCAGGTGGACCTGGGTGAATGCCCCCCTGGCCACAGCTCCCACCTGCTCCTCCAAACTGAGCTGTGAGCCCAGGAGGACACCCAAGCTGTGAACCCTGTCTACGGGGGGCAACACCTCTCCCCCCAAAACCAACGATGGAACACTCTGGATCACTCGAGATGCCGGTACGCACAGCCACTCAGTCTTGGCAGGGTTGAGCTGGAGCCTGTTCCTCCCCATACAGATCTGTACCACTTCCAGGCAACAGGACATCACGGGGAGGGCATCACTGAGTTGGTTTGGGGTGGAGATGTAAAGTTGAGTATCATCAGCATACTGATGATACCTCACCCCAAAACCACATTAATTTACATTAATGTGGCATGAATACTTTAATACAATAACTATATCTAACTATATTCCATTACAGGTAGTCCTGACTTATGACCACAGTTGACCCCAAAATTTCCATTGCTAAGTGAAACATTTGTTAAGTGAATTTTGCCCCATTTTACAACCTTTCTTGGCTCTGTTGTTAAGTGAATTACTACAGTTGTTAAGTTAGTGATATGGTTGTTAAGTGAATCTGCCTTTCCCACTGATTTTATTGTCAGGTCACAAAAGGTGATCACATGATCCTAGGAACTGTGACTATCATAAATTTGTACCAGTTGCCAAGTGTTTGAATTTTGATCATGTGACCATGGGAATGATGAAACAGTCCTAAATGTGAAAAACTTCAGAAGTCACTTTTTTTCAATACTGTTGTAACTTCGAATGATCACTAAATGAACTGTTGTAACTCAAGGATTACCTGTATTAGAAAAGAGCCATCCTACTAGATTCTATGGGAAAGACATTTTCAGTGCAAAATTAGAAGTGGCCCCCAATAATTGTACAAAGGGGAGATTGGAGACAAGGCATCATTAGAAATTCATCTTGGTTTATGCCAAAAATACTACTTGATAGACCCTTATTTAGTCCTAGCAAATCAATTAAATGGAAAGTTGCATCTCTTTTGACTTCAAGCAACAATAGTATTTGCTATACAATACCCTTATGAATTTAGTAGATGATTGGCTACAGGTTTTCAGCATAGAGAAATTCACAGATCAAGGAAAAAGCCAGGAGGGCTGCATCAAATAATTCTATGTGAAGCAATGAATTGCATTGCCTTGTAGAAGACTGCATTGAATTATTTTGTTTCCCATTGCTCAGGGGTGAGTAATTACATTTGTCCCACTTGGCTAGACAAAAGTCACTAAATATCTATATGGAAGATATTTGCGGTGAGGGGGAGTGAGTTCCAGAAACAGCTAGATAAATCTTTTCCTCCAATCTATCTAACAATAAAAAAGAGAAATTATACTACCCATTGTGTTATGTATGCAGGTTTGAATGTCATTAGTTTAGTTTGTTCTTGTAAAATGTCAAATATGATTGGTTTAAAAAGTGCAGGAAAAACCCTGCACTCTGATTGGCTGGCAACTGCGGCTGCTGGCTATAAGTAGCCCAGCCAAATCGGGTCTGTTATGAGCTGTAGTCACTAATAAACTCTTCACTAAAGCACTCCGCGTCTGACTCTTCATGCAAACTTAACACATTGACTCTTAACTCACCTTGGTTGGGGAGAGAATCTCTTATTAATTTAAAATATAGTTGTAAATGCTACTTGAACAATAAAACATATCAACTTTTTTCAAATTTTTATATGGTGTATAGTCATTGGTACAAATCAGAGCTTAACGATATGTCTATTAGAACTAAAACTTAGTTGTAATTCTGCTTACTCTCTGCTTACTCTCTATATCAAAAATGTACCCAACATATCGGCTTGGCATGTAAATAAATAAATGATAGATAGATAGATAGATAGATAGATAGATAGATAGATAGATAACCAACCAACCCAACCAACCAACTAAAGTCAGCCAGAGAAAATCTGGAGTTTGCTTTTTAATGTTATGCACCCAAAATACTATTCTAATTCTATTAATGCTGCTGTTGTGCCTTTCTGTCATCTTTTAATTGTCTGGACTAGGCTCTTCGGTTTTCTTGAAGTTTTTTCAGAAGTTGTTTGCCACTTCCATTTTCCTAGGGTTGAGAGAGAGTGATTGGCACATGGTTACCCAGTTGACTTTGTGTTCAAGACCAGATTACAACTCATAATTTTTCAGTTTCTAGCCTGATATTTAGTCTCTATGCCAAACTGACTTTCTGTATTGTTGTAAGGCAGAAGTGTCAAATTCAAGGCCCATGGGCCAAATCTGGCCCACAGGATGCTTAGATCTGGCCCGCGAAGCCGGCCTGAAAATAGCAAAGAACTGGCCCACGGTGCCTCTGATAATGAAAATGGTGCACTAGGGGGCCATGTGATCCCCCTGTGGCCCATTTCAGCCTGGACTGCAGCACTCTGCCAGGCCTCCCCCAGCTTGTTACAGATTGAAATGTACCCTTCATGGGATGCATCCTGTCCTCCAAGGCTCCATTTGGCCATCTCCATAGACTGTGCCTGCTCTGCTAGCATCCCAGATTCCATTTACTCCTTCCCACCCCAGTTTCCATGGCTTTACTGTACTTGCTTTTTGAAGAGCTCCAGAAGAGGTTGACCCTTTGGCAGAGAAGCCAAACTCTTTTATTCAGAAGCCCATGAAGCTGTAAATATGTGAAATGTAAGGAAAACAGCTTTCGCCATCTGAATAAAAGACTGGCTTCTCTGCCATGAGGGCCTGAAGGCTTAGTTTGGGCCAGTCTGGCCAGTGACAAGCAGCTTCCTGCTTGCTGCTGACTGGCTAGTTTGAATGAGCAGTTTCAGAGATTGGGTGTGGCAGCCATTCAACAAGGGGCTTGCATTTGAGCCTGATGAGACAAAGGAAACAAGCTCTTCATTGACTGGCTGCTGCTACTGCCTCAATCCCTGAAGCTGTCTTGAAGCAGGAGGCCTTTTCTACTACTACAAATCTGCTGGTCATGTGGCCCAAGCCAAAGTCTTTTATTCAGAAGCTGGCAGGGCCTTGGTGGTGCAGGCTATTAATAGCCTAGCACTTAGCTCCAGCTGCCTGTAATTATTGCAGGCTCGAATCCCACCAGGCTAAAGGTTGACTCAGCCTTCCATCCTCTCGGGGTAGGTAAACTGAGGACCCAAGATTGTTGGGGGCAATAAGCTGACTTTGTAAAAATGCCGCTTAGTAATAAGCAGGCATATACAATGGAATGAAGGCTATTGCTGAGCACATTGGGTTGTATCCCAAAAATTGTAAGCACCTGAGTCTTGGGAGAAGGCGCATATAAATGTAATTAAAAAAAATGTTTCCTTAAATTTCAGGTTCTCACAGCTTTGCCATCATCTGAATAAAACACTTTGGCTTCTCTGCCAGTGAGTCAGTCTCTTCTGGAGCTCTGGAGCACTTCAAAAAATAAGTAACCCATGGGAAATGAGTGGGGAAGAGTAAGTGGAATCCTGGATGCTAGCAAAGTAGGTCCAGTCTGTGGAGACCCAATGGGACAGGATGGGGGAGAACCAATTGTGGGGACCGCAGGGGACCATGAGGTATCTCAGTGGACTGGGGGAGGCCTTGGATGGCCTGCTCCATCACTAGGCCTCACCTGCTTTTTCCGACTCTGAGATACCTCATGTGCATTTAATGACCTGCACATTTGATTAACAAATTCATTGGGGAAAGCAGGGAATGATCACTTTCATTTAACCTGATTCAATCAAATGAATCTTCAGGTTACGAATGTAGTTGGAAGGCTCAGTTTATTACATTCATAACTTGAGGATTACCTGTATAATGAGAGGGAGGGAGGATCAGAAAAGTCCTGCCTTACACTTGGTCACCATAGGTGCCCCCCCCCACACAAATCCCATGTCACAGCCACCGTGGCCACACCGGCCATGCCCACCATAACTACATACCCCATCAGCTATGCCCCCAAGCCCTCCAAGGTCAAACACAACCCTGATGTGACCCTCAATGAAATCGAGTTTGACACCCTTGTTGTAAGGTATAATAAAGTAATGTTGGAAGCATTTCTTTTTCCTTATTTATATCACACAAATTCAAGGCAATATTATTTTCAGTGTCTTTCTCAAGCTTCCATCTTTTATTGGACTGAGATGTTCAGAGAGATCTTTATTGTCTTTTTTATCTGTTAACTGTTCTTTGCAGTCCTTCACCAAGTTTATGTCTATTTTTCTGTACACACATACCCCTATCAGAATCAGTATATCACCTTGTGGGTGAACACATTCTGGTCACATGGCCATGGGAAATATCTACAGACTTACTTTTCACACTCTCATTTCTTAGTTGGAACTGGAAAATCCCCCTCTCTGCATGGTAACTGGTACTAGAGAGTCTTTCATGGCAGAAAACACAGATTTTCCTTCATTGTGATATTCATTATCTATTAATGATGGCAAGTCAGAGTAATAGGTCTCATACAGAATTTCAAGCAAAAGTAATATACAAGATATCAAGCCTGGATATCTACTGTGCTCTTCCATGACCTCTCAAATTGATAGTAGTCCATTTAGTGAATAAGTTATTTCAGATGTTTCCTCTTCCTATCTAGAATTCAGTATATAATAACTGTTGAAAAATTTCAGTTGCTGTGCACTTTACAGTGTTTAGATTTGAAAAGTCAAATCTACCAATGGCAGCGTGACATGGCATACCAAGTACTGGTTTTATAAACCACGCCCCTGCACTATAAAAGGGGCTGCCTAACTGCCATTTACCTCAGTTCTCTCTGCTCCCTATGTCGCCTGAAGAAGTCTCTCAAGGCATCTGTGCTGCATAGGCAGACATCTTCAAGAAACCTCAAGAAAACTCAAGCTGCAAGGAAAAAGACATCCCTAGGCTAAAGACTGCTTAATAATATTTCTGAGGATAAAGGGACAGAGAAACTCCAACTACATAGGTAGTTGTAAAACTGAGAAGACCTGAGGGGAAACCAAAAGGAAGAGAGGACACTGGTAATATTCTTTCTGACTGTTTATTTGTTTAATCTGCTTGTTACAATAAATATAGATTTGAAACCACCTGGGCTCAAGTTTCTTTATATAATTTAAATATATAGACAGAGGTTTACGGTCCACAAATATTAATTAGTCATAGGATTGATTAATATATCCAACAATAACCTCTTCCCATCTACCAAAATGTGGAGGATCATTTTTAAAATGCAAGAGGCATAGGAACTCTTCATGGAGAAGCAGCAATCAGTGGAAGGCTAGATGAACAGAAACATGTAATTGCAAACAAAGGGCAACCAACTTAACAGAAAAGGGGCCAATAAAGTCTCTCTCACCCAACTCACCTCAAAACATTGTTATTGTGGGAAAAATAGGAGGAGAAAAGTGTGTTGGCTATATTTGTCAACTTGAGTTACTTGTGAAAATAAAAATGCAGGATACCAATAAATAAATACATACATTTCAAAATAAATAAATGTAGAGTCCAGTTTTTTAGAAGGGTAAACAGAAGAAAAAAAACTTAATGGAAAGCCACACCAATTTCCCACCACAATCTTGTCACTCTTTTGCATGTGTGCATCTGAAGTAGATTTGTATGTAGTTCTTGAAGAGGAGATAAGCAGCTGTCTTTCCTGCAGAAAATCTGAGGCCCAAAGAACAATAAGAGCCAGAGTTCTGAAGAGCAAAGAGATAGGATTGTTCATTGAATAGGCTTGTCTTTGAAGTATGTAGGAGTTCATAAGTCCAAAGTATCTTGAACTCTTCTCTGCACATATAGGGAATGTGGGTTTTTAAGTGGACAGTCTTAACCATAGTTTTAACTGGGAAACTGTGAGATCCTAGACCAAGGCAAGTCCAAAAATGCAAGAGAATTTCTGAATGCGTGGTACTCAGATAAATTGGCCATCCACGGGCACATCAAATAAACATCTAAATACCATTAAAATACAATTAAAAAACCAAGGAATCAAAAACACCAAAACACCTGCTCATCAGCAATCAACACCCAGATGATCAGAGATTAACACCAAGATTAACATTAGACCAACACTTTGCCCAGGTCCGGCTGGTTCGCCAGCTTCGCCCGTTCCTGGACGGGATGCCCTCGTGCAGTCACTCATGCCCTTGTTACCTCGCGACTCGACTATTGCAATGCTCTCTATTTAGGACTGCCCTTGCATACCATCCGAGACTGCAGCTGGTGCAAAATCGCGGCGTGGCGGTGATGGGAGTTTCCGGTTCTCCCATGTTAGCCCCCTCCGCGCTGCCTGCATTGGTTGCTGGTTGCCCTCCGGGTGAGATTCAAGGTTTTAACTTTAACATACAAAGTCCTACATGACATGGGTCCTTATTATTTAAGGAGAGACTGCTGCCGACATCGAATACTAACCGCCCGATGCGAAGTCACAGACAAGGACTCCTTGGGATCCCATCAGCCGGGCAATGCCGGCTGGCGGTCCCCCGATGACGTGCCTACTCTGTCGCGGTCCCTGAACTCTGGAACCAACTTCCCCTGGGGCTCCGCTTGGCCCCTGACCTCCGCACCTTCCGCCATGACTTGAAGACCTGGTTATTTGACCAAGCCGGGCTGTGACCCATGGGTGGGGTGTTTTAGATTTTGTGGTTTTTAAGTTTTGTATTAATTGGGACCATTAATTTAATTCTTTTTTAAATATTTATTGTGTTTGTTTTATTGTAAGCCCGAAGTCTTCGGAGATGGGCTGCATATAAGTCCCATTAATAAATAAATAAATAAATAAAATGCAAACAATGCCCCCAATCAAGGAACTAGCAACTGAGATAAACAAGCTAACAGGAAACAGCAGCCCAATCACTGGTATATAAAATGAGAGCAAACCCTACTTCCCTACTAATGCTGATGTTGCATAGTTTAGGAATGAAACATCTGCAACAAAATAATTAAACTTGGAGAACACAAAGGTCCCAACAGTAGTAAAATATCCGATTGCCATTTTTCAGCCTAGCAAAATATTCGGTGCAATCTTCTGAGTGTATGAAAGTTGTAATGAACTTAGTCTGAAATTTATACAGGTAGTCCTTGACTTACAACAGTTGATTTAGTAACCATACAACGTTACAATGGCATTGAAAAAAGTGACTTATGGCTGTTTTTCACATTTATGACCTTTGAAGCATGTCCATGGACATGTGACCAAAATTCAGGTGTTTATTGGTTCATACTTATGATCGTTGCTCTGTCCCATGGTCATATGATCCCATTTTGCAACCATCTGACAAGCAAAGTCAACGGGGAAACCAGATTCACTTAACAACCAGGTTACTAACTTATCGACTGTAGTGATTCACTTAGCAATTGTGATAAGCAAGGTCATAAAATGGGGCAAACTCACTTAACAAATATCTCACTTAACAACAGAAATGTTAGGCTCAATTGTGGTCGTAAGTAGTGGACTACCTGCAGAGGCATAGATACATGTAACAATTTAGCTTCTGTAGAAGACCTTTGCTGTGCCCACTATAATGACTGAAAGGATTTCAGTATGAAAGCTAATGTTAGTTGTATACCTATATCCCACTTCAAACAATACACTAAAAAAAATGAATGGAACTTCCTATTAATTGTATTGTGTCTGTATGTAACTTTTGTTTATTTACTTCCACTGAATTATTTTATACTCTTTTTTTTCTTTCATTAAATTATGTTTAATTCTCAGGGCCTGTCTAGTTCCTGCAGTTTTCATGAAAAGATATTTCAGAAGTTGTCTACTGCTGTGTCCTTCTCTGGGAAATGTTTAGCCGAAAGTTATCCAGTTGGATTCATGCCTAAGGGACTAGAATTCGTGATCTTCTGGTTTCTAGACTGGTATTTAGCCACTACACTAAATTTGCTCTATTTTCAACTCTATGTATTCATTAAATATTTCCACCACCAATCTTGAATCAGATTAAAAAAAAGAGCTAGCCATCAATACACGTTGACCATTGAAAGTAATATAATATGAGATTACCTTAATATGTTCCCTAGTGTTTCCTATAACATCTCAGTAGCATGTGAGCATAATAGTTACTATTTATTTTACTGTGAGCATAAGGATCATACAACAGCAACCCTGTGAGTTGCAATAACATGAATATTCATTCAAGGAACATTTCACAGATGATGAAGCATCTGTTTTTCTATATTGGGATTTCTGTGTAGAAAGCCATAAAATGTGCTTTATTTTTTAAAAGAATTGTTGAGTAAATGATCATTAAAATTCCTATTTTCCAGTGTATTTTATTTAAAGAAAACAATAAAACTAATCCTGCAAGAAGCAAAATTGGATAAATTGTCTGAATGGTTATGTTGCCTTGTCCCTATAACCCCTACAAAAAAAATCAATTTCAAAAAGTTAATAGCACAAATAAATATCCTCAGCCATCTCAAAAGCCAAAATACAAAAAATATTTACTGGTGAGCACATTTTCATACACATTCAAGTGATGTTTTTAAAGCAATATTTATGAAATTTGGCATTGTTATCATGGTTGGCTGGGGAATTCTGGGAATTGAAGTACACACATCTTAAAACTGCCAAGTTTGAAACACACTGCTTTAAAGGTTTCAACCAAGTTTTAATAGGTTGCCTCCACAAGCAGTAATCAAGCTGATAAACTGATTTGATTCATAATATGGGATTTTATGCTTTTTATGCTTTTTAAGCTGGCAGAAAGAGGCAGCAGCCAAAGCTGCCACAGAAATCTTGGGCTTTAAGCATTGGACTTTTTCCCTTCAACCGAAAAGAATGAACTTCTGAAAGCTAGGTGTTTCAAAAGGAATCCTTTATTGAAAGGGATTTAATCCCAACACTAGTCAAAGCCGAGTCTAAGATATTTCCAGGTATACAGTCATAGATAAAGGAAGTTAGAATCCCTCCCCTTATTTAGATGTGGATTTAGTCAAACAAAGAACCAACATGTTAATTCCCCCCTCCCCTTCTCTGGGAACGTATCTTAGCAGAGTTCCCAGGAGTGTCTTCCAGAGCTGGAATTTTTATGGTCCCTTCTCATCTTGTTCTCTCTTCAAGAGGTGACAAGTTTGTACACATCTGGCTCCACTCCTCCAGTTGTATATCATATGCAAGTTATACAGAATCAATATAGGATTTAATATATTCAGGTTACATCAAAAAGGACCACTTGTACCAACCCCCCCCCTTCTTCTTCCATTGAAGAATGGCAGATACACGGATCTGACAGGATGGTTGTTTCAGATGCAAAAAAAGGTGGAAGGAAGAGAAACTAATTGAGATATGGTTTATTGGAGCTTCGTTCTTTCCTCATAGGACTACAATGTCATAGAGGTAGCTTCTATGAATCCTTCCTACTTTTAAATTTCATTCTCCTAAATATTTTTCCATAGATAATCCTTTTTTGTCTTGATGTTGTCACAGTAACATTGCAGAGGAGGACTGCATTGACAAGGTCCCCAATATTTGTTTTACTCTCAAATTAATGGCATTCAGTTTTAGAATTGCAAACCTTTAAGTCACTGCTTATACAAGAGAAGCCATATACACAATCAGAAACTAAATGAACCTGAAGAGTTCTTTCAAGCATGGATTATTCTATTCCCAGCCCCAGCGCCACCTCCAAAAAACTCAAAAAATGGGCAGTTTTAAAGAGTAGATTTAAGCCCGGATGGATAATTTGCAGTTTGAAAGTAGATGCAGCACACTGCCTAATTTTCATTTACTTATTTGAAATATTGATGTATCCATTCAAAATCCGGAGTGAGTAAACTCTTTCATAAACTATTCTTTCGTATCTCTAATAACAGCAGAAAGTTGTTTTATTAGGAATTAGAGAAAAAAAGTCTATACTAGGCAAGGAGCCCTACTCTTTTGACATGAGATGCAGCTTCTGATAAAAGTCTCCTACGGGATATGGGAAAGTGGCCTTTGACAGAACCAAGGGATTGCAAGTGATCTAAAAACTGAATAGCCACTGGAGCCAGAGTTGACAGGATTGGGTTTAGTGGACCAATAATCTCAGTCTGGCTTCATTGCAGCTTCCTATGTTTCTGTCTAAGATTGTGAGAGTTATCTAGATGGAAGGAAATAAGACAGAATGGGGCAGCCCAAGTCATACTTTCAATCTTTAGCTTAACTATTTGGAGTATGTATAGGAGAAGGCAGGGTATGAAGGTGGGAAGAAGATAGGAAGTTTATTCCTATTTTCATAAAAAGGAAATCCTGAATTAGCTTCCCCTGCTGAGTGCCAATTTGTGAGATAGACATAGCCATTGCAGGAACCCCTCCTGCCAGCATCATGCGCCGATCGTCCTGTTTGCTCCCACAGGAGGGGCCTCCTTGGGATACCGTTGGTTAGGCATTGTCAGCTGGCGGTTCCCAGGGCTAGGGCCTTCTCTGTGGGAGCGCCCACCCTTGGGAACCAGCTCCCCGTGGATCTCCGTTTGGCCCCTGATCTCCGCTCCTTCCACCGGGACCTGAAGACCTGGTTGTTTCAACAGGCTGGCCTGGAATGACCCGGGTGGGGATTTTTTAACCGTTTTAGTTTTTAAGGTTTTAATGTTTTAATGTTTATTCCGACTTGTTAGGTTTAATTTGTTTTTATGTAAATTATATGTAAATATGTGCTGTTTTAATGTTAGCAGCCCTGAGTCCTTAGGGAGAAGGGCGGCATACAAGTCGAATAAATTATTATTATTATTATTATTATTATTATTATTATTATTATTATTATTGTGTCTCAGCTCAATCTACCTCACAGGGTTGTTGTATAAAAATAGGAAGAGTAAGATATATTCGGTTTGCTTCCCTGAGTTATTTATAAAAACAATAAAGGTTAAAAGTAAAATAACATAAGAGAGATTTAAGATTTTATGATTTCTGAAAGAGGACACTCTAGGGTGAACTAAAGATAACGAGCAAAAAAGAAGAAAAGTGCAAAACTGACTTTGGGTTTTTTTGGTTAGTATGGATTTATAATATGGCATAACAGATTTGAAATACTCCAGGATATTTTGAAGAATGGTGCCAGAAATTAGTAGCTACAATATCAACAATGTCAATAATGAAACCTGCTTGTATAGACTGCATCCAAAAGATGTTAATAAAGGAACAACAGATGTGAAATAAATGTTGTCTGATGCAAAAATACTGGAACCAGAAATACTGGATGATAAAAAAAAGTGTGAACCTTTACAAGATAGAGAAGGCAGCTGAAATGACCTGAATAAGAACTTTCTAATGGACATAAAAAATAAGCTAATTAAAGCCTTGAAATTAAAATGGAAAGACAAATGATAAACCAATAAAAATTACATGAAAAGTGACTTGTTACTTGTCATTTACAAATAAGGTTTACTAAAGGTTCAGAGAAGTCTTAGGGGTGGTAAAAAGAAAAACTGAACAGAGACCAAATCCTATAACAACATCTGAATGAATTAAAGATCAAGATTGTTAGAAGTAAAAGGCTAAAGTGAAAAGTAATTATGTTTCCACCAAGTTTGGTAAGTCTTTACAAACTTTTCCAGGATTGTAAACTTGATGATTTATGGATTTGGATAGTATATGGGGGAAAAGAGATATTTGATTGTAACCTTGTAAGTGGCGAGCAGTTATTAAATTTATTTATACTTGTGATGAAGATTGAAAATCACTTTACATATTTTTCTTTTTATTTGTCTTACTTTCTTTTCCTTAACTTTTCTTTGCACTTTCTTTTTATTTCTCCTCTCTCTGAGTTTAATTTTTATTTGCTTATATTATTTGAATTAAAATCTGTAATAAAAATATTTTAAAAAGAATAGAGAAATTTGATGAGATTTGATAACTTTGTGAGTGTGCAATATTTCAATGTACAATGTTATCTTAGTACTATTTAATTTGAGTGAATTAGGAATCATTTTAGATAACAGTGGATACCGTGATACACACAAATGCCTTTTGCCAATGTTTTCTGTAAGATGAGGTTCTGCAGCCATGCCTTGGTATGTGATTATTTTTTCATTATTTCAATAGGTAATTTAAGAAGAGTCAGTTATAATTCAAATCCTTGTGATTCTTTCTTAAAGCATCTCCCTCCCTCCCTCCTCCTCTCATCTACCCATCCATCCATGCATCCACACATTCACTGACACTCAATGCAATGTAATAGTTCAGAGTTCAACATAAATTGAGAAGGCTGTGGAACTGAACAGCTTTCAGTCTGTCACTCCACTTCATCCTACTTTATTTTGGAAGGAAAAAAAGGGAAACATTTAAGCTGCTTGAAGCTGTAAAAGGAAAAGTGGAATGCAAAGACAATGAATACAAATAACCCGTTCATTTTACTTTATCTCATATTCTTTGGCATGCTAAACAGCCCAGACAATGCCACATCCTTCAGAAAGAACAACCAATATTAAAACATTGCAATGAGCAACAACTTCTATTGTAATGAATTCTGAGATTTAGAAGTGATTTCAGACATGCACTGATATTTCTTATAAAATGTACTGTATTAAACTTCAAAATAAAACTTTTCATGGAACAGAATGGTTGATTTAAAATAGCTAAGATAATCTTCAGTTGTCAAAACAATATTTCATCCCATTAACATCTTTTTCGTATAGAAATTTAACTGAGAAGAGAAAAAATAAATTGCAATCATATGGATTTTTTTCAGGTCATCACGGATTCTTTGCTTTTAAGAACTACCATGGTAAGATATTAATTATGACTTTCAAAATTCCATAACTTATTCAAAAAGTTTGTTCTCTTTTCTTCTGAGTATGATAATTACATACATGTTAATTTAAACTGAATTTGCATGTATGAAACAATCTTCAAAGATCAGAGCTTTTATATTATCTAATAACAAGTATAGGTACACTATAGTTTGAAAGATACCATTCATAAATGTATTGGGGAATTATCATCACATGTTCAGATCATCAATTAATATATGTAATTATGTTAATCAGTGATCAGAGAAGGAGCCTTGATGATACATTTGAAAGCAACTGTATTATGATTTCTGGGCTAATATTAGGTAATGAAGAAGAATAAGAAATATCATACACAGTAATATCATACACAGTAATATCATACACAGTAATATCATACAAGATTGTATGCTGAACTTCCCTAAACCATTAGTGGCAAAGAAAGTGAAATTCTGTTTCTGAATGCATTTCAGTAGTTTGTATAAGGTCGACTTCTGTTCTGAGATTCCTTCCTTGGCCAGAACATTTGGATTCTTCTTAAGTCATGCACTCAAGGTTTGGAATGTGCTTCCCAATCATTTTCACAGCAGATTGTCACAGTGGTCAAAGAGGGAATGGGAAGTATAATGTATTCCACTCTATTACCTTGTTGTGGTACATACTGGTATAGGTGCAGCAGCTACAGTGAAACTGCAGGAGCCGAGAGACTCCTAGTCACTCCCACTATTAAATGGAAAAGAAAAAGTGATTTCTTTATTCCCTTCCCATGCACCATTTCATATGGAAATGAATAAGCCTTCTTTTTTTAAAAAAAAAAACTTTCTCCACCACTTTCCCCTTTTCCTCCTACTGGGTGGACAAATTACAGCAGCTGTTACAATATCTTTTGTTTCTTTCAGTAGTCAGAGGTATATGAAGCCCAATAAACAAACAATAGACGCACCATAGAGCAGCTTGGTAGAGAGACAGGCAATTAAATTTTCCATCAATGTGTGTTGAGAAAATTGACTAAAGCTGATGACAGAAGATAATTATAATGGCTCTTCAGGAGAACTTACTAACTAAGCTTCTACCAGCTTTCAGGCTGAATGAATGTTCATTTAAAAATAGCAAGTTAAAAGTTAAAGGCTAGAATAGACAACCACTAACACATCATCATACTTGTTAATTCATAGTAAATGTCTTATTTAGAGTGATTGCCTACTATGTAAGGCAGCCTTTTCTGTTGAGGTCATAACTCCCAACATCGCTCAACATCATCCATGCTGAGAATCTTGTTGATCCTCATTTATAAGCTTCTCCCAATTACAGCCACAGAGAATAAACATTTTAAAAATCCACTGATTTTGCAAATAAAGCAGGATGATCTTTCTTCCTGTAATGTGCATGATTTGACAATTCCCAAAATTTACCTCATGCAATCAAAATATGTCTCTGCTACTCATTAAAATAGCCCTTTCTTTCAATCCTCTGTGTGAACCTAAAAAGATAGTTACTTTAAAAGTCATGAACTTTAATGAGCTGATTCCTGTAAAGAAAGTGGGGGGGGGGTTTTCTTGTTGTTGTTTTCAAACTGAAGTGGAAGCCTGAAAAGAAGAAAACTTGTCTTAATGAATAGCAGAGTGGTGTTCTCCTGTCAAAGTATTTTGTCTAATTTACAGATGTGTTTTCTTCATTTTAGTCAACAAGAGAATGCAAGTTTTTAGAAGCTACTCACTGCTATATGTCCCACACAGTAGGTATAGCCAGTGTGGGATTGGTTCATCCTTGGGAAAGCATATGCATTCCAAAGCGGTTGGCTGTGGTTCCATTGGGAACTAAATCCAAAGCTCATGGTCAGAGGATATTTACTGTTTTGGTATGTCCTCACCATGGAGTTGGGCTGTAAGACAAAAAAGAAAAACTTACAGTACACATAACAGCAAAACAGTATTGTACTACAGATGACATATGATCATTCAAAGAAAGGAAGCATAATAAATAGATTGTCTTATTTTATTTAGCTAATTTAATTTACTTTTTGGTGAATTTGCTTAGTTTTCTTTCTTTCTCTCTTTTTGGTGACTTTTTCCAAAACAGATAGATATGAAGCTGATGAATAAGTCAAGTCTCTACAACTTAATCTAGCACAGGGGGATGAGAAAGTTTTCCATACTTTTTTAAAAACAAAAACACCTGTAGATTTGAAAGGCTATAGATGTATCCAGCAATGAGGCAGCAGCCTGAATAAAATAGGCAATGTTGAAATGTTCAATCTTTCTCTTTAAGTCTTATATATTTGTAAAAAAAAAAACCTCCTATAGTAAAAAATGCCATTTTACTATAGGTGACCTTGAATGACTCTGAGGGATATAAATTGATTCAATTTATGTTAACAAGAATCTACCTATGATCCTGCATCAGACCAGAGTGCAGAAATGGCCTTCATCTATCTTTTCTTTTCAAATAAGGTGCAGAAGCCAACAGCTGTTAACACAGGGAATATATCTAATCTGGTCTCAATCATGCAGAGATATGGAGCGAGCATAAACAGTCTCTCACATTGACAATTTGCCTCTCATCAAGCATTTACCGCACTTGAACACAATAAAAATAATCCCTGTTGGTTCTAATTAAATTCCTTACACTTAATTGTGCCAGGATGCAAATCCTAGACACATTTAAGGTTAATGGCTGTCATGACATCCTATGCCTGTTTGCTTCCCACAGATGAAGAAGTCTCCCCTTTTCAGTCTGTAGTTTTAAATATTTCAAACAAAACTGCTTTCCTTGTCTCATGTCAATGTTTTGTAGGATGTGACTTTAAAAGATTTAAGTTATAACTCACAAACACAAAGCATACAAATTAATCCTGAAGCCTACAACAAATGGATAGTTCGATAATTTGAAGACAGGCTTTGCAAAATAACAATAATAAACACACTGCCCTTACATTTAAAGGCATCTTTAAAAATAAGTCTTTTTCAGGACTGAATCTTGGCAAATCAAGAGGAAAAAAAGGAGCTAGAACTTTTACAGAAAGTACATTTTTCCTCCAATGCAAAATAAATTATTTTTTAATTACAATAGTCTTTGAATTCACTACTCAAAAATAAGTTTTTCAATAAATTTTCGTTGCCATTAAAAATAAAATCCTAGAATGGATTTTGGAACCTGGAATCTAAAATGCATTATGATCAGCTGTCTGCTAGGTGTACAAATAATTGCACTAAATCCCAGACCTTAAATGATGATTATAAATTAAAATCCCAAAACTAATCTTTATAGTTGGCATCTTGTAATGAAGGAAGCAGGTGAGACTACTTTCTTCACTACAACTATAAAACCTCCACATTAATAGTTAGCTATAGTGTGTATAATCTTCAAGCATAGAACATGCATGCTTAAAGCAGTGGTAGTATTCTACTGGTTTGGCCCTGTTCTGCTGAGCTGGTAGCGGCAATGAGCAGTGGAGACAGAACCGGTTCTGTCCGCTGCTCTGCTGTTGGGCCCACCTGCCCACCTGGGCTCCCATACTCACCTTTATCCTCTGAATTTGAAGTGCAGCTGCTTTGAGTGCTACGCGGCAGCTGCTGAAGTGATCGGGAGAGTGCAGGCTTGCAGGAGTTGAGTTAGAATGTCTCTGTGCCTGCACAAACACTTCTGTGCCTGTGCAAAGTGCACGTTTGGCATGCGCGCACACACAAAGTGTGTGCACGCGTGCAGAGCACGCCCACCAAGCCACAGCCACTGAACCAGTGGTAAAAATATTTGAATCCCACCACTGGCTTAAAGTAAGATACAACATGGTTTTTACATGATGAAATACTGCGGCTGAATGAAATCTTATGTGTGAGGAGGTTATTTTTAAATGTTGTATGCTGCCTTTCAAACATATGCCTTCTCAGAGTAGTTTGCAACATTGAAATCAACAAATAATTGAATTCAGTAGGAGTCATTGTGAGAGGCTAAGTTCCTAAACATAGACAGAGTCCTGAAATAAATAAAATACTGAAATATTAAGTGGCAGAATATCCATTACAAATATTCTTACTATTATTTTCTTAAATGCAGACTAGTGTAGTCCAGCTATCAGTGAATACTGACAAACATTTGTGCAGTTAGAGGAAAAATTCAATTTATTAAGAATCATGAAGCTTGAAATGCCTATGTAAACTTATCTGGAAGAGGAGCACAAGAGATAAAGATTAAAAGGGAAAGATGTGTATGTATGTATGAAGAGGGATGTTATAGAGACTCACATAATTAACAAAAGATCAAGTGAAAACCAAATATAGGAACCACATATGAAATTCCTACTTGCCATCTCTCTCTAGTCATAAAGGGCCTCATAGATGCAACCAAGTGATGTACTATCCAACAATAAAACATATTCTAAAATAATTAAAAGAGAAAAAATAACCCCTGGAAATTAAACTTTCTAAACCTGATTAAAATGCTCAATAAAATTGGCATTCTTTACATTAAAAAAGATGCCTTTCAAAGAATGGTGACTGATGGTTTCCTTCAATTGACAATACAGCTCCATCCAATGTTATCCAGCATGTGAAAAGCCTTATTTGATTGACATGCACTCTAGTTAGTCCATGCACTTCATTTTTCTTTTTTTTCTTTTCCCATTATACAATTCATTGATTAAATATTTACCACCCTTCCTCCCATCCACCTGTTATGAGTTGGTCAGTTGATCTCCACTGTTTTCATATGGCAGTCGAATGAGATGAACTAGAATGAAAACTGGTCCAAAATCATCCATTAAGTATCCTAGAAAACAACTCCAAGTCATAGTTCATTTCTCTAATCCTGTATCATTTTTGCTTCTGTCCAGAAGTGCCATTCTACTATGCTTTGCTTCTGGACACACATTCACCATTATTTTTAAACATTTTAGGTTTGTTCTGATATAGTCTGGCAAATTCAAAAACATTTTTGCTCATGCGCCCCCCCCAAGTTTTTTTCTGCAGTTTTGAAACCATGTTTCCTCAATTGCCTTTTACTGCTTTTTAAAGAAAAGATGCTTGTATTTATTGTTTACAAAGAGTAATGGGGATAATGGTACTCAGTAACTCCCTACTTCCCATGCCAAAGGGAAACTTTTTTTCAGCTTCTTAAGTGTAGTCAGTTAGGGAGCCTGGAGACTGATGGAGAGGCATGAGATAGAAAACAATCACGCCACTAGCATTCTTCACCATCTTGCAACATTAAAGAAAATACCTTAAAACAAATCTCAAAGAATTTTTAAAGCACTTTAGGAATGAGACACAAAAATAAAAGTCCATAGCAAAAAATATCATTAAAACTCATTGGGGAAAAAACTCTACTTCAGTGCATAAGAATCAAATATGTTTGAAGAGCATGTTTCAGCTTCAAAATTGAGCATCACTGGAAAAGTCTGACGAATCAAGCAATTCAAGCAGAGGGTGTGTTTTTTTAAAGATCAACAATTGCCCATCATTTCCTTGCTTACTTTATCTTTAAATAACAAATATCATTTCACCAAATTGTTCAATCCAGTGTATGCTCTATCTACAGAATCATTTAAGAACTTCTAAGGCAATATTAAAATTTAAATCCACGTTGAAGCACCACTCTACTACAAAAGGACACATTGAATTAACTCATCACTATTTCTCTCTCTGGTCTTATCCAGTCTTTCCCTGAAATCATTATTGAAACCCTTAATTGAGTAACTAGAGGTTTTTTTTACCCTGTATAAAACTTCAAGGTATTCAATGTTGATGCATTGGCTTTATAGTTGATATTTTAATGAGAGAGGTCAAAATTCCATTCTTAGTAGCATTAGACTTCAAATAGTACTTAGGGTGTGCAAATGCTTCATAGTGACCTCAGGGGGCTGTGGGGAGCATAACCAGGGTCGGCATGGGCAGTTCAACATCACTTGGGTCTGGCGTGCGTGTGGTGACCCAAGCATTCTGCCAGCTAAAATGGGCTCCCAACCTCCGTTTTCAGATATGACAGCCTCTTGCAGCCCTCTGCCAGTGAAAACGGAGCCGAGCACTGCCAGAAAAAATGGCCCTCCTGAGCTCTGTTTTCTCTGGCAAAGGCACTGCAAACTAGTCCTTGACTGTTTCCAGGTTGACTGTTTCTATGGGCCAGATTTAAGTACCCCATGGGCTGGATCCAGCCCATGACCCTTGGGTTTGATACTCCTGCCCTATACCAAGTCTTCATTGTGACCCCAAGTGTTTCTCCTTCATTTGAAACAGAGATTGGCAGTATCTTTTGCCTTAATAATTCAGTCAATTTGCTGAGCGTCAACTTGCTTGGAAACAATCCCTCCTTATCTGCAAGTGTTATGTTTAGGAAAAAGAAAGCAAGTGATAAAAAATAGCTAAGATAATTGCTTAAGACTTATACTTCAAAAATCAGCTAAAATGTTCTATTTACTTTTACATTGCACTTTCTTTTCCTTTTTTCAAATGTCCTCCTTGATGAAAAAACAGCAGAGGGTATTAATAATATTTATTACTTCAACTAGTATCACTCTGCCACTCACAATGACTCTGAGCACTATATAAAGTAAAAACAATCATAAAAATAAATTGGCAACAAATATGTGAATTAATATATTGTGCTTTCTAGGCCTGGCCTGACTCAAACTGGGGCCTTACACCTGAGAAAACAGCCAGGGTTTAAGAATTTTATAAAAGGTAATAGAGTTGGGCCCATTTGAATTTTCAGGGGGGTGGAGAAAAGACACACATATCATGAATCTTCATGGGAGACAAGGATGGCCAATGACAACTTGTGGGTGATGAAGATATCACTGAAATGCTGTGATTTATAGAAATCTGTCAGATATTGCAATACCAGTACAAATAATCATGGCTTTTGTATAATGATATCATCATAGTTGTGAATACTGCTGATATTTATTTTGTTAGTTTTTATTCCACCTTTATTATTTATAGGTAACTGAAGGTGATGAACATAATAATCCATCCTCTTCCTATTTGCCCCACAACAACAACCTTATGAATTGGGCTGAGAGAATGACTGGTCCACAAGGATTTCTTTGCCTACCTGATTTCCAGCTCCATCGCATTCCTTGCCATTGTGTGCAGGGAAACGAAAGTTTGTGGGACTAAAAAAAAGTTAAATCAATCAATTCCAATTTCTCATGAAAGAAAAAGAGCTCACAAAGTTGGAATTGATTGAGTGAATTTTTTTTAGTCCCACAAACTTTTCTTTCCCTGCCATGATGGTGAGAAATGTGACATAGCTGGAAATCAGGTAGCAAAGAGATGCTTGGGAGAAGTGAGAGCACCTGGGTGGTTGTGGGTGGGAAAAGCTCCATGGCATGGTGCTGCATTTGGGCAACAGAGCAGCTGGCACGAGGTGAGGAGGCTTTCCCTCTCTTCTCTTTGCTCTTCCTCCTTCCTTCGTGCTGGCTGCTCCATTTCCTGTTTCATTGCAGTCTGTGGCTCCATCAGTGGTGAACAAAACAGCCCTATTGCACTGCACCTCCTCTGCCACCAAGCATGCCCAGCCATGCATAGCCTTTCCTTCGCCTGCACTGTTTCCCACTTGCCTGCACTGTTTGGGAGATAGATGCTGCCCGCACCATTTTCTGCCATTTCCCACTTGCCTATGTTGTCTGGGAGGCAGGCTGCTAGCCCTCACAGTTTCACATTGTTTCCCACTTGCCTCTGAATGCCAGATGAATGCTCTCCTCCCAGGCCTCTTGCTGATGGCTTCCTGGTGCTTCTTTTTGTAGCAGAGCTCCTTGGCTTTTGAAATCCACCACTGCTTCTCCAGCTGCTGAACCTGTTATGTTCGGAAGAAGACAGGATGCGAAGTGCTTCAGCTCATTTTAATAATGTGACTACAGCTCAGAACTATGCCAGAATGGCTTGGTCTTGGCAGCTTATATAGCCGGCTGCCGTGGCTTGTAGCCAATGGCGGTATTCAGAATTCCCGCCGTTTAACAACCAATCAGATTGAACTCTGCATATTTTCAACAACCAATCAGATTAACTCTGCATACATTACACCCCTCCCCACCTGGTCCAGCCCATACTCAAACCCCATCTATCTAATGTACTCTTGTAAATAGGTGGGGCTTTTACAATTACGTTTGGACCTGCATGGTTCAGGTGTTCTAGGAACTTCTATTTGTTTTGAAGGAATGTTAGTTGTTGGAATCCCCTCATTTGGAATCTTTGGCCGGGTGATCGCTCTGTTACTCCAACCTGGTCTCTCCTCCCAGTCCACTCCCAGCCCATTGGTATCCCTTGAATAGGTGAAGTTGTGCTGTCCTCTACTGGAGTTAGCATTTGTTGTGATTGTGTTAGGGCTTGGGATGGCTCTTGTCGTGTTATTCCATTTAAGAGGGGTTGACTATTACTTGTTCATTATTCAAAAGGTCTCCCCTTCCCCATGGCTTGGGTGTGTAATGAGTCCTGAAACGTGCCAGGGTAAGTTTCTAGGGACTTTCTGGACCTTAATTGGTCTATATGTCTTTTCCAAGTGACCCTGTCCTCGTTTGTACCCTGTAAGACCTGGGTCCTGTTACATGGGTAATTTCAGGAATCCATAAAGGCTCACCCACAAGGTTCTTAGCATAAACTCGATCCCCTATTTGAAAAATGCAAGTTTTGCTACTAGAATCTACAGGTTTCTTGGTGCGTAAGTGGGGTGAAGGCGGTCGAGGGTTGACCTGAGTTTCCTGCCCATTAAGAGCTCTGCAGGGCTTAAATTAGTGGAGGGTTGGGGTAATGTGTTGGATACTGAGCAGTTTGTCTACTTTCTCAGTAATATCCCCTGGACCCAACTGTTGAAGTTTTCTTTAGTAAACCGAACCATACGTGCTCAGCCCGGCCGTTAGTGGAGGGGTGCCCAGGGCCGTAAGGGCGTGCCTTATGCCCTGCTGTGCTAAGTATGATTCAAAAAGGGTGGCAGTAAATTGGGGACCATTGTCAGAAACAACAACATCGGGCAAACCATGAGTTACAAAAGTTTCCTTAGCTGTTTGATAACAGCTTCTGCTGTGGTGGATGACATGGAAGAACCTCGAGCCATCTGGAATATGCATCTACTACAATCAGAAAGGTATGCCCTTTAGTTGGGCCAGCAAAATCAATATGAATTCTGGACCATGGCCCCCTAGGATATTCCCATTCCTGTTTAGGGGCAATAGGTGGTGTGGGCCTCAGTTCCTGACAATTCCTACAGCCAGCAACCCAGTTTTCAACCATTTTGTCAATCCCCGGCCACCATACATAGCTCCTAGCTAACCCCTTCATTCTGACAATCACCGGGTGCCCCTCATGCAACATAGTCAATACTTTTTTCTGTAACTTTTCATAGAATACACCCCTTTAACACAGATAGTTCGGTTTGTCTGGACTTAAATGGTTTGCAGATGTCCATTAGTCCTTGCTGTGGCCAACCCTTCTTTATCCAATCGACAACAGGTGCCAATAAACTGTCTTTAGTGGTTTCTCTTGCAATTTCAGCAGCATCCACAGGTAGTTGAGCAACTGTTTCTAAGAAAAAGGTGTAAGTCTCAGGTGCTGGATCTTCAGTGTTCATAGGTAATGGGCAGCGGCTCAATGCGTCTGCGTGCCCTATTTCCTTTCCCGGACGGTGAACGAGTCTGTATGAGTATGCAGTGAGGAATTCGGTCCACCTCATCATTCGGGGTGAAAGGATGATAGGAGTTGGTTTATCGCCAGCCACTATTCCAAGGAGAGGCTTGTGATCGGTGACAATGGTGAATTTTCTTCCATAAACATATTCGTGGAATTTCTTGACAGCTGCTACTATTGCCCGCTTCCTTGTCCAGCTGACTATAGTTTCTCTCTGCCTTTGTCAATGTTCTTGAATAGAATGCAATGGGAGCTTCTTCCACTCGGTAGCTGGTGGCTCAATACTCCCCCACTCCAAAGGGAAGCATCACAAGTTAATACCACGGGCAGGTTTTCACTAAACTGTATTAATACACAATCAGACGTGATTTGGCTTAATACTGTTAAAAGCTGCTTCTTCTTTTGCCCCAGACCCACGTAGCTTTTTATCGAGCAGTCTATGTAGGGGTTCCGCAGTTGTTGCTTTCTGCAGCAAAAACATATGGTAGAAATTAATAAGTCCCAGAAATGCTTGAAGGTCAGCTTTGCATTTAGGTCTGGGGGCTTCCTTGATTGCCTGAATTTTTGTTTCTGTGGGGTGTCTGTCAATCATGTAACCTAAGAAGTCTACTCTGTCGGTTCTTAGTGTACATTTCTCTTTTTTGACTTTTAGTCCTGCTTTTTTGAACTTGATCAATACTTCTCTGAGTCTCTCACATAGCTGAGTGTCATTTTTAGCAGAAATTAAGACGTCATCAAAGTAAGGTACTACCCCTTTTAAACCTTGTAATATTCTTTCCATAAGGCTTTGAAATATGCCTGGTGCCACACTTACTCTGAATTGCAACCTTTTGCATTTAAAGGCACTCTGATGGGTCACAATCGTTTGTACCTCTGCAGTCGTATCGTCTACTGTTAACTGCTGGTATGCTTGGGCAAGGTCTAATTTAGAAAACAGTACCCCCACCTAGGGAGTGTAACAAATGATGTACCACTGGAACCGGATATGCACTCTGTTGCAGTGCATGGTTCAATGTCCCCTTATAGTCCCCACAAATTCTTACAGAGCCATCAGGTTTGACAGGGGTAACTATGGGTGTTTCCCATCTGGACTGGTCTGTGGGCTCTAGTACCCCTTGAGCTATCAGTTTGTCTAACTGTTCATCGATTTTTGCTTTGAGTGCAAACGGCACTCATCTGGCTTTTAAACGGATTGGTTGTATGTTGGGGTCTAAATTGAAAGTAATAGGGGTCCCCGAGTACTTGCCTAATCCGTCGCTGAAGACCTCTTGAAATTCTTTCTTCAATGACTCTTCCCATTCTGAGTCACTTACATGGTTGATTCCGGTTACTTCAATGCCCAGGGGGTGGAACCATTCCAGTCCTAGAAGACTTGGGTGGTCTTTATCAACGATGGTCAATGGTAGAAGTTTAGTGTGATTCTTGAATTTCACATTGAATTTTCTTGTTCCAATTACTGGAATCTTGTTTCCTTGGTAATCTTTGAGGGTTAGTGCTTGCTTATTGAATTGGTTCTTCTGGATCTCTGGAATGAGTCTCTGTATAGTGTCCCATGACACCATGGATAGATATGATCCCGAGTCTACCTCCATCTGGCATGGTCTTCCCTCGATATAGACCTTGACATGCACCTTCCTGTTGTTCAGTGAAGAAGAATGACCAATTGTTACAGTTTGATGTGTCTCATTTTTCCCGCTTGTGCTGCCGGGTTTTACTTTTTTGTCCTTGTTATTTGGATTGAACTTCCTTCTGTTTGGTGGAATTCTGGATGATTTGCAGACTCTTGCAATGTGCCCTTTCTTCTCGCAACGGAGGCAAATGGCTTCCAGGAACCTGCATTCTGTGCAGGGGTGGTTCCCTCCACATCCTGCGCAATGGAAGTCTCGCTTCTTCTGGCCCTGGGCGTTCCATTTCTGCTCCATCCTGAGTCTGTATATCTCTTCTTCTCCTCTGTACTCTGATTCTGACTCTAGTTCGTCAAAATGTGTTGTTGCGGTTTTTTTCACCCTCTGGATGGTTGGTTATTCTGTTCATCTTCCTCATTGTGGCTGCAGAGGTTTTCGTGGCTTCTGCTACTATTGCCTCGTCAATGGCTTCTTTTAGCGTAATGTTTGGTTTCATGAGTAGTTTACTTTGTAACGTCTGGCCCTTAAGCCCCAAGACAAAACGATCGTGCATGGCTTCTTCTAGCGTGATGAAGTCACAGGCACCCCAAGGTTTCATAAGCTGGCCACAAAGTCACTGATGCTTTCTTCTTCTCGTTGATCGCGGCTGTAGAATTCGTGTCTGCGGATCAGGCACAATACTTGGGGTGTGTAGTGCACCTTCAATAGCCTTTCCAAGTCTGCCCATGCCATCGCTTTCACATCTGCTGGTGCAGCCAGAGCCTTTGCCATCTTGAACACTGCGGGACCGCAGTGTGTTAGGAAAACCGCTCTTTTCCATTGTTCAGAAATTGAAGCTAGATCATTTCCTTTTAAGAACATTTGGAATCTATCTGCATAAGACTCCCAGTCTTTGTTCTTTGGGTCAAACTGGGCTGGTGGCGTGTTCAGCCCAGTCATCTTGTTTCTTTCTTCTGCGTTGTCTTCTTGTCCGTTACAATCCCAACTTCGTCACCAGTGTTATGTTCGGAAGAAGACAGGACGTGAAGTGCTTCAGCTCATTTTAATAATGTGACTACAGCTCAGAACTACGCCAGAATGGCTTGGTCTCGGCAGCTTATATAGCCGGCTGCCGCAGCTTGTAGCCAATGGCAGTATTCGGAATTCCCGCCGTTTTAACAACCAATCAGATTGAACTCTGCATATTTTCAACAACCAATCAGATTAACTCTGCATACATTACAGAACCCAAAAAGCTGATCCAAGAGTGCTGTATTTCAAAAACCAAGGAGGTCAGTGTTACAAGGAGAAGAAGTGCTAGGAAGCCATTGGCAAGTATCACAGGGTGTTTCTGGAGCTGAAGGGCTGTTGCTGGCCCAGGAAGACTCCAAGGATGCTGCTTCAACTGCCTCCTCCACGGGGGCTACCTGCCTGGAAAACTCTTACAATAGCCTGGCAGGTAGGGTGGTCACTTTCAGGGGGTTTGGCCCTGGGGTGGGTAGGAAAGGGTGGGAGGAGAATGGTGAGGGGGAAGGGAAGATTATATTTTTTAAATAGATTAGAAAATAATATGAAGGGAAAAGCCCTGCCCGTTTGTGGTGTTGGAATGGATTATATGGCAACTCCTAGTGACCCCATAGATTTTAAGTGTTGGAATTAAGCTCTTGGAAACCTTTGGAAGTATTCACTTTTGGTGACTGAGAGCAAAAGGTATTTAATGGTAGTAGGTTAGAAGTACCTTAGAATTGAAAACAACTATTTTGGCAACAATGCTTTATGAAAATAAAAATATTGGACCGTGTTTCCACACAATTACTTTGTACTGTATTTTCCAATTATTTAAATAAGCTCATGTGATAACTTTTCCTACAAACTGTTCATGTTGACTATTTTGGTAGGCTCTCTGAATTTACAGACAGAGTCCTCTGAGAAGGATGGATTTGTAGTATTAAAAAAGAAGACAGAGAATGGTGATTTAATGGCTACTGGATCTCTTTATGCTCTATCAATTATCTGGGGTAATTGGTAGAGGGTCTCCATTTGTACCACCTAGAGGGCCAATGTATGCCTGTACATTCCTTGCTAGTTGCTTGGCAATTTATCTACTCCTCCTGTATTTATATATTCTTCAAAATATGTTTAAACTTTTTAAAATATGAGAAGCTGACTTGCCACAAAGCAAAACACAATCCTCCAGAAAAATCATTTATTTATTTATATTCCATCATTATTTTATAAGTAATTCAAAGCAGCAAACATTCCAAATATCCCCCCTCCTCCTATTTTCCCCACCACAGTCCTGTAAGGTAGGCTGGGCTGAGAGAGGTAATGACTGCTCCAAAATCAGCTAGTCAGCTGTTAATTCACTGAGCCATTTCTGAACTTTCCTGCAATGTGAAAAAGAGAGCTATCTGCAACCAGTGTTTTGTTTAGAAGTGCATCTACCTTCTTGAAAAAGCAGAAAAAGTATAAGCGTAGGATTGTGCATTGCTATGGTGAACAGGAATGCCTTTGTCTGCAATTCTTTAAACAAAATATGGCCTTTTCTAGGGAAGAAAGGCAGCTGCATAATCCCAGGAAGCTGCATAATCCCAGAAAAAAAATGCAGCTGCCTTGAAGAATTGCAAACAGATGCAGCATTCCTTTCTTGTGCTCTCCAATATATATATATTTTGCATTTGAATCCAAAATGCAGTGGGACAGTACGAGAGGGAAAGTAAGAATACACAGTCAAGAAATGTTATTTGAAATAGGTGCGTTGTAAACTTATCTGTGGCAAGTCTTAACAGCCACTGTTTTGCAAAAGCATTCCACAATATCCATCAGAATCCAAATATAGAGTTCCAATTTTAGGTGACATTTATAGCTGCTTATTTTGTTTCTATTACTAGTAAAGAAATGAGTGAGAAATCATCATTTTTATAATTATTCCTGAAGTGGAAGAAACAATTATATAAAAAGCTTCAAATTTAATTGAATATATCATTACAATTAAGCTAAAGATGCAATTCCAGTAAATTATGATTTGCTCACAGAAATTCCCAGATTAACCCATGACATCAAGTGATAGGAAAGCTCTTTTTCCACCTAAGGCCCAGAAGCAATACTGAGTTATAAGCATAAAGGTAAAAAAAAGATATATGCAGTATTATCTTCATTTTAGATGTCTCAAGGGTTTTGTGGCTCCCTGTGTTTTCTGTGGGAAATGAGTCCAAATGGCTCTTTGAGGGTTTTTTTTTTTAATTACATTTATATGCCGCCCTTCTCCGAAGACTCAGGGCGGCTTACAATTTTTGGAGCACAACCCAATGTGCTCAGCAATAGCCTTCATTCCATTGTATATGCCTGCTTATTACTAAGCGGCATTTTTACAAGGTCAGCTAATTGCCCCCAACAATCTTGGGTCCTCAATTTACCTACCCCGAGAGGATGGAAGGCTGAGTCAACCTTGAGCCTGGTGGGATTCGAGCCTACAATAATTGTAGACAGCTGGATCTTAAGAGCAGGCATTTACAGCCTGAGCCACCAAAGCTCATTGCATCTTCTCAGCAACAGCCTTCATTCCATTGTATATGCCTGCTTATTACTAAGCGGCATTTTTACAATTCCCCCAACAATCTTGGGTCCTCAATTTACCTACCCCGAGAGGATGGAAGGCTGAGTCAACCTTGAGCCTGGTGGGATTCGAGCCTACAGTAATTGTAGACAGCTGGATCTTAAGAGCAGGCATTTAACAGCCTGAGCCACCAAAGCTCTTCTAAGGTTTAAGGTTGCAGACCCCCTACTCTGGTTTTGTGTGTGTGTGTGTGTGTGTGTGTGTGTGTGGTGGGATTCAAATTTTTTTACTACTGGTTCTGTGGGCGTGACTTGGTGGGGATGGTGTGGCTTGGTGGGCGTGGCTTAGTGGGCGTGGCAGGGGAAGGTTACTGCAAATTCCCATTCCCTCTCCACCCCACTAACCTGCTTTCCAGCTCCAGTCTCCTGTGCAGGGCAACAAAAGAAGACCCAGCCAATCAGTTGGGACTTGGGAGGCAGAGAAAAGATGGGGGTGGAGCCAGACAGAGGTGGCATTTGCTGGCTCTCCAAACTACTCAAAATTTCTGCTACTGGTTCTCCAGAACTGGTCATAACCTGCTGGATATCACCTCTGGTGCATGTGTGTAAAAGGCAATTTTACACACAATAACAGGCACTAAGCAACAGATTCATAGAAGCAGGGAATTACCCAGTGGTGGGATTCTCTGTCCTTATAGAATAGAATATAATTCTTTATTGGACAAGTGCAATTGGACACACAAGGAATTTGCCTTGGTGCAAATGCTCTCAGTGTACATAAAAGATAGAGTCAAGAATCATAAGGTACAAAACTTAATAATAGTCATAGGACACAATAAGCAATCAAATCATACTAGGAAACAGTCAATATACATCAAAAGGATACAAGCGACAAAGTTACAGTCATACAGTCACAAGTGGTAGGGGATGGGTGATAAGGAGTGATGAGAAGATTAACAGTAATAGCAGTGCAGACTTTGTAAATAGTTGGACAGTGTTGAGGGAATTATTTGTTTAGCAGAGTGATGGCGTTCGGGAAAAAACTGTCTGTGTCTAGTTGTTCTGATGTGCAGTGCTCTATAGCATCGTTTTGAGGGCAGGAGTTGAAACAGTTTATGTCCAGGATGTGAGGGGTCTGTAAATATTTTCAATGACTGGATGGGCATGGCTGGGTGGTCATGTGACTGGGTGGGCATGGCCAATTTGATTGGTCTCACCCTTAGGAAATTTCTCAGTCCAACTCACAATAAAATAGCACTGTTCCAATATTTAGAATAGAATAACAGAGTTGGAAAGGACCTTGGAAGTGTTCTAGTCCAACCCACTGCTTAGGCAGGAAACCCTACATCACTTCAGACAAATGGTTATCCAATCTCTTCTTAAAAACTTCCAGTGTTGGAGCACTTACAATTTCTGGAGGCAAGTTGTTCCACTAATTCTTCTGTCAGGAAATTTGAGGGGCTCCTACAAAAATGAGGGAGTCAATCTATTTTCCAAAGCACCAAAAGGCACAACAAGGAACAATGGATGGAAACTAACCAAAGAGAGAAGTAACCTAAGACTAAGGAGAAATTTTCTAAGGCTGAGACCAATCAATCAATGGAATAGCTTTCTTTGAGAAGTTGTAGGTGCTCCATCATTAGAGGCTTTCAAAAACAGTAAGGGAAGTACACCCCAAAAGGACAGTGCCAGTAAAACAATGTAGAAAACTTAAAATAGCCATTCCCCCTCTCCATTTGCCAAGCCCTTGGATCAGGAGGGGGTGGTCCTGGCTGAGCTCTGTCCCTCATGTTCCTCCTGCCTCTGTTCCTCCCTGTGTGCAAGCCTTACTACTTCAGAAAAACCTTGCCTGGACTGACTCTATCCTTCCCCAGTTTCCTCCAAGGCCAATGGAGCCACCCTCTCAATGTCTGGCATTTCTTGTTCCAGCTCATCTTCCCCCGCAGATTCAGACTCTGACGGGGGCATAAAGATGGTATCACTTTGTACGTTTAAATAATATTGTGATTGTTATTGGAATGGCACATAAAACACTAAACAACTAAACAATGAGGGAGCACACTCTAATACAAATATGTACAAGTATATACAAGTATAATAACACCATGATTACATAAGTATGATTAATGTAACTATCATCATCATCAATCATCATCAATCATCATCATCATCTCTTTTATTCATTAAACATGAAACTCAATCAACTGAACATTTAAAAATGTATCACAAATATCAGTGACTGGTAGATATGGGTTGCTGCTACTGTTCTGAGTAGCGCAGTTTTATTGCAGGAAGCTGCAATTTCTTGATGTGTTTTATAAAATTCTTGGACATAGTACCAAGTACTCCAATGACAATGGGTATCACTGTTAAATGTTTCATCCATAACCGTGTAGTTTCAATGTCCAAGTCACAATATTTCATGATTTTTTCCAGTTCTTTTTCTTCGAGTCTGGAATCTCTTGGCACAGCAATATCAATAAATTGTATGCTTCGGCCCTTGACAACCGTAATATCTGGCATGTTGTGTTCCAAATGGCAATCCGTCTGTATTTGAAAGTCCCACAAGATCTTCACCATCTCATTATTATTATTATATACTTTATTCATTAAACATGAAACTCAGTCAACTGAACTGAGTTCTGCTAGTTTCGATCGGCAAGTTGCAATATTTCATGATTTTTTCCAGTTCTTTTTCTTTGACTCTGATTGCTGGTACTGTGATATCAATAAAATGTACATTTTGGTTTTTGACAACTGTGATATCTGGTGTGTAGTGTTCCAAATTGTGATCCGTCTGTATTCGAACTTCATCTTTTCATTTTCGATAACCTTTTCCCCACTGTTTTCTATTCTTCATCATCATCATCATCATCATCATCATCATCATCATCATCATCATCATCACACAGTCAGCCAGATATTCAAACTGGTTTTGGCATTTTTGTCTACCTAGTGAGTCCTTACCAAGATAGGCAAATCTGGATGTTTGATGGTGTTACTGATACCGCTGAAGGATGGAAGCTGTTCCAAGTAAAATTGCCTTCTGCAATTGACTGGTGACAAATTTGTCAATGCCTATGGTTTCAAATGATGCTCCAGTTGTTTAGGGACTGCACCCAAGGCGCCTATTACTATTGGTACTACCCTTGCTTGCCTTTGCCATAGTCATTCTATTTCTATTTGTAGGTCTTTGTATTTTGTTATCTTCTCCACTACTTTCTCTTCTCTTCTGCTGTCTCCAGACACTGCCACATCCACTATCCAGACTTTTTTGTCTTTCTTATCTACAACTGTTAAGTCCAGAGTGTTATCTGCCTGGATTCTGAAGTCCCAGAGCAATTTAACTTTCATTTTCTATGTCTTTTTCTGTTTTATGGTCCCACCAGTTCTTGCTTACAGGCAAATTTATTGTTGTTGTTAAATTTGTTGTTAAATTTTATGTTGTTAAATTTGTTGTTGTTGTTGTTGTTGTTAGGATATATGCAGAGTAACCCTTGTGTAACAAGGATATGCACATGGAAACGGATATAAGAACAGTTATGAATAAATACATAGCCACACAGAGACACCAAATTGTGTTAATGTTTACTCGAAGAAATAGCACAGTACAAATAAACAGTCCAGGTCATACACGTTTTAACAGTCCAGCAGTATCCAGTTATAAAGTCTTCTTACCCTTTTCATGTCTTTTACAGCAGACAAACCTTTTCACGTCTTTTACAGCAGACAAATATCAAACTATAATACAACAGATAATCTTCGATATCAACGGAATATCAAAGTAAACAGAGTTAGTCAGTATCAGTCCGTATTCAGTCAGAGAGAAAATCAATATCAGAATCAAGAGAGATCTTCAGTGGGAGAGAGCTTCAGTGGGAGAGAGCTTCAGTGGGAGAGAGAGCTAAACCATGATCCATAGCTCCCTCTTATGGCAACTTGCAGCATTCTCAACCAACCAGAACACAGCATAATACATTACAGTGTTTTTCCTTAAAGCTACAGACATATATATTTGTGCTTTATATATTGTCAACCCAACTATGTTATGTACATATACTTAACAATTATTAATATTAATATTATGATGAATGATACTGTAAGCAATGTACTTTTCCCCTTCAACTGAAAAGTATGAACTTCTAAAATCTAGGTGTTTCAAAAGGAATCCTTTATTGAAAGGAAGTGAATCCAGCACTAGAGAAAGCAGAATCTAAGGTGCTTCCAGACATACAGTAATAGATAAAGGGAGTTAGAACCCCTCCCCTTATTTAGATGTGGATTTAGTCAAACAAAGAATCAACGTGTTATTTCCCCCTCCCCTTTCCTGAGAATGTATCTTAGAGGATTTTCCCAGGGAGTATCTTCCGGAGCTGGAATTTTTATGGTCCCTTCTCCTCTTTCTATCTCTCCAAGAGGTGACAAGTTTCTAGCCAACTGGCTCCAGTCCTCCAGTTGTATATGATGTGCAGTTATACAAATTCAATATAAGATTTAATATATTCAGGTTACATCAAAAAGGATTACTTGTACCAACTCCCCCCCTTCTTCTTCTATTGAACAATGGCAGATACACTGATCTGACATACTGCCTTCCTCAAAATTTTGAGAAATCCACCTGGAAGACATAAAACATGTGTTACATTTACAACTTAGGATGGTTTGTGAGGTTATTTCAGGTGGAACTTCCATAGTAATGTGGTGCTTTTACATGTTGTTTGGCTACCCACTCATTTTCTGAGGAAGGAATGTGCTTCCAAGCTACTAAATATTGTGAGGAACCACAGTGAGTGCACGAATCAAGAATATATTTAATTTCAAAATGTTGTTCCCCATGTGCCATAATGGGAGTTGGAGGTGTGGGAAGAGGGGGTCTAAGGTTTGAAGTGATCTCTGGTTTGAGTAGGCTACAGTGAAATACTGGATGAACCTGTCTAAGTGTTTTGGGAAGTAGAAGCTCTACTGTAACAGGATTAATAATTCTGGAGATGGAAAATGGCCCAATGAATTTTGGTCCCAGTTTCTTAGAGGTTTGCAATGATTTTAGGAATTTTGTGGACAAATATATGCGGTCCCTAACTTTGAATGGTTTAAGATCACAGCGTTTTTTGTCCACTTGAGCTTTAAAAGTTGCTCTAGCTTTTAAAATTCTTCCATTGAAGAATGGCAGATACATGGATCTGACAGATACCCCGATGCCTCATTGTTCATATAATTATTTATTATTTATTAGACTTGTATGCCGCCCTCTCTCCCTAAGGACTCCGGGCGGCTCACAGAATAAAATACAATACAATAAATTAACTAAAAAATAATTAAACAGTACAAGCCTAATGTTAAACATTAAAACTATTAAAACCATTAAAATTATTTAAAAGAAACCCACCTCCCCTCTTGGTTCAGTCCAGGCCGGCTTGCTGAAATAACCAAGTCTTTAGGTCACAGTGGAAGGAGCAGAGATCCGGAGCCAAACGAAGGTCCAAGGGGAGTTGATTCCACAAGGTGGGTGCCCCCACAGAGAAGGCCCTACCCCTGGGCACCGCCAGCCAACAGTGTCTGGCCGATGGTATCCCAAGGAGGCCCCATCTGTGGGAGCATACAGGGCGATCATAATGTGATGCCGGCAGGAGATGTTCCCGCAAGTACCCCGGACCCAAGCCATGTAAGACTTTATATGTTGTTACTAAAACCTTGAATGTCACCCGGAAGGCAACCGGCAACCAATGCAGGTTGCACAGGAGGGGTGTAACATGGGAGTATTGGGACACTCCCATCACAACCTGTGCGGCCGCATTATGCACCAGCTGCAACCTCTGGGTGGTCCGCAAGGGTAGTCCCATGTAGAGAGTGTTGCAGCAGTCAATTCAGGAAGTGACGAGTGCATGAGGGACTGTTTGCAGGGCACCTTGGCTCAGGTATGGGTACAACTGGTGAACCAGACACACCCGGGCAAATGCCCCCCTGGACACAGCTCCCACCTGCTCCTCCAAACTGAGCTGTGTATCCAGGAGGACGCCCAGGTTACGCGCCCTATCCACGGAGGGCAACAACTCTCCCCCCATGACCAAGGATAGTATCTCCTGAATGATCCGAGATGCCGGTATGTACAGCCACTCAGTCTTGGCTGGGTTGAGTTGAAGCCTGTTCCTCCCCATCCAGATCCGTACCGCATCCAGGCAACGGGACATCACGGGGAGGGCATCACTGATATATAATGGTATATAATATAATAGTATAATGATATTAATGTATATCCAAATTTTTAAAAAAATTACAACCCCCCCCAAAATAGTATAGTATATCCAATGTTTCCAAGAAACTAGTTCACTAGTACTACAGAGCTATCTACATAAGAATGAATAATTTTCATGCTAATTTCTACTGTTTGTTTGTTTGTTTTCATCACATCATGGAGTAGATATATCAACCTGGTTTTTTAAATTTATTTTTCTGCTATTTTTGAAGAAAATGAATAGATTAGTAGCACCTATTTGGGTTGACAGGATTGACTTCTTAAAAAAAATAGACCATTGAATTAGTATGCTTCTTTTCCCAAGGAGGATGTATTAGGAGGAATTGACATAACACAGAACCAATATCTAATTTTCCTTTAAAGGTTAAAAATGTGGAATATGTTAGAACTAACCAGGGACTCATGAAACACCATATCAGTTCATACATCATTCCCTGTCAAGTATGATTTGTTGAATGTACCTCAATTGGCTAGGTTCACAGAATACATTATTGAATGAATCCATAGAGGCTGAGTTCATGCAATACACTATGTCAACTCAACCCAGCTATATTATCACTTAATAGGAAGCCAGATGTTGGAAGGCCTTTCCATCTTAGTCCCATCCAAATAGTGCCAATTGCTAGAGTTCTTAATCTTTAATCTAATCAATCAGCAAAAAAATAGGTGTTTTAAGATTCTGGGTTATAGCATGTTTATATATGTCTGTATTGTCAACATTCATATGCTTGTTATTTTATGTGGTTTACAATAATTATAAGAACTGATAGAGAAAACCTGCATTTATATATCATATTTAGTTATAAAGAAGTTTCCTTGATTGTGGCTTGGTGTGAATGTGAATTCAATCAATGTGATTTGCAAATATGTTATGAAGCCTTAACCAAATATATTTTTCTCAGTAAAGCATAGTTAAGGCCCATGTCTTAGCAAGTTGCATTGGTATAACCAATAAGTAATATATTTTATTGGTCCAGAAAACTTTCCCATTTGTCCCTGTCATATGTGACATCAGCATCTACCAGAACTTCATCCCATCCTAAATACTTAACGTACTCAGAAGGCTCTGCAACTTTCCCTTTGGTAGCCAAGTGCCAAGCTTGGTAACTGTTGACTGGATCCAGCTCAGCTACTCTTTTACCTGACTTTAGTAAATATCAGGTACTAGGTTGTAAAGCTTAACTAATTATAGACACTATTTCTTGCTGCAATATCTGCTACCCAGTTTAGACTTATTAAAGTAGAAAAATATAGATTAGATTGCATTTAGAAACTTTATATTGCTTCTCCAGATTTTTTTTAAAAATTGTATTTAAATCATTGCTGGGGTAATGCAGTTGCTTGTTTCCAAATGATACTTCCTGGATCTGTCTCTCACCCTCAGTGATGAATCTTTGTAATGAAATGTTTGTTTCATTTATGTACACAGAGCCTCCTTTCAGGGAAGTTAATGGGCCATGCATGAAGAAATGGAAAAGGAAAACATTAAATGTGTATGTGACACTTGGTTCTAAAACAAATGATGAAGCATTTCAATTAAGACAACTCAGTGGATTTGGAGTTTCTTGTTTGTTTATTGTTGCTATATTTTCATTTACTATAAATAAAAATGGTGCCCCCAAAAACAGAAAATGAGATCTTAAAGCAGTGGCTTATGTTATAATCAATGTCCATACCTACTTTACTTTAGCTTGTTTGTTCTAGACATCTTTTCAGAAAATGCAGTATATTATAGTAGTTGACTTATGCCTTGACATTAAGGACAAAAACAAGTATCCAGTAAGTTTCTGTCATTGTAGCAGAATAGAATAGAATTCTTTTATTGGCCAAGTGTGATTGGACACACAAGGAATTTTTCTTGGTGCAAATGCTCTCTGTATACATAAAAGAAAATATACATTCGTCAAGAGTCAAGAATCATAAGGTACAATACTTAATAATAGCCATAAGATACAATAGGCAATCAAATCATACTAGGAAAAAGTTCATATAAATCGTAAGGATACAAGCGACAAAGTTACAGTCATACAGTCACAAGTGGAGGGGTGGGGAATAAGGAGTGATGAGAAGATTAATAGTAGTGCAGACTTTGTAAATAGTTGGACTGTGTTGAGGGAATTATTTGTTTAGCAGAGTGATGGCATTTGGGGAAAAATGGTTCTTGTGTCTAGTTCTGGTGTTGCAGTACTCTGTAGCATCGTTTTGAGAGAAGGAGTTGAAACAGTTTATGTCCGGATGTGAGGGGTCTGTATTTTCACAGCCCTCTTGACTCGTGCAGTATACAGGTCCTGATTGAAGGCAGGTTGGTAGTAATTGTTTTTCTGCAGTCCCATTATCCTCTGAAGTCTGTGTGTCCTGTTGGGTTGCAGAACCAAACCAGACAGTTATAGAGGTGCAGATGACAGACTCAATAATTCCTCTGTAGAACTGTATCAGCAGCTCCTTGGGCAGTTTGAGCTTCTGAGTTGTGCAGAAAGAACATTCTTTGTTGTGCTTTTTGATGACGTTTTGATGTTAGGTGTCCATTTTAGGTCATGTGATATGATAGAACCTAGAAATTTGAAGGTCTCTACTGTTGATACTGTGTTGTCTAGTATTGTAAGAGGTGGTAGTATGGGAGGGTTTCTCTAAAGTCTACCACCATTTCTACAGTTTTGAGTGTGTTCAGTTCCAGATTGTTCGGGTTACACCATGAGGCAAGTTGTACAACCTCCTGTCTG
>CM019155.1:52485975-52511336 GCA_009733165.1 Naja naja | reverse complement strand
AGCCAAGATGGCGAAGGCATTGGCGGAGCTGCAGACATGAAGGTAATGGAATGGCCTGACTTAGAAAAGTTGTTAAGAGCCTATTACGCTCTGACAAGTATCGTGGCTCATTAAGAGACACGAAGTTTTACCGCCAGGATCATGGGAAAGCTTAAACATAAACAACTTTGTGGCAAGTTTAAGAGACATTGGGGTGCACTTTGTGGCAGTTTAAAGAGACATTGGGGTGCATGTTGAATTTAACAATTTAGAAAGAGGCCATGCTTGACGTCGATTGTTCTGGGCCTTAAAGACAAGGTGCTTCAGAGCAAGTTATTACTAAAACTAAGATCATGCTGAAGGAAGCAATGAAGAGGCCTCTTCAGCAGAACCTGATCCTCAGCAGCAGCCATGAAGAAAATTAACAAAGCCACAAGCCATCCTTATGTGAAAAGTCCACAACAACTCATTGTGAGCAAATAGATTCTGAGTCAGACTGTAGTGAGGTGGAGGAAGGAATTTATAGACTCAGAATGGAGTGGAAAAGAAAGACCTGGGAAGAGAGAGCAAGATTTCTACTGCAGAGGTTGTAGGGAAGCCACCCCGCACTGAATGCAAGTTCCTAGATACCATCTGCTCCGTTGTGAAAAAGAGGACACCTAGCAAGAGTCTGCAAGTCATCCAGAACTCCACCCAACAGAAGGAAGTTTCTGACAAAGAATTCAAGCCTAACAACCTCAGTGAGAAAATAGGCAGCACAGAAGCAAGGGAAGAATGAAACTCATCAGACAGTAACTATTGGTCATTCTTCTTCTATCAATAACAGAAAAGTGCATGTCAAGGTACTAATTGAAGGAAGGCCTTGCCAAATGGAAGTGGACTCAGGCTTATATTTATCTATGGTGTCATGGGACACTATTCACAACTACTGCCAAACATTCAGAAGAAGCATTTCAAGAAGCAAGCACTGACTCTTAAAGACTACCAAGGGAACAAGATTCCAGTAGTTGGAACAAGAGAATTCAATGTGAAGTTCAAAGGCCACACCAAGCGTTTGCCCCTGACCATCATGGACAAGGATGGCCCAAGCTTGCTGGGACTTGAGTGGTTCAATCCACTGGGCATTGAGTGACTGGCATCAATCACGTGAGCAACACTGAATGGGAGGAGGCCTTGAAGTCTGAGTTTCCAGAGGTCTTCAGCGACAGATTGGGCAAGTATATGGGGACCCCTATCACTTTCAATCTAGATCCCAAGGTGCCCCAATTCGCTTAAAAGCCCAGAAGGGTCCCATTTGCCTTAAAGGAAAAATTGATGCACAATTAGATAAACTAATAGCTCAAGGAGTTTTAGAGCCCACTGACCACTCCAGGTGGGAGACACCCATAGTCACACCAGGCAAGACTGATGGGTCAGTGAGAATCTGTGGAGACTATAAGGGGACATTGAACCATGCGCTTCAACAGATGCATATCCAGTTCCAGTGGTGCATCATTTACTACATTCACTTGGCAAGGGTGAATTGGATCTGGCCCAGGCATATCAACAATTAACAGTTGATGATGCACTGCAGAGGCCCAAACCATTGTGACTCATAGAGGTGCTTTCAAATTTAAAAGGTTACAGTTTGGAGTAAGCGTGGCACCAGGCATCTTCCAAAGCCTTATGGAAAGGATGCTCCAAGGACTGCCAGGGTAGTACCTTACTTTGATGATGTGTTAATCTCTGCTGAAAATGACACTCAGTTACAAGAGACTCAGAAAGCCCTTACCAGATTCAAAAAAGTGGGGTTAAAAGTCAAGGAAGAAAATGCACTCTTAGAACTGACAAGGTTGAGTTCTTGGGCTATATGATTGACAAGCATGGTATCCACCCACAGATGCCAAGGTTCAGGCAATCAAAGCTCCTAGACCAAAATGTAAAACAGATTTGCAAGCCTTCCTTGGACTCATTAACTTTTATCACATGTTCCTACTCAGAAGGCAACCATTGCAGAACCACTGCACAGATTATTAGACAAAAAGTCTGCGTGGGTCTGGGGCAGAAAAGAACAATCTGCATTTAACAATATTAAAAGACTAATCACGTCTGATGCTGTACTGATACAGTTCTCTGAGAATTTGCCTGTTGTACTGACTTGTGATGCATCCCCTTTTGGAGTGGGGGTTGAGCCACAGGCTTTCCAGTGGGAGAAGCCCTATTGCATTTTACTCTCGCACTTTGACCAAAGCAGAGAGGAATTACAGCCAGTGGACAAGGAGGCATTGGCAATTGTTGCAGCTGTTAAGAAATTTCATGAATATCTGTATGGGAGAACATTTACCATTGTTACAGATCACAAACCTCTGTTAGGCATTGTGGCAGGAGACAAACCACCCACTATCCTGTCACCAAGAATGCTGAGGTGGACTGAATTTCTTGCTGCTTATTCATACAAACATCCACATGGCAAAGACATGCTTTGGCGCTCGCTGCTGAGGACTTTGCTCCTGAGACACCTTTTTCTGAAACTGAGCCAAGCTTGCAGAAATTGCCAGAGAGACTGCCAAAGACACTTTATTGGCTCCTGTTATAGCTGGATTAAGAAAGGTTGGCCTCTTCAAGATCTACCTCAACTTGCCCAACCTTTTAAATCCAGGCAACTGAATTATCTGTATTAAGAGGATGTATTTTATGGGGTAACAGGGTGGTTATTCCTGCAAAACTGCAAAGAGAGGTTTTGGAAATGTTACATGAGGGTCATCCAGGTATTGTAAGGATGAAGGGATTGGCCAGGAGTTATGTATGGTGGCCAGGTATTGACAAAATGGTTGAAAACTGGGTTGCATCTTGTCCCAACTGTCAGGCAGTCAGGCCTGCCCCACCTCTGCCCCCAAACAGAATGGGAATGTCCTAGGGGCCCATGGTCCAGGATTCACATTGATTTTGCTGGCCCTACCAGAGGGCACACTTTCCTCATTATAGTAGATGCATATTCCAAATGGCTGAGGTTATCCTATGGCATCCACCACAGCTGAAGCTGTCATCAAACAGCTTAAAAATCTTTTTGTAACTCATGGGTTACCTGATGTCCTCATTTCTGACAATGGTCCTCAATTTACATCCAACCTTTTTGAATCATATCTAGCACAGCAGGGTATCAGACATGCCCTGACAGCCCCTGGGCATCCTTGACTAATGGCGGGCTGAATGCATGGTACAATTTACCAAGGAAAAACTTCAGCAATTGGGTCCAGGGGACATCACTGAGAAAGTTGAAAAACTACTCAGTGCTCAGCATATCACTCCTAACCCATCAACTAACTTATCCCCAGCAGAGTTGTTGATAGGTAGGAAACTCAGGTCTCCCTTTGATCGCTTTCATCCCACTTACACACCCAACGCACCACTAGATTCCACTAGCAAAGTTCGCACATTCTCTGTGGGTGATTCTGTTTATGTTAAGAACCTTATGGGTGAACCATCATGGATCCCTGCTGAGATAACCCAGGTCACAGGCCCCAGGTCTTACAGGGTACAAACAGAGGATGGTGTCCTCTGGAGCAGGCATATTGATCAACTAAGATCCAGATTACCTCGGGAACATCACAATTGCTCCTCTCTAGTTCCCACACCTAGTATCTCTTCTAGGGGAAGGGAGGATTATGAGGGTAATCAGCAAGAAAGAATCAACCCCATGTGTAACGAGCCAACATGACAGGAAGCTAGGGTATGGGTACAAAATCTTGCCCTGAAGCCACTTTAAATGGAGTAAACCCAGTACTACTATGTATCGAATTGTTATATGCCACCTCAGCAAACGGTAGTAGGTCAGTCCAATAGTCTTGCTGATAATTTATATAGCATCTAAGATACTGTTCCAATACCGAATTAGTTCTCTCACATGACCCATTGGTTTTTGGATGGTGGGCAGAGCCCAATAACTTTAAGCCCTGGGCAGAGCCCAATAACTTTAGGAATTCCGTCCAAAAGTTTGAAGTAAACTGGACACCCCTGTCTGAGATTATGTGTTCAGGAACCCCATGTAACCTGTAGATATGTAAAATAAACAATTTAGCCAACGTTTTAGCAGATGGGATCTTTGCACAAGGTATGAAATGTACCTGTTTGGAAAACAAATCAGTTACTACCCAAATTTTCCCCACTTTCAGGTAATTCCACTACAAAATCCATAGAAATTTCTTTCCATGGAGCAGTTGGTCGAGCCACATTTTGTAGTAAGCCTGCCAGTTTACCAGGAGGCCGTTTAGCTGAGGCACAGATAGGACAACTAGCCACATAAGTCTCAATGTCCTTTTTCAAGGTAGGCCACCAAAATTGTCTTTTAACCAAATGTAAGGTTTTCACGAAACCAAAATGTCCCGCAGCTTTAGAGTCATGAGCTTGCTGTAATATTTGGTTTCTCAACTTCTCTGGCACATATAATTTGGCCCCAACCCATGCCAATTCATCTCTCACTGTACAGTTATTTGAGTGAGTTAGGAACCAATCATCAAGTTTTAAAGCTTCTTTTAATTGTGTAGATAAATCATTTGATAAATCAACTTCTTTCTTTTTCTGGGCTCTGGTAACCACTGGAGCCGCCAACTGTTTGGTGGGGATGATGGGCTGGACCACTTCTTGATGGACACTATTATATTGAGGTAATCTAGACAAAGAATCTGCCATGAAGTTTTTTCCCCCTGGAATGTACTTCAATGAGAAATTAAAGTGTTTAAAGTACTGCGCCCAGCGAATTTGCTTGGGAGACAGTTTCCAAGGCATTTTCAAAGCCTCCAAATTTTAATGATCTGTCCACATCTCAAATGGGTGTTTTGCCCCTTCTAGGAAATGCCTCCAGGTTAACAGAGCCCAGCAAACTGCAAAAGCTTCTTTTTCCCAGATGGCCCATCGTCTTTCGGTTTCAGTTAATTTTCAGTTAATTTACATGGTTGCAAAGTCCCTGTATCATTTGCTTGTAGTAAGACTGCCCCGACTGCTACATCACTCGCATCAGCTTGAATTACAAAAGGGGCGTCCATGTCCAGATGCTTGAGCATGGGTTCAGCAGCAAACAGTTGCTTTAGCTTCTCAAAAGCAGCTTGGCACTCCATGGACCACTCCAATGGTTTACTAGGCTTCAGTTTCCCTTCCCCTTTTGTTTTTAGGAGATTTGTGATAGGCATTGCAATCTTCACAAAAGCAGGGATGAATTGACGGTAAAAATTAGCAAATCCTAAGAAGCTTTGCAATTGTTTCCTGGTGCGGGGAGGGGGCCATTCTAACACGGCCCGAACTTTTCCCAGATCCATTTCTATGCCTTTATGTGCTATACAATAGCCTAAATAGTCAATTTTCTCCTGGTGGAATTCACACTTGGACAATTTCATGTACAGTTCAGCAGCTCAAAGTTTTTCCAGACTGAACACACTAGTTTCACATGTTCATCACGAGTCTCCGCATAAATAAGAATGTCGTCAAGATAAACCAACACCCCTTGTATAAATGTTCATGCAACACCTGATTTATCATTTGCATGAATACTGCAGGAGCCCCCTGTAGGCCGAATGGAAGAACGTTGAATTGGAAATACCCCATTGGACAGTTAAAAGCAGTTTTCCATTCATCTCCTTCCTTAATTCGAACTTGGTAGTAAGCTTCTCTCAGATCAAGTTTCGTGAAAATTTTCCCTTTGGCTAAGTGGGCCAACATATCCTTCATAAGGGGAAGGGGGTACACGTTCTCCACCAAAATGGCATTGAGGTTCCTATAGTCCACACATAAGCGAAGAGAGCCATCTTTCTTCTCATGGAACAATACGGGGGCTGCTACTCGGGGCTTAGCAGGTTGTATGAAACCACGTTCCAAATTTTTATCAATAAATGACCACAGCTCTTCTAGTTCCCGCGGTGTCATTGAGTACAGTTTCAGTTTTGGGAGTTTCACTCCTGGCAAAATTTCAATACTGCAATCTGTTGAGCGATGGGGGGGGAGCTTGTCCGAGGCCTTCTCGCTGAAAACCTCCTTCAAGTCCCAATATTCCTCTGGAATTTTCTCCTCCACCCTCAGATTCTCGGTGCCTGTGGAGGCCAACTCTGTGGGGTTCTCAGCTTCCGGTTGCAATTGCCCCTCCCCTTCTGGGGGTTGGTCAGTACGTATGTGCAATGATCCCCTCCTCCAGTTAATGTGAGGGTTCCATTTCCAGAGCCAGGGCAACCCCAATATAAAGGGGCACTCCATCCCAGGAGCCACAATAAAACACAAAGACTCTCTATGCATCCCCATCATCATTTCTACTGGTTCCATTATGAAATGTGCAGGGCCGCCCCCCGGCTACCGATCCATCCAATTGGCAAAAGGCTATGGGCGTTTTTAAAGTCTTTAGCCTTAAGCCCATTTTCTCTACTACTTCCAAACTGATTACGCACCTGGTGCACCCAGAGTCTAGCAAGGCCAACATTTCCCCTTTGGCTCCCGACGTGGGTACCCTTAATCTCACTGGAATGGTCATAGGGCCCTTGTTTGGACTTACCAGCGAGTTGTCTTCCGATTTGGATTCACTCTCTTCAGAAGGGGTTGGAGTTCCCAGCTCCTCTCCTTTCAGAGGAGCGATCTCCACAACCTCCTCCACTTTAAGCGCAGTTTCGCAAGGCTTTGCTAGAGTTTTTTCAGGTTTTCTTCCTCCTCCTGGCTCCCCCTTTGGCTCTAGTTTGACATGACAGTCTGCAGCCTGGTGACCTTCCTTCCAACATTGGAAGCAAGCAGTGGTCTTGGGTTTTGCCATCAATCCCCCCTTTTGAGGTTTTAAGGCTTCTCGGGGGTTGGTGAGGGAAGGCTTGCTCCAACCAGAGACCCCCTGGCATCTGTTTCGGGTCAGATCAATTTCCACCTCTGCTGCCAGCATGTACCACAGCTGCAGCTCACTGGGGTCTCTTCTGGCAATACAGCTTTGATAAATATCTTCATTCAATCCATCTTTAAAAACTTCTATCAGAGCTCCCTGGGACCAGCCTCGAATGTGACATGCCAGCTCTCTGAACTCCTGGGTGTACTCTGCCACTGATCTCCGCCCCTGATTTATGGTTTTCATCCTGATTCTGGCCTTACGTTCAGCTAGTGGGTCTTCAAACCTGGCCCGCAGCGCAGTCATGAACAGGTCATAATTCATCAGCTGGGGGTCATTATCATTATGCAAAGTCACCATCGGCAGTGGTTCCCTCAAGAGCCCTGGTAACACATTTGACTTTGGCTGATTCAGAGGAAAAATCCTCCCCATATTCCTCCTTATGGTTCCAGACTTGTGCCAGGAAGAATCCTAATTCCTTGGGATCCCCCCCCCATATTTTACTTCCAACGGAGGGACCTTTGGAGTTCTAAGCCTTCTGGCAATTGCTCCCTCTGCCTAGGGCCCCTGGGCTGTTGCTGCCTGTGGCACTGGCGCAGGTTGATTTATGGGGGTAGCTGCTCTGATTCTTCTGACTGGAGCCTCCCCCCGCTCTTCCCCCGCATACCTTTGATCAGCCTGAGTTTCTCTGACCACTTCATTTAGGAGATGCAGGGCTTGACTTAGTAGAAAATTCTTCCTTTCCTTCTCTTGCCATGGCTCTTCTCTTCCACATCGACAGGTAGTGGTCACTCCTGGAGGAGGCTTTTCCTCAGGATCCTTCCAGCTGACTCCCAGGGACCATTTGGGTTTTACAACTGGGTTTCATCAGTACTTAAATCTGCTAAAAAGTCGCTTCCCCTGCTGCCTCTAACAGCAGGGAATCTTGCCCTCCAGTTGCTCCCAGGTCTTCGTGGTCACTGGCTGGATTAGACATTGTGTTCAGACCCCCTCGGAAGAAATTTGTTAATTCTCCAGGTGGGCTGGTAAACTGAGATTCAGAATAATGTCAGGTAGTGCTCCATTCAAAATCCAAGAAAGAAATACTTAGACTCCATTAATTAGAGAAAAGATATCTTTTACTGGAATTCAAGTGGTAGCAACAAAAGAATTCTGAATCTGAGAGAAAGAGCGCGAAAATCACATATACAAAGTGATGGCAACGTTCCCACCCACAATAGTTCAATTTGTCCACCCAATTAAAAGTTGTGTATAACATCATGTGGGCATCTCCAGGTGGTGATGAGGCCTCTGTCCGTTGACCTTGACATATTTTGATAAAGAGCTGCAGCTGCACATAGCATAAGATAGAAACCTAAGCAAGAAACTCCCCCCATAACTTATACAATTCTGTTTTGCAAAACCTCCAGCTCACTTCCCATAACCATGTCCCCCCTCCTCCCCCCATTACTTATGACAGCCAAAAGATGCAAAGCAAAAGAAGAAAATCTTGAAGGCTGACACCCTCCTTCTTTCTGCTACCTTGCGCACAGCACCCTAGCAAAATAAAGGAAACTACTAAATTTTCTGAAATTCACCTTTGCCAATTTGAAGCATGGCTACTTCTTCAGCCATGACAGATGTACCTGAAGTACCAGAGGACTCAAACCCGACTCCCACCCTAGATGTAAACATGGAGCCTGGTCCCAAAGCCCTCATCCGGACATCCAAACCTCCGAAGACATGACAATACCTCAGAAAGTCTATGACCTCAGATGGCATAGGAAGCTTACCTCACCTGCAGTGGCACACTTCAAAGAGGATTGGGCCAGGCAGTATCGCCATCATGCAGATGCATGGGCAGAGCTGGTAAGGATCTGCAATACCACCCAAAAGCAAGTTTTTTTAAAAAAATTTATTCATATTTATATCCCGCCCTTCTCCGGAGACTCAGGGTGGCTTACAATTTTTGGGATACAACCCAATGTGCTCAGCAATAGCCTTCATTCCATTGTATATGCCTGCTTATTACTAAGTGGCATTTTTACAAAGTCAGCTTATTGCCCCCAACAATCTTGGGTCCTCAGTTTACCTACCCGAGAGGATGGAAGGCTGAGTCAACCTTGAGCCTAGTGGGATTCGAGCCTGCAATAATTACAGGCAGCTGGAACTAAGTGCTAGGCTATTAACAGCCTGCACCACCAAGGCCCCTCAAGAGCCTACTATTAATGCAGAAAGAGATAGAGGAGCATCTTGCATGGTGGAGAGACAGTGAAAGTAAGCTTAAATACATACAGTCGAATCTGGAAGACCCAGAGCTCCAAGAACACATCCAATGCTTCGAGGAGGTGAATAAAGAATGCAAAGACTGCATTCGAGAAGAAAAAAAACTCCCTCCAGATTGCGTTCTTCAATGCACTACAGGAGGAACAAGTACAGAGGGACAAGGCCACATCTGATATAGGTCTTCAATCACTAGCAGCTTCTTCCCACCATTCAAAGAAACTCTCCTCCCTCCACACCAAGCCAGCTAGATCACAAGCAGGTTCCAGTGTCTTGCACCAATTCTTTGCTGCTGGGTCTCACCATCCTTCCAGAGCATCATCCCATTGCAGCAATGCCTCTAGGGCCTCCAAAGCAGCAAGTTACGCCAACCAAGCTGTAGAAGCTCAAATAGAAGCTGCAGTAGCAGACGCAGATCTATATGCAACAGAGGCAGTGACAGATCTACATGCAAGAGAGGAGGTGACACGGCAGAAGGCGGCAGTAGCAGCTAAACAAGCAGAAATGGCCAAAGCCCAAGCTGAACAACAAGCAGAAATGGCCAAGCACCAGGCCGAACAACAAGCAGAAATGGCCAAGCCCCAGGCTGAACAACAAGCAGAAATGGCTAAGGCCCAGGCCGAACAACAAGCAGAAATGGCCAAGGCTCAGGCCAAACAACAGGCAGAATTGGCCAAAGTTCAGGCCCAGTTGGAGTTGGCCGAATGCCACAGAGACTCTGCAACGAAAACAGCATGGCCGCAGCATGGCAGAAGGCAGCCAACACTGCCTCCCTCACCTTCGACCTTAAAGAGTTGGGAGAAGGGAACCCAGATACGCGGGTCAAGGCCTATGTGGATGAGCAGCACTTGTTACGAAATGAGCAGGTGGAACCGCCTCAGTTGCCTAGCAGTCTCCCACAACCAGGGGAGCATAGGAGTGAATCTCAACCACAGACTCTAAACCTCAACTGACATTGTAAGACCTAAAATATGAGATTCACTTCCTACCAACAGCAAATCTTCCCCAACTGATGTTGTACGATCTAAAGTCCAAGATTCTCTTCCTAGAATCAGCAAACCTACTCCAATGTCTCATGGCCTGTCAAGCAGGCAAATTAGCCCACCAGTGATTACAATGACATCTCAACAAGTTGACATGCAACTAACAACACCTGCCACACTCAATCCACAGGCAGTACCATTCCAGCCACAACCTCAACACTACCCGAGCTCACAGATACAACAAAATGACTGTGGCCAGCCTACACAGCAGCGTGAAGCTCTGGAATGGCAGGACAACATCTTCTGTAAGCACTGGGAGGAACCACGACCCATCGTTGATGTACAACCCGAACCCACCCTCTACATCAATGTCCCTTATCCAATCCACCTCTACAGATGATGCACACTATTGGAGAGAGTTGGTGCTCAGGAGAGGAAAGCTAGATTTGGCCACCAACAGGGTATACAAATTCTCTGACGAGCCAGGCAGCGAATATCTCCTCTGGAAGAAAATTTTCCTGCGCACCATTCAGGATGCACGCCTGAAACCTGATGAAATACTCGTACACTTGATAAAGTGGCTGGGACCGCAGATTGCCAAAGCAACGAAGGCCCTTTATACCTCCCACTTAGACAACCCAGATGCTGCCCTACAGTTGGCATGGAAGAGACTTGACCAACTGTACGGTACTCCCACAGCAGTAGAATCAACACTCTTGAACAGCCTCAACAGATTTCCTAAAATTCCTATTGACAGGCCTCACCTGGTTGCGGAACTCTCTAATATACTCATACAACTGAAATCAACACAACGGGATCCACGGTTACAGGGACTCGCTTGTCTTGACCACGTCGACATGCAAAACAAAATTGTTCGGAAACTCCTGCAGGTGCTAATTGAACAGTGGCTCCAGTTGTCTGATGTCTTCATGGCCAAGGGTTGCTACAACTATATACCCTTTACCTTTCTCAAAGAATTCATGGCCCACCAGGCAACAAGTGTGTAACACCTCCAGGGCCCACAGACTCAGAGCTGTTAGTCCTCCCAATGAAAAAAGATACAACAGCAACTATATACCATACACAAGCCCTACGCCCACTGCAAGGGGAAAACCCTTCGTGGTTGTCCATAAAACCGAGATCGACTCCTCACCCAGAAAAAGTTTGGATGCTAACTCGTCACATACAACCCAATTTAGATCTCCTACTCCAAAGAGAAGCCAGTTTTGTCCTTTGCACCACACTCGACACTTGCTGAACAGGTGCCAGGGGTTTGCAGTGAAATCCCTGACCCTATGGCAAGAATTGATAGAGGAATACCAATTCTGCCACAAGTGTTGCGAATCCAAACATCCATCCAAGTACTGCACAGCCAAGGTGCAATGTTACTTATGCAAAAGTGACAAGCACCTGACTGCGCTGCATCCAGATGCTGAGACACCACTGCAGACATCTCGTAGCCCTCCTTTGAACATGGAGCCTCAACGTACCACAGACGCACACAAGGCTCCTTGGCAGGCTGCCGGACCGCAACCAAAACTGGCGGTGAGTGTCAACTGTGCAGCAGTGTGCACCAACTCACCAAGCTCTCGTTCGTGTAATCCCATCTGTTTAGCCAAGGTGTACCCTGAAGGACGCCCTGAAGATGCTGTGAAGATGTACGTGGTAGTGGACACTTAAAGCACCTGCACCCTGGCCAGATCTTCCTTTTTCAACCTCTTTGAGGTGCCACAGGATGAACTTCACTTCACTATCTCAACGTGCCATGGGCCAAGAAGCATGGTGGGGAGGAGAGCTACTGGACTTTGTATAGAGTCATTGGATGGAACTTACTGGTTCACACTGCTGGCCATGTTTGAATGCGATGGGATACCGAATGACTGCAGTCAGATCGCAACACCTGAGGTCATCAGTAGCATACCTCATCTGCAGCATCTGGCTCCTCACTTTTCCGCTGTAGATCCAGAAGCTGAGATCCTACTCTTGCTGGGATCTAATGCCCCACGTGCCTTTGCCTTCTCCGAGTTAGTCGCCAGCCCTATAGATGACCCGGTGGCCCTCAATTCACCACTAGAATGGGAGATCATAGGAGTCGTCTGTGTTGATCGGCTACAGGCCCCAACGCAGACAACCACCTTAGTTACCTCTGTTCTCAAGAATGGAAGAACATGTCACCTGACACCGTGCCAAGAACCACCTTAGTTACCTCTGTTCTCAAGAATGGAAGAACATGTCACCTGACACCGTGCCAAGAACACTTCATGCTTTTGATGGTCAAACCTGTCTTAGGAGAGGCACTATTTCAGACTACCAGAGAAGACAATGACTTAGCCTTATCCGTTGAGGACAAAAGGTTCCTTCAGTTCATGGATAAGGAATTTCAACAGGATGCAACAGGTAGTTGGATTGTGCTGCTACCCTTTTGCACTCCCAGACAACGCTTGCCTAACAACCAACAATATGAGCTCTCCTGCCTCTTCAGTCTGAGATGAATCATGATCTGGAAGCCAGAGATGAAAGCTCATCTGGTGGAGTTCTTGGACAAAATGATACAGAACGGACATGCTGAGCCAGCCTCACCCCTGGAGACAGACGAAGAATGTTGGTACCTGCCATTCTTTGGAGTGTACCATCCACAGAAACCAGGCCAAATACATGTAGTCTTTGACACCAGTGCACAGTTTCAAGGCCACTCTCTGAACAAGGCTCTCCTGACAGGACCTGACCTCACGAACAGTCTCCTTGGAGTGCTCATTCACTTTAGAAAAGAAGCCATAGCTGTTATGGCCGACATACAGCAGATGTTCTACTCATTCCTTGTACAGGAAGATCACCGTAACTACCTCCGCTTCCTGTGGTTTAGTGATGATCAGCACAACCAACGGATTTCTGAATACCGAATGAGGGTGCATGTATTTGGCAATGGCTCCTCCCCTGCAATTGCAAACTATGGTCTTCAACGTACTGCTCGAGTGGGAGGAGACAAATACGGAGCAGAAGCTAAATGCTTTGTAGAACATGACTTCTATGTAGACGATGGCTTGAAATCGGTAGCCTCCCCAGTGGAGGCCATAGGCCTCTTGAAGAACACACAACAAATGCTAGGGATGGCCAACCTCAAGCTACACAAGATAGCGTCCAATAGTGAAGAAGTACTGAAGGCCTTTAATCCCGAGGACCATGCCAAGGGATTGCAGGACCTCAATTTCAGCAGCGATGCCCCCTTTATCCAACGCAGTCTCGGCTTGGGTTGGGACTTGAAGAAAGACTTCTTCACCTTCAAAACCCCAGCCCTAAAGACTGGCTTCATGAGGAGAGGACTGCTCTGAACGGTTAACAGCCTGGTGATCCTTTAGGGTTTGCAGCTCCTGTCACCATTCAAGGTAGGATCTTACTGTGCACACTATCCCAAAACATCAAAGATTGGGACGAACCCCTCCCACCAGAGCAGAAGCAAGAATGGGAGACATGGTGCAATTCTCTATGCTATCTCCACAACATATACATACAGCGCACATATGTTCCCATGTCACCCACCACAGCACAAAGAAAGGAGCTGCATGTTTTCTCAGATGCGTCAACAAAGGCAGTAGCAGCCGTGGCATACCTCAAAGTCTATGGCAGGGACAGCAATGTGTATGTCGGATTCATCATGGGAAAAGCAAAACTAGCACCGCAAAAAGGTCATACTATACCACGGCTGGAACTTTGCAGAGATGTGCTGGCCACGGAACTATCAGACAACATAATGAAGATGATAGATCTTCCCCTAGAATCCACCACCTTCTATACAGACAGCAGAGTGGTACTGGGTTATATCTACAATGAGAGTAGGCGCTTCTACATCTATGTGAGTTGAACGGATCAGGAGATCTTCTAAACCTGTGCAGTGGTGGTATGTTCCAATGGATCACAACCCTGCAGATCATGCAACAAGGTCTATTCCTGCATCTCAGTTATCAACTTCTACCTGGCTCAAAGGCCCCGAGTTCTTGTGTACAGATGCCTTGGAGACAGGGAAACCTGGTTCGTATGAACTCCTAGATCCAGATAATGATGGTGACATTCAACCATTGGTCAAGACAGTTGAACCGGTTGTCCCTCCAGTCATCTGCCTGGCAACAACGGTCGAATGCGAGAAGGAAGGCCACTTAAAACCTGCTTGCTTTGAATGCTTCTCCCAATGGTAACCTCTCGTACTAGGGATGACTGTGATCATTTGCACAGTCGTCCATCTCCTCGGTCATTGGAAAGCCTTCCAGTCATACTTCCCAGACCACTATACTCATGCTGAGAGATGAATATTGAGAAGTGTACAACAAGATGCATATCCATTGAAATACAAATGCCTGAGTGTAGGGAAGCCTATACCACAATCTAGTCCTCTTCTGTGACTGAACCCATACCTCAACAACCAGGAGGTACTTCGAGTAGGAGGTCACCTACACAAAGCAGAAATGGACTCATACACCAAGCACCCCATTATCCTACCTGCTAACCAACATGTAATGAAGCTATTGGTACAATACTACCATGAAGCAGTCCATCATCAAGGCCACCACTTCACGGAAGGTGCCCTCAGAACGAATGGACTCTGGATCGTAGGCGCCAAAAGATGTTTTACAATTCTTCTGCAGTCTTGCTTTCATTATCACAAACAACGGGGTCACACTCTACACCAAATGATGGCTGACCTACCACCAGAACGCCTGAGTTCTGAACCACCGTTCACCAATGTAGGCCTCGATGTATTTGGCCCTTGGTCTGTGTCTGCCCGACGGACCAGGGGCAGGCAAGCTAACAGCAAACGATGGGCAGTACTCTTTACTTGTCTCAGCATTTGAGCGGTCCATATTGAAGTCATCGAATCTATGGACACCTCTTGCTTCATCAATGCCCTGAGAAGGTTTCAAGCCTACAGAGGCCCAGTCAAGGTATTCAGATCTGACTGTGGAACGAACTTTGTAGGCACTTGTAAAGAACTACAGATAGAAGACAGCATTCACCTTGACTCGCTGATCGATGGCTACCTTAAAGCCAACAAGTGCAGATGGATATTTAATCCTCCCCACGCATCTCACATGGGAGGAGCATGGGAATGCATGATTGGAATAGCTCATAGAATCCTAGATTCCATGTTGGCGAAAGCACGTAAATTGACACATGAGACTCTATCTACCCTTATGGCAGAAGTCGCGGCCACCATCAATGGCTGACCTTTAGTTCCAGTCTCTTCAGATCCTGAGAATCCAACTATTCTCACTCCAGCTGCCTTGCTAACACAGAAGATGGGTGATTGGCCTGCACCATTAGGAAACTTTGATTCTAAGGACTTGTACAAACAACAATGGGGACAAGTTCAACAGCTTGCCAACACCTTTTGGAACCGTTGGAAGCAAGAGTACCTGTCTACCCTACAAGACCACCGTAAATGGAAGACCAAAGAACCAAACCTCAGAGAGGGAGACCTTGTCTTGCTGAAAGACAAGGATGTACATCGGAATGTGTGGCCTATGGGACTTGTGTATCAAACCCTATCCAGCTCTGATGGACTAATCCATAAAGCCAAATCCTACCAGTGAGGTCACTAGATTCCTCCTGCAACCAGCAGACTTTCACCAAGAAGCTTTACACTAGACCGGTCACTGACCTAGTGTTGCTGCAGAGAAAGGCTGAACTTGAAGATTGAACCTCAAGCTTTGCATGCTTTGCTTTGTTTGATGCTTTATTGCTATTTATTGTTTCCTTTACTTATATAGCTACCTGTTTATCTTAGTTATATAGTTATCTGCTATTCAGTTAGTATTACTCTTTACTGTTTATCTTAGTTAATTGCTCTTTATTTACTTAGTGGAATTTACAATTCCAGGTGGGGAGTATGCTGTCCAGCCAGTTTAGAGTTAATGGGATTTGGGATAGATAGTTAGGAATTGAGAGCTGTCCCCTTAAGGGAATGCATCATGGAAAATGTAATTAAGGTATCCTGGGAAATGTAGTCCATGTCATGTGGTCACATCTGTAATCCTGATTGGTCACTAAATTGACCCTTGTGGGGTTGGGGGAGGCTTCCTCACTCTAGCCTGAATCCTGTACCATGCGGTCACTACAATTATCAATTATCATCATAAGGATGAGAATTTAATATCTTTCTACACCACGATTCAGATATGCAAAGGATTGGACATTAAGAAGAACCTCGTCATAACTGTGAGTTGACAGGATGCCTGATGAACCAATAAAAAAAGACTTTGTATAGATGCTTTGTGGAGTTGCTCTGTCTGCTTTATACCCATCTAGAGCGAAAAGCAGAACAGTCTTTGAAAGTGATAGATTAAAAAAAAAATCTAATCAGCCTAAATTTATATATTGCATTGTTTTACCTTAAAGCTTGTAAAATCATTGCTGCTATCATTACCTATCCTTGGTTGCTTGAAGAAGTGAATTCATGCACATTCACTTTGTTGATGGTTCCAACTGATTGAAATTGCTGCATGAGCCTTCCAAAAGACACTGCTGTTTTTATGCTTCATCTAATGCTTTAATACTAAGAAAGCAGTTGCTTTACTTATGCTAACACATATACTGACTATCAAGAGCACAAATATTGTGCATCAATTGCATTCATTCCTTGATGGTGAGGCCATGCTGAAAGAGATTCTTGCCTCAGTAAATTCCTATTTGGATTACTATAATCTACATGGGATTGCCCTTGAACAGCACTTGGAAACTGCAGCTGATCCATAATGTAGTTATCAAGGCAAGTTTTGGTGGTTCTTGTTATATCCATTTAACACTGATGCTGCACAAGCTGCACTGGCTCCTGGGTGTAATTCAAGGTGCTAGGTAAAGATAGTATTTTCCTATTGTTTCTCCTGTCCCATTACATCTAGTAGAGAAAGCATGATCTAAGACCCTTCTATTAAATAATATCATCTTGCTGGATTCTGGAGTCAGATCTTCTCAGCTGTAGCATCTGTCCTATGAATCAGAATTCTGCAGAGATATGGATGACCGTAAATCTATTAACCTCCCACAAGGCACTGAAGACCTCCTATTTCCCCCAGCATTGGGATCAAGAGGCACACGATTGCTGCTATTTATGGTGAATAGGGTTAATCAGTTTATCCTTGGGTGAGTGGTGGGTTTTTGTCTGGTGGGGTTTTTTTTAATCTTGTAAGTTACCCAGAGTTATTTGTGTGAGATGAGCAGCTACATAAATCACATAAAATAAATGCATACATACATGCCTACATACATTTTTATATAGTTATACCTTTCTCAACTGTTGATGCAACTCTATTAATCAAAGAGCTAGGCTCATGGCAATGAACTGGAGGAATATCTGCCACTACTGTAATATTGAATCCATGAAAGAATTTGAATTTAACACCATAGTTTCCTATAAAATTGAACCTAGTTTCCCTAAGTCTGACTAATCAGCAGTTGGATTCAGATATATTTTAGACTAATAAAGCAACATTTCTTTAGCCAAATCATAGTCAAAATACAGATTTCACTTTTATCTGATGTTGTAATGGCTGTCAGTTTAAATTATTTTCAAAGAGTGAGAAAAATTCATGGAAGATAAACATATTTATTTTATTTATTTATTTGATTTGTCAATTGCTTACAAGATAATAGGTATGAGTATAAACATAGTTATGAATACATGGAATGGATACATATAAGAAAAAGAATCAATAGAACAGGGACGGTATGCACATTGGTGTGCTTATGCGCCCCCCCTACAGACCTCTTAGGAAAGGGGTTAGGTCAATAGTAGACAGTCTAAGGTTAAAGTTTTTGGGGTTTGGGGAAGAAACCACAGAGTCGGGTAGTGTATTCCAGACATTGACCACTCTGTTGCTGAAGTCGTATTTCCTGCAATCAAGTTTGGTGCGGTTAACCTTGAGTTTGTATCTATTGTGTGCTCTTGTATTGTTATGGTTGAAGCTGAAGTATTCATTGACAGGTAGGACATTGCAATGTATGATTTTATATACTATACTTAGATTGAACTGAAGGCGGCATAGTTCTAGGTTTTCTAGGTCTAGAATTTCAAGTCTGATGGCATAAGGTATTCTGCAACAAGTAGAGGAGTGGAGAACACTTCTTGTGAAATATTTCTGGACTTTCTCAACTGTGTTAATATCAGATACGTAATGTGGGTTCCAGACTGATGAGCAGTATTCCAGTATTGGTCTAGCAAATGTTTTGTGTGCTCTAGTTAGTAGTGCAATATTGCCAGAGAAAAAGCTACATAAGATTAGGTTAACAACTCTTAATGCTTTTTTGGCTATGTAGTTACAGTGGGCTCTAGCACTTAGATCATTAGAGATGAGTACTCCAAAATCATTGACAGAGTTTGGATCATCAACAAGGTCTTGACTATTTAGCCTGTATTTTATTTTCTGATTTTTTTGCCAATATGTAAGACAGAGCATTTATTTGTTGAGATTTGAAGTTGCCATTTGTTTGACCATTCTGATACATAGTCAAAGTCTTTTAGAAGGGTAGCAGTATTGTCTGTGGTGTTGAATAGCTTTACATCATCAGCGAAGAGAACATAGTTGCTCTTAATATGATCACAGAGGTCATTTATGTAGAGTAGGAAGAGAGTTGGTCCTAGAACACTGCCTTGGGAGACACCACTGTTGACAGGTACAGAATTTGATAGGACACTCCCAATTTTGACCGTTTGTTGTCTGTTTGACAGGAATGCTTCTATCCAGTTATGCAGGTGTCCAGAGATACCATAAGATTTTAGTTTTAGGAATAGTTTGTCATGTACCACTGAATCAAAGGCTTTACAGAAGTCTATGTAGATAGTGTCTACTGTTTTGCCCTGATTGAATTGTGTAGTCCATATGTTTTTGCATTGTAGGAGTTGTAGATTACAGGATAACTTTTTCTGAAACCAAATTGTTTATTAGAGAGTAGGTTGTTTGTCTCTAAGTGGACGATAATGGATTGGTTAATAATTGATTCCATGATTTTACAGGTGACGCAGCATAAAGAGATTGGTCTGTAATTTTCAACTAGGCTGGGGTCTCCCTTTTTGAAGATGGGGATGACTGTGGCTTGTGACCATAGTTTTGGCAAGGAGCTGGTCCTGAAAGATTTTTCAAAGATTATGCTTAGAGGTTTGGCTATGGCAGTGGATAGCTTTTTTTAAGAAGTAGGCACATATTCTGTCCAGTCCAATAGATAGAGATGGTTTTAGATTGCGTAGTGCTTTTTCAACATTGTCTTCTGTAAAATCGATATGTATTAGATCATTGTAGTTGTCTGTGGTTCGACTAGGAAATACTGGGCATGATCCATTGCTGTTTACAAATACTGAGCCAAAGATAAATGGAAGATAAACATATTAGTGGCTACTAGTTTTCCCTCAGAATATCCTCTAAATCACTATATAAATCACCAGCTGCTAGAGAGCAAGACCTGCAAAATAATAATCATGCTGCCATCTATACTTGTGGTCACCACACAACGTAACATAAAAAACTCAACGGGTTTTTGGCAGGACCCAACAGAGCTCTTTTTATGTTTTTATTTTTATATTTATCCCTTAGGATTGTGAAATGCAGGATGATGGCTTATTCAGCAAACTGCCTAAAATAAACACTGGCTTAGTAGAAGTATGAAGCCATCATTTGAGTAGCTCCAATGTAATTAAAACAATAAAGCCCATTCTAGTCGTCTTATGCAATATTCTGCAAAAGAATTGAATAATATTAAAGGAAGAATTACAAACTTTCGCTTTGGACAAGGAAATCCTTGCATATTTATTTGGCCTTTTTCAAAATTCCAGCAGTATAAAGTTTAGTTTTAGCTTAGGTTCCTGAATATATTAAGATGAGATGCACAGTGGTTGCATTTTGGGAATGTAAATAGTGGCAATTCTTTTATGCAAATACGCCTATTTGCATGTTGTCATAATCCAAAGTCCAAAATGCTATATTCTTATACATGTCTTTGCATTTTGGAGAGCTATTAGCATAAATTATCACAGTGTGTTGTTACAATCTTTGCATGCTATAGAGTCCATTAGTTGTGACTATCATTTAAGACCATTTTTCTGTCATTAGAAAGAGAAAAAAAGAATCCTTCTCCCATCTGGCCTCATTGTTGTGATTCATCTTGAGCTAAGGTAATATGCAGAAAAGGGAAATTATTCATTTCATAAACCATACTAGAACTAAATTAAATGTAAAACACATTTTTACATTAATTAGCATACAGCTTATTCAATGTGTGGCAGGAGAGAAGCTCTTTGAGCTGAAAATATCAAACCAATCACAGGTACTTGTCTATCAACAATTAATATGCAGTGTACAATTTAAACAAATGAATTCTTAAAACTCTTTTTCAGTAATATTGCCCCATAGTATTTTAAAAGATAAGTTGCTCCCAGCAATTGTTTATGTCCAAATTGAAAAGGGCCATATTGACAAGCCCGGACTGCAATGCTCTGTGAAGTATCCAATCCTGCTCAATGTGTGAAGATTTTCATGTAAACTTGAATATTATAGAATGGAATACTTAGTTCCACTTCAACCTACTTATGCAATGGTTAAGTATCTCAAAGTTCCTTCCTAACAAATACCTGTTTGTATATCAGAATACCTGATGTAGATCAATTCAGGCACTAATCTCTAGTATAATATCCCAAGTTCATTGGTGCAGCCCATTCTTTAACTGAACTATATGTACTGAAGACCAGTAACAGTTGTTTTACAAGTCTAAAGGGTCTTTCATAAGAAAGTGGTCATGTAACATCTTCTTCAAGAGCTCTTGTATTAGATCACTTTTCAGCTAGACGTTTTTAAATTTGTGGGTTCAATACTCATTAGAGGACAATGGCTTGAAGTTGGAAGAAACTGGAAACTCCCCCCAAATTTGTATCCTTACTCAACATATCATTTGATCCCAAAAACAGGCCAGGTAACATTACAGATATCTGCTCTGGAATAGTCTCAATATTATCTTCTAGATCAAAATACAGTTGTATCAGACATCATGATGTGGTTAGATAACTACATTGTATAATTTCTGTGATAATACTATGACTTGTAAATTACCATGCTGATGTCATTTTAGCTTATTCTGGATACAATTGGCAATAGATAAAATTTATCCAGGATACCTATGTGGGGAGCATACCAAATTTAAGGAATTCTAAAGAAATCTCAAAATTTTCAGATACAAAGTGGATACAATCATTGTCAACCAAGTAAATGTAGAACAATGATGCATATTTGTTTTCTTTTCTGTCCCAAACATTAATATGTCCTTGTGTCTTTAAATTGAACTACTGCAATGTGATTTACATGTGATTGCCCTTGAAGAACATTTGGAAGCCTTAGTTAGTGCAGTAGTGTCTAGGCTGTTGATTCGAGCTCTGAGCTTGGCAATTTGATTGCAACCATTTTGTCACCATTTGAGAAGACATTGTCAGTGCATTTTGAATGGTGCTTGTCTGTCAGAACTTAAATGAAATTAATTCAGAAATTAGTCTGAATGTTGTTTGTTCAGATATTTCTGAATCATGGTCTGATTTCGGACTGTTTGATTGGCTGGCTGTTGTTGCTGATCTTTGGTTATTAAGGACCATCTGTATGATACAGATTAAGATTAGAGTTGTTTATCTGGGTGCTTCTGAGTCATGGTCTGGTTTCATCTTGTTTGATAGTTGGCTGGCTGTTGTTACTGAGACATGTGAGCCAAAGAATTATAATCTTGTTGCTGTATAGTGGGTTGCCTGTTTGTTTATTTTAAACGCTACCTTCGGGATTATGGTTAATGCAATTCTTTTGTTCTCAGCAGTTGGTAGACTGGGTTGATGTCAATATGTCTGTTTATTGACTCATTGGTGAAAACCAGGCTTCAAGGAATTCTCTTTCTCTCCTTGATTTCACCTGGGTTACAACTGTGGTCCTAGTTAGATCAAATTTCTGACCTTCTTAATCTTCATGGACTGACATGAGGGATAGTGGGTGATGTCTTTTTTTTTAAGTTTTTATTTTAAGACAGACATACAAACAAAACATAAAAAACATAAAAAACATCTTCCATATATACATACAGTGTGTCAGTTGGTTACAAATCCTTTGTGTTATCCTTTCATAGTCATCACTCACAATTTATCAAAAAGGTTTATTATTTATTTATTTATTAATGGGACTTATATGCTGCCCCATCTCCGAAGACTCGGGGCGGCTCACAAATAAAAACAACAACAACAATAAATAATTAAAAACAGATTAAACTAAATAAGCCCCATTACAATTACAAATTCATCCAATAAAAAACCATCCCATCCCAAAAAATCACAACCCGGATTGGTTAAACAACCAGGTCTTCAGGTCATGGCGGAAGGTGCAGAGGTCAGGGGCCAGACGGAGCTCCAGGGGAAGTTGGTTCCAGAGGTCTGGGGCCGCTTTAGAGTAGGCTCGTCGTTGGGGGACCGCCAGCCAACACTGGCCAGCCAACGGGACCCCAAGGAGTCCTTGCCTGTGTGCTCGCACAGGGTGGTTGGCATTTGATGTCGGCAGGAGTCGCTCCCTTAAATATTGAGGACCCATGTCATGAAGGACTTTGTATGTTAAAACTAAGACCTTGAATCTCACCCGAGTGCAACCGCAGCCAATGAAGGCAGGAGGGGGGTAACATGGGAGAACGGAAACTCCCATCACCACCGCCGCATTCTGCACCAGCTGCAATCTCGGATGGTATGCAAGGGCAGTCCTAAATAGAGGGTTGCAGTAGTCAAGTCTGGAGGTAACAAGGGCATGAGTAACCGTGTGCAGGGCATCTCGGTCCAGAAAAGGGCATAGCTGGCGAACCAGACGGAGCTGGGCAAAGGCCCCTGGCAACGGCCCCCACCTGCTTCTCCAACCGAGCCAACGTCCAGGAGGACCCCCAGATTCCATGCCCTATCCACAGGGGCAATACCACTCCCCTATGGCCAAAGATGGACACTCCAAACTGGGCCGACGCCAGTATGCACAGCCACTCAGTCTTGGCCGGGTTGAGATGAAGCATGTTTCCGTTCATCCAGATCCGCACGCATCCAAACACTGGGTCATCAGGAGAGGGCATCACCGATCTGGTTTGGGGTGGAAATGTACAGCTGAGTATCATCAGCGCTGATGGAAACTCACCCCAAAACCACGGATGATCTCGCCCAGCGGCTTCATATAGATGTTAAATAGCAGGGAGAGGACCAACCCCTGAGGGACCCCACAAGAGAGCACCCTCGAAGTAGACCTCTGTCCCCGCCAACACCGACGCTCGGAGAGGTAGGAGGTGAACCACCAAGCACAGTGCCCCCTATACCCAACCCCTCGAGGCAGAGAAGGATACCATGGTCGATGGTATTGAAAGCCGCTGAGAGGTCTAATAGGACCAGGACAGAGGAAAAACCCCTGTCCCGAGCCCTCCAGAGATCATCCATCAGTGCGACCAATGCCGTCTCCGTGCTGAAACCAGGCCGGAAGCCCGATTGATACAGATCCAGGTAGTCCACTTCATCCAGGAAAAGTGGAAACTGCTGAGCCACCACACTCTCAACAACCTTCGCTAAGAAACGAAGGTTGGAGACTGGTTCTCATATTATCAATATAAAACATTCTTATATATTTATCAATTATTATTTATACATGACTAAACTGTTTATTTCATCATTCATACGAGATATTCTCAATTTTAATGTGAAATTTATATTATACTTTCATCCAATGGTTATATATGTCTGTATTATATTTTATAACAATCTATTAAATTTCTATTACAAAATTATATAATCTATTACATTACCAAGTCTTTTTACCCAACCATTGATAAAACAAATCCCATATTTTATAAAATTGTTTATCTTCTTGATCTTTAATTTCAAATGTCAATTTACTCATTTCAGCACAATCCATAATTTTCTTAATCACTTCCTCTTGCATAGGTATTTTGTTGTTTTTCCAGTTCTTAGCAAATACAATTCTAGATGCTGTTAAAACATTTACAATCGAGTATTTCAACTCTTTATTGTAAATATCTGGTATAAAATATTTCTGGTTTCAAGTCTATATGTTGTGGTATCATTTTTTCCAACCACGTGTGGATTTTAGTCCAATATCTTTTTGCATCCGAACACGTCCACCACATATGGTAATATGATCCAGGTATCTGATGACATTTCCAACATTTACCGGATTTATTTTTCATATTTGCAAGTACAATCTAGATTTGATAAATTAATTAATTAATTAATTTATTTATTTATTTGGATTTATATGCCACCCCATCTCTGGGGGGACTCGGGGTGGCTTACACAAAAACATACATACAATATATAAACTTATTCAAAATTTACCCAATCCAAATAATTATAAAATATTAAAATATCCTGATATTAAAATCCCCAACCCTGCTCAATCCAGGCCAGCCTGTGAAAACAGCCAAGTCTTTAGATCACGATGGAAGGAGCACAGGTCAGGGGCCAGACGTAGCTCCATGGGTAGCTGGTTCCAAAGGGTGGGCACCCCCACAGAGAAGGCCCTCCCCCAGGGGACTGCCAACCAACATTGTCTGGCCAACGGCACCCCCACGAGGGCCTGCCTGTGGGAGCATACTGGGCGATTGGACCTTGATGCTGGTAGGAGGTGCTCCTGCAAGTACCCCGGACCCAAGCCATGCAGGGCTTTATAGGTTAACACCAGCACCTTGAATCTTACACAGAGGGCAACTGGCAACCAATGCAGACCATGCAGGAGGGGTGTCACATGGGAGAATCGGGCCGCTCCCATCACCGCCTGTGCGGTCACATTTTGCACCAGCTGAAGCCTCCGCATAGTCGCAAGGGCAGCCCCAGGTAGAGAGCATTGCAGTAGTCGAGACAGGAGGCCACGAGTGCATGAGTGACCGTGCGTAGGGAATCTTGGTCCAAGTAGGGGCGCAACTGGCACACCAGGCAAACCTGGGCAAAGGCCCCCTGGTGACGCCTTAAAGACTTTAAATTAGAAAGACTTTAAAAAAGACTTTAAAGACTTTAAAATAGAAGGTATTTATAATAAGTTGACTGAATTAGATAAAATATTGATGGGTACTGATGAAAAGGTGATTAAAAAACTTTATGGATATTTGTTAGAATTTAAAATGGAAGAAGAACAAGTTAAAGAAACAATGATTGCATGGGGGAAAAATTTTGGATATGGGAGTGGGTCATGTCTTTTGATAGTAGTGCCTGTATCTGCTTTTCAATGCATATGACACCTTTGGTCCAGAGGTGGTATTCAACCGGTTCAAGACCAGATCAG
>CM019155.1:52445458-52484975 GCA_009733165.1 Naja naja | reverse complement strand
GGAGGGAGGAGGATGCTGCTGCCACTGCCATCTGAAGAGGTGCTTTGGGAGGGCTGGAGTGGGGGGGTGCTCTATGGTCCTGCCATCACCTCCACCCACAAGAAAGCAAGCAGCCACTGGAGGTCTTTGGGTGGGCTGGCGGATGCTGCCGCCACTGCTGCCGTCCATGGAGGTGCTTTGGGATGGCTGGAGATGGGGTGGATCAACCTCCCCAAGAAAAGCAAGCAGCCGTCAGAGGTCTTTGGGAGGGAGGGCAGATGCTGCTATCGCTGCCACCATCCATGGAGGTGCTTGGAGAGCTGGGAGTGGGGGGTCTTTGGACCTTCACCCGCTCTTTCTTTTCCCACTACCCGCTGCTGACTGGAGCTTGCCGGATCATTCAGTTCATCCCAGACCAGGTGTGTCTGTGTGTGTGTGTGAGAGAGAAAGAGAGAGAAAGAGAGAAAGAGAAAGAGAAAGAGGAAGAGGAAGAGAAAGAGAAAGAGAAAGAGGGAAAGAAAGAAATGAATGAAAGAAAAAGAAATAGGAAGAGAATGGTGTGTGTGTGTGTGAGAGAGAGAGAAAGAAAGAAAGAAAAAGGAAAGAAAGAAAGAAAGAAAGAAAGGAGAAAGAAAAAGAAAGAAAAAGAAAGAAAAGAAAGAAAGAAAGAAAGAAAGAAAGAAAGAGAAATAGGAAGGAAGGGGGGAGAGAGAAAACTCTATGCTATTATTTTTAATTGTTCCATTATTTATCATGTGTTAATATTTTACACTGTCCCTACACCTAGAGTGATTTTACTGCCTTTCTTTTGCCCAGGGCTACTACATATTTTTCAGGGATTTACATGCATTCAATGTCTAGTCCAGAGCATAGATATTCATATGTTTATTTTGTACATCAGGTTGCATAAGTCCAGTTTAATATGCTATTCCTGGTATGTGATATTTTGTATACATACAGAGAAAGAAGCACTCTTGTGATCTTTGACTTTTAGGCTTGCTGTCAAACATCAGCCATAATAATTACTGTTTTGAACAATATGCAGGTTGTATTACACGAATGGCTATTTGATATGTGAAATTCTGAAATAAATTTGAGTAGAGTTCTGGGTGCTCAGAAAGTGTCAGAATAACAGAATAACATTTAGAGGGATGTTGGGGGACTTATACCATTTCAGAGAAATGGCTGTCCAGTCTTTTCTGAAAAACTTCCAGTGATTGAGACCCAGAACTTCTGGAGACAAGCAGGTCCACTGGTTAATTGTTCTCACTGTCAGGAAGTTTCTCCTTAATTTTAGGTTGCTTCTCTCTTTGTTCAGTTTCCATCCATTGCTTCTTATTTGCATTCTGCTTCTTTGGAAAATACATTGCTCCCCCTTCTTTGTGGCAGCCCCTTAAAAGCCTGTTGATAATTTATAACAATATTTGGCAAGTTTGGTTCACACTGTAGATCTTGGGTGAAATTCTGGACTTGTTGCAATAAGGAATTCTGATTAAACACAATGGACAGATGCAAACAGATATGAACTAGTTGATAAACAGCATGCAAGAATGAAGGGACTCCATATGATTTTTGTAATGAAATCAACATTGGCAGCTACTACTATTAAGCTTTAACAATTAAAGTTTTACTAGTGCATCCTGTAAGATCCAGCATTATATAGATAGTACTCAATTGAACCAAATTTACAACCACAATTGATCCAAAATTTTCTGTTGTTAAGTGAGATGTTTGTTAAGTGAATTTTGCCCCATTTTATGACCTTCCTTGCCACAGTTGTTAAGTGAGTCACTGTTGATAAATTAGTAACCCAGTTGTTAAGTGAATCTGGCTTCCCCATTGACTTTGCTTATCAGAAGGTTGCAAAGGGGGAATCACATGACCTCGGGACACAGCAATGGTCATAAGTATGACCCAATTGCCAAGCCTCTGAATTTTGATCACATGATCATGGGAATGCTGGAAAAGTCATAACTGAAAATTGGTCATAAGTCACTTTTTTCAGTACTGTTGTAAATCTGAATAGTCACTATTTGAATGGAACTGATGTAAATCGAGCATTACCTGTAATTTCAGCTTCTTGAATTCAACATACTTTCTTTTTCTTTATTCAAAGCAAAAAGTGTCCTTGAATCAACTGCAGTCTTTGCCATTTAATATCAGAGCATGTTTCTTCGAACTACATATTAGTCTCTTCATACTTACAGCATTTTTATCAAGGCAACATAATCCCATAGAGCACTTAGTGTAAGTATTTTAAAGCTGTTGTTTTACAATGTAACTTTTTACAGTTTATGCAAATAGTTCCCTAAGCATTTACCCATTGTCTTGCAATTTTACAGTATGCGTGCCATAAAGTATTACAAAATACTGATACCTTCTGTACCATTCTATTATTACCATAATGTAATATTAGCTAGATCTAGAAAATAAGTATTTACAACACAAAGAACTTGATATTCAATGTATTTCTCACTTTATTTATACCAACATTGGAATTTCTACATGTGAAATTGGGCAGAGAAATTCTATATAAATCCTGCATGTCCATTCTGACACTTTATCCAAGTTACAAGTTCTTTTACTTCAAACCATTTTTGCTGCCTGACCTCAGAGCAGCAAAAACCCACTCAAGTCAAACTGCATAAGACCTAAGGTGATCCAATTATTTTGGCAACCAACTCAGAAAATCCCTCCTTTTCCCCTTCTGAGCTCCCACAAATAACATAACTACCAATCTACCAATAACTACTTTTCATGATACCTCCAATCAGTTGTTGAAGTGGCAGAATTTCTTTGTCTTGTAGAAAAATTGTACCTAAAGAAAGTTCCCTTATGTCCAATATGTATAATTTCCTAGTAAGCATGCTTAAAATTGTGGCTTATATTATATCTTGACAATCCGAAGTGGATGTAATTTATTTTTCTCACTGATATGCCCATATTTTATTGTTTGATGTTCCTATGCAACTATGCATGAATGAGATTTGGAGTGAAGAGCGAACATAATAGTGCAAAACAGCAAATGCTGGTACCATATTTGTCCTTTTTTCAAGGAATACAGGTTTACTGCCAGACTAGTTGTCATATGTAAAGAAGTCTTCAAGTGATAATGTTTGGAATTGGTTTTTTGTCCCAATTTTTGGCAATCTGCATTCTAGACTACCAGAAACTCAGTGTGGCTTATATGGACATCTCCTTTCATTTTATCCTAAGAGCACCATAAAGTCAATTGGCCTAAGAAAAACTAACCAGTCCAAAATAATCCTATGAATGAATTGTTCACTGAGTAGCAAAAAGTTTCTTTGATACAACAGTGATTGGTCTAATTTGAGACAATGATGAATCCGCATACAGATGGGAGGTTGTAGCCTTGTGGTGCAACCAGAACGATCTTGAATTAAATACACTCAAAACCATAGAAATGGTGGTAGATTTTAGGAGAAACCCTCCTATACTACCACCTCTTACAATACTAGACAACACAGTATGAACAGTAGAGATCTTCAAATTTCTAGGTTCTATCATATCTCAGGACTTAAATGGACACCTAATATCAAAAATGTCATCAAAAAAGCACAACAAAGAATGTTTTTCCTGCGCCAACTCAGAAAGCTCAAACTGCCCAAAGAGCTGCTGATAGAGTTCTGTAGAGGAATTATTGAGTCTGACATCTGCACCTCTATAACTGTCTGGTTTGGTTCTGCAACCCAACAAGACAGAAACAGACTTCAGAGAGTAATTAGGTCTGTAGAAAAAACCATTGCTACTAACCTGCCTTCCATTGAGGACTTGTATACAGCATGAGTCAAAAAGAGGGCTGTGAAAATATTTACAGACCACTCACTACCCTCAAAATGATGCTATAAGGCACTGGACACCAGAACAACTAGACATAACTAGATAGTTTTTTGCCAAATGCCATCATTCTGCTAAACAACTAACCCCCACAACACTGTCAAATTACTTAGTAAGACTGTATTACTATTCTTCTTCTCATCCTTCCTAGTACCTATCTCTTCCCACTTATGACTATAACCGTGTTGCTTGTATCTTTACAATTTATATTGTTTTATTTGTTTTCCTAGTATATTTTGATTGGGTATTAGTAACCTATGTATGATTTGATTGCTTATAGCAACCTATGACTATCACTAAATGTTGTATCTTATGATTCTTGATGAATGTATTTTATTTTTTCTTATGTAGACTGAGAGCATATGCACCAAAGACAAATTCCTTGTGTGTCCAATCACACTTGACCAATAAAGAATTCTATTCTATTCTATTCTCCATGGAGATTTTCAGTCATCCAGATCATAGCTAGATGTCAAAGTCCAGTTGCCTTTTGAAAAAGTACTTTTGGGACTTCCGGTTTTGAGCCTCCCCGAAGACAGACCGCTGACCTCAATCATGTGTGGCATTGGTCCGTGCTTTGGCATCGGAGAGCCCTGATCTTTGAGATTTGGGGCAGAAGCTGCCTCGTAGGGGCAGCGGAGGAAGGGGAGACCATCAGCAGGGTAGAGGGGAACTGCAAATCCCCTCCTGGCTTGGCAAAGCTCCCTCCCAAAGACACCTGAAGCGGTGGTCCAAAATGGCCACCCTGAAGGGGGGGATTAGACTGGAATTAGCATTGGGTAGGAGAGAGTGGAAGAAGCAAACAGCAGGAGGAATGGGATGGTATAATCAAATGCAAATTACCCTCTGGATTAACATTACAAAGTATCTTTAAGAAAGGACTCAAAGCGGCAAATTGAAAGAAGTTAAAAAAAAGGGTGTGAATTGTCTTTGACAGTGACGGAGCTTCAAGCCGAGAGAGGTAGAAGCTGTAGGAAGAATTACACAACTAATTTGGATGAGTATATCTTGATTTCATATAAGCACTAATTTAAGCTGAACTATAGATTGCTAAAGATTGCTAAAGAGGAAATTTATATTAACTGGATCTTTTTGGAGGACTGTGGTTTGAAAAGCTCTGAATAACTGGGAAGGAAAAGAAAAGAGGAGGTGTGGACTTGTTAGAACAAAGAGTGCCATCTAAGTTAAATTTAACTTGACTTTTTTTTAAAGACTGTTTCTTAAAAATACAAGGAAAACTGATACAATAAAATAAGAGTTTTGGAAAATTGAAATATTGAAGTAAAAAAAGATATATGAAGATTCTGCCCTTGGATTAATTGTTGATTTTGTTATGGACTTCGTATTGGACTAGCTGAGGATTAAAAGTTGAGAGGAAGGAAACAAAAGTGGACTGTTGGGAATTAACTTTAAAGACACTAACTGGATTAAATAGAAAATTGTAAAATGGCAATATCTCTTCAGGCACTAAAAATGGAACTTGGAAACATCAAGGAAACTTTACAGAAAAGAGGTGAAACTTTGGGCTTCATTTTAAAATTTTTTTGAAGAGGCAATTGCAGAGTATGAATAACAAAGACAAAGTATGGAAGAAGAGGTGGAGCAAATTTCAGAAAGGGCCATCTTTAATCACCATCGAGAACAAAGGAATCCAGAAGGAAAGAGAAAAAGAATTGGGAATAAATATTGGAGGTCTGAGAAATTGATTAAAAAGGGAAATATCCGGAAAATTAAAAAGGGGAAAAAGAATCAGCAGAAATTCGAAGGGCGGAAGATAGCCAAAGAGAGAGAGGGTTAAAACTGAGTGAAATAATAAAAGGGAAATGTTAGGGAAAGAAGGGAGAAACAGGATTTGGGAATAAAGGAATATGGGAATTTTTAAAAAATGGGGGTAAATTTATTACACAGAGATAATGGCTGAATGATATTGGGAGAAGGGATTCTGCAAGGTGCTGGGGAATAATATAGATAAATTTGTAGTTGTGAAATGGGGACATATAAGATGGATAATAGAATCATTATTTTTTGGTAATGCTCTCTTCCTTTATGTTTAAGAGCTAAATACAACAAACACATGGAATATGTTTATCAAATATATTGAAATACTTTTGAGAGTTGGAATGCTGATTTTCTTTTTCAGTTTTGTTGGTTTAAGTATGAATGGAATAATTAATAGAATATGTGTAATAAATAGATTGAAATAAATATAGGAGGAGAGCTGAAAATGAAATTGGCAGTAGGGGTTAGGATCCTTTTTCTTTTCTGAAATGATAGATAAATTTTATGGAATTAAGAAGGGGAAACCATGCAGAATCTGATTTACATATGTTATGTAGTTTTAAAGGGGATTAGTAATTTTAAAGTTGTAGGTAATAAAATGCTAAATATTTGATGTGATTCAAAAGGGGAAATAATTAATGAATATGTAACTCTGAGGTGGCACTCTTAAATTGATAATAAAGGGGGGAAACCAATTTATAGAAGAAGTGTTACTAATTAGAATTCAAGTGGATTATACAAATGTGACAATTAAAAAGTTTATAGCACAATAACTATGAAGTCAATATATGTGAATTAAATTATGAGATAAGCACTTGGAATAATATAACAAAATAGAAAATGCATAAAAATATTGTTAAGGCTAGAAATTGAATATAAAAATTGAATATGTAACCATGGTCATATTTGTATGTATATGTGGAACCTGTAATCATGCTGTACACTAAAAAGAGATGTTAAAATGTAGAAAACTGAATAAAACTTGTTTTTTAAAAAAGAAAAGAAAAAGTACTTTTGGGATATCAATTTGGATGGCCGGTAGAATACACCAATGGCAATGTCATTTTTTCCTCCTTTTATATTGACCCAAATGTATTCAGGACAGTTTTCATCAATATTCTTCTGTATTTGTGTAGATATACAGTTATTTCTTATATATAGCTCAACTCCACCTCCCCTTTTATTAGGTCTGCCATATATTCCATTCATAGGTTTATCCCACCAAGCAGCAACATCATGTTTGCCTTCTATTTGAATTTCTAGTTCACCCTGTTTATTCATACTTTGTGCATTGGTGTATAGGCATTTGAGTTCTTTTTGACTGAGCCTTTGCTTGTTTTCTGCATAACCTGTTTTGTGACTGAGTTACCCTTCATCCTTACTGCCTGTTTGCATATGGTATGGCATAGACAACCCAAAGGTTGATTTTTCTTAACAACAACTTTAATAGTGTTAACTACATCTATATTAGAAACACTGAAACCCTATTAATTTCAGATTGCTGGAGATAGAAATGTTCTGTATCAATTAACTTTTTGTTCCTATTATTTGGTTTAAATGTTTTTCTAGAAACCCCCTGAATGTCATACTAAGTAACTCAGTCCCTTCTGTGATTTATGTAACCATCCCTTTAATACAGCTTTTCATCAGACCAACTACAAACATCATAACTAACATAACTAAAACCTTCTGCTTTATACCATCCCTTTAGCCACACATTGATTATACACAGATAAAACCTCTGAAAAAGTAAAACTACAGGCTACCCCTGCTGAGTTCCTTCCCCAAGCTCTGGAAATCCTTCTGCAGAGAAATTACATCTTTTTTTGGATAGGTGATTAGTGCAAAAATGCACAACAATATTAGCATCACAGTCCTTATCAGCATTATTGACTATCTTAACAATGCTCCACTTTTCCCTGCTGGCAGTAGCACCAGGCAGACACCTCACCTCTTTCAAGACTTCCACATCCTTTGACATCTCTTACAATTGAGTCACCAATCAGAAGGTAACTTCTCTTTTTAGATAGCTTCCTCACTTTCAGCCTCTAGATAAGTAATCTATGTAAATCTGTCCAGGTAAACTAGCAATCTGCCTACAGATAGGACAGAACCCAAATTTAAAAAGAGTGCCACAAAGACAATTGCAAGACAAGTGTTGCACTTAACTAATTCTAAAATAAAACTTAAATCACACCAGCACTTATCAAGAATGGACTATTGTTGTTTTCAAACTTTTGATGTTTTCTGGTCAGAAGGTCAGTTGCCCTCACAATAAGTAATTTCACAGAGTCAGTGCAAATAAATATTTCCTTGCAGCCTACCTGTTTTAGACTTTAAGTTGTATGATTCAGAAGCCATTAGGCATGTGAACCACTATCTTTCTCCACTGAACTCAATCTCAGATTTTTTGAAGTTGCCACGACCTGCTCGTCCCAGCAATTTCAAGTGCTATGCAAATACAACGCATTTACAATCAGTGATTCAAATCCCAGGTGCCTACCTTGCTTCATTGGACCAAATCTCACTCCTCTTGAGGTTGCTATGAACTTCTGATCCCACCAATCTCTGGTGCTATCCAAATGCAATGAAACTGAAACCAATGTGTCAGTGAACCAATGAATCTTCCGAAACTGTTTGCCTTCTCTTTGAAACAAATGGATTAGGCTCTATGGAGCTTGGGGGAAGACAGTTCTGGATTTCTTATGGCTGCACAATGATATAAGATCAATTCCTCACTTAAGACTTCCACCCTGCCTGCCTCATCTATTTCCACATGTAACAATAGTCTTATTAAGACATAATGCAATGATCACTTACTTTGCCCTAATTTCATTTAAGTTCTGCTACTTCACTCTGTGAAGCTATCCAATTAATTGTGTATAATCCCTTTCAAATATGTGAAACATATCCAGTGGTGGGATTCAGCCAGTTCGCACCACTTTGGGAGAACCAGTTGTTAACTTTCTGAGCAGTTTGGTGAACTGGTTGTTGAAAGAACTCATTAGGGCAGAGAACAGGTTGTTAAACTATTTGAATCCCACCACTGAACATATCCCACATTGGTATTGCATATATATACATCCAGAAAATATGTGGAAAACTCTTAAAAACACCATAAGATCAAAACATCACTGGTTACAGCAAACCACCTTCCCATGCAGAAATATATCAACAATTGGCAGATGACCTGAATTTGTTTTATTGTAGATTTGAGAGGGAAGCACTGCCAGTTAACTACCACCTCCATATCAGATGCACTAACAACAGCCAAGCCTCCTATAACTGACCCCATCCCTTTGGGCCACCTATCGCTGGTGATTACAGAAAATGATGTGCATGGTCTATTTCACAAACAAAAACCTGGAAAATTACCAAGCCCAGACAAAATAACACCTTCTTGCTTGTGATGACCAACTGGCCCCATCTTCACCCACATGTTTAATAAATCACTAGAGATGTGCTATGTTCCTTCTTGCTTCAAACGTTCTACTATAATCCAGTACTGAAATAACCTTCCATCAAGAAACTGAATAACTACAGACCAGTTGCTCTGATATCTGTAGTTATCAAAACCTTTGAAAGGCTAGTGCTGGCCTACCTGAAAACATCATAGATCCACTGTTAGACCCCTTGCAATTTGCCTACCAAGCAAATAGACCGGCAAATGATGCTGTCAATATGGCTCTACAATATGGCACTACAAAGGGCTATGCAAAGGTACTTTTTCTAGACTTCAGTTCAGCATTCAATACAATCATTCCAGATATTCTTCTAGCTAACCTGTTAGCCATGCTGACCACACTTGTAAGTGGATCATAAGCTTTCTAACAGACAGGAGGCAGCAAGTGAAGCTAAACAGAATCATATCAGATAACTGTACAATTAGCACAGCGCCCCCCCCAAGGGCTGTGTGCTTTCTTCACTTCTCTCTCTATACCAATGACTGAATCTCAAAAGATCCCTCTGTTAAAGTACTGAAGTTTGCAGATGATACACAGTGATTGGTCTCATTTGAGACAATGATGAATCTGCATAGAGACGGAAGGTTGAACAAAACCACAGCCTTGTGGTGCAGCTAGAACAGCCTTGAACTGAACACACTTAAAATTGTAGAAATATTAGTAGATTAGTAGAAGCTCTCCTATACTACCATCACTCACAATACTAGACATCACAGTAGCAACAGTAGAAACCTTCAAGTTTCTAGGTTCTAATATATCTCAAGACTTAAAATGGACACCTAACATCCAATAGATTAAAAAAGCACAACAAAGAATACTCTTCTTGCACCAACTCAGAAAGCTCAGGCTGCCCAAGTAGCTGCTGATACAGTTCTACAGAGGAATTATTGAATCTGTCATCTGCACCTCTATAACTGTCTGGTTTGGCTCTGCAACCAAACAAGACAGACACAGACTTCAATGGATAATTAGAACTGAAAAAGCATTTGTTACCACTCTGCCTTCCATTGAGGACCTGTATACTGCATGAGCCTGAAAGAGGGTAGTGAAAATATCTACAGTCTTCACATCCTGGACACAAACAGTTTCAACTTCTACCCTCAAAGTGACACTATAGGGCACTGCACATAAGATCAACTAAACACAAGGACATTTTTTCTCTCTCATGACATCACTCTGCTAACCACTAATTCCCACAACACTGTCAAACTATCTAAAAAGGCAGTATTACCATCATTATACTCATATACCTTATCTCCTTATCTTCTTATGGCTATAACTTTGTTGCTTATCACTATTGTTGTATGTATATTATGCACCGGAAACAAATTATTTGTGTGTCTAATCACATTTGGCCAATAAAGAATTCTATTCTATTCTATGGTTTGCACATGACTGATGGTTTGCGCATGCCCAAGATGGCGGGTCCACACTGAGTGAGCTCTTTTGGGTGGATTGCTTGTCGTCGGCTTTTGTGGGAAGGAAGAGCCCCTGGCGCTGCTAGATCCCTGGGGTCTTTTTCCAGAGGGTTGCAGCGCGGCGCCGAGCTATTTTCGGCTTGATTCGGCTGGTGGCGAGGTGTGGCCGGGAGTTTTTACTCTGGCGGCCTGTCTGGCAGCAGAGAGATGGCAGCCGTCGTGACAGAGGTCCGGTGGCATCATCGGCAATTTTGGCAGTGATGACAGCGGCTGTGGTGGTGGCGGTCCGCAGCGGAGACGGCAGTTGTAGTGGCGACAGTCCGCGGGGCCCTCATTGTTGCCTGTGGGGTGTTCTGACAATATCCCCTAGTTGTCATGGTGACACCTTCGGTGGCCTGGCACTCTGGTGGGTTCATCGGTCCAGATGGTCCCAGTGGCCTTAACAGCTTGGTTGGAGCCTGGATATCAACGGTGGGGCTCGCGACATCGATGGGGACATCGATCCCAGTGTCAGCCTCGATGTCGCCGGCCCCTCCCCTCCCGGAGGTGAGAGTTTCAGGAGGAAGAGGCTCCATGGAGGCAACTGTGGGGGTGTGTAGGCTTGGAGGTTTTAGAATGGCATCGCCGGTGAGAGGTTTGGTGGGAAACAGCTGGAACGGCTGGAATGAACCGAGTCCAGAGTGTTGGCGCTGGTGGATGTTGCCTGGGTTGAATGAGCTGGTGCTGGCCTGGCGGGGGTCAGAGGTTGGACTGACATCGGAGGAGGGACCCCCCATGGAAGGTTGGTGCTGTGACTCTGGACCTGGGGCTGTGGTGAGAATATGAACAGTTGCGTCGTCCCTGGACTCGCCTTCTTGGTCCCACCTTTCCCCATTTTATTTTCAGACTATTGGCCACCCTGCCTCCTTTTATGGTCACTGTTTCCTTTTTCATCAGCCCTGACTTTTCCGTGGCACTCTGGTGCGAGATCATCTAATGACAGTCGTTCTGGTCCTGAATTTACTCTTGGACTCCCCTTCTTTCCCTTGGGGTCCGGTTCAGGCTGCTCCATTGTAGTGAGAGGACAATGGGTGGACTCAATTCCTCTGTCGTGAGAGGGCAGAGGGGTCGATCATTGTTCTATCAGCTCCAACGTCGTTAAACACTGCGGTGTGAGAGCAGTGGGTTGGCCATTTTGACTCTGGTCCCCCAGCAGCTGTGAGAGAGCTGCTGGGGTGTGGAACTACGTGGATGCTGCTGCCTGGACCCCTCCCTTTACACATCTTACATCTGTGTAATTATTTACCATCATACTGATTGATTCTTTTCCATCTTTTCCACCCTTTGAAATGGGACTTAGCATCTTATGTATGTTTACTCTTTGTAGGAATTACGGCCCCTCCAGACTGTTCCCTTGTCTTTGGGGTGGCCCTCTGGGTTACCAAGAGCCTACCTTAAGGATGGATCCTGGGATCCCGAGAGGTGGCATGGCGCGACCAAGGGGTTAAATTCTAAAATTGGTTTTAAGGGACAACTTTTAAATTTTTTAATCCGGTGTTTTAACGGGATAGGGAGGGGGGAGGGAAATCAACTCCCAACACAAAATCTTGGTTTGTCCAGGCCAGAAACAGGTCTTGTTATGGGGGGGCTGGGTGAGGGGGCCCTGGGGTCCATTGGGGGTAGGGCGGGATTGACAATTTCTAGGGTGATTGGTTATGGCAGGAGGGGACGAGACAGGGGGCCAAATTATGTTTTGGGAGCGCGTTCCTGCTGTTTAAGAGCGGTGATGTGCTTCGACCCTCAGGTCTCTGCCCGCTCCCCTGGGGTCTTGGGAGGTGTGGTCCCTGGGCTTAGGCTGGTCTACGTGAATGCCAGGTCCGTAGCCAATAAGTCATCCCTCCTCCGTGAGCTTATCGAGGAGGAGGCTGCAGATCTGGCATGCATTACGGAGACCTGGTTGGGACCGGAGAGGGGTGTCCCTCTCTGTGATTTATGTCCCCCAGGTGTGCTGCACTGGTCTCGGCCCAGGGAAGGGGTGGAGGGGTAGCCATAGTTATTAGGGAGACCCTGTTTCCAAGGGAGGCCACTGTCCCACAGATAGGCGGGTGTGAGTCCCTCCTCCTGAGGTTGGGCCCGGGGGGTCAGTTGGGTTTGTTGCTGATGTACCTGTCCCCCAGCTGCATGATGAGGGCCCTTCCCAAGCTGCTTGATGCCCTCTCGGAGGTGGTGGTGGAGTTCCCCAGGCTTATGGTTCTGGGGGACTTCAACTTGCCCTCTCTGGGGGAGACGTTGGGGTTGGCTCGGGAGTTCATGGCATCCATGGCATCCATGGACCTGACCCAGGTGATTCAAGGACCCACTCATGAGGGGGGGAACATGCTCGACCTTGTTTTTGTCTCGGGGCAGTGGTGTAGTGATCTAGGGGGGTCACCGGTTACCCTACCCCTATCATGGACAGATCACTATCTCCTGCGGCTGGTCTTCCAATTGGCTGTCCCTCGCTGCTGGGACCCAGGTGCCTGATGGACCCTGAGAGGTTTCAGATGGCGCTGGGGTTCTTGCCCACCCCTTCCACAGCCCGGCCGAGACTTTGGTGGCTGCCTGGCAACAGGCGGCCTCGGCAGTGCTTAACTGGGTTTATGCCCCTTCCCCGGTGTGATCCTGGTTAGCTCCCTGGTTTTCTGAGGAGCTCCGGGGGATGAAGTGGCGGAGAAGGTGCCTAGAGAGCAGGTGGAGGATAGCTGAGGGCAGTTCAATTGCACTAGAGTTTAATGGGGGAAAATATCTCAAGCAAATACACACTAAAGTACATTTACTGCAGAGTTAAGTACCTTGTTAACCTACCATATTATCTCTCTCTCAGGAAAAGTATCCTGATCAACCAGAGCATTACTTATTATTAAGCAATTGGCAGAGCTTTTGCCACAGGATTTATATAAAAGGGGCAAAAGGCAAGAGAAAGGCAAAAACAGAGTAGAATGCTTGAAGCAGAGTCCCTTTGCTTCCTCTTGCAGGTATATTTCCTGAAGCAAAGAAGCAGTCAGGAGTCAAAAATTATTAAGTTTGGATTGAAACAATTTTGGACAGGCCTGCGTCACAATGAAATTGGGTATCAATGTGGATGATGTTGCTTTTATAAGCAACTAAAATGTACAACACATTCTCAGAGAATGTGGATGTTTTACTTTTATTAATAATGTTAATATACAGAGATCTTATTGAAAACTTGCCAGATCCAGTGTGGTGCCCAAGGAGTCTCAAAAGAGAAATACAAAACCAATAAATAAACAGAAGCAATAGAATACCAACAATAATTTAAAAAATATCTTTACTACAGTGCAAGAGACTGACAACTCATTTTAATTCTTTTTTTAAAAATAAATTTTATTAAAGTTTTACAGTTTAAAAAGAAAAAAACAAATCTTGTTTACAATTTTCGCAATACATTGTGGCATCAGCTTTTTCCATCTTCTGTTATTCCTATCAATATACATATATACATCATTCATATTTACATTATATATTATCTATTATTCCTGTTATCTATCCAAACATATAAATTCTTTCAGACCATATAATATTCTCTTTTTTCCTTCTCTTGCAATTCCATAGTAAGCTTATTCATTTCCACACAATCCATAATTTTTTAAATTAACATATTATCCATGGGATTACACTCCACTTTCCAGTTTTGAGCATAGGTTATTCTCGCTGCTGTCGGAATATGTATTATGAGATACTCATTTTCTTTCTTATAATCACTTCTAATAATTCCTAATAGAAACATTTCCAATTAAAGTTCTATTTTGTCCTTTTTTATTTCCTGCAGCCAAATCTTTATTTTGTTCCAAAAATTTTTGGCTTTAGGGCACAACCACCACATGTGAAAGAAGGTACCTGCCATTTGTTTACATTTCCAACACGTTGGACTCAAATTTGGGTATAACTTGGCCAATCTCGATGGTGCTAGATGCCAGCGGTAAAACATTTTGTAAAGGTTTTCCCTATACAAAGCTGCCATTGTTAATTTGTAATTTCTCTTCCAAAGTCTTTCCCAATCCTCTAATTGAATGTTATATCCAAAATTTTTCATCCATGCTATCATTGTCTGTTTTACTACCCCCACTTCTTTATCATATTTTAGGAGGTAATTATAAATTTTGGTTATACATTTTTCCTCTGGTCCTTGTAAAATTTTATCGAGCTGTTGTGGATGTACATCTATACTGAATTCTTCCATATCATTTTTACATTTTGTTTGAACCTGCAGGTAGGGCACCAGTCTATCTTAATTCCTTCTTCCCTCAGTTTTGGATTTGGTTTTAGGTGTGTTGTGTTGTTCGGCTTCAAGTGGGGGTTAAACTATGCAGCTCCGCAGTTGGTCTTTGTTCCATGTTCTTCCCCCTTCTACCTCCAGTCTGTATGATCTGGGTCCGGTACTTTTGATTATTTTTGCTGGGACCCAGGTTTCCCCTCCCATGTAGTTGCATGCATACACTGTGTCTCCCGGTGTGAATGTTCTGCACTTCCCTGTGGAATCTAGAGTGGTGTTGTTTGTATAGTTTGGATGGATTCTGTCCAGGGTGGACCTTAATTTTCTGTTCATGAGCATTTCTGCTGGGCTTCTGTTTGTTGCTGCGCTTGATGTTATGTGTTGGATTAGCAACAATTTGTCGATTTTTTCTTGCCAATCGCTGGGGTCTAATTTTTTTAGAAGTACTTTGGTCGTTTGGACCATTCTTTTCCCTTGCCCATTCGCCACCGGATGAGCCAGTGATGATAGGGCATGTCGGATTCCCAGATGGGCAAGGAAGCTTTCAAATTGCTGTGCTGTGAATTGCGGTCCATTGTCCGAAACCAGCACATCTGGTAGCCTGTGGATGGTGAATATTTTCCACAGGGTTCTGATCATTGCCTTGTTTGTTATGGATTTCATGATAACCACTTCCAACCATTTAGAGTAGGCATTGACCACGATTAGGAACATTTGTCCCTGGCAGGGCCCTGGAAAGTCTATGTGTATGTGACCCCATGGTGCTGAGGACTTTTCCCACTTGAGGGGGGGGCTGAGGGAGGGGTTGGTCGGGATTCCTGACATGGTGAGCATGTGGTGACCCAGGTCTCAATGTCTCTGTCTATCCCCGGCCACCAGATGTAACTCTTCGCTAGGGCCTTCATTTTTACTATTCCTGGGTGCCCTTCATGTAGTAATCCCAAAATCCCAAAATTCTTTCCCTTAACTGTTGCGGTACCACCACCCTGTCTCCCCATAACAAACACCTCCTTAATGCTAACAGTTCTAGCTGTCTGTCTCTGAAAGGCTTGAATTCCTCCCCCTCCGTCTTGTTCAGCCAACCTCACCATACCCAGTTCAAAACTTGCGCCAACGTTTCATCCTTTTCTGTGAGTCTCGTGATATCCGCTGCTGTCAATAAACCCGGCTTGAAATGTTCTACAAGGAATACGGCAGTTGTGGGGGCAGGGTCTTCTATGGTCTGGCAGAGGGCACCTGCTGAGTGCATCGGCATGTAGGATGTTCTTTCCTGGTTTGTGTAGGAGGCTGTAGTTATACGCTGCCAGGAAAACAGTCAATCTTAGCATTCTTGGCAATAAGATGTTGGGTGTGGGTTTGTCTCCTGAGAGAATGACGAGCAGAGGTTTGTAGTCTGTGACCAATTTGAAGTATCTGCCATATAGGTATTTGTGAAAACGTTTCACATGGCGGCAAGGGCTTCTTTGTCTATTTGGCCGTAGTTTCTCTCGGCTTTTGACAAAGTCTTAGAATAATAGGCTATGGGAGCTTCCTTCCATTCAGTAGTCTATGGCTCAGTACTGCTCCAATGCCGTATGGAGAAGCATCGCAGGTTAGCCATAGTGGCAGGGTCTCACTATATTGCATCAATACTGTGTCAGATGTTAGAATGTCTTTTATTTTTGAAAGCATGGTGTCCTCAGGGGGTCCCCACTTCCAGGTTGTATTCTTATCCAACAGTCTATGGAGTGGCTCCACTAAGGTTGCCTTCTGTGGTAAGAATATGTTATAGAAGTTTAATAAGCCCAAGAATGCTTGGAGATCACTTTTATTCTGTGGGGTGGGAGCTTCCTTAATTGCTTTCAGCTTGCTGTTCATGGGTCAGATGCCTGACCCACTGATTTGGAAACCCAAGAATTCTATGCTCAATGTGGCAATGTGGCATTTGTCCCTTTTTAACTTGAGCCCCACTTCTTAGAATCTTTCTGATACTGTTTGGACCCTTTCTATTAGTTGGGGTTTGTCTTCGGCCAAGATAATTACATCGTTGAAGTAAGGGACTACTCCCAGCAGACCTTGTAGCAGCCTTTCCATTATGCTTTGGAAAAGGCTGGGGGCTATGCTAACCTTGAATTGCAGCCGGTTGCACTTGAATGAGCCTTTGTGGGTTATGATCGTTTGGGCTTCAGCAGTGGCTGTGTCCACAGGCAATTGTTGATATGCCTGTGCTAGGACCAACTTAGCAAAAATCTTGCCCCAGCCCAACGAATGTAGTAGGTGCTGGACTACTGGTACCGGATATGTGCTCTGTTGTAGTGTGAGGTTCGGGGTACTCTTGTAGTCTCCACAGATTCTGACTGACCCATCTGGCTTTACCGGGGGTCACTATAGGGGTCTCCCACTTTGCGTGGTCTACCAGCTCAAGGATGCCTTGAGCTACCAGTTTGTTTAATTGTTCTTCAACCTTGGGTCACAGAGCAAAAGGGACTCTCCAGGACTTAAGTTGGACAGGGGCTATGTTGGGGTCTAGGTTAAAATTTATTGGGGTCCCCTTATACTTGCCCAGTTTGCTGCTGAAAACATCCCACAATTCCCTCTCCAAAACATCTAGATCATCTCCGGTGTTTGCTTTGGTCATCGCTATCGTGTGGATGCCGGTGAGGCTGATCTGCAGCACTGTGAACCACTCTCTCCCTAGGAGGCTGGGCAGATCTCGGTCCACAATGGTCAGGGGTAGGCGTCCCTGGAAATCTCCATGTTCCACATGGCAGATTTTCTTTCCCAGGACCAGTATTTTGTAGCCTTGGTAGTCATTTCATTGTGGCTGAAGCTGGCTTTGGCAGATGTCGGGATTGATCTTCTGGAGGGCTGTCCAGGGTATCATTGATATATAAGACACTGAGTCCACTTCCATCGACCATAGGGTTCCATCAATCCTCACGTCGGTGAGAAACTTGTCGGCTTTAATAGTGTCTGTGTGTCCTGTAGCCTCCAATTTGGCACCAAATGTCTTCCGAACCTTGTATTGTCTGTTCGGGGAGTATGTTCTGCAGCTTGGTTTGTCCACTGATTGGGTGGCTCTGCAGGCTTCTGCAATGTGGCCTTTCCTCTCGCATTGCCTGCAGATCACCTCCTTAAAATGGCAGGCGGACCGAGGATGGTTTCCTCTGCAGCTTCCGCAAGGCTTGGTTCCCTTGGCGGTTTCAGGTTTGCTGGTTTTTACCCAGTGCACATCTTCCTTCTCACTGTCACTGCTTTCGGGAAATGGAAGGAATATGCAGTGTTCCCCTCGTGGCCTGGGTGGTGTGGACCTTGCTGCTGCCCTTGACTCAGGTTGCAGAACAGTCGGAGGCTTCCACAGCTTTTGCTTCTTCCAGAGCTTCCTTAAACGAGATGTCCTCTCTTGTGAACAGTCTCTTCTGCAGGGTTAAATCCTTAAGGCCAAGAACTAGCCGATCCCGGATCATTTCTTCAGCATTTGAGAACTTGCAGTTCTTTGATAGTTTCCTCAGTGTGGCCATGAAATCACTTATGCTTTCCCCTTCTTTTTGGCTCTGGATATAGAAATCGTTCTGGTTTGCCAAGTATGATGGGGTAGGGTTGAAATTCCCCTTCAATGTTCATTGCAGTTCGTCCCAGGAGATGTTCTCTAGGTCATCTGCAATGGGGGCTTCGGTTAGTTCACAGAGTTCCGAATCGCAATAGGTCAAGAAGTAAGCCTTCTTCTTCACATTGGTTTCTGCCTGCATCCCGTTCACCACCAGATTTAGGTTGAATCTTCCCATGTATGTGGACCATTTCTCTTTGGTTGGCTTGAATGGGATTGATAGGGGTTGGTGGGCCATGTTGTTTCGCTATCGGTTTGAATGGTCAAATTCATGAATCAGCTGAAAAATGGCCGCAGTGCCCCCTGAGGTCCTTTGTCTTCCTCAGCATCCCACCTTCATTGCCAGTGTTAAATAGGTGTGGATGAGGAAGGAGCGGACTCAGGAGTGCGAGGAACTCTTTATTTACAACCGGAATCAAAAGCAAAAGCCAATGCGGCCAGCGCCGGCTTTTTATAGCCGGTGCTGTCCAACACTTCAGCCACTGATGGGGATCCAATCTTCCTGCCAGCGGCTGAACCAATAAGTGGAGTCTGATATCAGACTCCACTTTGCAGATGACATGAGCTCATGTAAATGTAGCATCATGCATATTTAACATAAATATTGCTGTCTCCTTTCCTGTTAAGCTCTCCCCTCATCTGTTGCATCAGCCATTCAATCTCATAGCACAAGAGTTCCTTCCTTCTCTGTTTCAGTTAAATATTCTTCAAATAGTCCTTTTCAGCTTTTTTTCTTTTAGTTGTCCTATTTCTTCCAATCGATCCTGTCCTCACAAAAAGCTCTCTGCACCTTCACTCTCCTTCACTTTCCTTTTCCTTCCAGCCATTCCGTTGAATTCTTCCCTTCAAATTGCTTAGTCACTTAATCACTTGGTCTCTTTTCTCTGTACGTTCCTTCCTCCAACTCAACTTCCTCAATCCCTTCCTCCAACTTCAACTTCCCTGTCCTTCTTTATCCAACCGTTCTTTCCACCTCTCTCTTCACTTGCACTTGCGCTTATTCTCAGTCCAAACCTTTCCAGCTATGCTCTTCTTCCCTTGCGATACCGCTCTCACTGCCTTTTAGCCGCTGTCCTTTGAGAGCTTCTGTCTCTCCATCCGAGCCTCTTCACTTGCCAGCTGATCTTAGGACTTTCTCTCCTCCTACGCTACTGCAATTACAGCTCCTGGGATTTAGCTCTTGTCTGATGCCACACTTTGACAATCTTCTCCTTCCCAGTCTGGTGGCTGTCAAAGCTTCTGGTCAGCCGTATTAATATGACTGACACTTTCGCTTAGGATTTGCAAGGTTTCCCTTCATTCCAGCGGATGGTTGGCTACCACCATGCTGTCCCCCAATCTTCCTCTCTTTATCAGGTCTTCCTCCAAGAAAACGTGACCCTCTGATCAGGCTCCTAACACAAAAGATCGAGTTCAAGAGACAGAGCCAGATCTCTTTTCCCCAAATCGCTGCAACTCATTTAATTCTTAAAGATTATTTTATTCCAAAATAGATATCAGACACAAAAAAGTCTGTTAAAGTTTGAAGTAGTAGAGGTATTGGACCAACACCAGACAAAATGAAGATTCAACTCCACTCTTGGCTTCAGAAGCTCAATTAGTGGTTTTTATATTGACCCCATATTTTCCCTTAGGTCACTCTACCTCAGAGTATTTTTATTTATTTATTTATTTATTTATTTATTTATAATTGGACTTGTATGCCACCCCCTCTCCACGAGGACTGAGGCTCACAATTAAAACACAATAATTCAACAATAAATATTTTTAAAAAGATTAAATCGAACAAGCCCAATCACTAAGAACCATTAAAATAATTTCAAAAACCCCAGGAGGTCAGTCCAGCCTGGCCTGTTGAAACAGCCAGGTCTTCAGATCGCGGCGGAAAGAGCAAAGATCAGGAGCCAAACGGAGCTCCAAAGGGAGTTGATTCCACAAGGCGGGGGCCACAACAGAATAGGCCCTTCCCCAGGGCACCGCCAGCCAACATTGTCTAGCCAATGGCACCCCAAGGAGTCCCTGTCTGTGTGCACACACAGGGCGATCGGTATTTGATATTGGCAGGAGACGCTTCCACAAGTACCCCGGACCCAAATTGTAAAGGACTTTGAATGTTAACACCAACACCTTGAATCTCACCCGGAGGGCAACCAGTAACCAATGCAGCTCGTGCAGGAGGGGTGTAACATGGGAGTATTGGGAAACTCCCATCACAACCCATGCAGCTGCATTCTGCACCAGCTGAAGCCTCCGGATGGTATGCAAGGGCAGTCCTAGATAGAGACCATTGCAGTAGTCCAGTCAGGACGTCACAAGTGCATGAGTGATCATGCGAAGGGCATCTCAGTCCAGATGCGAGCTGTGACCAGTCGGACCTGGGCAAAGCCCCCCTGGTCACGGCCCCCACCTGCTCCTCCAAACTAAGCCAGTAATTCAGGAGGACTCCCAGGTTCCAAGCCCTATCCACAGGGGGCAACACCTCTCCCCCTATGACCAAAGATGGAATCAACTGACTGGGCCGAGATGCCTGCATGCACAACCACTCAGTCTTAGCCGGGTTGAGCTGTAGTCCATTCCTGCCCATCCAGATCCGTACCGCATCTAGACATCGGGTCATCACAGAGAGGGCATCACTGATTTGGCTTGGGGTGGAGATTTGGCTTGGGGTGGAGATAAACCATGGATAATCTCACCCAGCGGCTTCATATAGATGTTGAACAGGAGGGGAGAGAGGACCGACCCCTGAGGAACCCCACAAGTGAGTGCCCTTGGGGCTGACCTCTGCTCTCCTGCCAACACCAATTGCGAACGCCCCGAGAGGTAGGAGGAGAACCACTGCAAAACAGTGCCCCTCCCAACCCCCAAAGGCGTGGCCATAATAAGATACCATGGTTGATGGTATCAAAAGCCGCTGAGAGATCTAATAGGACTAGGACAGAGAAAAGTCCCCTGTCCCGTGCCCTCCAGAGATCATCCATCAGCGCAATCAATGCTGTCTCCGTGCTGAATCTGGGTCGGAAGCCTGACTGATAGGGATCTAGATAGTCCGCTTCCTCCAGGAAAAGCAGAAACTGCTGAGCCACCACGCTCTCGACAACCTTCACCAAAAAGCGAAGGTTGGAGACTGGATGGAAGTTGTTTAAAACGGCTGAGTCCAGAGCAGGCTTCTTCAGGAGGGGTCTCACCACTGCCTCTTTCAAGGCTGGCAGGAAAAGACCTCCCTCAGCAAGTTAACAACTGCCCAGAGCCAGCCGCATGTGGTCTCCCTGGAGGCATATACCATCCAGAACGGACACGGGTCCAATAAACAGATGGTGGAACTCAGTCGTCGCATAATCCTGTCCACTTCATCCTCAGAAACAGGATCAAACTCAGCCCAGATGACATCGGCCAGACTCTCTGTAACTCCCTCCTCAGACCACTGCAAATTAGAGTTCAACCCCTCCTGGATCCGAGCGATCTTATCTGACAGATATTATCCAAATTCCTCAGTCCTTCCCTGCAGAGAGTCCACCTCCAGCTCCCTATGTAAGAGGGAGCGCATGACCCTGAACAGGGTGGCTGGGCTATCTCTTGAGGCCTTCTGAGGGTGGAGAAGTAAACCCTCCTCACCGCCCTCAGAGCTCCCAGGTAAGTCCTAATATAGGCTCTCAACTGGGTTCAGTCAGATTCGGAACGGGTCGATCTCCACCTGCTCTCTAAACCCCTCCTATTAACTTCATCTCCCGGAGCTCCTCTGTAAACCAGAGAGTCACCCGGGATCTCGCAGTGAGGTGAAGACGTAAGGGACAACTCGGTCAAGAGCCTCCGAGGCAGCCTGTTGCCATGCAGCTGCCAGCACCTCGGCCGAGCTGTGGACAAGGAAAACAGGCAGAGACCCCAGCTCTGCCTGGAACCTCTCAGGGTCCATCAGGCATCTGGGGCGGAACCATCTCAGCTGTTCCTCATCCCAGCAGCATGGGGCGGCCTGTTGGAAGACCAGCCGTAGGAGATAGTGATCTGACCATGCAACGGGTTGGGCATTAACACTGCCAGCCCCCAGATCACTATGCCACTGCTCCAAGACAAAAACAAGGTCGAGAATGTTTCCCCCCTCATGCGTGGGGCCCTGTATTATCTGGGCCAGGCCCATAGCTGCCATGGAAGCCATGAACTCCTGGGCCAAACCTGACGCCACCCCCAGGGAGGGCAAATTGAAGTCACCCAAGACCAAAAGGCCCGGGAGCTCCACCGCCACTCCCGAGAGGGCATGAGAAACCAGGCAGGGCTGCTGCTACACAGCTGGGGAAAGGTATGCAAGCAGCAGGCCCAACCGGCCACCGGGCCCCAACTGCAGGAGGAGGGTCTCACACCCGCCTGTCTGCAGAACAGAGACCTCCCTTGGAATCAAGGTCTCCTGAATAACAACAGCCACCCCACCACCCCTTCCCTGGGCTCTAGGCTGCTGCAAAACCCCAAAACCTGGGCAGCATAAGTTATTGTGAGGAAACTTGGGGCATTTCTCCTCTGAGTCTAAAGTGTTGGTGAGTAAGCAGATCATAAGGTTAGCTAAGAAGCCTCAGCTTATGTGGGTGAGAGGCCTGGACTAGATGACCCACGATGTCCCATCACTGTTAATCTGTTACATTGATATTCCACATGGAACTGTTGAAGAAATCCCCAGAAAATGTGTACCTGTAGGTAACAACATTGCAAAGTTCTCATGGTCTATGTTGGCAAATTGAAAAAGGTTATATAATTGACACAGGATTCAAGAATCTGTTGTCAATGAGTACCACTATTATCTGAGCAAATGAAGTCTATAAAACTGTCTACAGTTCAGACACTACTGGAGCTTGAAAAATTATTACAAAATGAGTTTGAGTGTAAATATGCTGTATGAGGCTGAATTAAGACTCAGAGCTGAGTATTGCATGTTTAACCTATTTAATTACCCCCCCTCCTGAGCTCCTAAAGAGAGGAGGAAGGAGTTATTTTCTGGTAAGTTAGCCTTGCAGCACCTATGGCATTTGCATGCAATAACTGCCCCCCATGTCACCTCCAAAAACACTTTTTACAAGTACAGTACTTCACAGTTGTTTTAGAGGGGGAAAGTTTAACAAGACAGCCTTGTGTGAAACATCTTGAAATTCCACTCTATACACAAACTGTGAAAGTTAGTTTTCACACAGTCAAAAGTAAAGAGTCTGATACTGCATCAAACTGCTAACAAAACAAGGAACAGATGGAAACTATATGTCCCACACAAAAGAGAATCATTACATTTAGTTCTCTGTTTACAATTTGTTTAGTGATAGTTCAAAATTACAGTGGCACTGAAAAAAGTGACTTACAATGAACTTTGCACATGTGATTGTCACAGCATCCCTATGATCATGTAATCAGAATTTAGATGCTAGGCAACTGGAACTTATTTATGATAGTTGCAGAGTCCTGGGGTCACATGATCACTATTTGCAATCTTCTGACAAGCAAAGTCAATGGAATTAGCTGGATTCACTTAGTGACTATGTGATTCACTTAACCATGGCAAAAAAGTAATAAAATCAGGTGCGAGCCATTTAACAATAACTTTGCATAGCAATAGAAATTCTGGTCCCAGCTGTGGTCATAAGCCAAGAACTACCTGATTATGCAGCACAAGCAAAGGGAAAGGACACAAGAAATTTAAGCACTGATCATTATAAACAGAACCCAACATCGCTGGCTTCTTGGATTCCTTACAGTAAATTACTTATCAGACCAATATTTACAGATCTTGATTTACAAATTCATTTACTGACCATTCAAAGTTACAATGGCATAAAAAGTGACTTACAACTAGTTCTTGCAACTAGTATGGCAGTATCCCCAGGATTTTCATGTGCTAAAAATTTGGATGTCAATCAGCATGTATTTATAAGAATTAAGCATCCTGGAGTCATGTGAGTGTTATTTGCAACCTTTCCAGCTGGCTTCTGACAAACAAAGTCAATGAAGAAAGCCAGGTTTGCTTAGCAAACATGTGATTCACGTAATAAACTGCAAAGATTCGTTTAACAACTGTGCCCAAAAGACTGTAAAATTGGATGAGACTCACTTACCTACCACCTTGTTTATTAATTGAATTTTTGGTTGTAAGTCAAGGTCTACCTGTAGTTGTATGTACATTTAATCTGTTTCAACCCATCCTACCAAAAACCTTACGTGTTGCATCTCTGCAGCTGACAAAAATTGCTCCCATATATCCTCATTGCATGGGTTTGACATGCAAGATACAGATGATTCACACTGTGTCAGTGTGAGTGATCCAGCTAAGAAATAGGACCACAACAATATAATCATAGGAGTCTGTATTATGCTAATAGCTGTTAGATTTGATGGCTGTGCAGCCACCTATGGGTGATGCTCAGTTATTTGATTCCAGTGTTGCAACAAGGCACTAGTGACCTATTTGGAAGACATTCATCATGCTCTGGGATGAAAAGGAAATTCTATAAAAAAGATTTGGGGCTCTACTATGATATAATAATTAATTTCTTAAAGTAGGAGACCATGTTCAAATCTACCAAGAGCCATGGAGATTCACCGACTGTGAGTCAGTCAGTGTTTGTCATCCTAATCAACCTCAAAGTTATCATTATGGGGTAAATTGGTAGAAGGAATGTAATGCTTAGTTAAGAGGCAAGATATAAGAAAGAAGCAAATAAATAATATTCAGGTTGATTCATCAAGCTTAAATGCAGCTATGTAAATAATTATTTGTGGGCCAGTCAGCAGAACAGTTAACAGTCATGGCCAATTCTGTATTATTGATGTTTGATAGGCATATTTTTGCATTTTTTTCTATAATGCCTTATCACAATCTCTCCAAACCACTGCCAAAAACTGTTTGGAAAAAGCAAATTCAGGCATTTCCACATTTTGTTTTCTTGTCAGAGAAGAACATTCTTCACAGCCTAACCCAGACATTTACCACTCTCCACAATATAATCACCTTACATTTCCCTTGCTTGTAAAAACAATTCTTGAAATCATGAGAATGAGATAGGAGAGAGTTGGCAATGCAGAAGATGATTTTGATATACTATATATGTGTCACTTCACCTTTTCCAGCACAGCTATAGATTTGTGAAGCAAGTTGCAAAGTCAATTCAACAGCTTATCTTCTAGTGAGAACTGGAATTTCCCTCTTTATGCCTTTTCTGTTTTAATGTGCTGTTAACAGATGGGGTCTGTGAAATAATGGACACTTTACTGTTTGCCCAACAGTCAAATTGCTTCAAAAGCTGCCTGAGTGATCTTGAAAAACTCTATTTCCACCGGCAGCAGTGCCTAGGCCACAGTCCTGCTGACCCATATGGATTTGCCTGTTAAGCACCGATCCAGCTCTAAGTAGTCTGAAACAGGAAATACCCAGATTGCCTGTCATTTCAGACAAAAGAATTAAACCAGCAGATGCAATAGAGTTATTTAGCTGGAGAAAATCAAGGGAGAAAAATCCTAGTCTAGAGCTGGTTTCAAAGCAAAAATTCTATTTATTTATTTATTTATTTATTTGACTTGTATGCCGCTCCTCTCCCGAACGGACTCAGGGTGGCTCACAGTTAAAACCAATACAATAAATAATTACCTAAAATAGAATTAAACCCACAAGCCAAATTACTAAAACAAATTATAAAACAACCCCCCCAAGAGGAGTCAGCACAGCGCAGCCTGCTCAAATAGCGAAGTTTTCAAGTCGTGGCGGAAGGTGCAGAGGTCAGGGGCCAGGCGGAGCCCCAGAGGTAGTTGGTTCCATAGGGCGGGAGCCGCCACAGAATAGGCCCTCCCCCGCGTCACCGTCAAGTGACATTGAGTTGCAGATGGCACGCTGAGGAGCCCCTGCCTGTGCACTCGTACAGGGCGGTTGGTATTTGATGCCGGCAGTAGACGTTCCCGTAGATAGCCCGGACCCATGTCTTGTAGGACTTTGAATGTCAATACCAAAACCTTGAATCTCATTCAGAGGGCAACCGGCAACCAATGCAGGCCACGCAGGAGGGGCATAACATGGGAGAACCGGGAAACTCCCATCACAACCCGCACGGCAGCATTTTGCACCAGTTGAAGCCTCCGGATGGTATGCAAGGGCATTCCTAGATAGAGAGCGTTGCAGTAGTCGAGCCGCGAGGTGACAAGTGCCTGAGTGACTGTGCACAGGGCATCTCGGTCCAGATATGGGTGTAACTGGCGAACCAGCTGGACCTGGGCAAAGGACCCCCCCGGCTCCCACCTGCTCCTCCAACCTGAGCCGTGAGTCCAGGAGGACCCCCAGATTCCGTGCCTTGTCCATGGGGGGTAACACCTCTCCCCCCATGACCAAAGATGGAATCTCTTGACTGGGCAGAGATGTCTGCACACACAGCTCTGTCTTAGCAGGATTGAGCGGCATGTTACTGTCCATCCAGATCCATACCGCATCCAAACAGCGGGACATCACGGAGAGGGCATCACTGATGTGGCCTGGGGTGGAGATGTATAACTGCGTATCATGCAGATGATATTTCACCCCAAAGCTGCGGATGATCTCACCCAGCGCTTTCATATAGATGTTGAACAGGAGGGGCGAGAGGACCGACCCCTGAGGGGACCCACAAGTTGATTGTTAATTAAACAAGGATGCATAAATTAGAGAGCTTAACTTAGGAGGATTAAACCAAAATCTTCTTGAAAATTATACTAAGTTACTCCAGGACTGCTATAGGAGCGAGTGGCAAAAAAGTCAAGACAGTGATCATATCACTTAATAGCTCCCAGTTGATGCCCCTGGATATTGGAGGAATTGCTGTTCACCATTAGCTGAAAATCAAATTAGTCTTATAAGGACTTAATATATGCTTCATATAACAGCATATTGTCTAGCAAGATACTTGTATGTAGTAAATCCTCAGTTTAACAGACTCCATTAAATCTAAGAGTTGCTTTTTTGAGCAAGAAGAAAAACACTCATCCATGCCAATTCCAACTTTACTTATACAATATACAGGAAGTCCTTTTTAACCACTACAATTGGAATCAGAAACTTGGTCATTAAGTAAAGCGATTGCTAAATGATTTATTGTGCTTATGCAACCTTAAACCTTCAAAGATTGCAAATATGAGCATTGTTCATAAAGTTAGTTTTTCATAGCCTTTGTAACTACGAATGATCATTAAACAAGGTAGTTGTTAAGTGAGATCCAGCTGAACACAGCTATATGAGAAAAATGAATTTTTGGTTCCTGGATTGTATACAGTAAATATATATACAGTAAAAATAATGTTAATATTTGCACAGAAGTGAATTTTCTGTGAACCATTTTGATAAACACAGAGTTGGTTCATTAATTGCAGGTGAAGTCTGTAAAAAATTGCTTATTCAATCTACATTACACTCTTCTGATGTCTTTAAATCCCTATATTATCAACTACCAAGTTCCATTTAGTTGATGTCACTGTAATGGAGGCAGCTGGCATTCATTTAGTGTCAGAGTAATCATTTATTGTCCAAGTTATCCATTATACAACAATAATGGATAAATTTAAAGCTGCTGCTCTCCTTTCTAATGTTTCATTATCTTTAAGTAGGAATGCCTTGCAAATAAAGAAGTATTCTCTATAAAGCAGAACATGTCACCGTCTTATCAATAGCATAATTGTTCTTATAATAAGGCAGCCTATATTTAACTGCTTAACAGCAGATCTAAAAATCTATACAACACATGCAAACATTAATTCAAGCAAGGAACTCCATTAGCAATTGGAGAAGCAGAAGAGTGACTTACTGCTCTAAATCCATGCTTAAATGTGGAGAACAGACTGAACTTTGCATCTCAAATCTGCCAGGTAAATTTGCACTCCATTTTCGCCTGGAACCCACTGATGAAAGCATACAGCTTCAGAATCACGCAGTCCAATAGTGTAATTACAAGTTTTATTTAACTTAATTTGAAGAATTTTTGTGTATGCTGATGAATGCACATTCAGCCAACTTTGAGCAGAGTTGTGCTTACTTCCAAATAAATTATCTTTCATATGAAAGGTCAAGATGAATATTTGGAGAAAGGAGTGTAGTAACCCCAACTTGGGAGAATATGAAGAGGTCCCAAATACAAAGGTGGTTACAAAGAGGCTCAGTTACATGCCTCTGGAAGCAGATTTATATGGCAAGATTTTGTTACTTCTCTTCAGAAGAATCATCACTGATGGACAAGAAACAGCAACAGATGCTTCACACAAAACTGATACTATGAACAACTTTTCAAGTCCTGTTTGCCTTTGTTATTCTATTAATATCCAAATCCTTTATATTATGTGCTTCTTTGGGGAAATAGGTCCATTAACTAATAGAATCATACTAAAGGGCATCCAGATACAACTTTCATTGTAAAAAAATATTTTTCTATGTTACCCAATTATACAATACTATCTCTGTGCTATTTGATTACATCTTTCAGAGGAAATTCATCTTCTGATTGTTGTCCAAGGTCTTTCATCATTAGTAATATAAAGAATTGCTCAGCCAATGATGCTATTATATATTATGTAATACTTTGGCTTAATAATATTTTGCCCTGAATATCATGACTTTTTGGTTAAATAAACATATGCATTGTTCTTTTGGTAAATGGATGACCTATATCTACATGTTGGTACCACAAGGTTTGGTCTTGGGACCAGTACTTTTCAATATCTTCATAAGTGATCTAGACCAGGAGTGTCAAACTGGATTTCTTTGAAGGCCAGATCAGCATTGTACTTTTCCTCTGTGGGCCGCTGTTGGTGGCAGCAGGATGGGTAGGTGGGCAGGGCAGTGGCAGGGTGGGACAGTTGCCTCCTGCAGCAACCTGCCAGCCAAAACGGGGAGTGGGGGGTCCACACGTGGCACCCCTGTGCCTCATTTTCACCCTCCATGACCCACTGCAGCACTCTGTTGCATAGCCCATTTTCAGGCCATTTTTCGGCCATTTTCATCCCATTTTTGGCCTGTTTTAACCTGTTTTGAACTTGTTTTGGGCTCATTTTTTGGCCATTTTTGCCCTGGTTTTTCAGCCTGTTTTGGGTCCATTATTTGGCCCAATTATGGTAGTCAGAGTGCTGCAGGAGGCCATGGAGTGGGTGAAAACAATGTGTGTGGGGCTGCACATGGCCCGTTTTAGCTGCCAGAGGCACCGCAAGCCAGTCATTTGATATTTCCAGGCTAGCAGGCTGGATTTAAGCACCCCGTGGGCCAGATACGGCCCGCAAGCCTTGAGTTTGACACTCCTGATCTAGACAAAGAGTTAGAAGGGGTACTTATCAAATTTGCAATGATCAAGCTGTGAGGAATAGATGATACTTCAACAATAGTTTCAGGATCTGGAAGGTTCTTGACAGACTCAAGCACTGGGCCCTATCCAACAAGAGGCAGTTCAGTGGTAAGAAAACTACATGCACTTAGGGAGGAAAAACCAGATGCATAGATACAGAATAGTGATACCTGGCTTAATAGTAGTAACTATGAAAGGATCTATGTATCCTAAACAGACACATATAGATAATACTATTGTGCTAATACTATTAAGACCAAGGATCCTTCCAGCCAAATGATTCTATAAAGATTTACAATGATGGCACTGCAGTTGTTTGAAGAGGAAAACTTGAATATTCTGCAAGAGAAACCAATAAAGCAGCAACCTGATTTCAGTTAACTTTGAATTTCATATAAATACGAATTAACTTTAGAATATGAAGAATATGAATACCAGTTGAGGTATATGTAGTCTATGTCTAAAATTGACTGAATAAGAGCACATAAGGTCAGTTATAAAAATGCCAATCCAAGAGTTGGCAACCATGAATATTTGCCATGAAACAGAAAAAAAATAAAGATACTGGCTAGCAATCTCAGCTGACTCTTACTATGTTGGTAGATAACGATAATGGGAATATGAGAATCTCTCATTGAGAATTGATCTCTTATTTTACATATCTACAATATAGTGGGAAAGAGTGGATGAAAGAAGGGAATAGACAAATTAAACCCTGCATACGTAGAAAACTGGTTTACTTAATTAAACCTATTGCAGAAGTCAATATAATTATTGGAGAGAGATTAATTAGATTTGCTTATGTTCCCAGTTCTATAACCTCATTTTATATCTCAATCATGAAAGAATAAGAAAATTAGGTCAGCCTTTTACACTATCCCAAAGAGATGGTCCTAATATATGTTACAGTTAGTTTGATCTAGTGGTTAAGATCACTTACCTAGAAATGAGAAGACTGTGAATTCAAGTCTCACTTCAGGGATGAAAGCAAGCTGGATGACTATTTTCTCAGCCCATGACAACAGACTTGGGTGACAAGCCAGTAGGTCAATTCCTGTCATGATCAATGGATCAATGCTTGGCAAATGGACCCTGCACTTGCAGGAAAATGCTTGGAAGAAGTACGGTATATCTGGGTAGGTCCAAACAAAATGAAGCATAACTACAATCAAGATCTATGCAAAACAGTCATTAATTTTAATTACTATGCCTGTTCATATTACTTAAATCTTTTTATAGCCACCATGTGATAAAACTACCAAATTTCCCACTATTCAATTTCATTATAAAAACTTAGTGATTACATACTATCAGACTGGATTTATAGTTTTTATGCCATCACTATAAAAATCCAAGACAACTTCCGCCAGTATATGAAATTGAGTAATTGCAGTATTTAAACACATGTAGTTAGCTTTTGTAAGATTGTTAAATTTTAAATGTAGCCTCTTTTGAACATGAGACAAAGTGATGGTAGTGATAGCTGCCATTATTATACCACAACATAGCAAACAATACAAGGGAATTGTGTACTGAAAGTTTACTGTTGAGAAAATAGCATATATTTCATATGTGGGAGAATAGGAGGTACTGATATTTAAAAAGTCAGTTGTTTTCAGTGACCATAATAGTCCAGTTATTGTTGTGGGACTTTTTGTCCAGTTGTCTGATGCAAATGTTCAAGGTACAATCACCTTCCCTCACACTTCTGCACATGTTGCAGATATTATAAATTATTTCCTGATCATCAATCTGTTGCAGGGAAGCATGCATTTATTCTCATCTCTCCCACCCCCACTCTTAATAAATTGCCTAATCTCTTCATAAGGCAATTTGATCTGCAAAGTTAATTTTAACACCTTCTAAAGAGTTTTATAATGTAATAGAAATGCCCTGGTTTGATTTTCCTTGCTTAAGTTAGTAAAAGTGTGTTTTTGCCTTGTACCATCCCATAAATAGGACTTATAATAGTATAGTTCTGAGATATTCATATTATTCTGGGCAAAGCTGGGCAATTAAAAAAAATACCATAATAGCCCAAAAAATGGTCACAAAATCAGCTATGAGGAGAATGGATTGAAGGGAAAATATTCTTCAGGAAGATGACTTAAATAGTGTCTTGAAGCTGAGATATAATATCTGTATCATTTTTCTTCCAAGAAAAATATTGTATTTATGCTTAAAACATAACTCATATTGATACTTCAGTAATACATTTTAATAGTTATTCAACTAATGAACTTGAACAGTAGCAGTTCTATACTGCACCAGTACAACGATGGAGTTGGTTAACCAAGTCAGAAATGCAGCCTTCCATTCTCCTGAGTTTGATAAAATGAGGAACCAAATTGTTGGGGGCAATATACTCTGCACATGCCCGTGAAGATGGCCACCCACGGTTAGAGTTCCGGGAGGGGGATGCTCGGTTTAGTGCCCTAGGAGAGACCAGGAGGGCCGTATTCACCCCACTGGACCCGGAGGCCGAAGGGAGAAGGTTCCTGGCGTTCGGCTGAGGTGTCTTTGGCTGGCACCAGTGAACGTGACGCTGGGCTGTAACAGCATTTGGACCCAGCATCGCGCCTGCTTGAATGCGGAGGTGGTGGCAGCCTCGATATGCAACGGTGGGGGTTTTACCTCACCATTGGTGTCGCAGCCAGCGCCTGGACCCAGCGCCGGCTGGGAGGACGGCGACGATGGCCACTGGGCCCGGTGGGGGCCGGAGCAGCTGGAGTGTGGTGAGGGCGGTGACAGCGTCAATGGGGGTGGCGGAGCGATGCCCGAAGAGGACTTGGCGGTGGCGATGGTGGAGGCCGAAGGCTCGGAGGTTTGGAGGTCTGGAGGCGGGGCCTGGGGGCCTGGAGGCCTGGAGGCTGCTGGGGGCCCGGAGGCTGCTGGAGACCCGCTGGGGACTGAGAACCTGGAGCCTGGAGTCGTCTGCCGATTCTTCTGCTGGGTGGCCGCCAGCTGTTATGCTGGTTGCGGCTGACCCTTGGCCACCTGCTGCGCCTTCCCTCCCTGTTCCTGCCCTTGACACCTTGTCAACTCTGCCCCTCCACCTACCATCTGGGCCTTTTCCTTGTGCTGGTTCCGGGACTGGTGGTTAGTAACAACTTTATTGGTGTCCTGGCAGCCCCAAGGTTGACAACCTGTGGAATCTGGCATGGTGAGAGCATAATTTTAAGTCAAAGTATTAATAGAGATAGAAAATTCAAATGCTGTTTCATAGGCAAAATGCTAAAGACAAACTATAAGCTAAGATGTCCATATTTTCTATCTTGAATATGGCAGCTGTCCCTTACCGAGAAGCTTTTTTCTTTGCACAAAATTATCCCAGAAATACATCTCTCTACTTTTTCTTTGGTATGACTTGTTAACTCATGGAGACTGGTTTAGCTGCATGATCTGGTACAGACAGAATAATACATGGTGGAAAAGGACATCGCTGAGCCTTAGACTCACATGTTTTTTCCATGTTCCTTTTTACGAAGAAATTGAGGGAAACAGAAGTTTACTATCGGCACCCTAATGATTGTTACTCTTAACCAACTGCAGCATGTTGGCTTAACCAATTGTTTATCCATATGTCCAGTTGCCCTTCTCACTGCCTGAGAATACTAGAATACTAGATTCAAACACATCAGCACAACAGCAGCCTGGAAAACATAGGAAACAGGAGCCTTCTGGATTTCTGGAAGATCTTTATTGTGCTACTATGAAAAGTGGGCAAAATATATCCTGCTGATTGAGAAGATAATGCAATTAGGGTGGTATTGAGATGATTAAAAATATTAATTGCTGTCTCAAATTTTCAGAAAGGAAAAAGATGTGGCCAGGGATCAAAGACCCTTCCAACACCCAGGACTCTATCAAACATGTTATCAATATATTAAACACTAACAATAAAACTCATTGCAATAGCGGTATCTCTAGTTCCTATGGGAATCAGGGTGTACCAGGAATATTTCTAGCTTCTCTGGAGATGGCAAGCATTGTACTTGGGAAACGTTCTGTTCATCAGCTCCAAGCCCTATACCTGGATTAGGGCTTCTTTTCATTTTGTGCAATGGATGTCTAGATAACATCAGAAAGAACCCCCAAGACAAGGTCTGAGACTGTTCTGCAGCCTGCCAGCTTTCACATATTTAAACTGATGAGCCTCTCAGGAGTAATATGGGATTCATTTATTTGGGGAATATTTAAAGCTTTGTATGAATAAATGAAAATATTACAGAAAAGCCGAGGTATAACTGCATAGAAAGAAGGCTGACAAATTTTGCCAGCTCATTTGCATCAAAGTATATTATATTAAACAGAACCCCAAGGCAAACTCCCTAAGTAGTTTGTCACTATGCGACTATACTCATACAGAAGAAATATAGCTCAATCTACCCGAGTCACTGCAATGCCATTTTAAAATATAAAATCCATTATTCATTATTTAAAAAGGCAGACTTAGATGCATAAGGAGAAATAACAAGCCGTCGCCTAGCTACGTGTGGATAACACATATGCTTATGGGCTACTTTTCTACTAGGGAAAATTTAATATCAAAAGCTTACCCTGACAACTTGCAGAAAATCTTTACCTTGCTTAAAGCAAACAAACCAGAAAAATATTTTCTATGAAGAAGATTGCATTTTTAAATGCATGTGATGGCGGCTCGGAGGAGTTGAGCATGGGTGGAGATTGTGGAGAGACCCCCCAGTTTGGTCCTTCGGGGGGTTGCTTGCTCCAGAGGGATGGACCTAGCTGCGGTCCGACCCAGGGTGCTTTCCCCGGGTTGGATGTCGGCGGCGATGCCAGTGACGCCGGTCAGGGGGGGGTTTTCCCTACTGGCCAGTGTCGCGCGGTGTGATGGCTGCGGGTGCGGCCCCAGCGGCTTCAGCAGCTTCAGCGGCCTTGTTTACCCCTGTTGCAGCCTGTATGGACTATGCGGGCTGTGCTCGAAGTCTGCCGCCCAACCCAGGGTGTTTCCCCTGGGCCAAAATTCGAACGGCGGTGGCTTGTACGGTGGTGGTGCCGGCGCCGGCCGGGGGTTTTCTTTTTTCCGGCAGGTGCTGCTCGATGTGATGGCTGGGGGCGTGGCCCTGCGGCCTTGGCGGCTTGGTGGCCTTTGGTGGCTCAGCGGCTTCGGCGTCCGCGTTTGGAGCCTGGAGCCTGGAGCCTGGAGCCTGGAGCCTGGAGCCTGGAGCCTGGAGCCTGGAGCCTGGAGCCTGGAGCCAGCGTTCATGTCTGGAGCCTGGAGCCTGGAGCCTGGAGCCTGGAGCCTGGAGCCTGGAGCCTAGAGCCTGGAGCCTGGAGCCTGGAGCCTGGAGCCAGTGTTTGTGCCTGGAGCCTGGAGCCTGGGGCCAGCGTTCGCACCTGCAGCCTAGGGCTTCTATGGCCCATACTGACCACACTGGAAATCTGCCATCTGACTCGGAGTGTCTCTGCCGGGCCGGAATGTCAATGGCAGCAGCTTCTATGGCTTGCACGGCTCGCCGGGAGGTCCACCGTCCGACCCAGGGTGTTTTTTCCTGGGTTGTGGAGATTGCGGCTGTGACAGTGATGCTGGTCCAGGATTTCCCTGGCTGGCACCCTGCCGCGATGGTGGGGGTGCGGTGCCTGCGGCCCTATGGTCTTGGTGGCCTTTGTGGCCTCATCATTTGCACCTGGAAGTTCATCCACCTGACACAACTCATATTGGAGGCCCCCCTCGGAGAAGCCCGGAATTTCTTGGAGGAGCGGTCCGAACAGCAATGGAGAAGCAGACTTGAGACCTGGAACAATGCTGGCAGCTGTTGCATTGACGGCTGCTGAACTGATTGTTGGAGGGTGTGCTGTGGACCGCTGGAGAAGCCGCTGAGTCGTTGGAGGGGCTGTCGGATTGCCCGCTGGAGCCTGCCAGAGCTGCTGCGCATTTTAGCATGGTTGCAGCATGGTGGAGATGGAGTGGCGATGATGGCGGCGTCAACGGCATTGTTGCTGTTGGTGCTATTGGCTGGGAATATTTGAAGATCTGCCGGGGAGGATGCTCAGGGTACCGGTTTTATTGGGTCCCGGTACCTCCCCGGCCTTTCTCCCTAGCCTGGATGTGACGATGGCGGTGGATGTTATTCTTCAGCTTTTCTCCTCCTTGGAGGGCCTGGAGGATGCAAGCAGAGATGACTGACTGGTGGAGACATCAGGCCCTTAGTGGCCATCTACCATGTCTGGACCATCTTTCCTCCCCCTCGGATGCCTCAGTTCGCTTCTTGGGGGCTGCATGGTGTGGTGGGAGCACTCCATGCCTGGCCATTACCATGGGGGTGAGAGAGCAGTGGTGTTTGGCCCCCTCGTCTGGGGCTAGCCTGTGGACTGTCTTCCTCTGTGGGAGAGAGAGGACTGGACCATGTTTGAGATCATGGGACTTACTCCCTGGTGGGCAGTGGGAGTGCCGCCTGGGTCGAGAGGTCCCCGCTGTTTGCTGGCCCTAGAACTGATTGACCATCGGTGACCTGAACTTTTACCATCTATCCTGGACTTGATCTCTCTTTAGCAATGACCACTATTGGATACACCTACTCTTCCCTTGAGCTGTGGGCACTCAGGGGTGTTCCCCTGTCCCTGAGATGGCCTGCCATATTGTCAAAGCCCCTCCTTGATGATGGATTTTTTATTCCTGAGAGGGGGCATAGCATGACCATGGGTTTTAAATTACGCTTAATTCGGAAGGGGAGGTTTTTAAAAAATTTAATTGGCCATCTTAAGGGGTTAGGGAGGGGGTGGAGGAGTCTTCCTGCAGCCCGGTGCATGGGGGGTGGGGTGGGGGGGGGGGCCCGGGTGAGGTGGGGACTGCAATTCCCAGGGTGGTTGGGATTGGCAGGAGACGCCGAGGCATAGGGCCATATCATGTGCGGGAGCGTGCCTGCCATCTCTGTGCAGTGGCGCGCTCCGACCCTATGGCCTCCTCCCTAGGGGGCATCGGAACCGGGACCCCTGGGCTTAGGTTGGTGTATTTTAATGCCAGGTCCGTGGCTAATAAGTCCTCCCTCCTCCGCGAGATCATTGAGGAGGAGGCTGCGGACCTGGCTTGTATCACCAAACCTGGTTGGGCCGGAGGAGAGGTGTCCCTCTGGTTGATCTGTGCCCTCCAGGTTTCTGGTTCTGCACTGGCCATGGGCCCAGGGAAGGGGTGGTGGGGTGGCTGTGGTTATTCGGGAGACCCTGTTTCCAAGGGAGGTCACGGTTCCAGAGATAGGCGGGAGTGAGACCCTCCTCTTGAGGTGGGGCCTAATGGTGGGTGGGCTTGCTGCTCGCATACCTTTCCCCAGCTGTGTGACAGTGGCCCTGCCTGGGCTTCGATCTCCTCTCTGGGGTGGCGGTGGAGTTCCGGGCCTTATGGTCCTGGGGACTTCAATCTGCCTTCCCTGGGGGGGAGCCGGCTTGGCCCAGGAATTCATGGCTTCTATGGAAGCCATGGGCCTGACCCAACTGATTCAAGGCCCGACTCACGAGGGGGGAAATACTCTTGACCTAGTTTTTGTCTCTGAACAGTGGCGAGTGACAGAGGGCAAGCCACTTTACGGCGTTGCCCGCTCCATGGTCTGATCACTATCTCCTATGGCTGGTCTTCCAACAGGCCACCCCCACTGCTGGGATGAGGAGCCACTTAGATGGTTCCCCCAGATGCCTGATGGACCCTGAGAGGTTCCAGGCGGAACTGGGGTTTTTCCTCTTCCCTTGCCCACAGCTCTGCCGAGGATCTGGCGGTCGCCTGGCAACAGGCTGCGCCGGATGCCCTCGACAGGGTTGTCCCCATGTCCCCCTCACACGCCGTGGATCCCGGATGGCTCCTTGGTATACTGAGGAGCTCCGGGAGATGAAGCATCGTCGAAGGGTTTAGAGAGCAGGTGGAGGTCCACCCGCTCCCAATCCGATCGAGCCCAGCTAAGAGCCCATATTAGGACTTACCTGGTAGCTATGAGAGCGCGAGAAGGTCCTATCTCTCCGCCTCATAGCGTCCGCAGATAACCGCCCAGCAGCCCTGTTTCGGCTACCCGCTCTCTCCTTTGATGGGGAGGGGCGGACCCATTGCGGGAAGGGCTGAGGAGTTTGGTCAATATCTGTCGGATAAGATCGCTCGGATTCGGGCGGTTGTCCTCTGATTTGCAGTGGTCTGAGGAACGGGATACAAGCAGTCTGGCCAGTGTGATCTGGGATGAGTTCGATCCTGTTTCCGAGGATGAAGTGGACAGGATTATGCGGCGCCTGAGTTCCACCACATGTTTGTTGGACCCGTCCTTCCTGGTTGGCTTATGCTGCCAGGGAGGCACCTGCAGTTGGCTCCGGCAGTTGTCAATGCTTCGTTAAGGGAGGGTGTTTTCCTCCGCCTTGAAGGAGGCGGTGAGACCCTCCTGAAGAAGCCTGCCCTGGACCCGACCGTGTTAGACAACTTTCGTCCAGTCTCCAACCTTCGCTTTTGGCGAAGGTTGTTGAGAGTGTGGTGGCTCAGCAGTTTCCACTTTTCCTGGATGAAGCGGACTACCTGGATCCATATCAATCGGGCTTCCGACCGTTACAGCACGGAGACGGCATTGGTCACGCTGATGGATGATCTCTGGAGGGCTCGACAGGGTTTTCCTCTGTCCTGGTCCTATTAGACTCTCAGCTGCTTTTGATACCATCGACCATGGTATCCTTTTGCGGCACCTCGGGGTTGGGAGGGGGGCACTGTTCTCCAGTGGTTCACCTCCTACCTCTGGGGTGGCTCAATCGGTGTTGGCAGGGGGTTGAGGTCGACCCCGAGGGTGCTCTCTTGTGGGGTCCCTCAGGGGTGGTCCTCCCCTCTTCTATTTAACATCTACATGAAGCCGCTGGGTGAGATCATCCGGTTTTGGGGTGAGATTCCATCAGTACGCAGATGACACCCAGCTGTACATCTCCACCCCAAACCAGATCAGTGATGCCCTCCCTGATGACCCGGTGTTTGGATGCGGTACGGATTTGGATGAGCGGGAACATGCTTGACTCAACCCGCCAAGACTGAGTGGCTGTGCATACCGGCATCTCGCCCAGCCAGGAATATCCATCTTTGGCCATAGGGGAGAGGTGTTGCCCCTGTGGATAGGGCGCGGAATCTGGGGGTCCTCCTGGATGCACGGCCCGGTTGGAGGAGCAGGGGCCGTTGCCAGGGGGCTTTGCCCAGCTCCGCCTTGTTCATCAGCTTTGCCCATTTCTGGACCGAGATGCCCCAGACAGTCACTCACGCCCTTGTTACCTCTAGACTGACTACTGCAACGCTCTCTATTTAGGACTGCCCTTGCATACCATCCGAGATTGCAGCTGGTGCATGCGGCGGCGGGTGGTGATGGGAGTTTCCGATTCTCCCATGTTACCCCTCCTGCGCTGCCTGCATTGGTTGCCGTTGCACTCGGGTGAGATTCAAGGTTCTGGTTTTAACATACAAAGTCCTCTACACACATGGGTCCTCAATATTTAAGGGAGCGTCTTCTGCCGATATCGAGTGCGGCCGCCCTGTGCGAGCACATAGGCAAGGACTCCTTGGGGTCCTCGGCAGGCCAATGCCGGCTGGCGGTCCCCCATGACGAGCCTATTCTGTCTGTCGCCCCTGACCTCTGGAACCAACTGCCCTTGGGGCTCCGCCTGGCCCCTGACCTCCGCACCTTCACCATGATTTAAAGACCTGGTTGTTTGACCAACCCGGCTGTGACCCCTCTGGGGGGATAGGTTTCTTAATTTTAACTATTGTAAATTTTAGTTTTTGTAATTTTTGGGCTTGTAAAATTAGTTTAATCTCTTTTTAAGTATTTATTGTTCCTGTTTTTTTGTGAGCCTCGAGTCTTCGGAGATGGGCATACAAGTTCAAATAAATAAATAAATAAATAAATAAA
>CM019155.1:52399330-52444458 GCA_009733165.1 Naja naja | reverse complement strand
TTTCCGGTTGAGCCTTCTCGAGAACGGGCGGTTTGCGATCGTCCACGACCGCAGCCTGGCTCTTTGCATCGGAGAGCCCCGATCCTGCAAGGTTTGGGGCTGAAGCTGCCTCATAGGGGGCGGAGAAAGGGAAATCTGCCAGCCAGAGTGAGGGGAGCCGATCTCCCCTTTTGTCTGGTCTTTTCCTAAGACGTCAAGAAGTGGTGGTCAAAAATGGCCACCTCAAGAGAAGGTCTCAACGGGATTAAGATTGGTGCAGGAGGAAAGAGAGAAGTCGACAGCAGAGGAACCGAGTATCGGATGGTAAGATCAAGGCACCCCGGATTAAGATAAAGATGAGTTTTAAAAAAGAAACAGAAGCGGCGCAGTCTCAAGTGAAGGAAAAATAAGTAAAATATTTTGACAGCTATAAGGGGCTTCGAACTGGAAAGGAAGAAGCCAGCGTAAGAATTTAAGTTTGGGGCTCGAAAACTTTGAATATCAAAATAAAAGGAAAGGGTTAAGACTCTGTGCAGAAAGTGCCACTTTGTGGAGAAAAATTGAAGCTAAAGAAGAAAGAAACTATCTTGTTCCTTTGTGGATTGAGTTGTTACATTTTAAAGAGACGCTGAAACAAAAAAGCAAGACTCATAGAAAGTGAAAGCTTGAATACACAAAGACGGACTACCGGATTAGTTGGTGACATTGATATAGATTCTGGACTTGTTAGGATCTTAGAAAATTTAAAGAAGAAGAAATAAGGAAAACAAAAATCTGGTGGCCATCCAAAGAATCAAAATGGAGTTTAAAAGTATGAAAGAACTGCTACAGGAAGTGACTGAACTAACTTGGCTCGTTGCAGAAAACATGGGCATTGAAATGGTGAATAAAGAACAAGAAGAAGGAACCTTGAAAGGGAGGAGCCAGCACAAGAGAAAGCCATCTTAAAAAGACAATTAATACAAAGATTAATACAAATAAAAGGAAAGGAAGGGTGGCTAAAAAAACGGAACCTAAGAAAGTATCTAAAAGGAACATTTATGAAATTAAGCATGTTAGAAAGGTTCAGAAGGAAAGGAACAGAAAGGTAAAGAGAGAGAGGGATTCAAACTGGATAGAGAAGGGGGAGAGCAGGATAAAAGGAGGAGAAGGAGCCAGCAAGCGAAAAGCCATTTTAAGAAATATCAACACAAAGATTAATACAAATAAAAGGGAAAGGAGGATGGTCAAAAAAATGAAACTTAAGAAGGTAATTAAAAGGAACATTCATGAAATTAGGCATGTTAGAAAGGTCCAGAAGGATAGGAGCAGAAAGGAAGAGAGAGAGAGGATTCAAACTGGATAGAGAAGGGGATAGCGGATAAAAGGGAGGAGAAGGAACAAGAAACAAGAACAGAAGATAGAGACAAGGGAATTACATAATGAAGAAAGAAACTTGTTTGCATAGAGATAATGGCTAATGCATTAAGAAGGGGTTCTGCATGAAAATGGTAATAAGAATATATTGCAATTATAAAAGTGTAAAACAATAGGGTTACTGACAATTTTACTGGTAAAGGTCACACTTTATTTCTTATTTACAAAAGAAAGGTAAATGTTGATTAGATAAATTGAATTAATTGAAATGATTTTAGAAAATGTCTAAAATGAGATTTGTCAATAACCAAGATTAGTTATTTTATTATTATTTTGGAACCATAAATAAACCTTAGGGGGATATGTGTTGCAGAACCCGATTGATTAGAGATATATTGTAAGGTAGCTTTTCTTTTTTTTCCTTTTTCTTTTTTTTCTCTATCTTCGTTTAAAAGGGAATGATTATGATTATGCTACTATATTAACCACTGAGGTGTCACTTTCAAAGTAGTAAAGGGGGCAAGTCTAGGTTTTTTTTCTTCTCATTCTTTTTAGTGTTAAAACCTGTGCAGTTTAGAATCATGGAGAGAATATGTGATGAAAGGGCAAATCTGACGGATAAAAGAATTCTGTAAATGATAAAAAAAGTATTAACAATGTGAAGATAATTAAAGGATAGATATGGATGAACTTTATCTTTAATATGATGGGCAAATATATTGTTATTTGTAAGATTTATAAATGATGATTTTAAAATATATATATATATATATATATATTTGCAATTAACTTGAAATGAACTGGGGGGTTATACAGATTAAGATTTGAGATTAGGATTAATTTCTCTGACCCTTTGTCTGCTAAAATGGAATAGAAGTAAAAATGGGATAAAATAGGAAGTTAAATGTTTAAAATGAATATAGATCTACTGTCATATTTGCATGTAAAAGTGACGACCCGGGAACATGCTGTCTACTGAAAAGAGCTGTTTTAAAAAATCGTTAAAAATTGAATAAAATTTGTTTTAAAAAAATGTCTCTGGTTTCAAATCTATATGTTGTTCTATCATTTTTTTTCAAGCCATGTATGTATTTTTATCCAACATTTTTTCGCTTTTTGGCATGTCCACCACATTTGATAGTATGAACCAGGTATCTGGTGATATTTCCAACATTTTGCAGATTTATTCTTAAATATCTTTGCTAACTTTGAAGGCGGAAAATTCTATCTATAAAACATTGTATAAAGATTTTCTTTGTATGCAGTAGACATTGTTAATTTATAATTTCTATCCCATAATTTCTGCCATTGATCTAACTCAATCAAATAGCTAAAATTTTTAGAATCTTGCAACATTTTCAAATTTATCCTTGCTTTTTTCCCTTGCCAAATATTTTAATATTGTTTTATTTAATTCTTCAAAATATTTTTTCTCCAGTTTTATTGGTATTGTTTGGAATAAATGTAGTAATCTTGGCAGGATATTCATTTTTATGGTGGCTACTCTTCCCTATTTTCCTCAATAGTTCTTTTTTTCTGTATTATTTTGGGTTTTTTTTTATTTATTTGCAGTCCTGTAACTTCACCATATTTTCCTATTTTCCTAATTAGTTTAAGTTCATTTTCTTGTGGATCTTCCAAGATAAAGATCATCTGCAAATGCCTGTAATTTATATTGTTCCTTTTTTATTTCCATACCTTTAATTTCTACGTCTTGTCTAATATTTCTATTTAGCACTTCCAGTGTCAATATGAATAGTAAAGGAGATAATGGGCATCCTTGTCTTGTGCCTTTTTATATTAAAATTCTCTGTCGTATTTCCATTTATCATCACATTTGCCATTTGTTTATGGTATATTGCCTAAAAGTTAATAAATCTTCCACCAAAATCCATATATTTTAATTGTAACAATACAAATTTCCAATGTACATTGTCAAATGCTTTATGCACATCTAAGAAGATCAATGCCATTTGTTTTCCAAGATGTGCTTCATAGAATTTCAATGTATTTAAAATTATTTTCATATTGTTTTTAATCTGTCTCTTAGGCAAAAAATCACTTTGATCTGAATATATAAATTCATTTAGAAATCTTTTTAGTCTCTCTGCCGTTATTGAAGCATATATTTTATAGTCAGTGTTCAGTAAATATATGAGCCTATAGTTTTTCATCTGCGTTAAATCTGAATCTTCTTTTGGAATCAAAGTAATATTTGCCTCCATCCATGAATTTAGTACCTGTCACATCAATCAGTACTTCATTATAGTCTTCCAACATTGATGGGCTTAAAAGTATCTTATAAACATTTGTAAAATTCTGCCTGCAGCTCATCTGGTCCTGGTGTTTTATTATTCTTTTGTCTCTTGGTTGCTTCTGATAATTCCATCATTGATATTCATTCATATAACATAGTTTTTACTTTTTCTGGTACTTTAGGTAATTCCGTGTTTTCCAAATATTATTTAATTTTCTCTTCTGAAACTTTTTTTTGCTCATGCAGCTTTTTTTAATCCTCATTTTGGTAGTATAAAGTTCCTTTCTCATCTCCTGGCTTATGCATTTACCAAAAAAGGTTCTGTTTTGCATTTTCAGAGCACAGGACCTTCTGTAGGGGAAAGGAGAGAGTATGTGAAATGGAATGGAAAAGTGAATGACAGAATTGAACTGGGGCAACTAACTGGGAAGTCACTGAGCAAAGCTCTAAAAGGAGAGGGCTCCTTACCTTTGGGAAGCAAGCAGAGGTCCCCCAGGACTTTAGTGAATCCGAAAACTGGGGTAAAAAAAAGGGAAATGGCCAGGGAAGCAGGTGCCCATACTTACTGTGGTGAGCAGTAGAGTCCTGCTGGACCCCTTTTTGGTCTGTAAACTGAGAGCAAAATTCCCTCGGAGGGGGTGTCCTTACTCTTTAGAGGGAAGCAGATTCCTCCTAGACCCTTTTTGGTCTAAAAGCTGAGACAGGGGCAAGGGTTTCACTAGGAAACCCAAGATTTACCGGGACCAGGCAGAGCCGAATTGAATCCCTACATCAGAGGGAAAATATGGAATGCTCTAGCTCGAGGGTCAGAGTAGGTGGTGGTGATTGCCCCTCCTGGTTCCCCTCCTTCCTGAGCCGACATGAAGGGGACCGTGGCTGGCACTAAGCTGCCGGAGAAGGATGCAGAATCGCAAAAAAGCAGCTGGTTGTGAGCACTGTAGAGAAAATGTTAGGGGCGCTTCAGCCGCTTCTCCCTTTCCCTCTCCGTCTTGGCTGCTGAAGCCATGTGAAGAAGGAAATGTCAGCTTTAGCAAAGGAATAAAAACTGATTTTACTGCTTCCCCTTGGCTAATGCCCAGTGAGGGAGAAGTTGCTCTGCCACAAATGGGCAGAGACGGGTGGTGAGGGGTATGCCCGAGCGATGCTCCTGCACTGATAAAAACTTCCTTTCCCCTGTGGAAAGAGCAAGCTCTGCCAGTTAGCCTTGGGGTCCCTGTGGGGGGGTTATATCAAGCAACTTCTCCCTCTCCTTCTCTTATTCCTTTGCTAAAGTTGCCATTCCCTTCTACACACAGCAGCTGAGAGGGAGAGGGAGAAGGCAGCAGCATTTCTGTGTGCTGCTGCTCCTGCTAGCTCCACAGACAACGCTAGTGGATGCTGCTGCCTCCTTCTCCCTCTCCCTCTCGGCTACTGGGTGAAGCCATGTGAAGAAGGGAACAGCAGCTTTAGCAAAGGAATAAAAATTGATTTTACTGCTTCCCCTTGGCTAATGCCCAGAGAGGGTGTAGTTGGTCTGCCACGAACGGGCAGAGACGGGCGGTGAGGGGTGTGCCCGAACAATGCTCCTGCACCAATAAAACCTTCCCTTCCCCTGTGGAAAGATCAGGACCTTTTTACTTCATTCTAGGCTGAGCCAAGGGGATGCTCCAGGTTGCCATCAAAGGCATGGGCAGCCCAGCTCTCAGCTTCTGTCAACCCTCCAGGTGGCTGCCACCCATTTGCCCTTCCCTCTGCCTCAGATCCTGCTGCTTGCAATGGAGAATGCACTTTCAGGCCAGCCTGACTGGTGGGTGAGTGAATAGGTGAGCCACTCTGCGTCCGTTTCTCTGCTGTTGCCGATGGGCCTGGACCATGCCTTGGGCACCATCAGCTGGCACAAATGTACCATGACGAAGGCCCCCAGAATGGGCAGTGCAAAGGCAAATTGCACTTCACTCCTGCACAGTTAGGCTTTGGCATTCACTACCCCCCCCCCGTGCCGACCTCCCCTGCCGCCACAGCACCATTACCTTTAGCGAGCTACTTCAAAGATCGCATGGCAAGAGAAAAGACAACCATGTGTGCTGCCACTGCCTTTCAGACCAGCCTTGGAAAAGCCTGCCCTCACAATTGGACTCACTTTCTTCCAGTGCTCGTGCAAGGAACCCTGGAGCTTAGTGGCAGCATATTGCATGCCTTAACAAGCCCGCCAGTGGACCAGTGTGTGTTTCCTCCCCATGGCTCTAATCCTTAAAAATTTTGGGTTCTCGCATGAGTGCTGGAAGAAAGGGAGTCCGATTGTGAGGGCAGGCTTTTCCAAGGCCAGTCCTAGAGAGAGACAGAGATCAATGTGCCTTTCCTCATGATTGTAATTCTTCGCGATCTTTAGATAGGCTGTTATTTTGTCAGCCCAAGGGCGGAGGGGAGAGAGAAGGGGCTCAGAATGGTTTGTAGGAAATCTGTCTCTGCAGCATCCATTGCTTGCCAGCAGGCAAGCAATGGGGCGGTGATGGCAGGCAAGTGCCATGAGAGGCAGCTAGGTCTTACTCACCCAGGCAGATCAGGACAGCTCAGCGTCACATGGGATGCAGCCCTCAGGGACCAGAGGTCAAGGCAAGCCAGGGAGGAAGACAGAGAGCAGCAGCTATGCCAGGCAAGTGGACGAGATGAGGAGTGACGGGGGGGTGGGCGGGTGGCAGGGTGGGCAGTGCCAGCCAGATCTCCACTTTAAGACTGACAAGAAAGTGCAAATTAGTACAGGACTGGTAATAGCAAACAGTGATACTTTCTTTTATTTAAGTTATCAAAGATCAAAATTCCACACAAATTGATTTTGCATCATACATTTGGTTAAAAGAGGAAAAGAATGATGGCAGAAGTTGATGTTATTTAACAACTGCACTCACTTCACTGAATACTTCATATCCAGGTCTTTCTGTCTATCAGTTTGTCTGTCTCCCTCTCTCTCACTTTATCAGAGCCAGGTGAATCAGAATTTTGGCACAGTAAAGGATGAGGTGAAGAAATTCAAACAATTCAAGAGGAAGTCTATCTGCTCAGATGAGCAGTATTTTTTTTCTGAAAACAGGAAAGCAGGGCAATGTTTTGGCCCTGAAAACTATAAGCATTCTTAGATTGATTTGTTCATTCATTAGTATATGGATGTGTGCACAGCCACCAGTATAACTTCAACTCAACCTGATAACATTTCATATATATATGTACGTAAGTAAACTATATATAGCAACTTTCCCAATCAGTGTTGGGGTAGATTCCATGGTGGTTCCTTGATTAAGCTATTGTTTGCTGCTGGACTGATTACTTGAGTTGCTAGTTCTTTGATTAGGGCATTGTTTATTGCTTGATGGTTTGTCTGATGTTAATTGCTGCTTATGTGGATGTTGATTGCTCATGAGGTGGTTTTCTGGTCAATATGGCAGGCAAGCCTCATTAAAAAAAGAAACAAAATGTTGACCATAAGATTATAGCTACCCTCTTAATGTTTTGATCCCTCTCAATAGAGAAACCTGCTAATATTTGCTTCATACCACCTATATAAAATATCCCCCCCCCCCGTTTTACCCAACCAATAATCCCCAGTCTTTGAGTTAGATAACCAGTGGAAAGGTTCTGCACTGCTGTCCTAAAGAAGCAACTTAGTGATATAGAATTCTCAGGTATAAACAATCATCCCGCTCTCACCAGAGATCATCCATAAGTGTAACTAATGCAACCTTAGTCCTGTAGCCAGGCTCCAAACCTGAGTGAAATTATTTCTCTTACTCTTGGAGAGAAGAATCCAAAGGTACAAAACAAAAGTTAGAATACAGCTCAAATGAGAGTTGGGGACTTGTGGATTTGTGATTTATTAGCCTATTATATTGAACTGTATTGTAATATAAGCCTGGGATTTTAGTCAAGGTCTAATGAGATTTGTAATGAGATTTAGAAAATCTAATACTTCCATTTTGACTCCATTGACTATTATGTGACACAGTGGTGGGATTCAATTTTTTTTACTACCGGTTCTGTGGGTGTGGCTTGTTTGATGGGCGTGGCTTGGTGGTCATGTGACTAGGTGGGTGTGGCCAACTCGGCAAGGTAGTGTGGCACCTTGCTGCAAGTAACATAGAATTGGCCACGCCCACTCAGTCACATGACGGATGCTGCAGAGACAGGGTGATTTCCTACATACCTTCCCCCCCTCCCCCTTGGGCTGACAAAAATAAAAGCCCAACTAAAAATCGCAACTGCCTGCCGAGTCTGCCTACCAAATGGCTCTTGTTTTGGGGTGGTTTTTCTTTTGTTTTTTACCAGAAGCCCCTCAGAGATAAATTTGCACTGTCAAATCTTACTTGTACCTTGTTGTTGCGGTGCTGCCTGTTGCTGCTGTGGCCGTCTGGCTGCCCAAGTAAAGAACCTCATCGGCTCAAGGTGGCTATGAGGAGCAAGAGGGGAAGCCAAGGTGCTCACCACATAGCAGCCAACTTCGCTCTCTCTCACTCCAGTTAGGCGTTCCTGGGACACAAGGAGTGTGAAGGGAGGCAGACATGTGCGGATGCATTTTAAAAGTCAGATGCCCAAGACTTCTCATGTATTCAGGGGGCTAGATCTGTAATTTTTGCTGCAAGAAGCCTGCGACTGCTGAGTGCTCTCCAGCCCCACCGAAAAAGCCAACATGCACCAGCCCATTGCAGAAGTGGAGCAGCAGCTACAGGGTTCTCGCACAGAAAAAGAGGCAGCTGGAGGTGACTCTTTTTTGGTCTCCAGCTATCTCTTTCACAGTGCAAGAAACCTCCCCCAACCAGCCGGCTGCTCTCCTTCTTCTCTGCCTGTTTGTTCTGTATGGCTGAGAGAGGAGGACAGCAGCCGCCCGGTTGGGGGAGACTTCTTATGCTGAAAGAGGTGGATGGAGACCAAAAAAGAATTGCCTCCAGCCACCCCTTTTTCAGTGCAAAGCCTCCTCACCGAGGCTGCTCTCCTCCTTCTCTGCCTGTTTGTTCTGTATGGCCAAGGAGGAGGAGAGCAGCCGCCTGGTTGGGGGAGGCTTCTTGCATTGAAAAAGGGGCGGCTGGAGATCAAAAAAGAATTGCCTCCAGCCGCCCTTTTTTTTTTTGTGAGAACCCTGTAGCTGCTGCTCCGCTTCTACAATGGCCCGGCACATGTTGTGCTTTTTTCGGTGGGGCTGGAGAACATGCGCCAGTTGCAGTCTTCTTGCGGTCTGGCGCTGCCTTGTTCTATGCACTGGCTGCTCGGACTTGCTGGGCCCGGCACATAGAACAGGGTGTGTTTTTTTTGGTGCGGCTGCTGGACTCCAGCCGCACCGAAAAAAGCATGCAGCAGCTGCAGGAATCTTGTGACAAGGAGGGCAGGAAGCCTCAGGACATCTGCCCAACCACCTGCTGGCTGGCCAGGTTGGGCCAGGCTGGAAGAGGCACGTCCACTGGGAGAAGGAAGAAAGCTTGTTCCGGGAAGGCAGGCAGATGTCCTGGGGTTGCTGCACATGCGCACTGCATGTGTAGCAGCTGCATATGCAGTGCACATGTGCAGCAGCCACAGGACATCTGCCTGAGCTGCACTGCAGCCCCACATGGTAGGAAAAGCTAGGAGACTGGGGCAAGTAAGCGACTGGGCAACTGGGCAACCAGGTCAGGGGTGTGACGAGCCTGGTGTTGCCACGGTTTGGCAACCCACGTCAAATCACCGCTACTAGTTTGCCCAAAATGGTGCAAAGCAGTTGAATAACACCTCTGATGTGACATCATCAAATAGTTTGGCTGTTGATGAGTTACATTCAACTATTGAATAGTTGTAGGTCCTCTCCTCCTTGTACAAGCCACATTTCATACAGATATGTGAAGATAGAGGGCCTTGGTGGTGCAGGCTGTTAAATGCCTAGCACTTAAGTTCCAGCTGCCTGCAATTACTGCAGGCTCGAATCCCATCAGACTCAAGGTTGACTCAGCCTTCCATCCTCTCGGGGTAGGTAAATTGAGGACCCAAGATTGTTGGGGGCAATAAGCTGACTTTGTAAAAATGCCGCTTAGTAATAAGCAGGCATATACAATGGAATGAAGGCTATTGCTGAGCGCATTGGGTTGTATCCCAAAAATTGTAAGCCGCCCTGAGTCTTCGGAGAAGGGTGGCATATAAATGTAATTTAAAAAAAAGATGCATGCTAGTGTTAGGTGTTTTATATTTCCCTAAATATGCCACTTCTTCCTCTCCCACAACTGTGAGAAATTATTTTACTTCTCTTAGCTTTGACTGAAAAATAAGAAGTAGTTTGGATTTGGTGTTTTCTGATGTAGAATGACATGCAGAAATTCAAAGTGTGAACCTGCCACAAAATGAAATCCAACTCAGAAGTTTTTCCAATTTCCCAAAGGGGTAATTTGGACATATTATGGGGTAATGAAACATTTTTTGGGACTGCTGCAGCTAAGATGTTTGTGTAATACAACAGCCTGGGGGTTTGACATTATTGAAAGCCAAAATAAAAGGAGATAATTGGGTCAAACAGTTTAAGAACCACTGACCTAGAACAATATGTGGTCCTCAATTGATTTCATCTTCAGGAGATCAGTCTCTTTGTTCCTTCCTTGAACTTATCCCTTCGTACATGCATGACATATAAATGCATAATATGCATTATAAAAGGCTTCAGGGGTTGCAGCTGTTAAGTTTGCATGAAGAGTCAGATGCGGAGTGCTTCAGTGAAGAGTTTATTAGTGACTAGAGCTCATAACAGACCTGATTTGGCTGGGCTATGCTGCTACTTATAGCCAGCAGCCCGCAGTTGCCAGCCAGTCAGAGTGCAGGGTTTTTCCAAGACTTTTTAAACCAATCATATTTTGACAGTTTACAAGAACAGTTCAAACTTAAACCAATGACATTCAAACCTGCATACATATACACACCCTCCCCACTAGGTTCAGTCCATACCAAACCCCAACCTATCTAATGTATTTTAAATAGGTGGGGCTCTTACGTGGTTGCTGAGACCTTCGTGGTTCAGAAGTTTTAATGTTCTCACCCAGTGAGAGAGGAAATGTGTCTGTGACATTTCCCTACTGCTTCCAGTGAAAGAAGACCCTGTTTGATTGTTACAATCTGGTCTCTCCTCCCAACCCATCTCCAACCCAATGTCAGCACCCAAGTCAGGTAGTGATGTGCAATCTTCCACTTGTAAGGATGGATTTTGGCATTGTGACAGGTTTTGGGATGGTTCCTGTCATAATGGCTCATTACACATGGGGTTGATTCTTGCTTGCTGATTATCTCCTCATTCCCCCATCCCCTAGAAAAGGCATTAGGTATGGGAACTAGAGAGGAACAATTATGATGTTCCTGAAGTAATCTGGATCTAAGTTGATCAATATGCCTGCTCCAGAGGACACCATCCTCTGTTTGCACCCTGTAAGAATGAGGGCCTGTGATTTGAGTTATTTCAGCAGAATCCATGAAGGTTCACCAATAAGGTTCTTAGCATAAACAGAATCACCCACACTGAACGCTAACTTTGCTAGTGGAATCTAGTGGTGCAAGTGCTTAGTGGGATGAAGAAGGTCAAGGGGAGATGTAAGTTTCCTACCCATCAAAAACTCTGCTGGGGATAAGTTAGTTGATGAGTTAGGAGTGATGTGCTGAACACTAAGAAGTTTTTCAACTTTCTCAGTGATGTCCCCAGGACCCAATTGCTGAAGCTTTTCCTTGGTAAAACGCACCATTCATTCAGCCCAGCCAATGGGCTGGGTGCCTTAGGCTGTCTGTAAGGCATGTCTGATACCCTGTTGTGCTAGATAGATTCAAAAGGTTGGATGTAAATTGAGGGCCATTGTCAGAGACAAGAACATCAGGTAACCCGGGTTACAAAAGCTTTAAGCTGCTTGATAACAGCATCAGTTGTGTGGATGCCATAGGGATGACTCTAGCCATTTGGAATATGCATCTACTATAATAAGGAAGGTGTGCCTCTGGTAGGGCCAGGAATCAATGTGAATCCTAGACCATGGGCCCTAGGACATTCCCATTCTGTGTGGGGGCAAGAGGTAGGGCAGGGCTGACTCCTGACAGTTGGGACAAGATGCAACCCAGTTTTCAACCATTTTGTCAATACCTGGCCACCATACATAACTCCTGGCCAATCCTTCATCCTTACAATACCTGGATGACCTCATGTAACATTTCCAAAACCTCTCTTTTGCAGTTTTGCAGGAATAACCACCCTGTTACCCCACAAAATACACCTCTTAATACAGATATTCAGTTTGCCTGGATTTAAAAGGTTGGGCAAGGTGAGGTAAATCTTGAAAAGGCCAACTTTTCTTAATCCAGCTATAACAGAAGCCAATAAAGTGTCTTTGGCAGTCTCTCTGGCAATTTCAGCAGCGCATGTACTGGAAGCTTGGCAACAGTTTCTAGAAAAAAGGTGCCTCAGGTTCAAAGTCCTCAGTGTGGAAACGAAGTGGGCAGCGACTCAAAGCATCAGCATGGCCAATGTCCTTGCCAGGCTTGTGGATGAGCTTGTATGAATAAGCAGCAAGAAATTCAGTCCACCTCAGCATTCTTGGTGACAGGATAGTGGGTGTAGGTTTGTCTCCTGCCACAATGCCTAACAAAGGTTTGTGATCTGTGACAATGGTAAATGTTCTCCATATAGATACTCATGGAATTCTTGACAGCTGCAACAATTGCCAATGCTTCCTTGTCCATTGGTGCTGCAATTCCTCTGCTTTGGTCAAAGTGCAGAGTAAAATGCAATAGGGCTTCCTCCCCGCTGGGAAGCCTGTGGCTCAACCCACCCCCCACTCCAAAAGGGGATGCATCACAAGTCAGTACAACAGGCAAATTCTCAGAGAACTGTATCAGTACAGCATCAGATGTGATTAGTCTTTTAATATTGTTGAATGCTGTTGTTCCTTCCTGCCCCAGACCCAAGCAGATTTTTGTCCATAATCTGTGTAATGGTTCTGCAATGGTTGCCTTCTGAGGTAGGAACACGTGATAAAAGTTAATAAGTCCAAGGAAGGCTTGCAAATCTGTTTTGCATTTTGGTCTAGGGGCTTCTTTGATTGCTTGAACCTTGGCATCTGTAGGGTGGATGCCATGCTTGTCAATCATATAGCCCAAGAACTCAACCCTGTCAGTTCTAAGAGTGCATTTTTCTTCCTTGACTTTTAACCCGCTTTCTTTAATCTGGTAAGGACTTCTCCGAGTCTCTTTGTAATTGAGTGTCATTTTCAGCAGAGATTAACACATCATCAAAGTAAGGCACTACCCTTGGCAGTCCTTGGAGCATCCTTTCCATAATGCTTTGAAGACTGGTGCCACGCTTACTCCAAACTGTAACCTTTTACATTTGAAGGCACCTCTATGAGTCACAATGGTTTGGCCTCTGCAGTGGCATCATCAACTGTTAGTTGTTGTTGATATGCCTGGGCCAGATCCACTGCTGAAGCATGATTCAATGTCCCTTGTAGTTCTCCACAGATTCTTACTGACCCATCAGTCTTGACTGGTGTGACTATGGGTGTCTCCCATCTGGAGTGGTCAGTGGGCTCTAAAACTCCTTGAGCTATTAGTTTATCTAATTGTGCATCAATTTTTCCTTTAAGGCAAATGAGACCCTTCTGGGCTTTAAACTAATTGGGGCACTTCGATCTAGGTTGAAAGTGATAGGGGTCCCCATATACTGCCCAACTGCCGCTGAAGACCTCTGGAACTCAGACTTCAAGGCCTCCTCCCATTCAGTGTTGCTCATGTGATTGATGCCAGTCACCTCGATGCCTAGTGGATTGAACCCCTCAAGTCCCAGCAAGCTTGGGGTCCTTGTCCATGATGGTCAGGGGAAACGCTTGGTGTGGCCTTTGAACTTCACGCTGAATTCTCTTGTTCCAACTACTGGAATCTTGTTCCCTTGGTAGTCTTTAAGAGTCAGTGCTTGCTTCTGGAAATGTTTCTTCTGAATGTTGGGAAGTAGCTGTGAATAGTGTCCCATGACACCATAGATAATAGGAGCCTGAGTCCACTTCCATTTGGCAAGGCCTTCCTTCAATTAGTACCTTCACATGTACTTTTCTGCTTCTTAAGGGTGAAGAATGACCAATGGTGACTGTTTGATGAGTTTCATTCTTCCCATTTGCTTCTGTGTTGCCCCATTTTCTCACTGAAGTTGTTAGGCTTGAATTCTTTGTCAGGAAACTTTCTTCTGTGTGGTGGAGTTCTGGATAATTTGCAGACTCTGCTAGATGACCTCTTTTTTCAACGAGGCAAATGGTATCTAGGAACTTGCATTCAGTGCGGGGTGGCTTCCCCACAACCTCTGCAGTAAAATCTTGCCTCTTTCTTCCCAGGCCTTTTTTTCCTCTCCATTCTGAGTCTATAAATTCCTTCCTCCACCTCACTACAGTCTGACTCAGAAGCTATTTGCTCGCAATGGGTTGTTGTGGACTTTTCCACATCAGGATGGCTTGAGGCCTTGTTAATTTTCTTCATGGCTGCTGCTGAGGAGGCCTCTTCTATGGCTTCCTTCAACGTGATCTTAGGTTTTAATAATAATTTGCTCTGAAGCACCTTGTCTTTGAGGCCTAGAACAAATCCATCGCGCATGGCCTCTTCTAAGTTGTTAAACTCGCATGCATCCCCAATGTCTCTTAAACTTGCCACAAAGTCATTTACGTTTTCACTTTCCCCTTGATTCCGATGGTAAAACTCGTGTCTCTTAATGAGGCATGATACTTTTGGGGCGTAATGGGCTCCTAAAAGCTTTTCTAAGTCGGGCCAGTCCATTACCTTCACGTCTGCAGCTCCTGCCAATGCCTTCACCATCTTGAAAACTGCCGGACCGCAGTGTGTGAGAAAGACCACCCTCTTCCACTTCTCGGAAATGTCGGCGAGATCGTTTCCCTCCAAATACATTTGGAAGCGATCCGCATACGAGTCCCAGTCTTCTGCCGTTGGATCGAACGGGGCTGGGGGTGTTCAGCAGCCATCTCTCTCAGCTTGTTTTCGCGTTGTCTTCTTCAGGAAGGATCCCACCTTCATCGCCAGTGTTAAGTTTGCATGAAGAGTCAGACGCGGAGTGCTTCAGTGAAGCGTTTATTAGTGACTACAGCTCATAACAGACCCGATTTGGCTGGGCTGCAGCTGCTACTTATAGCCAGCAGCCGCAGTTGCCAGCCAATCAGAGTGCAGGGTTTTTCCCGCACTTTTTAAACCAATCATATTTGACATTTTACAAGAACAGTTCAAGCTAAACCAATGACTTTCAAACCTGCATACATAACAGCAGCCATCTTGACTTCTTTTTTAAAAAACATCCCCTCTATGGATGCCTTTACAATTCTAAAGAATCCCAGAAAGCAAATGGCCCTTGGGAGGAAAAAAAATGCACTTTAAGAACTATTTGAAACAAAGCCAAACAACAAAACCATAGCATTTGCATTCTTTTTCTTCTTCTTTTTTTTTGTTTTTTTAAGATTGCTTGACTGTTCTCTCTAACCCAAGCCAGGGATTTGGTTGACAGGCAGTTGAATTTATTGTACACTTCTGGCTACTGCACAATAATTGGCATCACCCAGTATTCAGCAACAGACCTTGTTGCATGACACTATATTAAGCTTTCACGGCTTCATCTGGTATATATTTTTGACATTGCTCTCTCCTTGTTCCCCAGAACAGCTGTCAATTCATTTCATTCTTGTTTACACAATTTCTGTAAATTATATAGACAATCACACCTCACCCCCAACAGGCTCTCTGGTAAGTAATGTTTTTAGTTTTGCATTTATATAAAGCACCTGAACTTAATGGATAGACCCAGAAGAAATAAAAGGAAGACTAATAAAGTTGTAAAAATGACTATTTGTTAATACGGTGGCAGAATTCACAATAAAATATTTACTGCAAACATTTGCCTTCCTTATGGTTTATCTCATCTCCCCCAACATGACGATTAATAGAGTTGACCTTTGGGGAAAATATCAAGATTAAATTAAATATTCTGTAGGCTTCCCTCTACTAAAGACTTCCAGATCAGAAAGAACAAGCCATTGATTGTACCATTAAAATCCTGCAATCATTTTTGAGAGAGATTGTGGATCAACAAAGCATGTTTCTGGTCCTATCTGTCATGTATAAAAATGGCCTTCTTGTCATAACAGATTTTCTCTTAAACGATAACTTTATAGCCTTGAAGGGAAGGCCCTGGGTCTCCAGAAATATAATTCCCAGCAGGCCCTTCTCAACTAGGAAAAGTTGCTGGGAGTTATAATTCACTGAAATTTGGAACAGCAAGGTCTTCTCTTGTTCAGGCTACAACTTGTATGCTTGCCGGTTTTTCATCTGTAGAAAGAATGTCTCTTTCAAATGTTGTATCCTATATATTTTGACTTCTTTGAATTTTCTGATACAATAAACTAAATCTTCAAATCAAACTCAGCTGCAGATGTTTACATGGACATATTCATGTAGTTTTCTTGGCAATAGCAGAGAAATAGTAGTTAAAAATAAAATCATCACATATTTTCATTTTATATAGACAGGTGATACATTCTAGCATGTTGCAATATCAGGACATTGAGCTCTTAAAAGATGTGGAGGCTGGCCACAGAATGTACACCAGAAAGAAGAGAAGTTTAGTGGTAGGTAGCAGCCCCAAATTCATTTTGCCTTGACCTGACAGGTCTCCTTGTATGATAGACAATTCTCAGAAGGTCATAAGTAAACAGTCTGATACCAGTCAAATTGGTTACTTAAACAATGTATAGATGAAGATCCTCCCCAAAGAGAGTAACCTATAGACCTCGCACTGCACAGGCAGAAGAAATAGGTAAAAGAATTAGAACCTTGATTTTTACTATAAAGAGGGCTTGCATTTGAAACACAGCAGTGGCTGGAATTCTTTTATAAAAGCTACGTTATCTTTTGAATTGTAAATCTACATTAGGATTTTTCTGTTAAGCTCTTGATTAACTACTGGAAGGTCTGATATCCAGGAACAGTAGGACCAGGTTGCCTAGTTAGAACTCCAAATCTTTTCTGCTCAGATTTGGAAGCTTTCACCAGTTCTTCTGCCCCAGAGCATGTGCTGCTGCTGCTGGGGTGATACCAGTTTCTCTCCAGGCAAGTAGAAACAGCAGCAGGGAGGTGATGCTGGCAAGTGAAGATGCAGCAGGAAACTGGGCAGTGAAAGAAGAGGCAGTCAAGAGAAAAGATAGCTTTGGCAGTCCTATAATAGGAATAACAGAATAACAATTGGAGGAGAACTTGGAAGTCTTCTAGTCCAACCTCCTGCTCAAGCAGGGAAACTTATCATTTCAGACAAATGATTGTCCAATCTCTTCTTTAAAAACTTCCAGTATTGGAGCATCCACAATTTCTGGAGGGAAGTTGTCTCACTGATTAATTGTTCTAATTGTTGAATTTCACCTTAGTTCTAGGTTGTGAATTTCACCTTAGTTCTAGGTTGTTTTTCTCCTTGATTTACATTTACATTACAGTTTTACATTTTGGATGACTAGACTTTTTTATTTAGTTATCAAAGGGTTTTAAAATTGCTTTAATGATGCTGATATGAAGGGCTATGTTCACACAAAAAGCTTAAATACATCAATTAAAGATCTAGCATTTGTAGCATACAACATTAAATTCTAACTTTTTCTGATTTGGGGTTTGAATTGTCTTTGGTTGGTTTACAGATCAATATATTGTGCACATTAGATAATGTGTTATCATTATCCAAAACAAAAACTGAACCAAGGCTAGACATGTTTCCGATAAATGCTACAGTAAATTAATAACAGTGCTGTATATGTAAAGGGCTTATTTTAATAACTAGAGTCAGATTTCCAATGGTATAGATTTATATGAAGAAGAGCTCATTAATTTAGCAATAGAAGTCTACAATCATATCATGTGCTTAACCTGGGTATTGGCTAGCTCCCAATATAGGTGTGTAGTAAATCTTGATTCTTCCATTTGATTTTCTGCGCATGCCCCTAAAGATGGCCACTCGTCCTTAGAGTCCGGGGGAAGAGTGGTTGCAAATTGGTCCATGAGGAGGTGAGGAGACGATCGTAATCCCCCCGATCCCCAGGTTCTGATACCTGAAGACCTGCTGGGCCAGCGGGTGCTGTCGGGGCCAAGCCTGCCTGCTGTTGAGCGGCGGGTTTTGACTGCAAGTTGGCCAGCTGGCAGTCAGGGTCGCTGGCGGTAAAGGAGGCAGTGAAGGAGGCGAGCGTTGGGAGCGGCGATGACTCAGCTTTCGCCCTGGTGCCCAATTTCCGCCGTGGCTCCACTTGCTTTGGGGGGCCGCAAGGTCGCTGGTGGCAGCAGCGATGGCGGGGAGCAGCGGCGAGGTCGCTGGTGGCAGCGGCAATGTGACTTCGACAGTGGGGGCACCACTAGGATCAGGACAGCGTGGGCGCAGATGTCAGTGGCGCCAGTGACCGGGACGGCGAGGATGGGGATGGCGGATTGGCGAGCGGCCTCGTTGGGCCTAGAGGTGAAGATGGTGCTGGCCCAAAGTTGCTGCCGGTCTTGGTCCCCCACTGTCATCAATCCTACCACCTGGTGTGTGATCAGTCTGTTCTGGCAGTTCTGGCAGTAGGCTGGAGGCTTTTTCCGCCCTCCCTTTCCCCCCGCTCCCCTATTCTTTCTGCCTTGTTTTTCATGGCCTGTTATATCTCTGCCTGGATTCGCACTGTGAACTGTGTCCCCCCTCCCTCCTCTTCACCCAATGGACGCTGGCGTGGGGTTTTTAGGTATGCCCTGCCGGTTTGCTGCGGTGAGAGGGCAGCATGGTGGGGGTGCCTTTCTCCCCTTAAATTGGCCTGGCTTGTGTTATCTGTCCAGATCGGCTCCTCGGAGAGTCCTGCGGTGAGAGTGTGGCGGCTGGTCCAGGCATGGGACCTTACCATCGGCCCACAGGACTTCTGTGAGAGGGCAGTCCTGGTGCATGACTTTGGACCTCCCGGCTGCCAGTTAACTGGACCATATTGGGTGTTTTTATTTTTAACATCTTTAACATCTTTAATAGTCTGACACTTTTTTCAACCACGAACCACTCCCCCAGATGTTCCATCATTACAAGATCCGGACCTATCTTTTGACGGAGCTGCAGGCCTTAAGGGAGTGCCCTCTCTCCTGGGTTTGGCCTGCTGGACTTTTGACGGCCTATCTCAAGGACGGGTTATGGAACCCTGAGAGTGCGGGTAGGGGTTGGGGTCCTGAGAGGGTCGCCGGGGCTTCGTTGATTCGGTTTTTAGACCATTTCTTAAGGGGGTTAGGGAGGGGGCTGGGTTATGAGGAAGGGACTCAGCGCAGCCCAGGTCAGGATCATGGTGGTGGGGTGCGGGGGGTGTGTGGGGGCCCCAGAGGGCAGAGTGGGAGCGACGATCTCCAGGGTGGTTGGGTTCAGCAGGGAACGGCGAGGCGCAGGGCCAAATCAAGTTAAGGGAGCACGCCCCTGATGTCTTCATGCGGTGGTGCGCTCCAACCCCAATGCCTCCTCCCAATTCCCTGGGGACCCGGGATCTAGGGCCCCTGGACTCTGGCTGGTGTACTTTAATGCTAGGTCCGTGGCTAATAAGGCAACCCTCCTCCATGAGGTAATCGAGGAGGAGGCCGCAGACCTGGCCTGCATCACTGAGACCTGGGTGGGCCCAGAGGGTGGAGTCCCTCTAGTTGATCTGTGCCCCCCAGGTTCTCGGGTGTTCCACCGGTCACGAGCCCAGGGGAGGGTTGGGGGGGTGGCTGTTGTTATTTGGGAAGCCCTGATTCCAAGGGAGGTCTCTGTTCTGGAGATAGGCGGGTGTGAGGCTCTCCTCTTGAGATACGGGTCTGAGAGTCGGATGGGCTTACTGCTTACATACATTTCCCCCAACTGTGTGGCAGCCGCCCTGCCTGGGCTGCTCGACGCCATCTCGGGTGTGGCGGTGGAGTTCCCAGGGCTTATTGTTCTGGGTGACTTCCACCTGCCTTCCCTCGGGGTGGCGTCGGCTTTGGCCCAGGAATTCATGGCCTCCATGGCAGCCATGGGTCTGACTCAGTTGATCAATGGCCCGACTGATGAGGGGGCAACATGCTCAACCTGATTTTTGTCTTGGAGCAGTGGCGTAATGATCTGGGGGGTGGCGATCTTATTATCCACTCTGTACCATGGTCAGATCATTATCTCCTACGGCTGGCTTTCTGACAAGCTGCCCCACACTGCTGGGATGAGGAGCCTCTTAGATGGTTCTGCCCCAGGCACCTGATGGACCCAGAGAGGTTCCAGGCAAAACTGGGTTTTTTTCCTACATCCCTGGTCCACAGCTCTGCCGAGGCCCTGGTAGCTGCCTGGCAACAGGGGGCCACGGAGGCTCTCGACAGAGTTGTCCCCATGCATCCCCTTACTCGTCGCAGATCCCATGTGGCTCCCTGGTATACCGGGGAGCTCCGGGAGATGAAGCGACGGAAAAGGGGTCTAGAGAGCAGGTGGAGATCGACCTGTTCCGAGTCTGACCGAGCCCAGTTGAGAGCCTATATTAGGACCTATCTGGTAGCTGTGAGAGCGGCGAGAAGGGTTTATTTCTCCGCTCTCATAGCATCCGCAGGAAACCACCCAGCCGCCCTGTTTGGGGTCACCCGCTCCCTCCTCCAGCCAGGGGTTGCGGTGGATCCCTTGCAGGGTCGAGCTGAGGAATTTGGTCAATTTCTGCAGGACAAGATCGCTCGGATCTGGGATGGGTTGAACTCCAATTTGCAGTGGACTGATGCCGAGGGTGCGAGTGGTCTAGCTAATGCAACCTGGATGTTCAATCTTGTTTCTGAGGATGAAGTGGACAGGATTGTGTGACACCTGAATTCCACCACATGTTTGTTGGACCCATGCCCTTCCTGGTTGGTTTATGCCTCCAGGGAGGTGACATGCGGCTGGCTCCGGGCAGTGGTCAACGCTTCTTTGGGGGAGGGTACCTTCCCCGCCACCTTGAAGGAGACAATGGTGAGGCCGCTCCTGAAGAAGCCTGCCCTGGACCCAGCCGAATTGAACAACTTTTGTCTGGTCTCCAACCTTTGCTTTTTAGTGAAGGTTGTTGAGAGTGTGGTGGCTCAGCAGTTTCCGCTTTTCCTGAAGGAAAGGGACTACCTGGATCATTACCAATTGGGCTTCCGGCCCAGATATAGCATGGAGACGGCATTGGTCGCACTGATTGATGATCTCCTGAGGGCTCGGGACAGGGGATTTTCCTCTGTCCTGGTCCTGTTAGATCTCTCAGCGGCTTTCGATACCATCGACCATGGTATCATATTGCGGCATCTCGGGGGGCTGGGAGTGGGAGGCACTGTGTTGCAGTGGTTTGCCTCCTTCCTGTCAGGATGCTTGCAATCGGTGTTGGCAGGGGGGCAGAGGTCGACGCCAAGTGCTGTCACTTGTGGGGTTCTCCAGGGGTCGGTCCTCTTGCCCCTGCTGTTCAACATCTATATGAAACCGCTGGGCGAGATCATCCGTGGCTTCGGGGTGAAGTATCATCAGTATGCTGATGATACGCAGTTATACATCTCCACCCCAGGCCACATCAGTGATGCCCTCTCCGTGATGTCCCATTGTTTGGATGCGGTACGGATCTGGATGGACAGAAACATGCTTCGGCTCAATCTGGCTAAGACAGAGTGGTTGTGCATACAGACATCTCGGCCCAGTCAGGAGATTCCATCTTTGGTCGTGGGGGGAGAGGTGTTGCCCCCCGTGGATAGGGCACGGAATCTGGGGGTCCTCCTGGACTCACGGCTCAGGTTAGAGGAGCAGGTGGGAGCCGTGGCCAGGGGGGCTTTTGCCCAGGTCCGGCTGGTTCACCAGTTACGCCCATACCTGGACCAAGATGCCCTGCGCACAGTCACTCAGGCACTTGTCACCTCCCGGCTCAACTACTGCAACGCTCTCTATCTAGGACTGCCCTTGCATACCATCCGGAGGCTTCAGCTGGTGCAAAATGCGGCCGTGCAGGTTGTGATGGGAGCTTCCTGGTAGTCCCATGTTACACCCCTCCTGCGTGGCCTGCATTGGCTACCGGTTGCCCTCTGAATGAGATTCAAGGTTTTGGTATTGACATTCAAAGTCCTACGAGACATGGGTCCGGGCTATCTACGGGAACATCTACTGCCGGCATCGAATACCAACTGCCCTGTATGAGCACACAGGCAGGGGCTCCTCGGCATGCCGTCTGCGACCCACTGTCGTCTGGCGGTAATGCGGGGAAGGGCTTACTCTGTGGCTGCTCCGGCTCTGTGGAACCAACTACCTCTGGGGCTCCGCCTGGCCCCTGACCTCCACACTTTCCGCCGCGATCTGAAAACCTGGTTGTTTGAACAGGCTGAGCTGTGCTGACTCCTTGCAAGGGGCTCATTTTATCTTAATTATAAATGGGTTTTTAGTTTAATTTGGCTTGGTTAGTTTAATTCTATTTTAGATAATTAATTTATTGTGTGGGTTTTAATTGTGAGCACCCGAGTCCTTTTTGGAGAGGGGGCGGCATACAAGTCAAATTAATAAAAATAAATAAATAAATAATTTAACTAAATACAATTTGTCAGATTTAAAAAAGAAAGGAACTTCACATGTAACAATTGATTGCTTACTGCAAGTGCAAAGATGTAGGAAATTTCTTCTGAAATTTAACTGCTTTTCTTAACATGCTTTAAATCAATGGATTCTTGGCTTGCCTCTTCGTTGCCTTGAAACCAATGTATGTTTATGTAGTAATCATCTCTGGTGTGAGAATCACAAGTTTTACAATTACTGTAAAAAAGCTTGTAATTCATTTTCCAATTTCACAAAGTGCACTGAAACATAAACTCACCCAATAGCTGGATTTACACAAGACACAGAGCCATAAATTATTATTGGGATATGCTTCTGAATTTTCTCCCCCAGTGCCTCCAAATAAATTTGATCCATTTTAAAATTCAAATTTTCTTTGCCAACTTTCCCCCCCTCACATAAAATGTGATCTGTTTTGTTTTCAGAGTTATCCTACTTGCTGACTGACTGATAACAGAAGACAGTATCCGAAACATCTCTGCATGGTTTCTTTCCAATATTCTAAGGGATTGGGAAGCCTGGAAACAATTTTAATGTAACCAATTTATTTCAAATGAGTTGAAATGCAGTAGCTCTTCATTTAAGGACATCATTTTTATTTTTATTATTACTACGTAACATGTAAAGTAATACATTATTTTCTGTCAAAAGAACTCTCAGAGTTTTATGTCCCCTTTTTACAAAGGATTATCTACTGGTCATTGAAGATCTACTTGCATGAGAAACAGCATTATTTTTTTTAATCTCCTCACTATAGTTATATTAAAATGTCCTAAGCAGAAGGTAAACTGTTTTAGTGGCTTCTAACACTGTTTTTGAAAAATGCTATTTTTCTTATAAAACAAAACCCTGACTGTAATCTACTGATTAGTTAGATGCTTGGCACATACTGCAGACATAGAAAATATATGTGTATTAACCAGAGGTGGTATTCATCAGGTTCTGACTAGTTCTGGAGAACTGGTAGCAGAAATTTTGAGTAGTTCGGAGAACTGGCAAATACCATCTCTGACTGGAGATTTTACAGTATCCTTCCCCTGCCATGCCCATCAAGCCATGCCCACAGAACCAGTAGTAAAAAAAAATTGAATCCCACCACTGGTATTTACAAGAAAAGCCAATGCCTTAAAATGTTGATGTGAATAATAGTAAAATAACAAAAATTAATCCAGTTGTGGACATATGATTTTATGTAATATTTGTTGTCAGATTTTAAATTTTTTAATATTTACTTGAATTCTGTATATCTCAATAAAATTTTAAAAAGAGAACCTTAATCAAAGCCCTAATATATTGAGGACTGAATAGCACTGCGGTTTTTCAAAATACTTTCAGAATTTCTGACCAAGGAAGAAATTAGACCATTTTTAAAGAACAAGAAACCCACAGAGGATTTTCACAAGACTGTTCAAGCAATTTTAAATCATTATATGTAGTGTTTTAGATAGATAAGTTTTAGACTCTGATTTTATAGTCTTAAGGAATCCTTTTCTTTATATAGCAACATATGAACATATGCCTTTAGTTTCAAAATGAAAGATGTCTGGATGAGAAAGCATTGAGAAAAAATAGTCGATCTCAACTCCTTGTAGTAACGTCATAGACATAACCTTGTTATTATTTTGGCAATAATTATGGAAGAGCTTTCTATTGCCTTTTCAAGAATGTCTTCATTGTTTTTTGGGATTTCCAACTTGCATACAAGCAATATTAAGTCCAGTTTTGATTAGCTTTCCAAGATCAGCCAATGCCAGTTAGATATTGCCACATGTAATAACATGTACAATTTTGACGAGTGGAACTTTTCATCCGATTGATCTTCAGCTATCTTCAGCTATAACTATTGTTATTTTCTTCTTTCATTTCTATTTGTTATTTTTATTATTGTTATTTTTTTCTCTCATTATTATGTTCTTTGGATTTTGGTGGACACAATTTTCATGGTCTCAAACTTCTCTGTACATGTCTTTTTTGGGAGCCTGTTATAAGCTGCTGTATAAAATCTGTTTGAAACTTTTTTTTTTAATTTAGAACACTTATTTTAAATAGTAAATTTGATATCTTTATATTTTTTACTCAGCAATACAAATGTCTCCACTATAGATTCTTCACCCTCAAGCTCTTTGTATCAAAACTGCAAATTGTTATTTGAATGCATGTATATCTCCTTACAAAATCAGGATACCCAGTTTGTGAAGAATTGTAACTATGTTAATTGGAATATGTTAATGTCTCATTGCAAACCCTCCTGAGAACTATCAAAGGTTGGGGGTGGCATCATTCCACCTCATTCTTTCAATGGCTTGCTGTTCAATCAAAATCACCCAGTGAGCTTTAATGTTGCATGTAGATTTTTCTCCATCTTGACTCTATTTCAATATATCAATTTATTTGTTATAATTATCATATTTTTATCTATTATGCATTCACTTGTATTTACTCATAATAATTAAAATAATCCCTATATTCTTTTGTCACAGGTTAGGCTGCAAAACATCTGTCTCAATAAGCAATTTTAATTTGTGCTTAATCTCATGGTGTTCATGGTAACTAGATAATTTTTTAAAATATTTATTTTCAGGCCTTGGAGTTTACACTTAACTGCTTTTTATATGGCTTCTTTTTTTCTATACAACTTCTTTTTTATGTTCAGCTTCTGAATGACACAGCACAATTTTATTTTGACTGAATATGCAAGATTAAGCATCTCAAAATGTACCCTCTAAATATTTGAGAAGATATCACCTTCTATCCAATGCAGAGATCAAGGAAGATGTCCTTGCCAAGGATATGAAAGTTCATTACCAAAGCAATGAGAGGTGAAACATATTTTCAGTCCACAACAGGCAGAAAACATATGGAAAAGGCTTAGATAGGCACCTCACTAATTTGCAGGAGCATAAAAAGAAGTGGGGTATAGAACAGTCACACTTGCAAGTTTGCTATTATAGTTGCTGCCAATGATAGCTTTAGCAGTATTGATTTCCTAGTCGAGTCTATCTGATGGTCCTGACATAGCTAATGGAAGAAAATTTGGGATGACACAATCCAAGATATCTAAGAGAAATCAGGCTGACTTGGCTTTAGAGATATTTTTTTATATATCTATCCAGTTATGTGAATTTTATCAATATATTACAATTAGGCCTCAACTGTCTTTATTTAAGATTCATTTTGTAACTCAATATCATCTAGTTTAGTTATTTCAGTTACACTACATTTTTTTACATTTATGTCATCTTACCTACTGGCAACTATTGGCAATTTGCTTTCATTCCTTTAGCCAATTTTGATTATAAAAAAAATCTCCACTTTCATTTTGCTCACTTTTATGTAGATCAGAGTTGCTGTCTATCTGTACTACGAAATATGACTCCAGTCAGCAATTCTATTTCTCAGGAGGCTATCATGATTGTAAAACAAGCTTAATTCAAATAAGACAGAGATGCCATTTCATTCCATGCCCAAGCCATCAGTTACTCCACATGCAGCAATTCAGCATGCTCATACTATATCTCTTCTATCCTTCTATTAAGAGGAAATCCAGTGTTAAAAATCCAGCTGCTGGCCAATGTCACTAGTCCTTTAAAAAAAAAAATCAGAGAGTACATACCAGGTGGGCTGGGGAAGAAAGAGAGGTGAGGTAGATGTGAGAACACAGTTTCTTTCATTCCAGCAAAAACATACAAAATGCCAATTTCATCAACTGTTTTTACTGACAGATATATTGCTGTTTTCTTCACATCCTTTGCTTGTGGGTTGTATCTTTAAATCCCTAACAAGATCCATAAGGGGTTTGCAAAACTTTCAACTATTTGTTAATGGCTCACAGGAGACCTTTTCACAAAAAAAATCTAAGTATATCCCATAGGAAACATGGAAGAGAACGAAATACAGTACTGTAATAACTTATGAATGAGAAGAAAACACAACAAAACAGGAATGCTCTCTCTGAGTTTGTTAAAATCATCTCTTTTAAAATTTAAGACATTAGTTGGATTATTTTCTATTGCTTGTGTTTGCATTTTGTTGAATTCCAGTATGACACAATCACTTTCACTCAAGGTTCCAGCAACCGGACTACCTAGATCCGTATCAATCGGGCTTCCGACCCGGGTACAGCATGGAGATGGCATTGGTCGCGCTGATGGATGATCTCTGGAGGGCTCGGGATAGGGGTTTTTCCTCTGTCCTGGTCCTATTAGACCTCTCAGCGGCTTTCGATACCATCGACCATGGTATCCTTTTGCGTCGCCTTGAGGGGTTGGGAGTGGGGGGCACCGTTCTTCGGTGGTTCTCCTCCTACCTCTCGGGGCGGTGCAATCGGTGTTGGTGGGGGGTCAGGTCGTCCCCTAGGGTGCTCTCTTGTTGGGTCCCTCAGGGGTCGGTCCTCTCCCCCCTTTTATTTAACATCTACATGAAGCCGCTGGGTGAGATCATCCGTGGTTTTGGGGTGAAATTCCATCATACGCTGATGATACTCAGCTGTACATTTCCACCCCAGACCAGATCAGTGATGCCCTCTCCCTGATGACCCGGTGTTTGGATGCAGTACGGAACTGGATGAGCGGGAACATGCTTCGACTCAACCCGGCCAAGACTGAGTGGCTGTGCATACCAGCGTCCCGGCCCAGTCAAGACTATCCATCTTTGGCCATAGGGGGAGAGGTGTTGCCCCCTGTGGATAGGGCGCGGAATCTGGGGGTCCTCCTGGATGTACGGCTCCAGTTGGAGGAACAGGTGGGGGCCGTTGCCAGGGGGGCCTTTGCCCAGCTCCGCCTTGTTCGACAACTTCGCCCTTTTCTGGACCGGGACGCACTGCGCACGGTCACTCATGCCCTTGTTACCTCTAGGCTCGACTACTGCAATGCTCTCTATTTGGGACTGCCCTTGCATACCATCCGGAGATTGCAGCTGGTGCAGAATGCGGCGGCGCGAGTGGTGATGGGAGTTACCCGGTTCTCCCATGCGACCCCCCTCCTGCGCGGCCTGCATTGGTTGCCGGTTGCGCTCCAGGTGAGATTCAAGGTTTTGGTGTTAACATACAAAGTCCTTCACGACTTGGGTCCTCAATATTTAAGGGAGCGTCTTCTTCCAATGTCGAATACCGATCGCCCTGTTCGAGCCCATAGGCAAGGACTCCTCGGGGTTCCATCGGCGGGCCAGTGCCGGCTGGTGGTTCCCCGGCAATGAGCCTTTTCTGTCGCGGCCCCTGACCTTTGGAATCAACTGCCTTTGGAGCTCCGCCTGGCCCCTGACCTCCGCACCTTTCGCCGTGAGTTAAAGACCTGGTTATTTTACCAACCCGGGCTGTGACCCTTTGGGGAGGGTTGGTTTTAATGTTTTTATAAATGTTTGAACTTATAACTTAATTTAATTGTTTTTTAATGTATTTATTGTTTCTTGTTTTAGTTGTAAGCCGCCCCGAGTCTTCGGAGATGGGGCGGCATATAAGTTCAAATAATAAATAATAAATAAATAAACTTCAACTCCCCTTTCTTCTCTATTAGTAAGAATTAGGTCTAGGTTGGTTAGGAATCTATTTGATGTCCAACTTGCTGCAGAGTTAGTCTCCTAATTGATATGTGGATAGTTAAAAGTCTCGCATTACAACTGCGCTATGCTTCCTACATACATTTCTTAACTTGTTGGCAAAGAGTTTGTCTATTTCTTTTAATTAGTTGGGTGGCCAGTAATATACACCTATGGCAATATCACTTACATTCTGGAGTGGTTTTGTCTTTGATCATGTGCATTTCTATAGATATGCAGTGATCTCTTACATATAGTGCAGCTCCACCTCCTCTTTTTGTTGATCTGTTTCTTTTGAACAATTTGTATCCATCTATCAGTACATTCCAGTCATGGATGTCGTCTCACCAAGTTTCTGTAATGGCAACTGTCATAACTGCCCTCAATACCCTAGTATAGCTTATAGTTCCCCAAGCTTTGAACATTTGTATATAAAGCATTTAAGACTTTTATGCCTGTCCAATAGTATGCAACTCCTAGTTGTTGTTTGAGTTTTTATTTTTTTTCATCACTCCCTACTTCCATTGTTTGATTTGTTTTCTTGGGATTTGTGATTGGTTTTGTGCTCTGGTTTTATGATTAGTTTTGAGATTCTAAAGATTGGTCACCCTCCCACCCTTCAATTTTAGTTTAAAGCCTTTCTGATGAGTTAGGCCAGTCTTTTTCTGAGTACATTTTCCCATTTTCGTGAGATGCATCCCACCCCCTGCCAAGAATCCTTTGTGAAGGTAATGCTGTCCATCATCTAGAGACCAACATTTTCTTGATGACACTAACCCTTTAGGTTTATTTCTAGAATTCTTTTTTCCTTAAGTGGGTGTTGATTTTTCTTTTTTTTTTCAATAAATTTTTATTGTTTTCCACCAGTACAAATTTTAATTAAATTTTCAACAGCTTTGCATCAACATATACTATTATCTTACATTTCTATCATCTATTCATACATATCATTTATACATATTACCTAGTGTGTGTTGACTTTTCATTGGGGACTGATGAGAACACTGGTTCTGTTCCTTTGAGAATAGAATCTCCTATCACCAATACTCTCCTTCCTTTTTTGAGGGGGTGCAGTTTGGGGTGCTTTTCTGTTTATCTCAAGTGTGTTTATTGATGTGACTTTTGGGGAATATTTGATGCTATCTCTTTTCTACATGCCTGCATGTTTTCTTGGAGGGGGAGATTGTGAGTCTGCATATTTTCATCCAGGGGAGAAATCGATTGCAATAAAAATACATTGCCTTCATTTTGTTAATAATATTTATTTAAAGCCGAAAGCCAATTCCTACCTGGTTCCTATTTTCATTGATACATTGTTTGCACTTTATAGATCCTCTCATTTGAACTTCAGAGAAAGGGAGACAGAAAGGGGTTTATTCCATGTAGTATTAGTAAGCAAGCCACTGAGGTGCATAATTATGTCTTAAATCGATTTGGAAAGCATTAAAAGTTCATTTTATCAGCAGCATCTTGCTACTAGCATAATTAGAGCCCAAACTATCAAATCATGTGCAGGGGCTTAATATGTCAAAATGTCACAATATGCCACATACAGGGTCAAAATAAATAAATTGTCTCCATTTGCTGGGAGGTTAACTTTGGATATTGTTTTTGTAAAAAAAAAACAATAGAAACCTTCCAGAAAATAACCATAATTTCTCCTCAACTTGATAACTATTAGAGATGGTACTATAACTATGATCCATATTTTAATGATTGCATATATGCAATTAAAGTGTGTGATGCAGCCATAAATGGGCTTCAAAGAGACATTCCAAAAAGTAGTTCTCATGAAGATGAAGAAACAAGCAGAAGCAAGGCAAAATCTAATTTTGATTTAGTTCAGATTCAGTTAAAATTAAATAAAATTAATTATACATGACATATCATTATCTCCCATGTATTTGATAATTATTCATATTAAAGAAATACAGGCACTTTTGGAAAATCTTTGTGAATCAAACTGAACACTTCTAGTTTAGAAGAAACACTGGGGACTTGGTTAGGGTTGTGATCTTTATCCTTTCCCCATATGTTCCTTGTCCAGGTTAAATCCAGTATGCTTACTCAGAAATAAGAAATATAGTAGTGAAAATTGTTAGAGATGAGTTGTGTGTTTCAAATAGCATGCGGCCTGTTTCCAATAAACTGAAATTAAATTTAGAAATTGTTGATATTTGTATCCCATATGTATCATTAGTTGCATTTATATTAGAAATTACCATAGGGCTGTTTTACTTTTGGGGAGCAGTATTTAGATTTGGAAAGGCAGCAAAACATATAAATGGAATGGATCCTACTCCATGGATTAATTCTACAGTTGATGCTTCAGGAATACAGATTCTCTGTTTGAATAAACTAGGCTCAAGATTCAACACAATTTGCAACAAGCAGGAAATTTGACATTAAGAATAAAGCGTTATCCTTAACTAGTCCCCTTATGCCAGGCAGATCGAATCTTTCATTGTTTCCATATAACTAAGTGACCTTTCCACCATATGTGTTCCAATACCTAAGCAAACTAGGATAAATTAAAGGCAAAATATCAACCTTCAAACCTTGTTTGAATTTTCATTCTTTTAACTGTTTGAGTCATAGGGCAGCTGTGCATGGCTTTTTGTAAAGCCCCTTTGAGCTTTCTGGGACCAGCTTTCTTAACTAAAAGGAATTAGCATTTAAGGCAACTGCTGTTATGTAACAGAACCTAAGATAGTGTTTTCAACCTCAGCAATTTTAAGATGTATGGATTTCAACTCCTAGAAATTGCCATGATTAGGGACTCAACAGCCAACACTTTTCTTAAACATTGCTAGCATTTCTTCATGCTAGAACCTGTAAACCTAAAGTTCAGGGAGAAGCTCCCCATTTTTCAATAGTATTTGGCTAGTTTATGCTTTTACAATGCCCAAATAGTTTGAATCAAATCAAAGTCTACCCTGAATGGGAGGTGAATAGACTTTAGCAAATTGGTGGGACAGAAGTATTGGTGATCAAGGATAACCCTAACCCTAACCCTAACCCTAACCCTAACCCCTAACCCTAACCCTTATCTTTGAGGCCTAGAACAAACCGATCACGCATGGCCTCTTCTAAGTTGGTAAACTCACAAGCACCCCCAATGTCCCTTAAACTTGCCACGAAGTCGTTAACATTTTCACTTTCCCCTTGATCCCGATGATAAAACTCGTGTCTCTTAATGAGGCACGATACTTGTGGGGCGTAATGGGCTCTTAAAAGCTTTTCTAAATCAGGCCATTCCATTACCTTCAAGTCTGCAGCTCCCGCCAATGCCTTTGCCATCTTGAAGACTGCCGGACCGCAGTGTGTGAGAAATACCACCCTCTTCCGCTTCTCGGGGATGTCGCTGAGGTCGTTTCCTTCCAAATACATTTGGAAGCGATCTGCATACGATTCCCAGTCTTCTGCCGCCAGATGGAACGGGGCTGGGGTGGTGTTCAGCACAGCCATCTCGCTCTTCTGCTTGTCTTCCGTGTCATCTCTTCTTCAGGGGAATCCCACCTTCGTTGCCAGTGTTAAGTTTGCATGAAGAGTCAGACGCGAAGAGCTTCAGTGAAGAGTTTATTAAGTGACTACAGCTTGAATGGACCCGACTTGGCTGGGCTACGGCTGCTTCTTATAGCCAGCAGCCGTAGTTGCCAGCCAATCAGAGTGCAGGGTTTTCCCGCACTATTTAAACCAATCCTATTTGACATTTTACAAGAACAATTCAAACTAAACCAATAACATTTCAACCTACATACATAACATAAGCAGCCACCAATTACAGAGAGAAAAATCACAGACCCAAAAGAAAAGATTCAAAGAGGAGACCACAAAAAACATAGAAAGATTGCATTACTAATTTTTATTGGCAATAAGGCATTTTTAAATGCTGGAATTACTTGTCTGAATTTTGATTATTTGTTTGAATAAATACCAATGGAACCTGACAGATTTTGTGCAACGTTGAATGTTAAGCTGAAGGCACCACCTATTGGAATGGAACAGACATTATACTATTATAACCCTGGGAAAAATACTGATAAGACAGAGGAGAACGTGGAAATAAACAACACCTGGAGGACTGCCATGCTATCAACTGCTCTATACTTGTTTATGACATGATTAATGGAGCTCTAATGGTGAGAACATGGTACATCTAAATAAAGTGACTTTCAAATACCAGGAGTTATGACTGAACTTATAGAGTGGAGTTTAGGAGACATTTGGAAATCTTCCTGGATTACCTAAAAAGAGCTATTTGACTAACTGTGGACATGAACTTTGATGGCGCAGTGGTTAGAGTGCAAGTACTGCAAGCTACTTCTGCTGCAGCCAGCTGCCTGCAATTTGGCAGATCAAATCTCACCAGGCTCAAGATTAACTCAGCCTTCCATCCTTCTGAGGTAGGTAAAATGAGAACCCAAATTGTTGGGGGCAATATGCTGACTCTATAAACTGCTTAGAGAGGGCTGTAAAGCACTATAAAGTGGTATATAAGTCTAAGTGCTATTGCTATAAAGAATTATAATTACTGTATTTCCTGAGGAGCAATGTCAGGATTGAGTAAATGGTTTCCACATCAACTTTCTGAGGTCAAAGATAACTAAGACTCTGTGATAGACCATTGACAGACTACGGAGTAATATTTGGACTTATCAAATGAAAACAAGATGTTTCAGCAGGGGGAAATAAGTGGGTTGCAAAAAGAAATGTCGATGTTTCAAAGCATTTATGATATTATGACAAGGTACATAAAGGATCTAATGAATAGATGGGAAGCTAGAAAGTGTTCAACAAGGGATAATGAACAATGATAAAAAAGCCTAGGAAATAGAGGAGATAATAGAAAGATCAGGGAAAAGATAGAACAGACAAATCAACAAATAAAACAGGAAGATGAGAAGGAGAAGGCAATAAAGTCTTATGAAACAATTCAGGGGAAATACATACTAAAAGACCAAAAAATGGTACTGGATAAACAGAAAGATACTTTCAAAAAGATAGAGACTTGGGCAGACCCTCTCTGGAAGCTTGGCAAAAAAGATAGTAGAGATGGAAGAAATACTTAGATTAAACAGGAAAGATATAAAGGCAAGTCAAAAAATGGATAAGAATTGAAATATTAAAACAGACAAGAGATGATGGATAGAGGAAATGTTTTGTAACACAAGATTGGCTTTACTAGGAGCTGGAACAGAGGTAGAAACAAGAAATTGGGAGAATATTAATATACATATTTCTATATAATATAAAAGTATATATAACTATATAACTAAAAGATGTAAAGATGTAAAGATTAAAGATGTAAAGATTAGATGTTGAAAGATAGTGACACTATGTATGTTTTAATGATATTGTTATTGTCATTAGAAGGGTGGACTAAAATGATGAACAACTAAATAATGAAGGCCTATACTTTAACATAAATATGTATAATAACATTACAATTACATAAGTATGATTTAAGTAAAAAATATTATTAACACAAGAACAAACTTAACATCCCTGATAACCATGATGGGGTGGTCACTGACCTCGAGCCAGACATCCAGAAATGTGAAGTCAAATGGGCCTTAGGAAGTCTGAGCATCAACAGTGGAGGTGACAGTATTTCAGCTGAGCTATTCAAAATTTTAAAAGATGATGCAGTAAAAGTGCTACACTCACTCTGCCAGCAAATTTGGAAAACTCAACAGTTGCCACAGGATTGGAAAAGGTCAGTTTACATTCCAATTCCAAAGAAGGACAATGCCAAAGAATATTCAAACCACTGCACCATTGCATTCATTTCATATGCTAGTAAAGTTATGCTCAAAATCCTACAAGCTAGGCTCCAGCAGTATGTGGACTGAGAACTACCAGAAGTACAGGCAGGATTTTGAAGAGGCAGAGGAACTAGAGATCAAATTGCCAACATACGCTGAATCATGGAGAAAGCTTGGGAGTTCCAGAAAAACATCTACTTCTGCTTCATTGACTATGCTAAAGCCTTTGATTGTGTGGATCACAACAAATTGTGGCATGTTCTTAAAGAGATGGGAGTACCAGGCCATCTTATTGTCTCTTGAGAAACCTATATGTGGGTCAAGAAGCAACAGTGAGAGCTGAACATGGAATCACTGATTGGTTCAAAATTGAGAAAGGAGTTCGGCAGGCTGTATACTGTCGCCCTGCTTATTTAACTTCATCACATCATGAGAAAGGTGGGGCTTGAGGAATCACAAGTAGGAATTAAGATTGCTGGGAGAAATATTAACAACCTCAGAAATTCAGATGATACTACTCTAATGGCAGAAAGTGGAGAGAAACTAAAGAGCCTGTTGATGCGGGTGAAGGAGGAGAGTGCAAAAGTTGGCTTGAAACTCAACATTAAGAAAACTAAGATCATGGCATCTGGTCCTCTCAATTCCTGGCAAATAGATGGGGAAGAAATGGAGGTAGTGACATGTTTCATTTTCCTGAACTCCAAGGTCACCACAGATGGGGACTATAGTCAAGAAATTAAAAGACGTTTGCTCTTGGGGAGGAAAACTATGGAAAATCTAGACAGCATACTAAAAGCAGAGACATCACCCTGCCAACAAAAGTGCATATAGTCAAGGTTATGGTTTTCCCAGTTATAAGATATGGCTGTGAAAGTTGGGCCATAAGGAAGGCTGAGTGCAAAGAATTGAGGCCTTTGAACTATGGTGGTGGAGAGAGTCTTTTGGATTGCAAGGCAATCAAACTGGTCAGTCCTAGAGGAGAACAACCTTGACTGCTCTTTAGAAGGAGAGATCCTGAAGATGAAACTCATACTTTGGCCACCTAATGAGAAGGAAGGACTCACTGGAGAAGAGCCTAATGCTGGGAACAATTGAGGGCAAAAGAAAAAAGGGATGGCAGAGAATGAAATGGCTGAATAGAGTAACTGAAGCAGTCGGTGTGAGCTTAAATGAACTCAGGTAGAAGACAGGAAGGCCTGGAGGAACATTGTCCATAGGATCATGATGGGTTGGACATGACTTCGCAACTAACAACAACAACAAAATGATTAATACTATAATTGCTCCTTGTATCCAAATGAATGATACCCAGATGCTGCACTGTTCATGTATTATTATTATTATTATTATTATTATTATTATTATTATTATTATTAGGATTCCTAGGCTGCCCCATCTCCCGAAGGACTCGGGGTGGCGTACAACCATATAAAAACAGTACAATACAAATATCACACAGTTAAAAACTAACTAGAAACCCAATCAAATTTAAAAACATGAAGACAAATCGTTAAAACTCCCATCCCCTCCCTCAGTCCAGGTTGACAAGTTGGAATAACCATGTCTTCAATCCACGATGGAAGGAGCGGAGGTCAGGGGCCGTCCGAAGCTCAGGGGGCAGTTGGTTCCATAGGGTGGGTGCTCCCACAGAGAAGGCCCTACCCCTGGGGGTCGCCAGCTGACATTGTCTGGCTGATGGTACCCCAAGGAGGCCCCATCTGTGAGAGCACACGGGACGTTGGGAGGCCGTTGCTGGCAGCAGGGTCTCCCGCAAGTACCCCGGTCCTAAGCCATGAAGGGCTTTGTAGATTAATACCAACACCTTGAATCTCACCCGGAGGGCAACCGGTAACCAATGCAGCTTGCGCAGGAGGGGTGTAACATGGGAGTATTGGGACACTCCCATCACAACCTACGCCACCGCATTCTGGACAAGTTGAAGCCTCTGGGTGGTTCTCAAGGGCAGCCCCATGTAAAGAGCATTGCAGTAGTCCAGACAGGAAGTAACGAGCACATGAGTGACCATACATAGGGCATCTCGATCCAGATAGGGGCGCAACTGGCACACCAGGCAAACCTGGGCAAATGCCCCCTGGCCACGGCCCCCTCCTGCTCCTCCAAACTGAGCCGTGCATCCAGGAGGACACCCAAGTTGCGCACCCTATCTACGGGGGGCAATACCTCTCCCCCTATATTTAAAGATGGAATATCCTTGCTGGAACAAGATGCGAGTACATACAGCCACTCGGTCTTGACCGGGTTGAGTCGGAGCCTATTCTTCCCCATCCAGGCCTGCACCGCCTCCAGGCACTGGGACATCATGTTGAGGGCGTCACTGGGCTGGTTAGGGGTGGAGATAAAAAGCTGGGTATCATCAGCATATTGATGATACCTCACTCCAAAACCATGGATGATCTCACCCAGTGGCTTCATATAGATGTTGAACAGGAGGGGTGAGAGAACTGACCCCTGAGGCATCTCACAAAGGAGGGGCCTCAGGGTCGATCTCTGCCCCCCTGCCAACACCATCTGCGTCCAGCCCAAGAGGTAGGAGGAGAACCACTGCAAAACGGTGCCCCCCACTCCCAACCCCCCGAGACATCGCAGTAAGATACCATGGTCGATGGTATCAAAAGCTGCCAAGAGATCTAACAGGACTAGGGCAGAGGAATAACCCCTGTCCCATGTCCTCCAGAGATCATCCACCAGTGTGACCAATGCCGTCTCTGTGCTGTACCCGGGCCTGAAGCCCGATTGGTGAGGGTCTAGATAGTCAGTTTCCTCCAGGAACACCGGGAGCTGTTGGGCTACCATGCTGTCAACAACCTTCGCAACAAAGCGAAGGTTGGAGACTGGACGGAAATTGTTTAAATTAGCTGGGTCCAAGGCAGGCTTCTTGAGGAGGGGCTTCACCACCGCCTCCTTCAAGGCGGGGAAGAAGAATCCCTCACTCAGAGAAGCATTAATTACTGCCTGGAGCCAGCCTCGCGTAACCTCCCGGGCGGCATAAACCAGCCAGGAGGGACATGGGTCCAATAAATACATGGCAGCACTCAGCCTCCACATGATTCTGTCCACCTCATTTGGAGTCACAGGATCAAACTCCTCCCAGATAACATCCCCAAGACCCACCACATCATTCCTATTGGACTCTGACCAGTCGGAGTCCAAGCCGGCCCAGATCCGAGCGATCTTGTCCATCAGATGTTGACTAAACTTCTCGGCACATCCCTGCAGAGGGTTCTCCCCCCCTCTAATTAAGAGGGGACGGGTGACCCTGAACAGGGTGTTGGGTCATTATCTGCGGACGCGATGAGAGCAGAGAAGTGAGCACACTTCGCCACCCTCATTGCAGCAAGATAAGACCTAATATAGGTTCTTAACTGCGATAGAGGGGAATCCCTCAGGGCCTGCAAGTCTGCAACTATATAGGTCTGCAGATTTAAATCATACAATTTCGGGGAGAGAAATGACAAAAAAACAAGTGAAGCATGTCTAGAGTGAATGGTCAAGATAATCGGCCCAGGTAGAGTCTCCAGAGCAGTCCAAAACCTGGGGGCTCTCTCACAGCCACCGATGGGCCCGATGGAAAGGGCCCTAATGGACTGGCCACCGCGCTCTCACTATCAGCGGCACCCCATCCACTCGCCCACTCGGGAATACTGCCCTCTCACGGTGGTGGGAACATCCGCCCCGACAGGCATCCTTAGAGCCGAAAAAGTGAGAGGGAGGGAGAGACCACCTATCTGGATCTCAAGGCTGCCAAAGTCTCCAGTATTGATATTGATGTATATTAAAAACAAAAAACTTTACAAAGAAAAAGTACATGGAAATATGAAGAATACATGCATGCATATTACAATGCAAAATGTGTATGATATATGTACAGTATAACATTAAGCAAATATCACATTGCAAATCTTATTATAAAATTAAATAAAGGATTAATACCTGATGTGGTTGGGTACCTGACCATCTGTTATATGAAGGAATACTTGAGGACTAGCTGGCTGTCCATTGAAAATAAAGCAGGAAAAACTTTGAATTATTATTATCTTGTTCACAAGATAAATAATGTTATAGAAATCTCGTTTATATCATTGTTGAAGAAAGCCACTGTTCTAGACCAATAAATTTTCACTTACTAATTCAAGGCCTATTAATGATTCATGGGATCTTTATAATACATTTACATATACCTCTTGTAACAAAGAAGCTATTTTCCCTGGCTTTATATCAAGTCATTTTGTTAAAAGCTATATTTGGAAGAGAAATAACATTGGTACTCCTAGTAATAAAAAACTAGATTTAAGGATTTATTTCTGACAGCTAGTTTTTTTTTCCTTTTTTTAGAAAGGTGTGAGAGGGTAGCAAATCTTACCAAGAGATTTGGAAGGATCTAAAATTTGCTTACTTATCTATATAGTTACACAACATACTGGCTATTCAATAGTCTTTTTATGATTAGAACCATGGGCATCTGCAGGACATCAGTGGACAAAATAAGGGTTGCAACATCATGACACAATATGTTTATGTGCATCAGTGGTGGGATTCAATTTTTTTTATTACCAGTTCTGTGGGCGTGGCTTGGTGGGCATGGCAGGGGAAGGATACTATAAAATCTCCAATCAGAGGTGGTATTTGCCAGTTCTGTGAACTACTCAAAATTTCTACTACCATTTCTCCAGAACTGGTCAGAACCTGCTGAATACCACCTCTGATGTGCATCATGTTGTCATCTGCATGCACTTAATAGCTGGAGTTTGTTTCACAAACACTTGTTTCATTCTTCTGATGAAATTGTCAGAATCAGGAAACAGCTCTTCTTAGTATCAATATATAGTCCAGATATAAAAACCATAGGTATCCAGTAATAACCACCACATCTATCATGTTATTTGCAAATGGTGTAATTTACATAATTTGTATGATTACATTAAAATGCATATGATGTCATTTTCCTCTGCTCCTGTGATAGAAATGCACTGAGGTCATAACATAGGTCTTGAAATGAATACAAAATTCATTTTGTATTCATCATTCTTGCTTTCTATATTAATCAAACTTCTAGTTATAGATTATATTTTTCAATATTCACAATTTATCTAAGCCCATTGTTTCTTTAATCATTATATTTTAATAAATTATAATATATTAAATCATAAATCAAATTGTAATGACTGGATCCACATTAATCTATCCTTACTGTTTTCTTGATGCTATTTCTCACATACATATATTCCTTTTCTTTCATATATCCATGCACCTCATTCCATTTGCCATAAATGCTCCAATATATATCATCATATACATCATATACATATACATATATAAAGCACAATAATCCTTTAAGCCATTATTAGTATAAAATATTGCTGTACTGTGGAATTATTAACATGGCAAGTGTCTCCCTTTAATCCAAATTACTTTAATTAAAAAAATAAAAAAGTTCAGATAGCTTCCTAGTAATGAAACTATCAAAATACAAAGGGAGCTTCAAGTAAATAGATGGGCTGGGAAAGAGTCAGTTTTATCATGGAATCTTTTACTGAAATATTGCAAGGTACAGCTTATTCCAACTTTGCTTCAGAAAACTAGTCAAAGGGCTATGAGGGTAGCTGTAGAATCCAACTGACTTATATGAAATCATAACACATGGCATGCTTTATGTTTTGACTCCTTCTGAATCGTCATCCCAAGAAGGAGGGCTACTGCTTTACGAATCCTATTAAGTTTAACAAATGGATTCCTTAGAGCAGTGGCCCCTTTCTTTCCAACTCAAATGGAAGACTGTGAAAAATAATATTGCTTTACTGGATAACGGGGAAATGCTATCCATGTACAAGGTCCCAAATACTTTTTCTGAAACATTTTTGAAGTTGTGGCCTTGATGTAATATTATGGTCTATTCTTGATTTGATTTTTTTTATATTTTTAATTTTGTTTTACAATAATGCATATTACACCTTCTTTTCAAAAACTGTTCCAAAGAAAATTTACAGAATCAAAAATTAAGAGGAAAATGTACATTTATGTCATTAAAAAACAAGGTCAATATTCTTAGTCCCAGAGGTGGTATTCAGCAGGTTCTGACCAGTTCTGGAGAACTGGTAGCAGAAATTTTGAGTAGTTTGGGGACTGGAAAATACCACCTCTGACTGGCCCCACCCTCATCTATTCTCTGTCTCCCGAGTCTCAGCTGATCGGCTGGATCTTCTTTTGTTGCCCTGCACAGGAGAATGGAACTGGAAAGCAGGTTAGTGGCGTGGGGAGGGAAAGTGGATTTTGCAGTATCCTTCCTCTGCCATGCCCACCAAGCCACACCCACAGAACCACTAGTAAAAAAATTTGAATCCCACCACTGCTTAGTCCTATTCCACAAATTACCTGCTAAGCTCAGGTTATTTGAAAGTAGTAAATATTTAAACTCATTTTGCAATCAGATGGAATCAGGTTAAAAGTGTGAACCAGACCTTCTGTTCTCACATAGAAGGAGGAGGTTCATTGGGTAGAGAAAACATGTCCAATCCTTCTGTTAATGATGATCTCCATTTTTTAATCTTTCATTGTGTTTTATCAAAGTTCTTAGCTTGGCAGTTGGCTTGAATGTTGTATACAGTGGTACCTTGGCACTCAACTGTTTTGAAAATCATCGAATTTGGTACTCAATGTATTTTTTTAAAGAAGTTTTTAAAGACAAACATACAAACAAAACATAAAAACCATCTTCCATTTTATATACATACAATGTGTCAGTTGGTTACACATCTTTTGTAATCATTTCTCCATTTATATAAATTTTCACATTATCAAGCTAACATGTTTATATATTTATCAATTATTAATTATCCATGGCTAAACCATTTATTCTATCACTTCATACGAGATATTTCAAATTTTATTTTAAAATTCATGTTATACTTTCATCCAATGATTATATATGTCTATATTATATTTTATATCTATCTGTTAAACTTATTACAAAATTATCAAATCTATTACATTACCATGACTTTTTGTCCAACCATTGATAAAACAAATCCCATATCATATAAAATTGTTATCTTCTTGTTCTCTAATTTCAAATGTCAATTTACTCATTTCAACACAATCCATAAATTTCTTAATAACTTCCTCCTGCATAGGTATTTTATCATTTTTCCAATTCTTAGCAAACACAATTCTAGCTGCTGTTAAAACATTTACAATCAAATACTTCAACTCTTTATTGTATATTTCCGGTATAATTCCCAATAAAAAAATCTCTGGTTTAAAGTCTATGTTTTGTTTTATCATTTTTCCAACCATGTGTGGATTTTAGTCCAATATTTTTTTGCATCCAAGCACGCCCACCACATATGGTAATATGAGCCAGGTATCTGATGACATTTCCAACATTTATCTGATTTATTCTTAAACATTCTCGCAATTCTCGTCGGGTGTAGATGCTACCTGTAAAACATCTTATACAAATTTTCTTTATATGCAATTGACATTGTCATTTTATAATTTTGAGACCATAATTTTTGCCACTTCTCTAAATCAATCCCATATCCAAAAATTTTTCCCCAAGCAATCATCGTTTCTTTAACTTGTTCTTCTTCCATTTTAAATTCTAACAAATATCCATAAAGTTTTTAAATTACCTTTTCATCAGTACCCATCAAATTTTATCTAAATCAGTCAACTTATCATAAATACCTTGTTTTAAAATCTTTATCAAATCTAGATTGTACTTGCAAATATGAAAACCAATTCATTTTTACACCTTGTTCTTCCAACGCTTGCATAGATTTAAGTTCACCCTTTTCATTCAATATCTCACCATATCTAACTGTTTGATTCTTTTTATATATTACTGGATAGGAAAAAGCTTCAATAGTAGATATCCATAATGGAATTTTTAAATAATATTGTCTTTTTGTCTTCTCCCAGTTCAAAAACAGTGCCTCTCTAATATAATGTCTTCTAAAATACCCCTGTGTTTTATTTCCCTTATACCAGAGGAAAGCATGCCATCCTAGCAGCAAGTCTAAAGTCAATAGACTAGTATTTCTTAATGTTATTCATTCCTTTACCCACATCAAACTTGTCGCCTGGTAATATAGCTCCCAATTGGGCAAGGCAAACCCTCCTCTTATTCTTGCATCTTATAACAGTTTAAGCTTTATTCTTGCTTTTTTTCCCTGCCAAATATATTTCAACACAATTCTGTTTAAGTCTTCAAAAAACTCTTTTCCTAGTCGGACTGGAATTGTCTGGAATAAATACAGAATTCTAGGCAATACATTCATCTTAATTGTAGATATTCTCCCAATCAATGATATTTGTAAATTTTCCCATTTTGCCAAATCTGTTGCAATCTGCTGTTTGAGTTTAATATAATTGTCCTCCTTCAGTCTGCTGCATCTTGGTGTAATGTGTATCCCTAAATACTTAACCTTATTTGTGACCTGTATTTCTAAGACTTCTTCCAACTCTTTCTTTCGACTTGCTAACATATTTTTTGTTAATATCTTTGTTTTATCTCTATTTATTTTCAAATCTGCTACTTTTCCATATTCTTTCTTTTCTATTAATTAGGTGCTGTTTCCAATGGATCCTCTAATATAAATGCCAGATCATTTGCAAAAGCTTGCAATTTATACTCTTCTGGTTTAATTTTCATTCCCTTTATTTCTTTATCTTCTCTAATATTCCTATTCAACACTTCCAAAGTTAACACAAACAGCAGAAGTGACAGTGGGCAACCTTGTTGTCCCTTTTCTTATATCTATGGATTCTGTTAATTCTCCATTTACCATAATCTTTGCACTTTGTTCATAATATATAGTTTCAATGGCTTGAATAATTTTTTTACCAAAGCCCATTTGTTCCAATTGCAATAACATAAATCGCCAATTCATGTTGTCAAAGGCAAAGTGCATCTAGAAACATCAAAGCCATTTGCTTTTCTGGATGTGCCTCATAATATTCCACAGTGTCCAGAATTATTCTCACATTGTTTTTAATTTGTCTCTTTGGCAGAAATCCATTTTGGTCAACATGTATAAAGTTATTTAAGTATCTTTTCAGTCTTTCTGCCAAAATTGAAGCAAAGTTTTTATAATATGAATTTATTTTTATTTTTTATTAGAAAAAGTTTATTTACAATTTTTTTTAAAAAACACACAACATACAGACATACAGTCACACGTAACATAAATACATCACACATTTTCATTTCTTTTTTTTAGTTGCAGATCGAGTATGCATTTTCCCATGTAATATTACAATCATACATAGTCATAAATATTTCTTCAAATAACGTTCGCTTGATTTAGCCTCTTTTAGAGTTTTCCCTTGTCTCGTTTTCCAAATTATTACATAACCTATTATCTGCTATCTCCTGTTTTCTATAGATTCTTATGTTTCAAATAGTACCTTATTTTCCAACATTCCCATTCCCTCCGTTCTTATATTCCACCCAGTTGTACCACATTTCCCATACCTTATAGTAATCTGAATCTTCTTTTCCATTTAGTTTGAGTTAATCTCTCCAATTCTACACATTCATACATTTTCTTTATTACTACTTGTATAGACGGAATTGAAGATTCTTTCCATTTTTGAGCTAGAACAATTTGAGCCGCTGTTAACAGGTATGCAATCAGGTATTTGTCTTTTGGGGGAAGATTTTTCTTTATCATTCCAAGTAGGAACAGTTCTGGTTTCCACTCCAGCTCACACTTCATCACATCCTCAATCCAATTTTTAATTCCCATCCAATATTTTTTAATTTTGGGGCATGTCCACCACACATGGTAATAAGTGCCAGTTTTATCCTGGCACTTCCAACAATTGGGTTTGCCTGGGGAATATTTTTGCTAGTCTAGCGGGGCCAAATGCCACCTGTACATCATTTTGTATTGATTTTCTTTGTATCCACTGACTTTGTGTATGTTAAATTTTCTTCCCAAATATCTTCCCAGTCATTCAGATCCAATTTGTATCCTATATTTTGCTCCCAAGCTACCATTGGTCCTTTTACTAATTGTCCTGCTCTTTCTTGTTCTAATAATAATTTATATAATTTGGATATTAATTTTTCTTCTGGTCCCAAGAGTAGTTTATCCAGATTTGTATTCTTTGTTTCTATTCCATATTCCTTTATGTCTTTGTTGTATCTCGTTTAATTTGTAGATAAACCCAACTATCTATTGATATACCTTGTGTTTCCAAGTCCTGTTTTGTTTTTAATTTTCCATCTGTATCCAATATCTGATAATATTTAAGTTTTTATTTAAGTCCATTGTGTTGGGGTTAAAGGTTGCCTCCATTGTTGAGAGCCACCTTGGTATTTTTATATAGTTTTTCTTCCTTATTTCGGCCCAACTTTTAATCAATGAGTTGCGTATTATATGTTTCGTTGTATGTTTTTGTCTTTTGTCAGTCGGTTCCATAGAAGTGCATGCCATCCTATTTGTAAATCATGCCCTTCTAGTGTTAGCATTCTCTTATTTTCTAGCCTCACCCATTCTTTTATCCATAACAAAATCGCAGCTTTGTAATAAATTTCCCAGTCTGGGAGTCCCAATCCTCCTCTGCTTTTATCATCCTGTAAATATTTTTCTTTATTCTTGCCCTTTTTCCCATCCAAATAAACTTCATTGTCATTCTATTCAAATCCATAAAAACTTTTTGTTTGTTAATATTGGGATTGTCTGGAATAGATACAAGACTTTGGGTAGTATGTTCATCTTGATTGTGTGATTCTTCCTAAAGGGATATTTGCAATTTACTCCAGATTTCCAAGTCCTTTTAATTTGTTCTAAGATTTTATATAATTATCTTCCCATAGCATTGTTGTTTTGCCCTTATCCAAATTCCTAAATATTTTATTTTATTTACTATTTGTAATCCCATAATTTCTTCGAGTTTCTTTTGTTTAAAATTTGTTATATTTTTAACTAGTAGTTTGGTTTTCCCCCTGTTTACTTTTAGTCCTGCTAGTTCCCCAAATTCGTTTATTTCTTTCAATAATATCGGGCCCGTCTCTAAAGGTTCCTCTATCATAAATACCATATCGTCTCTGAATGCTTGTGTTTTGTATTCTTGATTCTTAATTTTCGTTCCTTTTATGTTTCCATTTCCCCTAATTCTAATTAATAGTGTTTCTAGTACTGTGATGAACAACAATGGTGATAAGGGCAACCTTGTCTAACCTTTTCTCTATTTTAAACATTTTAGTGGTCTCTCCATTTACTAATATGTTTGCCTTTTGGGTATCATATATTGCATTAATCATTCCTTCAAAATTATGTCCAAAGTTCATTTTATTAATTTGCTGTTTCATGAAATCCCAATTCAGATTATCGAATGCTTTCTGTGCGTCTAGAAAAATCAAAGCCATTTGATTTACTCGGATGGCTTTCATAGTATTCTAATATGTTTATTATTGTTCTTATATTATGTCTAATTTGTCTTCTCGGCAAGAATCCATTTTGATCTGTATTAATTTTTCCACTAATGATTCCTTTTAATCTTTGTGCCATAATTGTCATAAAAATTTTATAGTCTGTATTTAGAAGCGATATTGGTCTATAATTTTTAATTTGATTGATATTTGTCTCTTCTTTAGGTATAAGCGTTATGTATGCCTCCTTCCCACGTGTTGGGAATTTTGGCTTTA
>CM019155.1:52342700-52353180 GCA_009733165.1 Naja naja | reverse complement strand
CAATAAACAGGTGGTGGAACTCAGGCATAGCATAATCCTGTCCACTTCATCCTCAGAAACAGGATCAAATTCAGCCCAGATGACATCAGCCAGACTCTCTGTGACTCCTCCTCAGACCACTGCAAATTAGAGCTCAGCCTCCCGGATCGAGCGATCTTATCCGACAGATATTGTCCAAATTCCTCAGTCCTGCCCTGCAGGTCTACCTCTGGCTCCTGATGTAAGAGGGAGTCGTGACCCTAAACAGGGTGGCGGGTGATTATCTCGAGGGCGCTATGAGGGGAGAGAGTAAGCCCTCCTCGCCGCCCTCAAAGCTCCCAGGTAAGATCCTAATATAGGCTCTCAACTGGGTTCGGTCAGATTCGGCAGATGCGACCTCCACCTGCTCTCTAAACCCCTCTATGTCGCTTCATCTCCTGGATCTCCTCTGTAAACCAGGGAGCCACCTGGGATCTGCGGCAAGTGAGGGGATAAGAGGACAACCCGTCGAGGGCTTCCGAGGCAGCCTGTTGCCATGCAGCTGCCAGCACCTCAGCTGAGCTGTGGATAAGGGAGGCGGGCAGAAACCCCAGCTCTGCCTGGAACCTCTCAGAGTCCATCAGGCGCAAGTGAACCATCTCGGTGGTTCCTCATCCCAGCAGTGTGGGGCGGCCTGTTGGAAGACCACCCATATGAGATAGTGATCTGACCATGCAACGGGTTGGGCATTAACACTGCCCACCCCCAAATCACTACACCACTGTTCGGAGACAAAAACAAGGTGGAGCATGTTGCCCTCCCGTGCGTGGGGCCCTGTATTAGCTGGGTCAGGCCCATAGCCGCCATGGAAGCCATGAACTCCTGGGCCAAACCTGATGCCCCTCCCAGGGAGGGCAAGTTGAAGTCACCCATGACCAAAAGGCCTGGGAGCTCCACCGCCACTCGAGAGTGCATGAGAAACCCAGGCAGGGCAGCTGCTACACAGCTGGGGAAAGGTATGCAAGCAGCAGGCCCAGCCAGCCGGGCCCCGCCCAGGGAGGAGGGTCTCACACCCACCTGTCTGGGGAACAGAGACCTCCCTTGGAATCAAGGTCTCCCGAATAACAACAGCCACCCCACCACCCCTTCCCTGGGCTCTAGGCTGGTGCAAAACCCAAAAACCTGGGGGGCATAAATCAACCAGAGGGACTCCACCCTCTGGCCCCAACCAGGTTTTAGGTGATGCAGGCCAGGTCCACAGCCTCCTCCTCAATCACTTCCCAGAGGAGGGGCACCTTGTTAGCCACGGACCTGACATTAAAATACACCAGCCGCAGCCCAGGGGCTCCGGGTCCCATATCCCCAGGGGAGTGGGCAGGCATGGGGGTTGGGCAGCCACAGCTGCTGAAACAGCAGCAGTGTGCTCCCAAATCCGCGATCTGACTGACTCTTCATCTACCACCAAATCCGATCACCCTGGGAATCGATGTTCCCGCCTTGCTTCCCAGAGCCCCGGGGCCCCTTCCCCCCCCTCCCCACCACCATCCTTGACCAGGCTGGACTGAGTTCCAACCAAACTAGGCAGGCAATCCCCAGAAGCCCGCCAAGAAGATCCTTCCACCCCGCTCCCTAACTTATTGTTATATGTTGATACTTCTTTTGTTTTTTAAAGGCAAAAGCAAAGGAAAAACAGAAGTATCAACATATAATAATAATAGTAGTGTTACAAAATAATTTTTATTTAATTATGTATTTATTTATTTTTCTTAGTATATCTTTTGTTTTTATTCATAAATACTATTTGTGAATAAAAACAAAACATATACTAAAAATAAATAAATAAATAAATAAATAAATAAAGCAACTTACCAATAATAAATCATTATCTTCTAATATTAACCATCTAGTATTCCTTAACGCTATCTATTCTTTCACCCATATCAGTGTTGCCGCCTGGTAATATAATTCCCAATTGGGTAAACCAAAACCTCCTCTTATTCTGGCATCTTGTAACAATTTTAATTTGATTCTTGCCTTCTTTCCCTGCCCCCAATGGGGGAAGAGAGGCGGGATATAAATTTAATAAATAAAATAAATAAATATATATATACTTCAGTATTATTTTATTTAAATCCTCAAAATATTCTTTCCCTAGTTTAATTGAAATTGTCTGAAACAAACATAAAATCCTTGTTCATCTTGATTGTAGATATTTTCCCTATTAAAGATAATTGTAAATTTTCCCATTTTTTCAAGTCTGTCGCAATCTGTTGTTTGAGTTTATTATAATTGTCTTCTTTAAGTGTTCCACATCTTGATGTTAATTGTATTCCTAAATATTTAACTTTATTTGTGATCCGGATATTCAATCTCTCTATCAATTCTTTCCTTTGTTTTTCCACCATATTCTTAACTAAAATCTTAGTTTTGTCTTTATTTATTTTCAAACTTGCCACCTGTCCATATTCTTCGATCTTTTCTATCAATTTAGGAACTGTTTTTAATGGTTCCTCTAATATAAAAACCAGATCATCTGCAAATGCTTGTAGCTTGTATTCCTCTTTTCTTATTTTCATTCCCTTTATTTCACTATCATCTCTAATATTTTTATTTATTATTTCCAGAGTCAAAACAAACAACAGAGGTGACAGCGAGCATCCTTGCCTAGTTCCTTTTTTAATATTAATATTGTCTGTTAAGTCTCCATTTATCATTACTTTGGCAGATTGCTTATAGTATACTGCCTCTATAGCTTTAGTAAATTTTTCACTGAAACCCATTTGTTCAATTTGTAATATCATAAACTGCCAATTTACATTATCAAAAGCTTTTTGCGCATCTAAAAATACCAAGGCCATTTGCTTCTCAGGATGTGTTTCATAATATTCCAAAGTATTCAAAATTATTCTCATATTATCTTTGATTTGCCTCTTTGGCAGAAATCCATTTTGATCAGCATGTATAAAGTTATTCAAATATCTCTTGAGTCTTTCTACCGTTATTGAGGCAAAAATTTTATAATCTGAGTTCAGCAGGGAGATAGGTCTATAATTTTTAATTTGTTGTAGATCATTATCCTCTTTTGGTGTGAGAGTAATATAAGCCTCTGTCCATGAGTTAGGTGTTTTAGTTTTTGACAAACTGCATTCATCACTTCAAGCATTGGGATACTTAAAGATTCCTGTAGTTTCTTGTAGAATTCCATTGGTAGCCTGTCCGGGCCTGGAGCCTTTCCAGTATTAACGCCTAAGTTAGTTCCATCATTGTTATTTTCCCTTCTAACATTATTGTAATGTCCTCAGGTATTTGGGATAGCTCCGCTCTTTGCAAATATTGTTTAACGTTTTCTTCATAAGTATTCTCTTGGTTATATAATTTTTCATAATATTTGTGTACTATCTTTTTCTTTTCATCATTCCCATTACAAGTCTTTCCTTGATCATCTATTAATTGCATTATCTTTTTCATTTCTCTTTATTTTTTCAATTTATATGCCAACCATCTACCCGGTTTATTCTCATTTTCAAAGAAGTTCTGTTTATCACTCCTAATCTTTTGAGCTAACTCTTCTTTTTCCATCAACTCCATTTTGTGTTTAACTATTTCCACTTGATTTTTAATATCCCTTTTTTGTGGATATCTTTGTAAGTCCTTCTCAAGTTTCTTGTAGTCGTCCTCTAACATCTGTTGCATTCATCTTTTTTTTTTCTCGTATAATCTATTATCAGTCCTCTGGCATAGGCCTTCATGGTATCCCCTAAGTTTTTTTTGAAGAAAAAAGCCAATTATTTTTTCATCTTTTGTGTAGATTCTTTTTCTTTCAATATTGTATTATTCAAAATCCATCTAGATCTTTTCCTTTGTCCTTGCCACTTAATCCATACTGGATTATGATCCGCCCAAGCACTTGTTTCAATATTAACTTCTTGTGTATTAGAAATTAATCCTGTTGACATCCAAATCATATGTATTCTTGACCATGATGAATGTCTATTGGAGTAAAAATTGTATTGTCAATTCTTTGCATTTCTTTCTCTCCAAACATCTTTAATGCTTAATTCCCCTATCATTTTGAAGAAGGATTTTGGAAGTATCATCTATTTTGTTTGTTGGCTTTCTGTGTTGTATAGTCCAATTTTGTGTCTACTATCCCATTAATGTCTCTCATCAGACATATATTTTCATATTCCAGTTCCATAATTTTCTTATGCAGTTTTTTGTAAAATTCTTCTTGTTTTCCATTGGGGGCATATATTACTACTAAAAGTGTCTTTACGTTGTTGTCAATTATTTCCACCATTAATATTCTTCTTTCTTCATCTGTAAAAATTAATTCAGCTTTAATTGTATTCTTAATGTATAAAGCCACTCCCCTTTTTTTGTTGTGCCAATGAAGTATATAAATTCCCAATTTTAGGATGTTTCAATATGTTATTTTTTTATGTGAACTTCTTGCAAGCATATTATATCTAGTTTTAGTTTTTCTAATTTATAAAAAAAATTCCTCCTTTTGGTGGCCGAATTAAATCCATTTATATTCATTGTATCAATTTCTTTTCTTCCATTATTTATACTTTATATGTAGGGTTTATAGCTCTTGTAGATCTTTGCTCCCTTGCTTCTTTGAAGTCCACCCTTCCACCTACTGCTCCTTTCTCACATGTTGTTTCTTCTTGCATTGCTTTATTTCTTGCTTTGACCATCTTCTCTTGAATTTTAACTGTTTCCTCCTCTCGTAGTTTCTCATCTTCTTTTCCTCTAAAATATTCTCCATAGAATAATTCTGCTTTCTCTATTGAGTCTAATCTATGTCTTTGCTCTTGCCAGGTAAATATGAGGCCTTCAAGAAACAACCATCCCTTCTTGATTAAAATTTTTGTCAGGAATTGATACTCTCTTCTCATTTCTATCATTTTTCTTGGTACTTGTTTTAGGACCGTAATCTCCTTGCTTTTGTATTTCAATGGTTCATCTCTTGCATTTTGTAGTATTTGTGTTTTAATTGCTTTCTTAGTAAATCTTACATGGACTTCTCTAGGTAATTTATTTCTCTTTGCATATCTTGTAAAAACTCGTCTACTCCATCCATCATTTTCTCTTTGAATATCTTCAAGGCATCTGCCAGCATTTCTATCATTATTTCAGCAAGGTTTTCTCCCTTTTCTTCTTCTATGTTTTGAGATCTGAAATAAAATTCTGCCCTATCCATCTCCCAACTCAGCATTCCACTTCGTTTATCATGTTCAACAACTGCCAATCTGCTATCAATTTCTCTGTTCATGTGCTTCCCAAGGTGTGCCACAGGAGGAAAAGCTAGTTCAACACCAAAAAGAAAGATAAGCAGCTTTCCTACAGCAGCATCCAAGGCCTTCTTGTTCTGACCCAATCCTGTTAACAGCAAGAAAATCTCAAACAAACACAGCAACTCAAACCTTCACAGCTTTAGTCTACAAATAACTTCTTTGTAGATAAAAGATGGCTTGCAGCCAATTAGTCCAATCAGAAAAGCCTTGACAGAATTCTTCAGATAAGCTGGAAGTCTCTACACACAATGCTGGATCCTTAGAGCATTTGAATCCAGGCAGGAGGGGCCATTATGATGCATCCCTACTCCTGAGTCTCCTGTGCTGCTCCAGCAGTTCTCTTCTACAAATCATCCTGCGCTCACGCGCACTTGGCACAAGCTCCTCGGGAACCTCCTCATCACTGCTGCCAGCTCCCACAATCCTAACGGCAACAGTCCACACCCTGATGGTCCTGGCCCCTCATCTGAGTCCTCGCTCTCCTCCATCGTCTGCACCTGCTGCTGGCTAACCACAACACTTCTGCCTCCACTGAATATGCCTCATAAATGGACATTGCAGCTGGGAAGGTTCAGTGCTGGCAGAATTTCCACCATCTGCACAAAGTCCCAGCTCATCTCCCCACTATAGTAGTACCTATTTATCTACTTGATAGAACATGCTTTCGAACTGCTAGGTGTGCAAAAGATGATGCAAGTCATGGAGCTCAGCCTGTCATGCAATGTGAGGACTTGAACCACTGGAACAAAGACCACTGGGCCACCATGCCTCTTATATATACTGGAACACACTTTAAAATTCATGATCTTAAGATAAGGCTACTAAACCTGGCTGCAAATATTTGAATGTTCACCATATGACAGCAAGAGTAGAATATTTTTCAATGATTATTCATTTCTTCATCCTTTCAATATTTATGTTTGTTTTATTATTTATTTGTATACTGAAGCAGTAGTGCGTTTCAAACATTTTTACCATCAGTTTGGTGGGTGTGGCTTGGTGGGCACACTTCGCACGTGTACGTGCACACCAAACATGCACTTTACACAGGTGCAGAGGCTTTCTGACTCCTGCAATCCTGCATTCTCCCTGTCGCTTCAGCAGCTGCCACGCAACAATCTGCTGTGCTGTGCGAAGCAGCTGTGCTTCAAAAGCAGGGAATAAAAGTTAGTATGGGAGCCCAGGAAGGCAGGTGGGCCCAACAGCAGAGCATCGGAGAGAACCAGTTCGGTCTCCATTGCTCATTGGCACTACTGGCTCAGCAGAACTGGGCAGAACCAATAGAATACCACCATTGTACTGAAGTATAAAGCTCCCTTACAGAGATTGTTTGACTATTTAAAAGCCCTTTTCATTACCCTAAGCTACTTTGCATTTTTTAAAAATTGGAGAAAAATACTTTGCTCCAAACTTTCAATACAAATAAAGCAAATACTTTGTTTCTGCATGATATTCTGCATTACACATACATTAACAAAGCATTGTTCATTGATTTCATGTACTTACTATAGGTAATCCTTGACTTATAACTACAATTGTGTCCAAAATTTCCATTGCTAAGCAAAACAGCTAAGTAAGTTTTGCTCCATTTTACAATCTTTCATACTACAGTTGTTACTTGAATCATTATAGTTGTTAAGCTATTAATATAGCTAAGTCAATCTGGCTTCCGCATTGACTTTGCTTGTCAGAAGGTCACAAAAGGTGATCACATAACTCCAAGGCATAAATGCACTGATTTTTAATCATGTAATCATGGGGACATTACAACAATTGTAAGTATGAAAAACAGTCATAAGCCACTTTTTTATTGCTATTGTAATTTTGAACAGTCACTAAATGATGGTAAGTACAGAGGTCTATCTGTATTTCTCTAAGACAGTAATACATTTCTTTCAATCTTTTGGTATATTCCCTTTGGAAGATAATATCTTCCAAAATATATTTTTAACCTCACATTTTAATGAGCCTTTTGTAAGAACTATTTTCTTTAGTTGATTGCACTATTGGAATTTTGATCATTTGTAATTATAAATCATGTTATTTTAGAACATCATTTTCATTGAAAGAGGCAAAATCACATATAAAGGTGCTTGCTATTCAAGCTTGACAAGAAAAACCAATACATCTGGTTCATAGATAGCACTCAGTCAAACTGTTATTTAACTTTGGTATGTCACATTTTACAAAACCACTAATTCTGATTTCTTTAATAAACTCTAAAATTCAACAATAGAAAATAGGCCAAATGCTTCCCAGAATTCTAAAACACTTGGGAGAGAAGGAAGATGAATAACTAGATCCCGTGACTGGTAAGTGAACCTACTATTTTTTATCTAATTGACATGGAAGAGATGTGAAGAATCTGACAGAATTTATTCATTTTATTTATCTGACTTGCTAAAGGACTATAATGAAAACAATGAATATGTTTGTCTTAAAACACTAATAATGAAGCTAAAACTTACGTACTTTGGATCCTTTGCAAAATGATGAGAAGAGCCCAACTGGAGAAGATTCAAATGCTTTCAAAACCTGAAGGCAATTAAAACAGAAGTCAACAGAACAGAAGATAGCTAGGTACTGTCAGTGATAACACAAGCCTGTGTTTAACAAAGCAATTAGTTACAAGACAGTCATGACAAAATAACATGAGTCAAAAGCAACTAAGCAAACAAATAATGATTTATAAACTCTTACATTTTTAATGTTTATATGAAATTCAACCCATTCTGATAAACACACACTGAGAGCTATTTACTTATGGTTTTCCATGATAATGGATCCAAAAGATCTCCTTCCCAATGCACTCAAAGGTAGAACATGCTACTTTCAAAGCTGAGAATTACTCATATGAAACAGACCTTTAATTAACAAGAAGTGCAAAACTTCGCTAAATCAACAAAATGCATATTTGCATGAATTTTGTTGTCAGTGGTGAACACCAGTGACACTATAAGTCATCAACTGCTGTGTCATTTCTTGCTGCTGTTCCCAGCTATGTGTTGTCTGCAATGCTACAGTAAATATATAGCATCATGACTCATAGCCACTGATAACATTTCCTCATAAATGCTTCCAGTTCCTCTTTAAAGCTATCTGTTTATTGCCATCAATATATTGATGTCGCTGTGTGCTGTGTGAAGATGGCTTCCTTTTGACTTTAATTTTCCATAATGCCCTATTAAAGTTTTTACATGACTTTAGTATTTTCAGGAAACAGTTTTAGATCTGATGCCCTTCAAAGCAATGACAACAATGGCTTCAAAGCAAAGCCAACATAGCAAATACAAATCCACTGAGTATACTATAAACCCTAAATATCTATTTTCTTCTCTGAAGTATGTATGCCATATATTTATACTGCAGAAATATATAAATGGATGCACAGGTTTCAGTTTGTATGAGGCTGCGAAGCTGACTCCCTTTAAGACAATTTAAAAGTCTACTTCTGTTCAGTGGCTGATCTTGTAACATCTGCCTTCAGTCTATTGATGATAATATAATATGACAGAAACTGATTGGCCACTATCATTACAGACAGGTGTTACACCCACCATCCATTCTAAACCAATTTTTTTTAATTGCACATTTCTATTGTTCATTAATTATTCATTTGAAATGTATACTGAAATGTAATATGATCTATAAAGCAAATTCCACTGGAAGTTTACCAAAAGATACAAATAAATCTTTAGTTTTGCAGGAAGTCATTATAAGATGATCTTGGAGAAAATATTCAGACACCATACACAAAAGATACAGACATGCATTGAGCTGGGAAAAGAGAAAATATTAAAAACGAAATCAAACTGACTCTTCCCAGACTCCCTGGAATAGGAGAGAGAAGGAACAGAAAACAAGCAGACTTGCAAGATTCTGTATTTATAGCCAACTTGTTGACGTACAGTTCTAATCTAATACAATCTTAGAAGGCCAACAAGGTTGATGTTGCCTATTGTACTTGATTCTCATGGATACAAAGGTCTCTTTCCTACTTTCTAAGCATTCTTCTCATCTCCTTATTCATCAGAACTTATAACAATTTGCATGTACAGAGCCTGCCCATTACAATCACAGTAATCATGCACAAGGGGGGCAACATGCTCGACCTTGTTTTTGTGCTCGACCTTGTTTTGTCTCGGAGCAGTGGCTAGAGTGATCTGGGGTGGGCAGTGTTAATGCCCAACCCGTTGCATGGTCAGATCACTATCTCCTACAGCTGGTCTTCCAACAGGCCGCCCCATGCTGCTGGGATGAGGAACCACTGAGATGGTTCCGCCCCAGACGCCTGATGGGCCCTGAGAGGTTCTAGGCAGAGCTGGGGTCTCTGCCGTTTCCCTTGTCCACAGCTTGGCAGGTGCTGGCAGCTGCATGGCAACAGGCTGCCTCAGAGCCCTTGACCGATTGTCCCGCCGTCCCTCACTTGCCACAGATCCTGGGTGGCTCCTGGTTTACAGAGGAGCTCCGGAGATGAAGCGACATAGGAGGGTTTAGAGAGCAGGTGGAGATTGACCCGTTCGAATCTGACCGAACCCAGTTGAGAGCCTATATTGGGACTTACCTGGGAGCTTTGAGGCGGCGGAGGGTTTACCTCTCCCTCTGGCGTCTGCAGATAATCGCCCGGCCGCCCTGTTCAGGGTCACGCTTCCCTCTTACATCGGGGAGCCAGGGTGGACCTCCAGGGTAGGACTGAGAATTTGGACAATATCTGTGCGGATAAGATCGCTTGGATCGGGAGGAGTTGAACTCTAATTTGCAGTGGTCTGAGGAGGGAGTTACAGAGAGTCTGGCTGATGTCATCTGGGCTGAGTTTGATCCTGTTTCTGAGGATGAAGTGGACAGGATTATCGACGACTGAGTTCCACCACCTGTTTATTGGACCGTGTCCTTCCTGGATGGTATATGCCTCCAGGGAGACCACGTCACGGCTGGCTCGGGCAGTTGTTAATGCCTCAGCTGAGGGAGGGGTTCTCCTGCCACCTTGAAAAGCGGTGGTGAGACCCCCTCTGAAAAGCCTGCTCTGGACCCAGCCATTTTAAACAACTTCCGTCCAGTCTCCAACCTTGCTTTTGAAGATTGTAAGTGTGGTGGCTCAGCAGTTTCTGCTTTTCCTGGAGAAGCGGACTATCTAGATCCGTATCAGTCGGGCTGACCGGGTTCAAAGGAGATGGCATTGGTGGTGCTGATGGATGATCTCTGGAGGAGCACGGGACAGG
>CM019155.1:52155752-52341700 GCA_009733165.1 Naja naja | reverse complement strand
GGGACTTTCCTCTGTCCTAGTCCTATGATCTCTCAGCGGCTTTGATACCATTGACCATGGTATCTTATTGCAGTGCCTCGGGGGTTGGGAGTGGGGGCACTGTTTGCAGTGGTTCTCCTCTACCTCTCGGGGCATTCTGTCGGTGTTGGCAGGAGGGCAGAGCGGCCTGAGGCACTCACTTGTGGGGTTCCTCAGGGTCGGTCCTCTCTCCCCTCCTGTTCAACATCTATATGAAGCTTCGCTGGGTGAGATTATCTGTGGTTTGGGGTGAGTATCATCAGTATGCTGATGTGTATCTCCACCCCAAGCCAAATCAGTGATGCCCTCTTCTCCGTGACCCGATGTGGATGTGTATGGATCTGGGATGGGCAGGAGCGGACTACAGCTCAACCCAGCTAAGACTGAGTGGTTGTGCATGCAGGCATCTCAGCCCAGTCAGTTGATTCCATCTTTGGTCATAGGGAGAGGTTGCCCCCTGTGGACAGGGCTCGAACCTGGGAGTCCTCCTGGATTCATGGCTTAGTTTGGAGGAGCAGGTGGGCCGTGACCAGGGGCTTTTGCCCAGGTCGACTGGTTCACCAGCTTCGCCGTATCTGGACTGAGATGCCCTTCATGCGATCACTCATGCACTTGTGATCGACTGGACTACTGCAACGCTCTATATGGGACTGCCTTGCATACCATCCGGAGGCTTCAGCTGGTGCAGAATGCGGCTGCTGGGGTTGTGATGGGAGTTTCCCGATACTCCCATGTTACACCCTCCTGCGAGCTGCATGCATTTCGGTTGCCCTCCGGTGAGATTCAAGGTGTTGGTGTTAACATTCAAAGTCCTTTACGATTTGGGTCCGGGGTACTTGCGGAGTGTCTCCTGCCAATATCAAACACTGATCGCCTGTGCGCTGCACAGCGGGGAACTCCTCGGGGTGCCGTCGGCTGACAATGTGGCTGGCGGTGCCCCGGAAAGGCCTATTCTGTTGCAGCCTGCCTTGTGGAATCAACTCCCTTTGGAGCTCCGTTTGGCTCCTGATCTTCGCTCCTTCCTTCACGCGATCTGAAGACCTGGTTGTTTGAACAGGCCGGGTTGGACTGACCTCCTGGGGTTTTTAAAATTATTTTAATGGTTCTTAGTGATTGGGCTTGTTTGATTTAATCTTTTTAAAAATATTTATTGTTGAATTATTGTTTTATTGAGTCCTCCAAGGAGAGGGGGCGGCATACAAGTTCAATTATAAATAAATAAATAAATAAATAAATAAATAAATAAATAAATAAATATTAGGTGAAACGTGTTACCTCATGACTCCCCCATTCCTCCTCTCATCAATAAAATGTAAAACAAATGTGCAGGTCATTAAGTGGAGTGCAGGATGCCTCCTGGGTGAGGGAGGCTATTCAAGAACTAGTACAGGCTCAGGCCCACCTGTGCTAGCCCACCAAAGTGTCCCCACCTACAAAACACCCCATGTTTCACTTCCTGCTTCGTGGGTCCCAACAGGGCTTTCCCCAATGCCACTGAGTACTCCGAAACCTTGGGCCTTATACCCATTCTACTAGGCAAACACTCTTTCTCTCATTTATCTTATGAAAAACTCTAAGGCCTTCCAGAGCACTGGAATGATTTCTCTCTTTGTGTGGCCACATGGCATGATTCTGAAAGTAGTTCCCATTTTGTTACAAAAATAGTGACAGCATTTGGATCATTGCCACACCGTCTGGGGACAAACTGGTTTGTTCCTAACAAGATCTCCACAGTGCTGCAGATGCTTTTTGAAACATTCAGGAGCTTCTGCAACATGGTGGAGACCTCTCTAAGGCAGCAAAATGAAGCAGTTTGTCTGATGTCCCTGCCCATTGTGAGTGCGGACAAAATGATGATTGCTTTCAGGTTGCTGCTGCATAGCCTGGGGACAAATGGCTTCATTTTGCTGCCTTAGAGAGGTCTGTGCAGTGTTGCAGAAATATTCTGCAGCATTCAGAAGCTTCTAAAGCACTGTGCAGACCTCTCTAAGTAGCAAAATGAAGCAATTTCTCTGGCATCCACCATTTTGGGTGGGACAAAATGGTGGCCAATATATATGATGACCGTGTGGCCCTGCAACGCATGGCCTCCCTCCTTCAGTAGGAGGTCCGGAAAGCTTCACAAGGTAAATGTGGGGCATGGCGGGCGTGTGGAGAGGAGGCTCAAGCACTAGAGTTCTGGCAGGATAGAATGGGGAAAAGAGATGGGAGGGCACTGCAGTGACCCTGTGGTGGGTCATAAGGGTGAAGGCCCGCTGCAGCCATTGTAATTTTGAAATAGCATCATATGTAGCTTTCAGGGAAGTGGTCTGTTGGAATTTCAAACATTCATTAAATGGCCTGTTGTACTTTGAAGATTACCTGCATACACTATGTGCCCAATTATTAGGCAACTTGCATTTTTGAAAATTACTTTTATTATTGAACAACTACAGTCTTAGACAATCCAAAATGTTAATAAACCTCAAACCTGAATATTTAAGAAAATAAAAGTGAGGTTTGGGCTTTCTTAGGAGAATATCTATGTGTGCAGAATTATTGGGCTACTATTAGTGTGAAGAATTATTATGCAAGTAAATGAAAAATGAAAATTTGCCCATCTCACTCATTTATTTATTTCTGTTAAAGTGAGAATAATAAACAATTCAAAATGTACAAATAAACATTTCTGACATTTCAAAAAAAATATATCAGTGACCAATATAGCCACCCTTCTTTTCAATAATAGTCATAACCCTTCCATTCATGGAGTCTGTCAGTTTCTTGATCTGTTGACAATCAACTTTTTGTGGGGCAGCAACCACAGCCTCCCAGACACTGTTCAGAGATATGTACTGTTTTCCTTCACCATAAATATCCCATTTAAGAGGGCCTGCAAATTCTCAATAGGGTTTAGGGTGAGGAAAGGAGCCATATCATTATTCTTTCATCTTTAAGCCCTTTACTGGCTAGTCACAGTATTGACTGGCTAGTGGAGTATTTCGATGCAATGGAGCAATCATGGTTTTCTTGAAAGATGCAGATTTTTTCCTGTATCATTGGTTAAAGAAAGGATCTTCTAAAAACTGGTAGTAGATTTGGGAGTCTATCTTCAACCCGAAAAGGTCCAACTAGCTCATTTTTAATAATACCAGCCCATACCAGTATCCCACCTCCACTTTGAGCTTGAGTCGAAGTGGAGCTGTATGCCCGTTACTGATCCAGCCATGGGCTCATCCATCTGGTCCATCGAGAGTCACTCTCACCTCATGAGCTGCAGGCAAACTTACCTTACTGCGCATGCGCGTGCACCTCGCAGCTGATTTTCGGCCTGTTTGAGGCCTTTTTCGGCCTCCCAGAGGCTTGAGGACAGCTTCTGCAGCCTTTGCAGGCCTTTTCAGTTGTGGCTTTAGTGTTTTCAATTCTTTTGCCAGAGAAGCCAATACACAAGCTTTTTGAAATATTGCGAATTTTGCTTTTTTATCCTGCTTTATTATTTTTTACAAATAACTCAAGGCAATGAACTTACCCAACACACCTTCCTCCTCCCATTGTGAAATAGGTTGGGCTGAGAGGGGCTAGTCCAAAAGTCACCCAGGTGGCTTTCATAGCCAAGGCATAAAATTGCTTTTCTTCAGATAAGCTTGTAGAGATTTGTAGTATTGGTATCTTAAACTAGGCATAATACTAGACAGAGAAAACTAGGGAGAGCCTAGGTTTGACTCAATATCTTTTTTTTAAATGTATTTTATTGAGTTTCTTTTATTACATCATAAAATATCATAATTCCAACAGCATTCTTGGCATCCATACAGGTTCTTAAATTAAATATCATAATCCATTATGTTACATTTATCTAATATTAAATAATAGTTTCTACTATAATTACTATCCTTATATCTTTATATAGTTTACATATTTACATTTTACTCTCATAAGGATTATTTCAATTAGATTTCTTATCTTCCTTCTTAGTTCTGTTTATTAACCATTTATACCAATTGTTCTAGATTAAAAAGAATTCTGAGTCATCTTTTTCTTTCAGTCTCAATGTTAACATGTTCATCTCAGCACTTTCCGTTATTTTATGTATTATCAATTCTTTTTGGGAGTATTTGGTGTTTTCCATACCTGCGCAAAGGCTATTCTGGTGGCTGTTGTAATGTATAAGTATTTTACCTCTTTTGGTAATTTAGCCTTGATGATTCCTAGAAGGAAGGTTTCCGGTCTGAGCTCAATCTGGTACCCAATAATCTCTTGTAGCCAATTTTTGATTTGGATCCAAAATGTCCTGGTCTCAAGGCATAGCCACCACATGTGGTAAAATGTACCGTCAACTTTTTTACATTTCCAACATTTGGGACTTATGTTGGAATAAATTTTTGTCAATTTCGTTGGAGCTAAATACCATCTATAAAACATTTTGTACATATTTTCTTTGTATGCTGCGGATACTGTTAACTTATAATTTATGTTTCATATTTTCTCCCATACCTCTAGTTCTATAGTGTGTCCAAAATTCTATGCCCATGCGATCATTGTACCCTTGACTGTTTTGTCTTCCATTTTGAAGTCTAATAAATATTTATATATTTTAGTTATAAGTTTTTGTTCCAATCCCATTAATATTTTATCTAATTGATTCTGCCCTTTGTCAAAGCCAAAATCTTTTAGGTCTTTTTTATATTTATTTTGGATTTGCAAATATGGCCACCAATCAATTATGATTCCATTTTCTTTTAGTTCTTGATTTGATTTTAATTTCCCTTGACTATCTAATAATTCTTTATAACTTACCATTTTCCTTAAGTCTAATCTATTTGGATGGATTATAGCTTCCATGGTTGACAGCCATCATGGGATTTCCATATAGTGATTGATTTTTTTTCCAGGTTGTGATCAATGAGTCCCTTATTAAATGTTGATTAAAATAGGTATGCACTTTATTTTTGTTTTCCCACAAAAATGCATGCCAATCTATCAGGAGATCATGTCCTTCTAATGTTAATATTCTCTTATCTTTTAATTTAACCCAATCCTTAATCCAACTCAACACCACTGCCTGATAATAGTTGACTCAATATCTTAATTTCATACCCTTGGTACAAACTAGATTTTTTTACAACCTGATTTGATCATCAAATCATTAATGTTAGAAAACATTAAATTACAAAAATATTTTGTCCTTTAAAATTTGAGTTTCATAAAATGGGCCTATTTTTTGGCATGCAAAGGCTGCAGAAGCTGTTCTCAAGCCTCTGGGCGGCCAAAGAAGGCCTAAAACAGGCCGAAAATCAGCTGGGAGGCATAGTGCAGCTAAGGGGTCAGTGGGGGGGGATTGTGCACACATGTGCAGGGGACGTTGGATGAGGTGCACCCATTGCCTTCTGGGTACTGGCATGGGATTGCATGAGCGTGAACACAATTTTTTGCACAGGAGTTCAAAAAGATTAGCCACCACTGATATAGAATGTTGATCTCCTAGGCTACACCCTTCCTCATTACACAAATACATATCACCTAATATACTTATATCCACTAAGCATTCAAGTTTATATAGCTTGGAAGTGGAAAATAAATATGCATAAAAATGATATGGTCAAAATACTACTTGCCTAATAATTGTGCACACTGTGTGCATGTTTCTATATCAGAGAGAATAAGTAAAAGACTAGAATAGAATTCTTTATTGGCCAACTGTGATTGGACACACAAGGAATTTGTCTTGATGCAAATGCTGTCAGTATACATAAAAGAAAAGATACTTTCGTCAAGAGTCAAGAATCATAAGGTACAACACTTAATTTTATTTGAGATTTCAAAACATGGAGGAAGAGAAGGGTGAAAATTTGTTGGAGAAAATGACACAGATTTGGGCAGAATTGTTAGAAATAGTGGAAGAGAAGATGAGGGATGGAATAGATAAAATATTTCGTGTCTATACAAGATATGCAATGAGGAATAAACTTCCAAGAGAAATTCATATTAGATTCACCAAGAAGATATTAATTTTTTTTTTTAATTACATTTATATGCCGCCCTTCTCCGGAGACTCAGGGCGGCTTACAATTTTTGGGATACAACCCAGTGTGCTCAGCAATAGCCTTCATTCCATTGTATATGCCTGCTTATTACTAAGCGGCATTTTACAAGGTCAGCTAATTGCCCCCAACAATCTTGGGTCCTCAATTTACCTACCCTGAGAGGATGGAAGGCTGAGTCAACCTTGAGCCTGGTGGGATTCGAGCCTACAATAATTGTAGGCAGCTGGATCTTAAGAGCAGGCATTTAACAGCCTGAGCTACCAAGGCTCACAAGCCTGAGCTACCAAATCACAAACATTGCAAGCAGCTAGAGATAAGACGTTGAAGCACAACAACAAAGATGTCACGGTATTGAAGATTAAGAGAGAGGAGAGGAGAATATGCATTTCTATCTAAAGAATTGTTGAAGAAAGGAATAAACTGCAGATGGTTAATACCAGAAGGCCTCTTGTTTGTGTGGCGGGAACAAAGACACAGAATCGACACAGTGGAGAAAGCAGAACTATTCTATAATGACTACTTTAGAGGAAAAGAGGGAAATGGAAGACATGAGGAACTGATTGTGGAACTTCCAAAGGAAGGTGTAATGATAAGTGATGAAGAAGAACAACTTGGAGCAGTAGGCAGTTTACTCAGAGAACAAAAAGAAGTTAGAACGACTAGAGCAAAACAACCTATATATAAGACTTAAAATGGAAGGGAAAAAATTGATCTCGATGAATATAAATGGACTCAATTCAATTGTTAAAAGAAGGAAAATATTTCACAAATTAGAGAAATTAAAATTTGATATAATTTGTCTGCAAGAGGTCCACATTAAAAAACAATATGAATGTGTATTAAGACAAAGAAAGTTAGGAAAGCTATTTACATCTCTGGCTCAATGTAAAAAGAGAGTGGCTCTATATATTAAAGATACAATTGCTGCAGAATTGATTTATACAGATGAAGAGGGGAGGATTTTAATGGTGGAGATAATGGACAACAACACTAAAATGCTTTTGATAGCAATATACGCACCAAGTGAGAATCAAGAAGAATTTTATAAGAAATTATACCAAAAAGTGATTGAATTAGACTATGTAAATATTTTTCTGATGGGAGATTTTAATGGGATAATTAATGATCAACTTGACTACAAATCTGAGAGAACTAAAAAGAAAATTAGAAGAAAGCTACCCAAGTCCTTTTTTCAAATGATAGAAGAAATGAATATCAAAGACATATGGAGAGAGAGAAATACTGGAAACAAAGGATTTACTTTTTATTCAAATAGGCAGGAATCATGGTCAAGAATAGACATGGTATGGGCATCTGCAGATACGCTCTCCGATATAGAGAAAATTCAAATTGAAAGTGGGACCTGGGTGGATCACAATCCACTGATAGTTGCCTGGAAAGGACAGAGGAGAAGATCTAGATGGACATTAAATAATATGATTTTGAAAGAAGAAGAATTTAAAAAAAGAATTGAGACAGAACTTACTTTTTTTTTCAAGGAAAACAGAAAAGAAGATACATCATTACAAACTCACTGGGATGCGATGAAGACTTATGCAAGAGGTTTGATAATTGATTATATAAGGAAAAGAAACATTAAACGGAAAAAGACATCTAAAATATTGGAAGATGATTTTATGAAATTGGAAAAAGAATTACAACAATCACCGCAAGGGAAAGATATTAAAAGGAAAATGGATATGATTGAACATAAAATGGCTTTAATGGATAAAGAAGAAGTTGCTCAAAAGATTAAAGGTGCTAAACAAAATTACTTTGAAAATGCAAATAAACCAGGAAGATGGTTAGCTTATAAAATTAGAAAGGAAAGAGAAACAAAGAAAATTAGTCAATTAATAGATGGAAAAGGGAATATACAATATGGGAATGACGAAAAGAAAAAAATTATTTGAGATTACTATGAAAAATTGTACTCTCAGGAAGATATTGCAGAAGAAAACATTAAACAGTATTTACAAAAGACAAGATTGCCACAGATACCTAAAGACATTGAAACAATGTTAGAAGGGAATATAACCATGATGGAATTGACAGAAGCTTTGAAGAAACAAAATACAGGAAAAGCACCAGGTCCAGATGGCTTACCGGCGGAATTCTATAAGACCTTCCAGGAAGCGTTAAGCATTCCCCTTCTAGAAGTGATGAATGAAGTGTTACTAAAAGAGAGAATACTTGAGACATGGCTGGAAGCTTATATTACCCTTATACCTAAAGAAGAAATGGACTTACAACAAGTTAAAAATTATAGACCTATTTCACTGCTAAATTCAGATTATAAAATTTTTGCTTCAATATTGCCAGAAAGAATGAAAAGGTATTTAAATGAATTTATCCACACGGATCAAAATGGATTTTTGCCAAAATGACAAATTAAGCAAAATGTGAGAATAATTTTAGATACTTTGGAGTACTACGAAGCACATCCTGAAAAACAGATGGCATTGATGTTTTTAGATGCTCAAAAAGCATTCGACAACGTGAACTGGCGATTTATGATATTACAAATGATGCAAATGGGCTTTGGAAAAATTTTTATACAGGCTATTGAGACAATATATAATAAGCAAACAGCGAAGATATTGGTAAATGGAGAATTGACAGAATTTATAGAGATAAGAAAAGGAACTAGACAAGGTTGTCCTCTGTTGCCTCTGCTGTTTGTTTTAACACTAGAAGTACTGAACAGAGCTATCAGAGAAGATGAAGAAATAAAAGGAATGAAAATCAAAAAAGAAGAATATAAATTACAGGCGTTTGCAGACGATTTGGTATTTATATTAGAGGACCCACTCAAATCAGCACCTAAATTGATAGAGAAAATAGAGGAATATGGAATGGTGGCAGGTTTAAAAATTAATAATGATAAAACAAAGATCCTAACAAAGAATATGTTATCAAAATGCAAGAAAGATTTAGAAGATCTACTAGAGATCCAGATAGCAAGTAAAGTTAAATATTTGGGAATATATATAACATCAAGATGCAGTACATTGAAAGAAGATAATTATATAAAACTCAAACAGCAGATAGCGGCAGATCTTGAAAGATGGGAAAACATGCAGTTATCTCTTATTGGCAGAATATTGACAGTTAAGATGAATGTATTACCTAGAATTTTATATCTATTTTAGACAATTCCAGTTAGACTTGGGAAAGAATATTTTGAAGATTTAAATAAAATCACATCAAAATTTATATGGCAGGGCAAAAAAACAAGATTTAAATTTAAGCTTTTACAAGATGCAAGGTTAAGAGGGGGATTTGCACTACCTAATTGGGAATTATACTATCAAGCTGCAAGTTTGATGTGGGTGAAAGAATGGATAACGTTGAGAAATAATAGATTATTAACTTTAGAAGGTCATGATTTATGATTAGGATGGCATGCTTTCTTATGGTATAAGGAAACTAAAAAACAAGGATATTTTAGAAGACACTATGTTCGAGAAGCTTCATTCTTAAACTGGGAAAAAGTTAGAAAACAACATTATATACAAATTCATTATGGGTATCTACTAATAATAATATAAGAAGGAACAAACAATTAGATATGGAGAGATTTTAAATGAAAAGGGTGAAATCAAATCGATGCAAACATTACAAGAACGAGGAATAAAAATGAATTGGTTTTCATATTTGCAAATACAACCTAGATATGATGAGGATGTTAGGACTGAAAGTATTTATAAAAAGCAAACTCAACTAGATAAAATTTTGATGGGTACAAATGAAAAAGTGATTAAAAAACTCTATGGTCATTTATTAGAAGTTAGAATGGAAGAGGATCAGGTTAAGGAAACAATGATTGCTTGGGGGGAAAATTTTGGTTATGGGATAGATTTAGAGAGATGGCAAACACTGTGGGATCAGAATTATAAAATGACAATGTCAACTGCATATAAAGAAAATTTGTATAAGATGTTTTACAGGTGGCACCTATCCCGGAGAAGGATTGCAAGAATGTTTAAGGACAAATCGGACAAATGTTGGAAATGTCATCAGATACCTGGCTCCTACTACCACATGTGGTGGACTTGCACTGATGCAAAAAGATACTGGACTAAAATCCACACGTGGTTGGAAAAACTGACACAACAACATATAGACTTGAAACCTGAGATATTCCTATTGGGAATTGTACCAGGGACACTTAACAAAGAACTGAAATATTTGATTGTTAATGTACTGACAGCCACTAGAACTGTATTTGCTAAAAATTGGAGAAATGATAAGATACCTACGCAGGAGGAAGTGATTAAGAAGATTTTAGACTGTGCCAAAATGAGTAGATTAACATTTGAAATTAGGGATCAAGAAGAAAAGCAGTTTTATAAGATATGGAATATGTTTTATCAATGACTAGATAAAAAAGCTTGGTGATATATGGAACAATGGAGGTAAATAGAATTGCTGAAAGGAAATATAAAGATTATAACATGATAGAGAATTAATAATAACGATTATAGCTTTTTTTTCTGTAACAGAGAATATGCATGATGAGGAGAGGGCACTGAGATTTGTGACCAACCGACACACTTGAAATTGAGATTGGTTTATGTATTGTATGTTTGTTTGTCTTGTTTGCTTTTTGGAAAATAATAAACTTAGATAGATAGATAGATAGATAGATAGATAGATAGATAGATAGATAGATATAGATATAGATATAGATATATAGATATATAGATATATAGATATAGATATAGATAGATATAGATATAGATATAGATAGATATAGATATAGATATAGATATAGATATGTTTTCGTAGATTTTCACGGGTAAAGGTATGTAGGTCTTGGTGTATTCGGGTCTTGTCCCGTGTAAGATTGAGAATACCTTGGCAACGCTTTGAGAATCTCATCCGTCATCTTCAGGCTGGTGTCTTCAGCTTCTGTTCTTCTGGGAGAAGTGGATCGGGCTGTTTTTCCCTTTTAAACTCCAGAGTTGGCTGTGTTGTTACTTCTTGATTGGTTGATGGAGTTGATGTATGCAGATTGGATGGCTTTTCCTGAGACCCTGTGTGGCTGAGGTGCTGGCTGTGTGTCTCTCAGCCTTTTGTGTTGTAACGACCTGGGTAATGGGCTGTGTGATGACCTTCTGAGTTCTATTGTTGTGATATCCTGTGTGGTGCTGTAGTCTCCTGGGTCGTTGTCTGTGTTGCAACCTCCTGATGTTTTGTGTTGTAATCTCCTGAGTTCTGTGATGTAGTATCCTGGTGGAAGGCTGTGATGTGACATTCTGGGCCTTGGTTTGGCTCGAGTTTGAGGTCTAGCTATGTGTTTATAGCGTGTGTCAGTTTGCTTAGTTTGGGGGTCGGAGGGGGGTGTAGCAGCTGGTGTTGCAGCCATGGTCTGGTCTCTGGACGCGGCTGCCTCATCTGTGTGGGCTTGGGTTTGAGTCTGTGAAGGAGATCGGTGGTGGCATCATGTGTTATTTTGGGTCCGGTGTTGGTTTTCGTGGCTGGGACTCGTTTGTTGATTAGGGCTAGTTTCCAGATGTCTGGTAGGCGGGAAGTATCAAGAAAGCTAAGTTAGATCAGACTTAGTCACTATAAAAGATCATCAGGAAATCATAAATTGTATACTACATTGGAAAGAAAAAAAATCCCATATCCATTTAATTACCAAGAACACAACATAGACATAGATTCTTATTGTTAGGAATTGAACCCAATATAAGGAAATCTGAATATATTTTTACAGGCATAAAAAATATATAATTTTTTTTACTAAAATGTTTACTGTGCTACAGCTACAATATACCAATCTTAAAGAACAGCAACAATAATAGAATTGGAAGAGACTTTGGATGTCATCTAGTCCAACCCCCTGCTCACGCAGGAGACTTATACTATTTCTGACAAATGGCTGTCCAGTCTTTTCTTAAAAGCCTTCAGTGATGAGGCACTCACAACTTCCAAAGGCTATTTGTACTGAAATGCACAATCCAATGCAGAAAGCTAGAATTTGCTCACTTTTTCAGGTCTGGCTGGATGGTAGAGAATTCTGCTTTTATCAGAAGAGAATACTTAGGGGAAAAACAAATTGTAGAAAACTAATCTCTGTAAAAGGATAGTAATTAAACAATGGACAGATTAGAAAACAGATCTGGTAAGTAATTTAAAAGAACTTTTCTAAAACTTTTTCACCAAGTTCCCACTTTTAAACTTTTGAAATTATAGATATTACACTATACATGTCACTGCGTTTTTTTTTTTGGTTTGTCTGTTCAAGCTTCTAAGCTCATATTCTAGCAAGCAGGTGTCTGCTAGCCAGCACTGTGTTATCTTGTCTCCACAGTAGTTTTGTAATGTTTTGATTCACTGCGCATGTGTACAAAGTCTTGACTTCACTTCCTTGCAACTTCCGTTGTAATTTTCCTCTTTGTTTTCCTTTTTCTATATGCCTTGGTGGAGATTAGGTTGCAAACATGTAGCTCCGTTAGGTTTTCTTATTTTATAAATAAAAATGTTTTTAGATTACTTTCCGGTCTCATTTTATCATCATTGACAGCAGAGAAGAACACGGTTTATCACCTCTAATTAGCAGGATGTTTTGGAAGAATTTTACTCCTGGCAAGAGGTTTTTCCAAGCCTTTGGAAATGGTAGCAGAGAAAGGCTTGACAATACATTACACTTTCTTCTATATGTCCATCTATTTTTAAGTTCCCTCTTCCTAATTCAGTATGTTTTACATCTTGACTTACTTACAAAGTATCATTTAGTGAAAGCAATGGTTTCAATATTTGTAGAATATTTAATTTAATTAATTAATTAAGATTGTAAACCAATTAAGGAATGTTGTATATCTTTACACTAAAATACTACAATGCTCCTCCAGAAGAAAAAAAATCCTTTTATCAATGCTTACAATTTAGTTTCATACTTCTATGTTGGTAACCCAAAATAATATATTGCATATATTATTTTCTATTTACTATTGATAGGCTTGTTTTTCTGACAGACCTAGCTTTCCAAAATGGAGAGTAACATAGAATAACAAAATTGGCATTTTATGTCCACAACCTGTTTTCTGAAAGCCCTGGAGCAAAAAGCCCTGGATATTTGTTTGGCTAATAACTTTAAACTGGAATAAACATGATATATTGATTTGATATTCCGATTATTTTCAGTTTTCCATTAGTCATTCTTGCTGCAGAATTTGAACAAAAAAAAATACAAATGTACAAGATTATTGTAAAATCCAGTGTATCAAAAACAGCATAGGGAGGCAAAACAGGAAAGCAAGACAAAATAGCCAAGGAATTGATAGGAGAACAATTATCTGCTCTGGACAAAATGGTTTACATTCCAGGTTACTGAAGGAACTGGCAGATATGATCTAGGAACCACTGAAGTATTCCTGGTGCACAGGAGAACTGCCAGAGGACTAGAAAACAGCTGATCTGGTTTCAATATTCAAAAAAGGGCAAAGAAAATGGCTCCAAGAAACTACAGTCTCATTCCTCCACTTGTGAAATAAATCCTTTATGTAAGTACTTTTACCTCTATCCTATGGAATTTAAAGAAGTTTACTCAGGGAAATGGGAATGTGTACTAAGTGACCTACATCACAGAATTATTGTGTCCATGTCTGAAGTACATTTTGCAGTTTCAGACAAAAAATGCTACTTTGTAAATATTCAGCATTTCAACATATTTGATAAAGTGTTGGAAGAAATGTCCATCTGGGTTCATCTCCAAGTAGGAAGAAGGACACAGGAAACATGGAAGCTGGTTGGAAGGATAATTAATGGTGAAGCAGAACTACCAAGCACATGTGATTCTGGGTAGCAGACCACATGGAGTGGAGAGATAGAGATACCCTCTCTTCGGCTTTGAATTGGAACTTCCTGTTCCTATTATATCCTATTGGCTGTCAGACTTCCAGGGGGCAGGGGTCTTAGCTAACTTTGTAGGCTGTCTGTGTCCCAGGCTTGGTTGAATCTTGCTGGGTGATGTAATGAAGGGGCTTTGGGCAATTCCTATTATGGCTTAATGGCTTTGTCCTGGTTTGGATCTTGAGCAGGGCTAATCCTATCGCCCTAGAGCTGAAGGTCTTTTGTCTTGTAGATAAGATGGCCCAGTCTTTTGTCTTGTAGATAAGCTGGCACCAAAATATCTGCTGGGGCTGAGTTTCTGTGTCCCTTAAGATTTCTATTTCTCTTTTAGGGGAAATATTCTGCATTTTTAATATTTCCTAGAATATTTCATTCTAGCAGAGATATGGGTGCTAACTTTCTACAACAGCCAGATGCTTAGATGTACACACATTCATGCCAATTTAGAAAAAAAGTCTTTAATAAATAAATAAGGAATGAGTTAGGTTTGTAGATTAGCATTCTAGACTTAGAACTGTCTAGTAATTGCCCTCTTGCCTAGAGTCTTAAACTAATTTCTTAGGTAACCAAGAAGTCAAAGACAGTTTAGAAGATAATGGGTACTAAGGAGAAAGCTGCTGAGGTATCACTCTGAAGCCACACTTTACAAAGTACAGTAATTTTATTTCATAAAGAAGCTGTTTACAAACATCACAGAAATTCCATCAGACCAGAAGACTTATTTATACAGGTGAAACTCGAAAAATTAGAATATCATGCAAAAGTTCATTTATTTCCATAATGCAACATAAAAGGTGAAACTAATATATGAGATAGATTCATTACATGCAAAACAAAATATGTCAAGCCATGATTTGTCATAATTGTGATGATTATGGCTTACAGCTCATGAAAACCCCAAATCCACAATCTCAGAAAATTAGAATATTGTGAAAAGGTGCAATATTCTAGGCTCAAAGTGTCCCACTCTAATCAGCTAATTAAATCATAACACCTGCAAAGGGTTCCTGAGCCTTTAAATGGTCTCTCAGTCTGGTTCAGTAGGAATCACAATCATGGGAAAGACTGCTGACCTGACAGTTGTGCAGAAAACCATCATTACACCCTCCATAAGGAGGAAAGCCTCAAAGGTTATTGCAAAAGAAATTGGATGTTTCCAAAGTGCTGTATCAAAGCACATTAATAGAAAGTTATGTGGAAGGGAAAAGTGTGGAAGAAAAAGGTGCACAAGCAGCAGGGATGACCGCAGCCTGGAGAGGACTGTCAGGAAAAGGCCATTCAAAAGTGTTGGGAACTTTCACAAGGAGTGGACTGAGGCTGGAGTCAAGAGCCACCACACATAGACAGATCCTGGACATGGGCTTCAAATGTCGTCAGAAGCGTCTTACCTGGGCTAAAGAAAAACAGACCTGGTCTGTTGCTCAGTGGTCCAAAGTCCTCTTTTCTGATGAGAGCAACTTTTGCATCTCATTTGGAAACCAAGGACCCAGAGTCTGGAGGAAGAATGGAGAGGCACACACTGCAATATGCTTGAAGTCCAGTGTGAAGTTTCCACAGTCTGTCTTGATTTGGGGAGCCATGTCATCTGCTGGTGTTGGTCCACTGTGCTTCATTAAGTCCAGGGTCAACGCAGCCATCTACCAGGAGATTTGGAGCACTTCATGCTTCCTTCCACAAACAAGCTTTATGGGGATGCTGACTTCATTTTCCAGCAGGACTTGGCACCAGCCCTTGAACCTGGTTCAATGACTGTGGGATTACTGTGCTTGATTGGCCAGCAAACTCGCCTGACCTGAACCCCATAGAGAATCTATGGGCATTGCAAGAAGAAAGATGAGAGACATGAGACCGAACAATGCAGAAGAGCTGAAGGCCACTATTGAAGCATCCTGGTCTTCCATAACACCTCAGCAGTGCCACAGGCTGATAGCTTCCATGCCACGCCCCATTGAGGCAGTAATTGCTGCAAAAGGGGTCCAAACCAAGTACTGAGTGCATATGCATGCTTATACTTTTCAGAGGTCCAATATTGTTCTATGTACAATCCTTGTTTTATTGATTGCATGTAATATTCTAATTTTCTAAGGTTGTGGATTTGGGGTTTTCATAAGCTGTAAGCCATAATCATCACAATTATGACAAATCATAGCTTGAACTATCTTATTCTGCATGTAATGAGTCTATCTCATATATTAGTTTCACCTTTTAAGTTGCATTACTGAAATAAATGGACTTTTGCACGATATTCTAATTTTTCGAGTTTCACCTGTATACTATCTGTTTCTGTTAGCTATAAATCATTAGTATTCTGTCTTCTAAGTAAATGTCTTCTTTCACCAGCAGATGTTTTATTTGACTTTCTTCTTCCAACTGCTACTAAAACATTTGACAGAGCATACAATGCATCTAAAATTAAATATTGATTACAGATTTCTACTGATGACAGGGTTTTGTAATACTGAAGTCAGAGGCACAGCTACTACAGATTCCAGTGGTAGTGCATTTTAACTAACAGGCTAATATTCAAATCATATGATTTGTAAACCTAAACTGCCAAGTCTTATTAGCATATACTACAGCAATCTGAAATCATAACATTGAAGCAAATACATACATGTTTAACACATAGCCTTATTAAATTCAAAATATCCAATAAACAGAAAAATAATCAGTCTTCCCTATTCTAATGATAAAATTACCAATTTATTTTCTTTATTTACAAGGAGATAAATATTATTTAATATAGCACTGTATACCAAACAGGAATATGTGTTAATAATTCTGCTTCGTACATAAATTATACACTCTTGTAAAATGTAACATGCAACAAAATAAGCAGCAAATACTAGGTGAAACCTGGAATGCATTAAGCTATAAAGACATAGTTTACTCCAACATTCTGGACACCCTTTCTTTAACATGTGCATGTTTATTCAGTGCCCTATGAATGTTCCTTTACCCAAGTCTTAATAAAGCAATATTTAAACTACTCAATTGAAACAATTTAAACTACTCACTGAAACAATTCAATTCTGGCATTATGCAATCATTCATGCTTTAAGAAGGCAACCTAGTGATGTAGTAGTTACCATCTACAAGGAAAACAGTGTGCTTTTACAGAATTATTCAGTTTGGCAGCATCTAATGTTTTACTCAGTCATTTAATCATGCTTACAGTAGTTAAAATGTAGGCCATCATAAGCTTCTTTGTTGCCAATTATACAGCACTTTATACAATATTTATTTAGAAATGTTACAGAAAAGGAAAGCATGCCTACAGATAGCATTGATCAATACACCTTGCTAACACTGTCTTTAGTGACAATTTTTTATTTTTTTCTTCAGTTGTTTCAAAATATTTATAGAGAAAAAAAACTCATATAATTCAGTTGCAATGAAGGCAAGGTTGACCATTTCTCTACCAATTCCAGAAGTAAAGGTCTGCTCTTTATACAGAAAAAAGAGCTGGCAATTGGCAATAACACAGTAAAGATGTAATAAAAAATACAGTTTGCAAGAAATACATATCTTACACATTCCCTTTGCCTTGTTGAAAGAAATATCCTTCTGGGTTCAGTTCCAAGTGGGGAAAAAGACACTGGAAACATGGAGGCTGCTTGGAAAGTTTAATGGTGAACAGGACCACATGGTCTGGAGCTCCAGAGAAAGATGATCACATGCTTGAAGGAGAAGATCAAGAAAAAAGGGCTGAGGTGCTGAGAGTATCTGGGTTTTATAACCTGTTGGGATTTGAATTGAAGCTTGTTTCTAATTGGTTGTCAGACTCCCATGAGGGGCAACTCTGTAGGCTGTCCTGAGTTCCAAGCTTGGTTGACCCTTGCTGGATGATCTATGCCCCAAAGGGCCCTTGGCAATTGCTATAGCTTTACCTGGAGACCTTTCTTATGTAAAGTATTCTGGCTCAGGCCTTAATGGCCCACCCATTAACAAAGGTGGGGGTGAGATTCTGCTTCTGGGGTTCTACTCTTTTTAGAAGAAATATTCTGCCTTTTAAATATCTACCAGAATACTTCATTTTTCTAGGAGAGTTGGGTGCCAACTTCCTACAGCCTACATAAACACACATACATAATTTTAATTCAATTCTAGGCTTCTGTTCGAATATATATTTTTGGAGCAGATTTCTTTCCAGGTGGGGAGGGGGAGCAGAACTGCTTAGCATCAGAGCGTGTTAATAATAATAATGTAGGAAATACTAATGTTCTGATGAAATGAGCACCTAGAAGCCAAGAGGAACATATATATATATATATGTATATGGGTTTTTTTGGGGGGGGGGTGTCTTTTAATGGACTGTTTTGCTACATCCTTCCAGAGGGTCGTGCATATCTTAATTTCTTCTGGCCTTCCAGTTTAGTTGGTTTTGGCTGCCCGACGGCACCTCGGAGCCCCTCCGGCCTCTCCAGAGGCTCCCGCTGCCCCCCTTTCTGCCCCGAGCGAGAGCAGCAGGAGAGGATGCCCCCCACATCCCGAGTGGCATCTCCCTGCCCCACTAACCGTGGTTCATGTCTTCTTCTCTGCCGAACTCCAAGTGCCGAAGGTGAGGAGCTGGAGAGCCAAGCGGAGAAGAGGGGAAGCCCGGACGACGGAAAGCCTGGACGAGGGAGAGGCGAAGAGCGATCGCCAGCTGGCACGAAGGAAACCCATGAAACCCATAGTGAAAGTGCCTCTCATAGTACTATGGTGGACCCGAAGCCATGGCTGAACCGCAAATGAGAAGGAAGTAAGTTTTGAATTTATTTCCGAGAAATGGGTGCTCCAGAGAAGGGGGATATCCCCATAGAACAAGGGGCGATTCAACAGCGTACGAGCTGTGAAACAGCAGCTTTATAGACGGAAAGAGATCGAGACTAAGAGGAAGACTTAAACTTGAAGTGAATACTCTATGAAAGCTGGAAAAGGAGTGACTGAGCAATTTTTAGAAGACCCAGTGCGACATTAAGGAGAGAGAAGAAGATAATTTGACGGAGGCTGGTTTGGAGATCAGAACGAGACGGTGAAAGAGTGGGTGAGAGAATTGGAGAAGAAAGGACTGGATTTATTTAGCGAGACTTGGCGTGAGTATTAAGAGAACATAGTGGGAGAGAGAAGAGAGCTCAGCGGTTCAGATAGAGTCGGTTAGGATGGCGAGACCGGAGAGGAAAAGGGGATAGTGGAGAACCCGAGCGGAAATTGTGATTTGTAATTCTAAATGGCCACTAATTGTGGAGAACAAAGGAGACTCACGGAGAATTGATAGTCTCCATTTAAAACACCCAGCTGATTAGTCAACCTGCATTTCAATTCCCACTCAGCTGATTGGACAACCTCTACTAAACCCCCACCCAAATCTCATCCATTCCAAACTCCAAAGTAGATGCTTGGTGAGCTCATTCAAATCTTCTCCATTCAAATCTATCAAGCAGCAACCCTTCCTCTTTAAAACAAAAACAAAACAAAACCAAAAAACATGGCTTTAAGGAAAAACAAAGAAACTTTACATTACAAACCTCCAATACTTCAGTACCTACACCTCAAGACCAAATATTGATAGATAATGCTTTGTCTAAAATAATTGATTTATCATATAATAGTATAATAATTAATTGTTAAATGACCATTAATTTACTGATTTATTGAATTGATAGAGATTTAATATTGTATCATTGATTATCTAGTTGATTGATTGATTGATTGTTAGTAATAAGTTGATTGATTGATTCTTAGTAATAAGTAACCTTACTTTTGATTTGTTCTCTAATTTATCAATTAACATTTATTAATTACCAATATTCTTCAAGTAGCTGTCTTCATAACACATTAATTAGCTATTGTAATTGTTTAGTGTACTATTGTCATTGACCATGCCAGCCAGAAACTCCACAAACTCCAAATCCTCCACTACCAAACAACAACAAAAAATAATATCTCTACCAATGATCTTCCAGACTCCTGTACATGCTTCAGATGTCTTAAAACCATCAATGAAAGCAAAAATAACATCAAATGCTACCCATGTGACAATCAAGCCCACCTTGCCTGCTTAAACTGAAACAAAGATGTAGCTGATCTCCTAAAAGCATCAGATACATTCCCTTGTCTATGTCCATCATGTTTTCCTAAGCTAAACAAATCAAGTACCCTGCCTGACAGAGTTGATAGCATAGGATCACTCATGTACTCAATAGAAAAATGCTTAGCAACACGTTTTGAAACAATTATACAAGAAAGCCTAATCACTCTTGAAAAAAAATACAGCACTGATAAGTGACTACCTATAAGCTCAAAATCAAATCCCAACTCAACAACCACTACCACAACTACTACCTCAACTACAATCACAACTACAACCAAAAATAACCACCAAACCACAACCACAAATAATTACTATCCCATCAAATAATTCCACAAATGATATCCCCTTACTCATCAGAGACATCATGAAACGTGATCAGAAACATCCAAATGTCATCTTATTTAGTCTTGAAGACACCAACGAATCAGATGACATCAACAAAATTCGCAATATAAGAAACTCCAATACAACAAACATCTTTCCTGATGATATCATTGAAATAACCAGAGATGGCCCTGAGTTCAAATACAATGATGGCTCGGTGGCCCCAAAATTTTGTAGAGTTGTATGCAAAAATGAGTCCAGCAAACGCATATTCATTTATACAATAAACGCCATTGCAAAAACCAATCCCAACCACAAAAAACTTTGCTCAAGACCAGACTTATCCATACTGCAAAGAATCCGCTCCCGTGAACTCCACAATAAACTCAAAAGACGCCTAGACAATTGAGAGAGGGACCTGTACATTGACCACCGTGCTGATTTTATCAAAAGTAAGTCACACAACCCACAACTCCACATCCAACCCTACCTCATCCAACCCACCATCACTCAACACTAGGTATGCACACCTCTAACTACCTCAATTCCAACTACAACTGGCCTTAAATGCAAGCTACTCAATGCAAGAAGCCTTGTGAATAATATACCTGAATTTCTCCTCTTACTAAATTTGGATAAATTCGACATCATATTTGTCTGTGAAACATGGCTCAACGCATCTCTCCTTGACTCCATTACCACAGAAAGAGACTATAATGTTTACCGATCAGATTGTGAAATCCATAGAGGAGGTGGTGTTGCTATCTTCTATAAAAAGTCCTTACATCTAAAAAACATCCAAGTTACCCAGGAGCTTGCTCTTCCTGAGACCATCATCTGTGAACTGTCCTTAAATATCACATTTCGATTCTTACTATGTTACAGAGCCCCTGATTATGACATCGAATATTTAAGCAAGCTAAATTCACTACTAGGCAACATCCTGCCCACACATTTTTATCTTTCTTGGTGACTTCAATCTACCTCACATTAACTGGACCCTAAATGAATGTAAAACTGAACCCATACATGCAACCTTCTACAATGCTGTAACAAATCTGGGACTGGAACAACTAGTAACCAACAATACTAGACTTAACAACTGCCTCAATCTCATCATCTGCAATAGTTTGAATTCAATTTATGGAATACAAATTAAAGAAACCTTTTCCAACAGTGACCACAGCATGATTGACTTTTGTCACAACATATGTCCACACAAAAATCAACACAATAATGTGATCCCCAATTATAACTTCAAAAATGGCAACTTATATGATCTTATAGACAACAATCTCTCATCCCTTGATTGGCAATTTCTATTCACTGGCAATTTCTATTTACTGTTGAAGACCATTACAACATATTTTTACTTGAAGTCAAAAGAGTCATCAAACTATATGTACCAATAACAACTCCCAAAACCAGAAAAAACAGATTACCTATAACAATAAGGAAGCTTCAATCCAAAAAGAGATCACTTTGGCAGAAAAACAAATCTGGTCACGTTGCCAACTTCAAAAGCCGATACAAAAATTTATGCCACCAGATAAAGACTGAATGCACCAATTATCACATTAAACAAGAGGAAAACCTTCTATGCACCAATTCCATCTGCGCTTTCTACATTTTTGTAAACAACAAACTAAAAGACTCAAGGTCCATCCCACCCCTGAAAGGACCTAATGGTAAAGACTGCAACGATGACACCATTAAAGCCAACTTCTTTAACACATTCTTTGGCTCAGTGTTTGTAAACAGCAATGGCTCATGCCCAGTATTTCCTAGTCGAACTACAGACAACTACAATGATCTAATACATATTGATTTTACAGAAGACAAGGTTGAAAAAGCACTATGCAATCTAAAACCATCTCTATCTATTGGACCGGACGGAATATGTGCCTACTTCTTAAAAAAGCTATCCACTGCCATAGCCAAACCTCTAAGCATAATCTTTGAAAAATCTTTCAGGACCAGGTCCTTGCCAAATCTATGGTCACTAGCCACAGTCATCCCCATCTTCAAAAAGGGAGACCCCAGCCTAGTTGAAAATTACAGACCAATCTCTTTATGCTGCATCACCTGTAAAGTCATGGAATCAATTATTAACCAATCCATTATCCTCCATTTAGAGACAAACAACCTACTCTCTAATAAACAATTTGGTTTCAGAAAAAAACTATCCTGTAATCTGCAACTCTTATACTGCAAAAACATATGGACTACACAACTTGATCAGGTCAAAGCAATAGACGCAATCTACATAGACTTCTGTAAAGCCTTTGATTCAGTGGTACACGACAAACTACTCCTAAAACTAAAATCTTATGGTATCTCTGGACACCTGCATAACTGAACAGAAGCATTCCTGTCAAACAGACAACAAATAGTCAAAATTGGGAGTGTCCTATCAAATTCTGTACCTTCATACTCTACATAAATGACCTCTGTGATCGTATTAAGAGCAACTGCATTCTCTTCACTGATGATGTAAAGCTATTCAACACCACAGACAATACTGCTACCCTTCAAAAACACCTTGACTATGTATCAGAATGGTCAAACAAATGGCAACTTCAAATCTCAACAAATAAATGCTCTTACATATTGGCAAAAAAGATCAGAAAATAAAATACAAGCTGAATAGTCAAGACCTTGTTGATGATCCAAACTCTGTCAAGGATCTTGGAGTACTCACCTCTAATGATCTAAGTGCTAGAGCCCACTGTAACTACATAGCCAAAAAGGCATTAAGAGTTGTTAACCTAATCTTATGTAGCTTTTTCTCTGGCAATTTTACACTACTAACTAGAGCACACAAAACATTTGCTAGACCAATACTGGAATACTGCTCATCAGTCTGGAACCCACATTACGTATCTGATATTAACACAGTTGAGAAAGTCCAGAAATATTTCACAAGATGAGTTCTCCACTCCTCTACTCATTGCAGAATACCTTATGCCATCAGACTTGAAATTCTAGACCTAGAACACCTAGAACTATGCTGCCTTCGGTCCGATCTAAGTATAGTATATAAAATCATACATTGCAATGTCCTACCTGTCAAAGAATACTTCAGCTTCAACCATAACAATACAAGAGCACACAATAGATACAAACTCAAGGTAAACCACACCAAACTTGATTGCAGGAAATACGTCTTCAGCAACAGAGTGGTCAATGTCTGGAATACTCTACCTGACTCTGTGGTTTCTTCCCCAAACCCCAAAAACTTTAACCTTAGGCTGTCTACTATTGATCTCAACCATTTCCTAAGAAGTCTATAGGGGGCATGCATAAGCACACCAACATGCCTACTGTTCCTGTCCTATTGATTCTTTTTATTTTTATTTTTTTTGAAAAAAAAAAGGTTTTATTTTTAAGACAAACATACAAAGAAAACATAAAAAGATAAAAGCTATCTTCCATTTTATATACATACAGTGTCAGTTGGTTACAGTTTTTTTTGTGTTATCCTTTCAGAAATCATCACAATTCTCATATTGTCAATCTAAAACATGCTTATATATTTATCAGTTATTATTTATGCATGACTAAACTATTTATTTCATCATTTATATGAGATATTCTCAATTTTATTATAAAGTTTATATTACACTTTCACCCAATGGTTATATATGTCTATATTATATTTTATATCAATCTATTAAATTTCTTTTACAAAATTATTATTATTATTATTATTATTATTATTATTATTATTAATTGGATTTCTATGCCCCATCTCCGAAGGACTTCGGGGCAGCGTACAATCATAAAAATACAATACAATATTAAAAAAGAATTAAATAAGGAACCCAATAATCAATTAAAATTAAAAAAACAATTCACTAAAACCCCACCCCTCCATCAGTTCACGTCGGCAAGTCAGAAAAGCCATGTTTTCAGGCCACGATGGAAGGATTGAAGGTCAGGGCCATAAGCTCAGGGGCAGCTGATTCCATAGGGTGGGTGCTTGGTAATTTAATCTATTACATTACCAAGTCTTTGTATCCAACCATTGATAAAACAAATCCCATATCTTATAAAATTGTTTATCTTCTTGATCTCTAATTTCAAATGTCAATTTGCTCATTTCAGCACAATCCATAAATTTCTTAATAACTTCCTCCTGCATAGGTATTTTATTGTTTTTCCAATTCTTAGCAAATACAATTCTAACTGCTATTAAGACATTTACAATCAAATATTTCAATTCTTTATTGTAGATTTCTGGTATGATTCCCAATAAAAATATTTCTGGTTTAAAGTCTATATGTTGTTTTATCATTTTTTTCAACCACGTGTGGATTTTAGTCCAATATCTTTTTGCATCCGAACACGTCCACCACATATGGTAATATGAGCCAGGTATCTGATGACATTTCCAACATTTATCCAATTTATTCTTAAACATTCTTGCAATTCTCGTGGGGAGTACATGCCACCTGTAAAACATCTTATACAGATTTTCTTTATAAGCAGTTGACATTGTCGTTTTATAATTTTGAGACCATAATTTTTGCCATTTCTCTAAATCAATCCCATATCCAAAATTTTCCCCCAAGCAATCATTGTTTCTTTAACTTACTGCTCCTCCAATTTAAATTCTAATAAGTGTCCATAAAGTTTTTCAATTACATTTTCATCAGTACCTATCAAAATTTTGTCTAAGTCAGTCAACTTATCATAAATACCTTCTAATTTAATATCTTCATCAAATCTGGATTGTATTTGCAAATATGAAAACCAATTCATTTTTATATCTTGTTCCTCCAACGCTTGCATAGATTTAAGTTCACCCTTTTCATTCAATATCTCACCATATCTAACCATTTGTTCCTTTTTATATATTATTGGATAAGAAAAAGCTTCAATAGTAGATATCCATAATGGAATTTTTAAATAATATTGCTTTTTAATCTTCTCCCAATTTAAAAACAAAGCCTCTCGAATATAATATCTTCTGAAATACCCTTGTGTTTTAGTTTCCTTATACCAAAGAAATGCATGCCACCCCAACAACAGGTCATGTCCTTCTAAAGTCAATAGTCTACTATTCCTTAGTGTTATCCATTCTTTTACCCACATCAGATTTGCCACCTGATAGTATAATTCCCAATTGGGCAAAGTGAACCCTCCTCTTATTCTTGCATCCTGTAACAATTTAAGTTTTATTCTTGCTTTTTTGTCTTGCCAAATATATTTCAACATAATTTTATTTAAATCTTCAAAAAACTCTTTCCCTAATCTAATTGGAATTGTCTGGAATAAATATAAAATTCTGGGCAATACATTCATCTTAATTGTTGATATTCTCCCAATCAATGATAATTGTAATTTTTTCCATTTTTCCAAATCTGTCACAATCTGCTGTTTGAGTTTAATATAATTGTCCTCCTTCAGTGTGCTACATCTTGATGTAATGTGTATCCCTAAATACTTAACCTTGCTTGCGATCTGTATTTCTAAAACTTCTTCTAACTCTTTCTTTTGTCTTGCCAACAAGTTCTTTGTTAATATCTTTGTTTTATCCTTATTAATTTTCAAACCTGCTACCTTTCCATACTCTTCTATCCTTTCTATTAATTTAGGTGCTGATTCCAATGGATCCTCTAATATAAATACCAGGTCATCTGCAAAAGCTTGGAATTTATACTCTTCCTTTTTAATTTTCGTTCCTTTTATTTCTTTATCTTCTCTAAAGCTCCTATTCAACACTTCCAATGTTAACACAAACAGCAGAGGTGACAGTGGACAACCTTGCCTAGTCCCTTTTCTTATATCTATAGATTCTGTCAATTCTCCATTTATCAAGACCTTTGCAGTTTGTTTATGATATATCGTCTCAATGGCATGTATAAATTTTTTACCAAAGCCCATTTGTGTCAGTTGTAATCACATAAAATGCCAACTCACATTATCAAAGGCTTTTTGAGCATCTAGAAACATCAAAGCCATTTGCTTTTCAGGGTGTGCCTCATAATATTCCAAAGTATCCAGGATTATTCTCATATTATGTTTAATTTGTCTCTTTGGCAGAAATCCGTTTTGATCAACATGAATAAAATTATTTAAATATCTTTTCAATCTTTCTGCCAAAATTGAAGCAAAAATTTTATAGTCTGAATTTAATAGGGAAATAGGTCTATAGTTTTTAACTTGCTGTGAATCTGTATCTTCCTTCGGTATAAGTGTGATATAAGCTTCTGACCATGTCTTGGGTATTCTCTTCTTTGACATAACTTCATTCATAACTTCTAATAATTGAAGGTTCAACACCTCCTGAAAGGTCTTATAAAATTCCACTGGCAGTCCATCTGGACCTGGTGCTTTCCCTATATTTTGTTTCTTTAAGGCTTCTGTTAATTCCATCATTGTTATGTTCCCTTCTAACATTATTTCAATATCTTTGGGTATCTGTGGTAATTTTGCCTTTTGTAAATATTGTTTGATTTTTTCTTCTTGAATATTCTCTTGATAATACAGTTTTCCATAATAATCTTGTATGATTCTTTTCTTTTCTTCACTTCCATAGCAGACATGTCCTTCTTCATCTATTAAATGACTAATTCTCCTTGATTCTCTTTCCTTTCTAAGTTTATAAGCTAACCATCTTCCTGGTTTATTTGCATCTTCAAAATAATTCTGTTTAGCATTTTTAATCTTTTGAGCTAACTCCTCTTTTTCCATTAATCCCATTTTATGTTTAGTTATATCCATTTTAATTTTAATGTCTTTTTGTGGAAATTTCTGTAGTTCTTTTCTAATTTTTATAGTCATCTTCCAGTATTTTAAAAGTCTTTTTCTGTTTAATATTTCTTTTCCTTGTATAGTCAATTATCAAGCCTCTTGTGTAGGCCTTCATCGTGTCCCAGAGATTCTGTAACGATGTATCCTCCTTTTTGTTTTCTTTAAAGAAGAATACCAATTCTCTCTCAATTTTCTGTTTAAAGTCTTCTTCCTTTAGTATCATATTATTTAAAGTCCATCTAGATCTCCTGTTTTGTCCTTTCCAAGTAACTGTCATTGGATTATGATCTGCCCAAGTACTTGCTCCTATTTCAATTTCTTGTACATTAGAAAATAAATAAGCTGATGTCCATATCATATCTATTCTAGACCATGATTCATGCCTATTTGAGTAAAAAGTATTTATTTCCCATATTTCTCTCTCTCCATGCATCTTTTAAATTTATTTCCCCTATCATTTGAAAGAAGGATTTTGGTAGTGTCTTTCTAGTTTTCTTTGTTGCTTTCTGTGTTTTATAATCCAACTGTTCATTAATTATTCTATTGAAGTCTCCCATCATACAGACATTAACATAGTCCAATTCAATTATTTTCTTATGCAATTTCTTGTAAAATTCTTCTTGATTATCATTTGGAGCATATATTGCTATTAAAAGTTTTTTAATATTATTGTCCGTTATTTCCACCATTAAAATCCTTCCATCATCATCTGTATGGATTAATTCTGCCAAAATTGTGTCTCTAATATATAGGACCAACCTCTTTTTTTACATTGTGCCAATGACATAAATAATTTCCCTAACTTTTTTTGTTTCAGTGTATATTCATGTTGTTTTTTAATATGTACTTCTTACAAACAAATTATATCAAACTTTAATTTTTCTAGTTTGTGGAATACTTTCCTTCTTTTAGTAACTAAATTAAGTCCATTTATGTTCATCATAAACAGTTTTCTCTCATCCATTTTAAACTTTATAAGAGGGTTTTGTTGCTCTAGTAGATCTTACTTCTCATTGCTCTCTGGGCACACTGCCTACTGCACCTTTTTCTTTTTCTTTTTCAATTACTGTTATACACTCCTCTTGAAATTCAATCAAAGACTCTTCTTTTCTTATATCTTCCTCCTTTCCTCTAAGGTATTCAAGGTAAAATAACTCTGCCTTTTCAACTGTATCCATTCTGTGTCTTTGTTCCTGCCAAGTGAACAAGAGACCTTCTGGTATCAGCTATCTATAATTTACTCCTCTTTTAAGCAACTCTTTAGTCAGAAAAAGATATTCTCTTCTCATCTCTCTTACTCTTCTTGGTACTTGTTTCAGCACCACAATTTCTTTATCTTTATACTTTAACGTCTTCTCTCTTGCCACTTGTAGTATTTGTGTTTTAATAATTTTCTTAGTAAATCTAATATGAACTTCTCTTGGTAACTTGTTCCTCATTGCATATCTTGTGTAAACACGAAACACTTCATCCCATCCATCATTTTCTCTTCCGTTATCTCTAGTGCCTCTGCCAGTATTTCTGTCATTTTTTCACCCTTTTCTTCCTCCACATTTTGAAATCTCAAGTAGAATTCTGACCTGTCAATCTCCCATCTCAATGGTTCACTCCTGCCTTTTTCAACTTCGCTCAATCTGGTATTAATATCTCCAATTTTCTTGTCTCTTTGTTCTTCTTGTTCTTCAATTTTCTTATGTCTTTCCTCATATTTCATCATCATCTGTTGAATATTCTCGATTTTCTCATCTGTCTTTTCTGTTCTTTTCTCAATATTGTCCGTTCTCTTTTCAATATTATCTGTTTTTATTTGTATTTTTTTGAGTCCTTGCATAATCATCTGTAATGTCACTTTCTTCTCCTTCTCCTTCTCCTGTTGCAATATCATCTGTATTGATCTTTGTCCCCCAGATGGTGAGGAGGAAGCAGTTGGTATTTGAGGAGCTGGAGTTGTTGTCTTTCTACTCATTTTGTAGTTGTTTTCAGGTAAAAAAAATCAAGAACAAAAATCAGGAAAAGACAAAAATGAGAAAGAAAGAGGAAAAAAGAAAGAAAAAGGACAGGAGTAAACAACTGCTACCCCAATAACAAGTATAATAAAGAAAAAAGAGAAAAAAGAGAAAAATTAAAAAATAAAAATAAAAGGGAAGTCTTCAGGTTCTTGTACACCTTAACCCAATTAATTCCAGTTAAATGCAAAAGAAAAGAGAGAGAAAAATAATAGTCCCTTGATTTAAAAAAGGGGGGGAAGAGCACCAAAAAAATAGAATAAAAAGGAACGGGTAGAGAAAAAAAGGAAAAAATATAATCTGGTTCCTGGGTTAAAGAGCTAAAATCCCAACATAAAAAACCAGCTAGCGGGGAAGTGGAAAAAACAAAACAAAAAAAGATCATTCCATAAGTCGAGTCACTGCCACTAAATGTCCAAGGCTCTAAAGTAAATCAACTCAAACTTTCCAGTTCCAGTCCTTTCAAGGTCACTTCAAACTTCTTTTTTTCTTTCAACTTCAACTCCAGACTCTGGCTATCAATAGTTACACAGAGGAGCACTTGTATAAACAATCTACCATGCTCTTTCCACTATCTCATACATAAACGGAATCTGGGGGTCCTCCTGGATGCTCGGCTCCGGTTGGAGGAGCAGGTGGGGGCGCGCCAGGGGCCTTTGCCCAGCTTCGTCTGGTTCGCCAGCTGTGCCCTTTTCTGGACCAAGATGCCCTGCGCACGGTTACTCATGCCCTTGTTACCTCCAGACTCGACTACTGCAACGCTCTCTATTTAGGACTGCCCTTGCATACCATCCGGAGATTGCAGCTGGTGCAGAATGCGGTGGCGGGTGGTGATGGGAGTTTCCGGTTCTCCCATGTTACCCCGCTCCTGCGCTGCCTTCATTGGCTACCGGTTGTGCTCCGGGTGAGATTCAAGGTTTTAGTGTTAACATTCAAAGTCCTTCATGACATGGGTCCCCAATATTTAAGGGAGCGGCTCCTGCCGACATCAAATGCCAACCGCCCTGTGCGAGCACATAGCAAGGACTCCTTGGGGTCCCATCGGCTGGCCAATGCCAGCTGGCGGTCCCCCGATGATGAGCCTATTCTATAGCGGCCCCAGACCTCTGGAACCAACTTCCCCTGGAGCTCCGTCTGGCCCCTGACCTCCGCACCTTCCGCCATGACTTGAAGACCTGGTTGTTTAACCAATCCGGGTTGTGATTTTCTGGGACGGGATGGCTTTTATGGGATAGTTTTAAGGGATATTTTTATGGGTGTACTTGTAATTGTAATGGGGCTTATTTAGTTTAATCTGCTTTTAAATTATTTATTGTTGCTGTTGTTTTATTTGTAAGCCGGCCCGAGTCTTTGGAGATGGGGCGGCATATAAGTCCCATTAATAAATAAATAAATAAATAAATAAACAAGTAAGAAAGAAAAGAAAACAAAATATCCAAGCCTCTAGATGGCAGTGCTACTTATTTCTCTTTACTTTCACTTCCCCATGTATCCAAAGCCAGAAACAGAAAGAAAAAAATAGAGTCTTTTAAAAAGAAAGGTGAAAAAATAAACCTCAAATAAAAAAGAAAAGCCTTAATCAAAGCAAACTTTCCAAAAAGAAAAAGAATTAATCAGAAAGAAAAAATAGTAAAAATTAGAAAAGACCAGTCCAGTCTAAGTTAAGAAGCTTTTGCCAAGTTCCAATTTCTGGTAAAAAGAAAGGAAAAAAAGCCTTCAGTTTAAACTCAGCTTAATTTCACCACTTAGTCTCTTTTATCTTCACTTTTAATTTCCTTTTAAGTCTTTTAGGGTGTTCCCTCAAAGTAATGAATAAAAAATCATCTCACCAAGCTGACACACCTTGTCTCGATCTCTTCCGTTCTGGAGCTGTCCCAGCTTCAGCAGCCTTAATGGCTGCCTCTCCGCTGCCAGCAAAAGGGCTTCTTCTGGATCTACCAGGGACTTTGCGGTGTCCCTGGGATCAGCAGGACATGCCCTTACCGATCACCATCCATTGGGACCGTCCAGCAACGGAGATATCAACGGCGATCTTAGCGAGATCGCATGTTGTACTACTGCGATGCCAACTCCACCCTCTTATATGTATCCATTTCATGTATTCATAACTATGTTTATACTTATACCTATTATCTTGTAAGCGATTGACAAATAAAATAAATAAATAAATATATGCATGCATGCCCACACGCAAAAATATACATGCACACAAACATATGCACTACACATAGATGGAGCAAAGAAGAGTTTGTGAAGAATAAAATGAAACTTTTAAGCCAGCCACTTTGCTCCATTTTAATTTTATTGCCAAATGATTAAGGAATTAGATTCAGAACATAAGATGAAACAGTCACCTCCATAAATTATCTAGCTGCACAAGATGGGGAAAATGTCTTTCTCACACAAAACTCTTCTAAATTTGCCTCATCCTTCAACAATCTTATAATCGTTTATCTCCTTAAGTAGCAGAATTCATCATTTCAGAGAAAGGAAATAAAGTGACGGAGATGCTTCTATTAAAAAAAATAGTAGGAAGAAGATAATTTCATGCAGCATATGCTATATTACTTGGGTGGGGGTGGGGTTGCTTCAAAATCAAGAATGGGAGATGAATTCTGCAGAGAAAGCTTGAGTCTTCCACTTCTGTGCCATACCAGATTAGATCCCTATCCCCTTTCAATATTTCATTCCCCATCCGGATTAGTCCTCCTCCTCTCCTCCCTCTCTTTTCCCACACTTCCCCCACCACACTGCCACGATCCTCCCAGCGGCTCCACTTTTCTATGTGTAAACTATTTCCGCCTGATCAAAGGGACTTGTAACCTATCTTTTTGTCTTCCTTCTCATTGCTTTTCCTCTTCTCTGGCAGTTGGGCACTGTCGCCGGAGCTTTCCCCTGCCTGCCCATCCTGCGTCAGCGTCAGCTGGCAGCCTCCTAACCTTCGTGTTTGGGGGATGGGCTCCGATAAGCATGGAGAAACTTCTTTCACTTCCATCTCCCAAACCATCGGGGATCCAATAAAAGCAAGCAATGACACTTCACATAGCACGCTTGTTTACCTCTTTTGAGTCTTTGTTTTAATTCCTGCTTTGAAGAGAAAAGGAGTTAAGACGTGACCGGCTCACATATTTTTTGCACTGAGGGGATTGGGGTGAGGGGTGGTGAGTTGCTATTTCACACATTCATCCCCGCCCTCCAATCCTCAAAACTCTTGCAGCCAAGCACGTCTGATGCTCCTATTGCACAAATGCTGTAGTGCCATTTAGTCGCCATTCAGTTCTGGATGCTATTTTCTTTCTCCTGTTTTCTCGCGGTTATAATTATGGAAGGATCTCAGGCTCAGACAACCTTGACCATCTATGCTAATACCTATTCCTTGGAGCTTCTTCCCTGACTGTCGGAGCCTCCTTGTAATAAAGTTCAAATGGAAATCGAGTGCAATCTGCAAGAACGGACGGCCACCCTGAGAATGCCAAGAAGAAGTTAAGTCATAAGAACCCTTGGGTTTCCTAAGGATGTAGACATGATCTACATGGCAATACAGCAGAGCAATAAATTCTTGACCAACCACATGCCTGCAGACAAGAATCCGAAGCAATCGCATGCGCCTCCTAGATCATGATTTGCCTGCACACTCTTTTTCTCTTCCACTGCGCAATTGGAGCTTCCTCTTTAGACAATCATGCTGCAGGCAAAATTGGAGAGAAAGCGTGAGAATAAAAGATAGGGTGCAAAAAACAAACAGACATACAAACTGCCCTCCATACATTTAATAAGAAATCAAATCCTTCTTGGAACTTCAGATTAGTTGTTGATTTTTTTTTCAAAAAAAAAGAAGAATCAGAGTTCTTGGGGACCGGCTTTAAATGGCAGGCCTCAACTCTGTAATGTGAAGTTAGGACTTATTTTGGATATGTACAGAAAGTATAACTTTAGCCTGAGGGAACCTATATAAGGAATTGAGTTCTCTCAAACATATTGCATCAAACCAACAACCTAACTCTCAACCTGAACTAATATTCAAACACATTTCAACTATTGCATCTTCCCTACCCATAATTTTGGTAAATGTACAACATTCAGAAAAATGGTGAGAAGCCTTGGGAAAAAGAGTTGATAGCTGGAATTATCAGAATAATAATTGTGAATGAAATATAATAATTGTAATAATTTATAAAATGTATCATTTGAAGTAGGAGAACATGATGATGTGGGTGAACAAATATTTTATAAGTGGGACTTTCTTTCTCATGAAAATGTATATATACATTTTATACGTCCTGTATACACTTTAAACAAAGAGCATTTCCCCCCCCCCAGCAAATAATGAACAATATAAAATGTAGTGGCAAGAAAATTCCTGTAGATGGCAGTAGTAGCAGCAAACTGCACTACAGTTCCTAAACGGGCCTCTTCCCTTATCTCTCACTGGTGACATCTAGGCTGGTGAGTCATATAAAAGGTAATAAATGCTGGAGCAACAAGGTTGCATATCATCCTATGGGACTATTAAGTGGTAAGTATGGGTTGCAATCTATCCCAGCATCAGCAAAATCATGTTCAGGAACTCAGATTCCTGCTACATAATTCAGGGGTTATAGCACCTAAGGCAGAGATAAAGAAGTTGGTGTTGGAGATAGGGAAGCATTGTCTATGGTACCCTGAGCGTGGGACGCTCAGGCTACAGGATTGGGCAAAGATAGGGCATATTTTACATCTAGAACCCAGGGCTCCAGTTCAAATATTGCATCGATGGTATCAGTGCCATCAAGCAGTGGAAAAATTTGGCTTAGATGTCTCAGCAGGCCAAGGATTGACTACAGACCCCCCATGACTATGATCAGGTGAAAATTGTCACCCCAAAATCTTTTCTAGATGGACCTTCAGCTCCTTTTGAAGATAATAAATCTTTTGCCTCTCCACAGCCAGTGTACACCCCCATAAGGAGAATATTGGAAGATCAATTAGAAAAAGGGGGGGACGATATAGAAGAAATCGCTAATATGCTTCCTATCTGTCCAGTACATGCCACGGGACAATTAGATCAGAACGGAGCTCAGATCGTGGAATATCAGCCTCTTTCTTATGCAATTTTAACAGAACTTAGAAAAGGAATTAGAGATATGGGGTTGGGAAGTACTTATGTGCAAGGAATGTTAGAAGCTACTATGAGAAATTATATCTTAGTTCCCGAAGATTGGAAAACTACCTTTCGTATGTTGCTTACTCCTGCGCAGTATGTAGTTTGGGACAGTGAGTTTAGAGTCCAATGTGTTGTGTGTGCCCAGCATTCGGGGGCTTATACTCCTGAGCAATTGTATGGATTTGGTAATTTTGCCCAGTTGATGCTCAGGTTGTTTTACCGGCCACTTTACAAATTTCTTCTGAATGCGCTTATTGAGCATTTTCAAAAGTGCCGGTTTCTGGAAAGCCGCATCAAGCTTTCTCTAACATTAGGCAGAAGGCAGAGTTGTATCCTGATTTCATTAACAGATTACAGGATGCTTTACGATGACAGATTGATAACCCTGAGGTTCAGCATGAGATCTTGATGAAGATCTTGATGAGCCTTGGTGGCTCAGGCTGTTAAATGCCTGCTCTTAAGATCCAGCTGTCTACAATTACTGTAGGCTCGAATCCCACCAGGCTCAAGGTTGACTCAGCCTTCCATCCTCTCGGGGTAGGTAAATTGAGGACCCAAGATTGTTGGGGGCAATTAGCTGACCTTGTAAAAATGCCGCTTAGTAATAAGCAGGCATATACAATGGAATGAAGGCTATTGCTGAGTACACTGGGTTGTATCCCAAAAAATTGTAAGCCGCCCTGAGTCTTCGGAGAAGGGTGGCATATAAATGTAATTAAAATAAATAAAATAAAATAAAATAAATTGGCAAAGGAAAATGCCACTTCCGAATGTCAAAGAGCAATTTTTGGCAGAAATGATTAAAGCATGTCAAGATGTAGGAACCACTTCCTATCAAACTAATTTATTAGTGGCTGCTTTATCTCAAGGCAGCAAGCCTCAAGGAAAGTGTTTCAATTGTGGCAAGCCTGGTCATTATAAAAGGGAATGTTGTCAGTTGGGAGGAGGTGTGCGCTCCCCTAATCCTCAAGGAGTGAAATTAAAACCAAAAACAAAATGCCCAAAGTGTTGGAAGGGTTATCATTGGGCAAGAGATTGTTGGTCAGGAAATGGCTGACCGGGCTGGTCTCTGGCCCCAGTCCAGAGACTACAAACTAACAATAGAAAATACTCCTGCTGCTACAAAAGGTAGTGCTGGTATTGATTTGATATTGCAGGAGGAAGTGAATTTTAAATTTCCTGGGGAGGTTCAAGTAATTCCATCACAATTATTGGGCCCCCTGCCACAAAATTATGTAGGGCTTGTCCTCCCCCAATCAAGCATGGGGAAAAAAGGTATTTTTGTTATTCCTGGAGTGATAAATTTGGACTATACTAATATTATATATGTTCAATTGTGGACCAATTTTCCTCAAATTTTGCCCATTTACTCCAGCCCTGCTCAACTCCTGCATTTGCCTTATTTTATCCCGGCAGGGGGAAAGCCAAAAGAGAGAGGGGAAGGAAGCTTCGGTTCTACTGATCTGGCCACTTCCATAATAGCTGCTGTCACTACCCTGATCACGTTTCAACAGCCCCGCCAGATCATTGTGTTGCAGGGTAAACCTTTGAGGGAATTTTGGACACTGGAGCGGATGTTTCTGTGATTGCTGCCAGGCAGTGGCTTGACTCTTGGCCAACGGAGCCCTGTCCGAGTGTGTGGGGCGTGGGAGGTCATCAGCATGCACGTCAAAGTGTGCAGTTTATTTCAGCCCATTTACCTAATTCAGATTTGATTATTCAGGTCTGTCCTTTTGTATTAGATATTCATGTCAGCCTTTGGGGATGTGACCTGCTCAGTAAATTGGGAGCCACCCTCACTCTGGAAGACTGAGGCTACTGCTCTTCCGTTAAATTGGTTAGTTAAAGAGCTGGTGTGGATTGATCAATGGCCCATGTCACACGAAAAATTGACAACTCTCCATCAGCTAGTAAGTGATCAGCTGCTTGCTGGTCATATTGTCCCTTCTAACAGCCCATGGAATACTCCCATTTTTGTCATAAAAAAGAAAAATGTCCAGCAGCGTTTTTTACATGATTTGAGAGCCATAAATATGTGTATTCAACCTATCGGTCCTTTACAATGTGGAACACCTAATCGTAATTTGATTCCTCAGGTTCATGAAGTTATAGTAATTGATTTAAAGGATTGTTTTTTCTCTATTCCTTTATGTTCTTCTGATCAAGAAAAATTTGCATTTACTATACCTGCAGTGAATCATTCAGAACCTAATAAATGTTATCATTGGATAGTTTTACCACAAGGAATGTTGAATAGTCCCACATTATGTCAGCTTTATGTTGCTGCAGCATTAGCTCCTTTTCGCAAACGTCATCCATTGGTTTTGGTTTATCATTATATGGATGATGTATTAATTGGAGCCCCAAAGATACAACCAAATTGGCTTTCTGAATTAAAAGATGATTTAAATGTTTATGGCTTACTGATTGCTCCAGAAAAAGTACAGTTACATTCTCCTTATCTTTATTTAGGACATAAAACATTACAATCTTATTCTGCTCTAGCTTTTCCTCGTTTGAATTTGCCTAAAGTTATTTCTTTGGTTAATTTGCAACAATTGTTAGGCACTCTTAATTGGGTTCGTCCATATTTTTCTTTACCTACACATTTACTTAGTCCATTATTTGATTTATTGACTAAAGGAAAACAGCCTGCAGATCTTATTGCAGTTCCACCTGCCGCTGTTGCTATGGTAGAGCAGATTAATGATATTTTAAGTACTCAGTTTGTAGATCGCATTCCTCACAAAGATTGTCAATTAACTCTTTTAATATTTCCTACTAATAAATTGCCTACAGGAGTATTAGCTGTATTAGAAGAAAAAAAAGTATATTGTATTGAATGGCTTTATTTACCTCATACCCCATCCCAAAATGTCTTACCATTTATCCAGGCTATTGCTGAAATAATAATTTTAGGATGAACTCGAGCTTGTTGAAGAAATGGGACTGATTTAATGAACATTATTCTTCCTAATCCGAAATCTGACTTCCAATTTTATTTTCAGAATAATTTATCTCTTAAATGTGCTTTGACTGATTATGTAGGCTGTATTGCATATCATTTGCCTAAAGATCCTAGGCTTTCTTGCTTAATGACTTCCTCCTTTCCTGTTCGTCCATTACTATCTCCTTTTCCATTGCCCCAAGCTTCTACTATTTTTTCAGATGGCGGACGAACAAGAGGAGCAATTGCTTATAAAGGCTCTCATGATGATACCTGGAAAGTGTCTTACACTGCAGTACAATCCTCATCTCAACGTTCAGAATTGGCTGCTGCTATTCTAGCTTTTCAAACTTTTTCTCAACAACCTTTCTATTTAATTTCTGACTCTCATTATGTATGTCAACTTATTTTTAATCTTCCAGGTGCTTACATCATGCCCAGGATTGATCCTAATCTCATGGCTTTGTTTTTAACTTTGCAGCACCTGCTAGGGTTGAAAGCAGTTCTACTATGTGTCTCACATACGTAGTCACTCTCCTCTTCCTGGACCACTTTCTGAAGGCAATAGTCTTGCTGATGCCGCAGTTCATATTTTACCTGCTTTATTTTCAGATCCTTTTTTCGGTCAATCTTTTTTCCATCAGAATGCTAGGGGATTGGCTCAAGCTTGTCATATTCCACTGGAGCAAGCTAAGCAAATTGTTTTATCCTGTCCTCAATGCTCTGGGGCTTCACCCTCAGGAGAGACAGGAGTTAATCCTCGTGGGTTTGCCTCTAATCAACTTTGGCAAATGGATGTTACCCATGCTCCTTCTTTGGCTCCCTGGAAATATATTCATTTTTCTATTGATACTTACTCAGGAGCTATTTGGGCTACCCCCCCCCCCAGTGAGGGGAAACAACTAATCATGTTATTTCCCATCTTTTTTCAGCCATTACAGCCTTGGGCAAATCCTCTTCTTTAAAAACTGATAACTGGCCAGCTCTATTTATTTATGGAATTTTTATGCTGCCCTATCTCCTGAAGGACTCAGGGAGGCTCACAACAAAAAACAGAATATAAAATATAAAAAACTATTAAATAAACAAATCCCAGTTACAGAATTAAAACCGACAAACAAATTAATAAAAAACCCCATCAGTCCAGGTTGGCCAGTTGAAAAAGCCATGTTTTCAGGTCACAACAGAAGGATCGAAGGTCAGGAGCCATCTGAAGCTCCAAGGGCAACTGATTCCAAAAGGCAGGTGCACCCACAGAGAAGGCTGTCCCCCTGGGGGTCACCAGTTGACACTGCCTGGCCGACAGTACCCTGAGGAGGCCCTGTCTGTGGGAGCACACAGGGCGATGGGAAGTCATTGCTGGCAGTAGGTGCTCCCGCAAATACCCCGGCCCTAAGCCATGAAGGGTTTATAGGTGATTACTAGCACCTTGAATGTCACTCGGAGGGCAACCAGCAACCAATGCAGCTCACGCAGGAGGGGTGTAATTTGGGAGTAGGAGGGGTGTATATGGTTGTGATATGGGAGTAGGAGGGGTGTATATGGTTGTGATGGGAGTATGGTTGTGATGGGAGTCACAACCCACGCGGCTGCATTTTGCACCAGTTGAAGCCTCCGAGTGGTCCTCAAGGGCAGCCCCATGTAGAGAGCATTACAGTAGTCTATGGGACTATATGGGAGGTAACGAATGCATGGGTAACTGTACGCAAGGCATCTCGGTCCAGATAGGGGCGTAACTGGTGCACAAGGCGAACCTGAGCAAAAGCCCCCCTGGCCACAGCTCCTACATGATCTTCCAAACTGAGCCATGCATCCAGGAGGACGCCTAAGTCGCAGCTCTTCTTTCTATGGGGGTAACACCTCTCCCCCCATAACCAAAGATGGAACATCCTGGGCAATCTGAGATGCCGCCACTTGGTCTTGGCCGGGTTGAGTCGAAGCCTGTTTCTCCCCATCCAGATCCGTACCGCTTCCAGGCATTGGGACATCAGTAGGTAGGTTTGGGGTGGACATAAAAAGCTGGGTATCATCAGCATACTGATGATACCTCACCCCAAAACCATGGATAATCTCACCCAGCGGCTTCATATAGATGTTGAACAGGAGGGGAGAGAGGACTGACCCCTGGGGCACCCCACAAGTTAAGGGCCTCAGGGTGGACCTCAGTTCCCCTGCCAATACCGACTGTGAACAACCTGAGAGGTAGGAGGAGAACCACCGTAAAACAGTGCCTCCCACTCCCAACCCCTCGAGGCGTCGCAGTAAGATACCATGGTCGATGGTATCAAAAGCCGCTGAGATCTAATAGGACCAGGATAGAGGAGTAACCTCTATCCCGAGCCTGCCAGAGATCATCCACCAGCGCGACCAATGCCGTCTCTGTGCTGTACCTGGGCCTGAAACTCGATTGATACAGATCTAGGAACATTGGGAGCTGTCGGGCCACCACACTCTCAACAACCTTCACAACAAAGCGAAGGTTGGAGACAGGATGAAAGTTGTTCAAAATAGCCGGGTCCAGAGCAGGCTTCTTGAGGAGGGGCCTCACCACCGTCTCCTTCAAGGTGGAGGGGAAGCATCCCTCACTCAAAGAAGCATTGACCACTGCCTGGAGCCAGCCTAATGTAACCTCCCGGGCGGCAAAGACCAGCCAGGAGGGACATGGGTCCAATAAACACATGGCGGCACTCAGTGTCCCCATGATCCTATCCACTTCACCCAGAGTCATAGGATCGAATTCTTCCCAAACGGTATCCACAAGACCAGCCACTTCCCCCCATCAGACTCTGACCAGTTGGAGTTCAGGCCGACCCGGATCTGAGCAATCTTGTCCAACAGACAAGTTCATCAGGTTTTTTGCAATTCTGTACTACTTGGAATATTGTCCTGAATCATGGTCTCCCGTATAATTCCACAGGGCAGGCTATTGTGGAACGTGCTCACCGGTCCAAAAACAATTAAAAGGGGAAGATTCTTCTCAGATTCCCAATTTGTCATGGGTAACACAACAGGTTCATAAAGTTTTATTTACCTTAAACCAATTGAATGTCTCTATTCAAAATTTGACCACATACCAGAGACACTTTCAACAGAAAACCAAATTGCCTCCCCCTCTAGTATATTATCGAGCCTTGCCAGATAAAACATGGCTGGGGCCAGTTCCTCTAATTACTTGGGGGCGGGGATATGCTGCTGTGTTTACTCCTACAGGACCTTTGTGGGTTCCAGCTCATTGTGTCCGACCAGCCAAGGATGTTGTGGCACCAGTTCCTGAATCCAGTTCCAGAGATGAACAGGATGACCCTACAACTGACACCATGTCCAACCCGATCCTGCCGTGCCAATCATCCAGTGACGTGGGGAGATGTGAAGAACCTGACTGCCAAAGCACAGGCAGTGTTACAACAGCAGCAAGTAGAACAAACACCTGAGAATTTATGCGCTGTCATTTTTGCGATTTTAACTGCAAATTCCTTAGCCATCATTTGCTTATGTTTGATTGTTCACATCTGTCCTTTGGCATCAGCGGCTGACATTCCACCTAAGCACTCACTTGAGCAACGTACGAAGCAAAACCTATGGATGCAATTGGCTAACATCACACAAAATGATGTTTTTTGTTTATCTGAAGCTTATGATATGGAAAATTTGCTTTCTACATGTTTAATTCCTATATGCACTCCTTCTGCAGTAATTCAAAACTTTACTGGTTTAAGTGGATATCTATTAAATGGGAACTTTAACTATAAGACTATATCTAGTTGGGAATTTGCTGTATATTATCCACTTCTTGATGCAATTACTTTATACACCCCGGTGGTAGCAGTTCCTGCAAATATAACTTGCGCAAAGGTAGTTAATTTTACATCTTCAAATAAAAAGCCTCATTGTCATCATATTAGCTCACCTACTTTAAACTGCACAGCTTTTGAAGAGACTTCCTTTAACCACTCATATTTGGTTACCGCAAGGATGGTTTTTTACATGTGGTCATGAAACTTTTAATTATATTCCTGCTAATATTAGTGAAGCACAATGTTGTATCAGTCGACTGATTCCTGTTTTGCTTTCTAAATAGCAACTTTATCATTCAAATTGTTCTCGACGTGGGGTTACATTAGATAGTACTTGTGACTCTGATGCAACCTTACTTAATAAATCAGAATATGTAGCTCTGGCTATCTCTGGTGGGTATGCCAGCACTTGTTGCTCGTGCTCACCTTAACATTAACTCTGTTGCATGTAACTTAGCAAAAACAATGCTACTTCTTCAGCTATCTCAGCAATTAATCATGAGATGCAAGAGTTTAGAAAGGCTATTTTACAAAATCGAGCTGCTATTGATTATTTACTTCTGTGCCAACATTTGGGTTATGATAGTTTCCAGGGATTGTGCTGTTATAATCTTGATGAGTCATGTAACATCCAGCATCAGATTAATATCTTGAACAATTTGGCCTCGGATTTGAAAATTGATAAAGTGGGATCTTGGTGGGAAGGCTTTTGGGATTGGTTGCCTAAAGGCTTAATGGGAAATATTTTATGCTATGCAGTCATTATTATTGCTATTTTAATTAGTGGGTGCTGTTTCATTCAATGTCTCCCTTCCCTTGGCAACATATGTATCACCGCTTTTCGCCCTAAACCCCCTCCTACATTGTCTCAGGGTCAGGTATATGCCCTGCAAAAACAACTGCAAGCTTGTTCTTATGAATATTCTTTGTCTAATAAAAAAATAAAAAAGAGTGAGATGTAATGGCAAGAAAATTCCTGTAGATGGCAGTAGTAGCAGCAAACAGTTCCTAAACGGGCCTCTTCCCCTTATCTCACTCTCGGGCTGGTGAGTCCCGAACTAACAATTATATAACCTTGTACTTATCAACCAGATGTTACAAAGTTGTCACGAGCAGGCATATGATTTCACCTTCTAAGATCATTATTACTCTCAAAGGATTGGTTAAAAGTTTCACCAATGCTACATCTATTCTCAAAATGTAACCAATCCCAACGCTGTATCTATGCTGCCTTTTATTTTGTGTAAAAAGTCATAAAAAAGGTAATAAACTCCACCCAGGCGGTCAGACATCTTTGGACACTGAAATGACTGGTCTTTGAATCCCACAATAAAAATATTCTATTTAGTTGCTGAATGAAAGTGAAACTTCTATCTGTTGATTTCAAATCAAGAATCTTTATGAGATGAATAGAATAGATAGAATAGAATTCTTTATTGGCCAAGTGTGATTGGACACACAAGGAATTTGTCGGTGCAAATGCTTTCAGTGTACATAAAATAAAAGATACATTTGTCAAGAGTCAAGAATCATAAGGTACATCACTTAATAATAGTCATAGGGTACAATAAATTAAATTTGAACTCTTGGAAACTTTTGGAAGTATTCACTTTTGATGACTGAGAAAAAAAGATATTTAATGGCAGTACATTAAAAGTACCTTAGAATTTAAAACTATTTTTTGGCAATAATGCTTTATGAAAATAAAAATATTGGACCCTGTTTCCATATAGTTACTTTGTACTGTATTTTCCAATTATTTAAATAAGCTCATGTGATAACTTTTCCTACAAACTGTTCATGTTGACTATTTTGGTAGGCTCTCTGAATTTACAGTGAGTCCCCTGAGAAGGATGAATTTTCAGTATTATAAAGAAGACAGAATGGTGATTTAATGACTGATCTATATTCTCTACCAATTATCTGAGGCCTAGGGGGCCAATATATGCCTGTACATACCTCACTAGCTGTTTGGCAATGTATCTACTTCCTCTGTATTTATATATTCTTCAAAATATGTTTTAAACTTTAAAAAAAATGAGAAGCTGACTTGCCACAAAGCAAAACACCATTCTCCAGAAAAATCATTTATTTCTTCATTTATATTCCATAATTATTTATATTAGTAATTCAAAGCAGAAAGCATTCCAAATATCCCTCTTTCTCCTATTTCCCCCACCACAGTTCTGTGAGTTAGGCTGGGCTGAGAGGGGGAATGACTGGCCCCAAATCAGCCAGTCAGTTATTAATTCACTGAGCCATTTCTGAACTTTCCTGCAATGTGAAAAAGAGAGTTATCTGCAGCCAGTGTTTTATTTAGAAGTGCGTCCTCCTGTCTTGAAAAAGCAGAAAAATTATAAGCGTAGCATTGTGCATTGCTGTGGTGGATAGGGATGCACTTGTCTGCAATTCTTTAAACAAATATGGCCTTTTCTGGGGAAGAAAGGTATCTGCATAATCCCGGGGAATGCAGCTGCCTTAAAGAATTGCGAACAGGTGCAACATTCTTTTCTCTGTGTTCTCATGTGTGTGTGTGTGTGTGTGTGTGTGTGTGTGTTCTGTAAACTTATATCTGTGGCAAGTCTTCTCAGCCACTGTTTTGCAAAAGCATTCACAACAATAAATATCCATCAGAATCCAAATAAATATCAATCAGCTTCCAACTTTAGGTGACATTTATGGCTGCTTATTTTATTTCTACCATTAGTAAAGAAAAGAATGAGAAATCATCATTTTTATAATTATTCCTGAAGTCGAAGAAACAATTATATAAAATGCTTCAAATTTAATTGAATATATCATTACAATTAAGCCAAAGTCACTATTCCAGTAAATTAGAATTTGCTCACATAAATCCCCAGATTAACCCATGATATGTCCAGCAAGTGATAGGAAAGCTCTTTTTCCACCTAAGGCCCAGAAGAAATAGTACTGAGTTAAATTTAAAGGTAAAAAAAATATGCAGTGTTATCTTCATTTTAGATCTCAAAAGTGTTTTGTGGCCAAATGGGTCCAAATGGCTTTTTGGTAGCAGACCCGACCTAGCTGAAACAGGTTGGAAGACTTTTCTCGGTATTGGTCCAAACGTTTGTGATTGCAAGAGCATGCAAGTGTTTTGTCTGAAGAGACCTCCTTAAGAACCAGACTTCCTCCTGCATAGGTATTTTATCGTTTTTCCAGTTCTTAGAAAATACAGTTCTAGCTGCCATTAAAACATTTACAATCAAATATTTCAACTCTTTATTGTAAATTTCTGGTATAATTCCCAATAAAAATATTTCTGGTTTCAAATCTGTATGTTGTTGTATCATTTTTTCCAACCACGTGTGGATTTTAGTCCAATATCTTTTTGCATCCGAACATGTCCACCACATATGGTAATATGATCCAGGTATCTGATGACATTTCCAACATTTTTCCGATTTATTCTTAAACATTCCTGCAATTCTCGTCGGGGGTAAGTGCTACCTGTAAAACATCTTATACAAATTTTCTTTATAAGTAGTTGACATTGTCATTTTATAATTCTGAGACCATAATTTTTGCCATTTCTCTAAATCAATCCCATATCCAAAACTTTTCCCCCATGTAATCATTGTTTCTTTAACTTGTTCTTCTTCCATTTTAAATTCTAGGAAATATCCATAAAGTTTTTAAATCACCTTCTTATCAGTACCCATCAATATTTTATCTAGCCCAGTCAACTTGTTATAAATGCCTTCTATTTTAATATCTTTATCAAATCTAGATTGTACTTGCAAATATGAAAACCAATTCATTTTTATACCTTCTTCCAACACTTGCATAGATTTAAGTTCACCCTTTTCATTCAATATCTCACCATATCTGTTTGTTCCTTTTTGTATATTACTGGATATGAAAAAGCTTCAATAGTAGATACCCATGATGGAATTTTCAAATAGTGTTGTTTTTTTAATCTTCTCCCAGTTTAAAAACAAAGCCTCTCGGATATAATGTCTTCTAAAATACCCTTGTGTTTTGGTTCCCTTATACCAAAGGAATGCATGCCACCCCAATAGCAAATCATGTCCTTCTAAGGTCAATAATCTAGTGTTCCTTAGTGTTATCCAATCTTTTACCCACATCAAATTTGCCGCCTGATAGTATAATTCCCAATTGGGCAATGTAAACCCTCCTCTTATTGCATCCTGCAACAGCTTAAGTTTTATTCTTGCTTTTTTGCCTTGCCATATATATTTCAACATCATTTTATTTAAGTCTTCAAAAAACTCTTTCCCTAGTCTAATTGGAATTGTCTGAAATAAATATAAAATTCTGGGCAATACAGTCATCTTGATTGTTGATATTCTCCCAATCAATGATAGTTGTAGATTTTTCCATTTTTCCAGGTCTGTCGCTATCTGCTGTTTGAGTTTAATATAATTATCCTCCTTCAGTGTACTACATCTTACTGTAATATATATCCCTAAATACTTAACCTTGCTTGCGATCTGTATTTCTAAAACTTCTTCCAACTCTTTCTTCCATCTCATTGACATACTCTTTCTTAATATCTTTGTTTTGTCTTTATTAATTTTCAAACCTGCTACTTTTCCACATTCTTCTATTCTTTCTATTAATTTAGGTGCTGATTCCAACGGACCCTCTAGTATAAATACCAGGTCATCTGCAAAAGCTTGTAACTTATACTCTTCTTTTTAAATTTTCATTCCTTTTATTTGTTTATCTTCTCTAATACACCTATTTAACACTTTAATTAGCAGTCATATCTATAGATTCTGTCAATTCGCAGTTTGTTCACAAATATATTCAATGGCCAAAAAATTTTACCAAAGCCCATTTGTGCCAATTGTAATAACATAAAACGCCAACTCACATTATCAAAGGCTTTTTGAGCATCCAAAAACATCAAAGCCATTTGCTTTTCAGGATGTGCCTCATAGTACTCCAAAGTGTCCAGAATTATTCTCATATTATGTTTAATTTGTCTTTTTGGCAGAAATCCATTTTGCTCAACATGTATAAAGTTATTTAAATATCTTTTCAATCTTCCTGCCAAAATTGAAGCAAAAATTTTATAATCTGAGTTTAATAGGGAAATAGGTCTATAATTTTTAACTTGCTGTAAGTCTGTATCTTCCTTCGGTATAAGTGTAATATAAGCTTCTGACCAAGTCTTGGGTATTCTCTTCTCTACCATAACTTCATTCATAACTTCTAATAATTGGAGGTTCAACACCTCCTGAAAGGTCTTATAGAATTCCACTGGCAATCCATCCGGGCCTGGTGCTTTCCCTGTATTTTGTTTCTTTAAGGCTTCTGTTAACTCCATCATTGTTATATTCCCTTCTAGCATAATTTCAATATCTTTAGTTATCTGTGGTAGCTTTGCTTTTTGTAAATATTGTTTAATTTTTTCTTCTTGAATACTTTCTTGATAATACAATTTTCCATAGTAGTCTTGTATAATTCTTTTCTTTTCTTCATTTCCATAACAAACATGTCCTTCTTTATCTATTAAATGACTAATTCTCCTTGATTCTCTTTCCTGTTTATAGGCTAACCATCTTCCTGGTTTATTTGTGTCTTTGAAATAATTCTGTTTAGCGTTTTTGATCTTTTGGGCTAACTCTTCTTTTTCCATTAATCCCATTTTATGTTTAGTTATATCCATTTTAATTTTAATATCTTTTTTTGTGGAAATTTCTGTAATTCTTTTTATAACTTTTTATAATCATCTTCTAATATTTTAAAAGTCTTTTTTTGTTTAACATTTTTTCCCTTGTATAGTCAATTATCAAGCCTCTTGTGTAGGCTTTCATTGTGTCCCAGAGATTCTGTAACGATGTATCCTCTTTTTTATTTTCTTTAAAAAAGAATACCAGTTCTCTCTCAATTTTCTGTTTAAAATCTTTTTCCTTTAATATCATGTTGTTTAAAGTCCATCTGGATCTCATCTTTTGTCCTTTCCAAATAACAGTAATTGGATTATGGTCCGCCCAAGTACTTGTTTCTATTTCAATTTTTTGTATATTAAAAAATAAGTCAGCTGATGTCCATATCATATCTATTCTTGACCATGATTCATGTCTGTTTGAATAAAATGTATATTGCTTATTTCCTGTATTTCTCTCTCTCCATGCATCTTTTAAATTTATTTCTTCTATCATTTGAAAGAAAGATTTTGATAGTTTCTTTCTGGCTTTCTTTGTAGCTTTTTGTGTTTTATAATCCAATTGTTCATTAATTATTCCATTAAAATATCCCATCATACATAAATTAACATAATCCAATTCAATTATTTTTTTGTAAAGTTTGTTGTAAAATTCTTCTTGATTATCATTTGGAGCATATATTGCTATTAAAAGTGTTTTAATATTATTGTCCGTTATTTCCACCATTAAAATTCTTCCATCATCATCTGTATGAATTAGTTCAGCTGAAATTGTTTCTCTAATATATAGAACCACACCTCTTTTTTTACATTGTGCCAATGAAGTAAACAATTTTCCTAACTTTTTTTGTTTCAATATATATTCATGTTGTTTTTTAATATGTACTTCTTGCAAACAAATTATATCAAATTTTAATTTCTCTAATTTGTGAAATACTTCCCTTCTTTTAATAATTGAATTAAGTCCATTTATGTTCATCGTAATCAATTTTCTTTCCTCCATTTTAGACTTTATAAGAGGGATTTATTGCTCTGGTAGATCTTACTTCTGTTTGTTCTCTGGGCACCCCACCTACTGCACCTTCTTTTTCTTTCTTGAATACTGCTATACACTCCTTTTAAAATTCAATCGAGGACTCTTCTTTTCTTGTATCTTCCTCCTTTCCTCTGATGTATTCATAGTAGAATAATTCTGCCTTTTTAACCGTGTCAATTCTATGTCTTTGTTCCCTCCAAGTAAACAGGAGACCTTCTGGTATCAGCCATCTATAATTTACTCCTCTTTTAAGCAATTCTTTAGTTAGGAAAAGATATTCTCTCCTCGTCTCTCTTACTCTTCTTGGTACCTGTTTCAACACCACAATTTCTTTATCTTTATACTTTAACATCTTCTCTCTTGCCATATGCAATATTTGTGTTTTAATAATTTTCTTAGTGAATCTAATATGAACTTCTCTTGGTAACTTGTTCCTCATTGCATATCTTGTGTAAACATGAAACAGTTCATCCATTCCATCCATCATTTTCTCTTCCGTTATCTCTAATACTTCCGCCAGTATTTCTGTCATTTTTTCAACAAAATTTTCACCCTTTTCTTCCTCCACATTTTGAAATCTCAGGTAGAATTCTGACCTGTCTATCTCTCCTCTCAATGATTCAATCTTGTCTTTTTCAACTTCACTCAATTTGGTATTAATATTTCCAATTTCCTTGTCTCTTTGTTCTTGTTCTTCAATTTTCTTAATTCTTTCATCATATTTCGTCATCATCTCTTGGATATTTTCCAGTTTTTCATCTGTCTTTTCAATTTTCTGTTGAATATTTTCAACTTTTTCATCCGTCTTTTCAATTTTCTGCTGAATCTTCTCCACCTTTTCATTTGTCTCTTCAATTTTCTGGTAAATATTCTCATTACTCTTTTCAATGTTATCTGTTTTTGTCTGTAAAATTTGTATTCCTAACAAAATCTCCTGTAGTGTATCTTTCTTCTCTTTTTCCTTCTCCTGTTGCAACATCGCCTGTATTGATCATTGCCCCCCAGATGGTGAAGAGGAGGGAGTTGTTAATTGAGAGACTAGAGCTATTGCTTTTCTACTCATTTTATAATTATTTTCTAATAAAAAAGCCCCAAAAACAAAGGCCCATCCAACAATAATAAAAATAAGTGGACAAAAAGAGGAGAAAAATAGAAATTTAAAAATAAAAAAAAGTCTTCAGGTTCTTGTATACCTTAATCCAATTAGTTCCACTTATGTGCAAAAATAAAGAAGAGATGGAAAAAAAAAGACCACAAAAAATGAAGACAGACGATTCCCACTTCAAAAAATAAAAAAAGAAGAGAAGTCTTCAGGTATTTATATACTCTAATCCAATTGAACAATGGTATGTCAAAATAGAGAAAAAAGGGGTGAAAAAGAAAAAAAGAGGAAGACAAGCCAAAAGAATAAAAAAGATGTGGTCTAATTCCTAGATAAAAAGTCTAAATCCAAACCACGAAAGATCAATCCGGAGGGGGAGTGAAAAAAAAAGAGTAACCACAAATTCTAGCAAAAGAAAAAAAAAGCCACTGCCACCAAATATCCAAGGCTTTTTAATATATCAAATTAGATTTCCAGTACAATATATTTCCAAGGTCACTTCAGTCTTGTTTCTTTCAACTCCAACTCCAAGTTCCACTATCAATAGTTCACAGATGAGCACCTGTGTAAACAGTCTGTCATGCTCACCCCACTATCTCTTTCAGGGAAAAACTCTGAGTCCTTGAACATAGCACACATACATAAACAAGTAAAAGAAGAAAGGAAACAATATATCCAAGCCTCTAAATGGCAGTGCTTTCACTTTCACTCCTCCCCTTAAGAGCAAAAAAAAAAAAGAGAGAGAGAGAGAGAAAAGCCACAATGAAATTGCTCTCTTTTCTAAAAAAATTCTTAAAATCATAAACAACATTTAATCCAAAAAGGAATTGGTATAAAAAAGAGAAAAAAGACCTTCAAAGCAAAAAGCTATTTATATAGAAGAAAAAACCAGTCCATTTTAAAGTCAGGTAATTCCGGGTGGGAAAAAAGGAAGAAAAAAAACCCGTCCATCTTAAATTTTTTTTAATCTCGCCGCTTAAATACTGTCCTCTTTACTTTTTAGGTCCACTTTCAAACTTTTAGGGTGTTCTCTTCAAAAATAAGTAAATAAAAGAACCTCTCACCAAACTGACACACTTTCTTCCAATCTTGCCATTCTTTCAGAGCTGTCCTAGCTTCAGCAGCTTGATGGCCGCCTCTTTTCCACCGGCAAAAAGAGCTTCTCCTGGATCAACTAGGGACTTTGCGGTTTAGGTCCAAAAGGACCGTCCAGCAGAGAAGATATCTATGGCAATCCGGGAGCTTCCAGATCGCACGTAGTACCGCCGTGATGTCAGCCCCACTCTCTGCAAGCTCCACACTTTTGAGCTTGTGTTATGATATTGCATGTAAGTACATAAGTAATGGGATTTCAGTTTTCTCCCCCCCAAAAACAACGTTTGATCAGTCAGGATATGTTTTTACTATGGTTACAAATGAGAAAACTCAGATGCTTCCTTAACATTATATTTGTTTACTAATGGCTATCATGGAGTTTGTGTGATGAAAATCAAGATTATAGATAGCCTTTGATAGTCTTTGACTTACAACCCCAATTGGTACTAGAATTTTCATTGCTAAACAAGGTGATTGCTAAGTCACACCTGATTTTACAACCTTTTTTTTACCATAGGTAAGCAAATAATTGCAGTTCTTAAGTGAATCACGCAGTCATTAAATGCTTCTGACTTCCTCCATTGATTTTGCCTATTGAAAGGTATCTGGGAAGGTTGCAAAAGGCAATCTTGGGCCACTGCAGCAGTTATAAAGTTGTCAATTGCCAAGTGCCCTAACTTTGATAAAATGATTGTGGATATGCTATGATGGTTTTAAAAAACCTTTTTTACATTTAGAAACTTACCCTGAGAGACAAACACCTATATTTGACTTGCAATCATGCTAAAACACCTAGTTCTGTTTGCTTGTATAAAATGAACTGGGATAGGAAGAGAAGGCTGTACTACTGTGTAACTGGTGGATAGGTCTGGCCTCAAATCACAGTTACCTTTGCAATTAATCTATCAACTATAACTCAATAGACAATTGCTAGACAAATGGCAATCTCATTCAGGCAAATTTGGTTAAAATCAAACTTCATAATTGCCCAGATTCTGGCCTTGAATAGCATTATACTCTATCTGAATAATAACATCTGATTTTTAAAAATTATCCTAATTCCCATATTTGGTTGGTTTTATTAAAACAAGTTTGTTTATCCATTTTTCAGTTCTTTTCTGTTTTGCCTTTTTTGCAACGTATTTACAGTTGTGTTCCTTCTTATGTAATTCTTTTTTTATTTAACATATATTTTCTAAATAAATGATCATCCTGAAAAAGTTATTGATAATTAGCCTTTTTTTAATTAGGTAAAAAGATATTTTAGTCAATTGCAGTAGCTTTTAGACTACCACAGAAGTATACAGTCAGGTTATTTAAATTGAAAGAGTGTGTGGGGAAATTCAGCAATAATTTCTATAACGTTTGATATTTCATTTCTTTATAATGGTCTAGTTTTTTAAAGCTTCACCCTATTCTGAGAAAAAGCAAAAATGAGCATTTTAATAAATTACGTTTTAAAAAACAATAACTAGAAAACAATGATTCAACAAAAGTTGTTCCCTTCTGATAGAAAACAAAACAGATATAGGGACTAAAGGCAGTTTGTTTGTTTTTTCTAAGGTAGGTAATTGAAAAGCATATTTTTCCCATTTTATGTTCCAACATTGGAAAGAGTTGAAAGAGGCCACTTCCTGACTATTCAAATCAGTCAAGTCAAGTTGACCTCTTTATTGTCCTAGTAAAAGATAAAAATAAAACTAGATATGATTTATTGTTATTGTTGTTAAATGAAGTTAAGAATATTAGAACATTTGTACTTTGAAAATATTGTTCTATGGTCCTGGAATCTAATTTCTTGCCTAATACAGACCATAACTTTGGTACAAGGATGTCAGATGTAAAGTAATTTCTGTCCCAAGCCATCATGAGACTATATATAGCTTGTTGACAAAGAAATCAGAAGTTCTAAAAGGAATTAATTGCCATTTTTGAATGCAGATATCATAGAGTTGAAACTCATAGAAATACTTCTCAGCATTGAGTTTGATGCATATACATGCGTAAATAAATTGACTCATTTCTTTTGTAAAGATTTTTCATTTACATCTGCATCCATTACTGATAACAGATCGATGAGTCCTTCACAAAAACAACCAAAGAAAGAACTTTATATGCTCGAGAACTAGAGGCTTTATTATTATTTTTCTTCTTATGCCAAGAGAAAAACAGCTCTTGTAATTAATTTGAGTTTAATTCTTCCTATTTTAGTATAGCCAGTCAGCTCATCTTCATGGAAAATATTAATTGGAGCTTAGATAGTTAGCAAAGGTACTCAGTAGAATAGGTTGTTGGACTAGACAATTTTTACGCTTTCCAAATCTTATATATAAAATGTATGCTTTTTAAATCTCTTTCAAACAAATGATATAACTCTTACACATTATAATATTGTACATCCCAGACTTAGAAGCTAAACATTATAGCAATAGTATTCACTCACATACTAGAAACATACTTATATTATAGAAAAAAGTATGAAAATTAATAAAACAATTGAAACATAGTACAATATCTAGATCTGGAGCCTTGATTACTTCACTTAAAATAAGAGAAATGCCTAAGACAGAGGAAAACAAACAAACAAACAAGAAGTGGCATTTAGTGGCAGGCTCCAGCATTAGCTAGAATATTGGCACAATTAAGAGTGCTGTGCTCTTAAAGCAAAGTATTGGGGATTAATAGTGTCTTACTGTTCTGCACTTTATTGATTTCTGACATAACTAGATCAATTTGTGCTTAATTTTTTTAAAAAAATGTTTATAGTTTTTATGAAATCAAGTTGGCAGCTCCTTTCATTGTTCAGGTAAGGCACATTCTAGTGTACCAGGGAGTGGGAGGGTCATAGGAATATCATAATTTTTTTCAAATAAGAATACAGATCCTTTATTTCTTGAAGATTTTCTTTATAGTGCATAAAAAAATATTCATATTAGGAAAGGAAAGATCCTGAGGTAGATTCCGGAACCTTGATATCAAGAGATTATTGTCACCTTCATAAAAATATTTGGGAAAGGCAACTCAGGGAAAATTCTGAGTTGCAGTAAGTAAATGTTAGTAAAGAATATTGTTACTATGGGTATGTTGTTATCAATGTACATGTAATATATATTGCATGTAGGTAAGCATATGCAGCAATGCATCCTTAAATTGTGACATGTTGAGAAATGATGTCTGTGATAAAAAAATTAGCTGAAGAAAATGGGTTAGTCTTGTATTAACAAGCACTTTTCTCTAATGTCTGATTCTCTTCTAATAGCTCTTCCTTCCAGTGCTGGATTCAAAATATAGTGATGATACTTCTCAAATAGTCACTTAAAAGGAAAAAGTTATAAGGCTACACAAATGCATCTTGACCCTGCCACTGATGCTTCCAATAGTGTTGTACATTTTCACAAATATGATAAAGATTTCTATGCAGTCTAGTATCTATGGGAAGAAATCCTGAACTAATTAGGTTCCCTCTGGAATGGAGGAGTCTCTTTACTTTCATCAGGATGTTATGCAAGCCAGACAAAATGTACCAAAAATACATGAGGAGGTTCAAACTTACTTTACTGTATGAAGGCTCTTCTAAAAACCTTTCAAAAGAATTTTTATCGAAGTTTATTGGTTGGGAATATGAATACACATCTAGTTTTGTATGCTCACTATCTTCACATTTTGTCTAAAATGGATTTATTAATATTCAAGCTGTTTCTATTTTCAAACAAACAAACAAACTCTGAAGAGAGCAAATCAAAAATTTCCAGGAGCAAACATTCAAAATGAAAACTAGAATGGATTGAAATAAGAGAAATATATTTAAACTATTATATTTTGCCATTGTAGAATTGTATATTACTGTGAATGGTCTTACATATTTGAATGAATAATAAAATGAAAAATAGTAGATAATAAAAATTTGTGGAAGTAGTTTTCACAGTTCAAATATATTAGTACATTACTTTTCCTAGAGAGTCTCCTCTGCAGTTATATAAGAAAGGAGTTCAGAATACATGGATGAAGTGATATTTATTACAACTTGCATAAAATGTGCTTTACAATTGTATCAGGAATACAAAATTCCCTGCCAACAAATTATAGAAAGCTGATCTCCCTTCTTTATTCACAGTTTTTGTTATGTAAGATATTTTATTAAGCATGTGAATGGCCAAACTTATATCATATTGGAATTCTTAGCCAGATTGCTATGGAGGTACACCAGTGATTCTACTCCATCACTTTCCCAGGCTGATTACGATGGAGATTTTATTTAAATAAATTTTGCAGAACACTGAATGTGCTCATATATGACATAAAAAGGAACAGAAATATCTTCAAATTGAACTCAGCTCCCAGCAATTGCATTCTTGTAGGTTTGTTTCTTTTACTAAGAAGTGATTTATTATTGCCTTTTTCAAGGCATTTTTTTAACTCTCCAAACTAACCAGTATGTGATATATAATACCTAAATCAATACATCTGGCTATATGTATAGATGTGTTTCTATGAAGGAAAAGTTGTGCTTTTCTTGTTTGCTTTTGATGCAGCAAATATTATTATCTAATTTATTTTGTACTTAATATTTCTTAAAGAAAATTCTTATATATGATCAGTTGCTTACTAGAATTCTTAGTGTACTTTCTGATTCATGAAATGGCGTAATCTACTTATTTAACGGTATACAAATATCTCACAAGTGAGGAATATATAATGTTACATGGTTTGAACTCAAGAATATACTCATTTTATTTATTAAAAAAATCAAAACTGATTGTGGAAGTAATACCTGTGTATTTTGTACATGTGCTAAAGTTGGTGTAGTTAAAATAAATGTCCAAAAGCGTATTTCTTATAATATGCCTTTATGTTATAAATGAAATTGAATGAGTAAGAATGGCAACTTTTCTAGATTGCTTAAATGAAGTGTCAAAACTGTAATCCTAATTATTAGAACAAAAAGGTTGTGATAAAACTAAATCATATACAGACAGGCCTTCTGGCTTTCAATGATCTTTCTAAGTACACATTTTTCAAGTCAGAAGTTTATGGGAGACATATGAGACTAATTTCATGGCTATTAGGAAATCACACCAGGGTATCCATTTTCTATTCTCTATGGCTATATGAGAAAATAGTTCCTGCTCTAGGAAGGAATAAACAGAGTTTACAGCAAATTGATAGCTCTGTTGAAAACAGCCCAGTTAGAGGTATATTTATGGATCTATGGTGTGATCCTTCAATGACTCTTAACAAAGGAATTCATATAATTATTTAAAATTGAGACTTCCAATTACAACTCCTATGGTATTGAATTTCCATAATGACTTCCTGAAAAATTATACATAAACTGATTTGCTGGAAAGCTTCAGAAATTCAAAGTAATCTTAGAACTCTCGAGATTGAAGTATGACTAATCTTTATTTTCAATCTGATTTTTACAGAAAACAATATCGAAAAGTACATGACATTGCTATTAACTTTCACTTATATATTTATACAGTAATATGGACTACATGGGATGTCAGTTTTAGCAACAAATATAACCCCTTGTTAAAGTAAATCTAATTCCATGTAACCTATTTTGCTAAACTGTTTTTAAGATTCTCCCACTACATGTGAAAAAGGATGTTTTCTAAAGCTGTAAACAGTATAACAGATTCTCTCTTATTGTTGCTACAAGCTGCCTTGGAAGTCAGCCATTAAAGAATCTATTTCTTTAAACTCTTCAGTTATGCTCTCTATGCATTCTCCAGCCACAAACATTTTCCCATCAATTATAATACAGTCTTCTTCAGTGCTGATTTCCATTGGTCTTCTTTCTTTGCTAGCTTCTGAACAGCAGTTAAGTATCTAGAGCCAAAAAAAAAACCAACTTCATTCATATTGTGACTATATTATGTAACTTTGTGACTATTTTCACGAAGATGGAAAGACACACTAATTCCCACAATGGAAAAATTGGTGGTAATAAATAACTGGATTTCCTTTGAAGCTTGGCCTGAGGCTCATGATTTAATTAGGGCATCAGTCAGAACCCGCAAGCCAACTCTCTCAAAACTAATAAAAACAACCGGGATTCCTGAGCCCCGGACTCTCCATTCACTCCATGGCAGAGGACGGACTATCTGAAGAGAGCCTTCTCCAGGTGACCCAGAGTGGGATAGGAAAAAAGTCGAACCAAATTGCAGCCCTGACATGCCAAAATGCCTGTCTGAGCTCCCCCCACTCTAGTGCCCAGGGCTGGGGAAAACTCCTGAGCAAGCTAGGAAAACTAGAATGGATGAGGGACTGGGAACAAGCCAGACTCCCAAAAACTCTGATGGAACTCTTGGGGGGATCCTTATAACAGCTGAAGGAGAAATTTGATCGAACTACCCTTCATGATGAGGGGCTGTTGTGCTGCCCAAAAGAGAAGGGAGTTGCAACTGAGCCCCTTGAAATGTGGAGAAGCAGATGGGAACGAAGCCTCCCTTCTCCACCCACCAGAAGGAGAATGAGCCCAAGGTTGCTGTTGATTCCTTTGCGCAACAGGCAAGCCGCCCCAAAACGGGCAGTACCCCCTCTCTATGAACTAGGGTTGTCTTGGGTAAAGAGCAGAAACATCCAAACTGACTGCCTCATAACTAAATTCTATGAACATAACCCAACAATGCCTGGGAGGGCAATGCATCCTTGGCCTGCTCTCGAGTTGCCATAGGCCGGGGGATGGGGAATCGAGCCTCGCAGCTGCATCGAGGAACTTGCATTTCAGTAAAAACAAAGCACATTCCAGCCATCAATGTCAAGGTCATCTCCATGCAAATCCAAAGTGGTGGGAGGGAGTGACTTCTATAACCCACAAAATTGCTTCATTGTGGAATGTGACTGGTGAGAGAGGGGGAATTGGGAGAGGGGGAAACAAGGTCAGAGCCAAGGTGCAAATCAAGTGAGGTCAGAGTTGGCTTCACTAGGTCATGCCAACATGAAGCTCCTAATAAATAACTGGATTTCCTTTGAAGCTTGGCCTGAGGCTCATGATCGGTCAGAACCCTGAGACATGGCCAGCTCGATATTACTTGCTTCGGGGGCGCCTGTGGTGCCCCAAGCACTCTGCCAGTGAAAATGGGCTCCTGAGCCTCCTGGAACCCTCTCCAGCCCTCATGAGCTCTGTTTTTGGCTGCAACGCCTCCTGCAACCCTCTACCGGCAAAAACAGAACTCGGAAGGGCCATGTCCAGAGCTAGTCCTTTGCTGTTTCCGGGATGGCCCCATAGGCCAGATCTAAGCACCCAATGGGCAAACTCCAGCCCACGGGCCTTGAGTTTGACACCCCTGGCATAGATGGTGAAAATAATTGTTTCAATTTTTAAAAAATCTAGTTTTTTTGTTTCTAATTGGAAACTGCTTCTGGATTATTATTATTTTTTACAAATTGACAGAAAATGAAACTGTAGGTTTTGATTATTAGCGTGGGTTTGTAATTATAGAAATCACTTGACATGTTCTGAAATGTAAAGCAACAGGTTGATGTTGTATTGTTTTTATTATTTACTGCACAGAAGTCATAATTTTTCTAATCTTTTTGTACTTTTTTTCCTTAATTTTCTAACTTTTGTTTCTTTCATATTTTTATTTTATAATAAAATTTAATAAAATGTAGTAATGCCACACTTGATTCAACAAAAGATGATTCATTATATTTGCATAGCTAATATAATGCATAGCTTTATAGGTTAACTTCCTGCTAACCTATAAAGTGGTTTATTGATGAAATTGTTTATAATTCATTTTTGAATTGTTTCTGTTGCTGTTCACTTGAATTGTTTCTATTGTTGTTCATTATAGACACAGTCTTGTGGATTGTGATTCAACTAGAATTTGTTGGAAAATTGTGTAACAGATGTAATTTATATATAAATGAGTAAATCTACCTGAAGTGCTATAGGATTTCCACATTGTTATTAAGTGAATAGCAAACAATTTTTTTTTAAAAGGTAATATTTTTTAAAATACACAAACTGTTTAGAATCTGGCCATACTTCTTGTTCTCTACATAATCCTAGAAATAATCAATACATGCATTAATATAAAGTTATATATATATGTGTGTGTGTGTAATATCTATATATAATAAAAAGAGCATAAATTAATATAGAATTGTTTTGTAATATGTGTGGAATATGTCCAGAAGTAAACATAAATATTTGTACATTCATATAGCACTCTCTTTCTTTATAAACACAGACTTGCACTGTCACATATTTATTTATTTATTTATTTATTTATTTATTTATTTATTTATTTATTTATTTATTTATTTATTAGCTTGTATGCAGCCCTATTCCCTAAGGACTCAGAGGCGTGGCATTAAAACAGAAAAAATTTACAATAAAACAGAATTAAACAACTAAACAAGCCAAATAAAGTTAAAATAAAACCCAACCCCGGGTCATTGAGGCCGGCCCGTTGGAACAACCAAGTCTTCAGGTCCCAGCGGAAGGAGGAGGTCAGGGGCCAAGCGGAGATCCACGGGAGCTGATTCCAAAGGGCAGGCGCTCCCACAGAGAAGGCCCTAGCCCTGGGGACCGCCAGCCTACAATGTCTGACTGGCGGCACCCCAAGGAGGCCCCTCCTATGAGCGAACAGGCGTCGGGAAAGTGATGCTGGCAGGAGGCGTTCCCATAAGTACCCTGGACCCAAGCCATTAAGGGCTTTATAAGTTGTAACTAATACCTTGAAGGCGACCGGAGGCAACCGGCAACCAATGCAAGCCGCGCAGGAGGGTGTAACATGGGAGATGTCGGGATACCCCATCACAGCCAGCGGCTGCATTCTGCACCAGCTGAAGCCTCGGACCGTCATAGGAAGCCCCATGTAGAGAGCATTGCAGTAGTCAATCCTAGAGGTGACAAGCATGAGTAACCGTTGAAGGGCATCTCGGTCCAAATAAGAGGCGAAGCTGGCGAACCAGCCGAACCTGGGCAAAAGCCCCCTGGCCACAGCTCCCACATGCTCCTCCAAACCGAGCTGTGAGTCCAGGAGGACACCCAGGTTTCTGCCCTATCCACGGGGGGCAACACCTCTCCCCCATGACCAAAGATGGTACATCCAATAAAGACCGAGATGCGGTAAGAACAGCCACTCCGTCTTGGTGGGGTTGAGCTGAAGCCTGTTACTACCCATCCAGACCCGTGCACGCCTCCAGGCACCGGGACATCACGGAGAGCGTCACTGATCTGGTCTGGGGTGGAGATATAAAGCTGGGTATCATCAGCATACTGATGATACCTCACTAAAACCTGGATGATCTCACCCAGCGGTTTCATGTAGATATTGAACAGGAGAGCGAAAGGACAGACCCTGCGGCACCCCACAAGTGAGGGGTCTCGGGGCCGACCTCTGCCCCCTGCCAACACCGACTGCGGCGGCCCGAGAGGAAGGAGGAGAACCAGCAAAGCGGTTCCCCCACCCCAATCCTCTAAGCGCTGCAGAAGGATACCATGGTCGATGGTATCGCAAAGCTGAGAGATCTAAAAGGACTAGGACAGAGGAAAAACCCTGTCCGAGCCCTCCAGAGATCATCCATCAGTGCGACCAATGCTGTCTCCGTGCTGTGTCCCCTGAAGCCCGACTGATATGGATCTAAATACTCAGTTTCCTCCAGGAACAAGGGAAGCTGCTGAACCACCACGCTCTCAACAACCTTAGCTAAAAAGTGAAGGTTGGAGACAGGACGATAGTTGTTCAAGCGGCGGGTCCAAGGCAGGCTTCTTGAGGAGGGCCTCACCACCGCCTCTTTCAAGGCAGGAAGAGACTCCCTCACTCAAAGAAGCGTTAACAACTGCCTGGAGCCAGCCGCGTAACCTCCTGGAGGCATACACCAACCAGGAAGGGCACGGGTCCAATAAACGCGTGGTGGAAGACAGCCTCCGCATGATCCTGTCCACCTCATCGAGGGAGACCAGGTCAAACTCAACCCAGATAGGTTCCACCAGACTCACCGCCACCCCATCATCAGACCACTGCCAGTCAGAGTCCAAGCCAGCACGAATTCGGCGACCTTATCCGCCAGATGTAAGCTAAATTCCTCTGCTCTGCCCTGCAACGGTCATCCCCCTCCTCTGAAGGAGGGGCGGGTCACCCGAAACAGGGCAGCAGGGCGATCATCGGCAGACGCAATCAGAGCGAGAATATGCGCCGCCGCCCTGATTGCTTCCAGATAGGTCCTGATATAGGATCGCAACTGGGCACGGGAATTCGAGTGGCTGGCCCTCCATCTGCTCTCCAGGCGTCTTCTCTGCTTTCATCCCCTGGACTCCTCGGAGAACCAGGGGGCCTCGAGGTCACAGGGAAGAGGAGGCAGAGAAAGGGGACAACCCGGTGGCGCCTCCGCCTTCGCCTGCCAGGCAGCCGTCAGCGTCTCGGCGGAGTGTGGTCGGTCGTGGGAGGCGGGCAACCCCAGTGCCATCTGAAACCTTTCCGGTCCATTAGGTGTCTGGGGCGAACCATGTAGGCTCCTCACCCAGCAGCAGGACAGCCAATTGAAAGACCAGCCGCGGAGATAGTGATCAGTCCACGATAAAGGGAGGGTAGATGGAGAACCATCCCCAGATCACTACACCACTGCCCCGAGATAAAAACCAAGTAAAGTGTGTTCCCCCTGGGTGGTGGGTCCATGGATCACCTGGGTCAGGTTCATGGCTGCCATGGATGCCATGAACTCCTGAGCTAAACCCGACGCCCCCCAGCGACGGCAGGTTAAAGTCCCCAGAACTATAAGCCTAGGGAACTCCACCGCCACCTCCGAGAGGCGCCGAGCAGCCCAGGCAGGGCCGCCGCCCAGCTGGGGGATAGGCGTTAGCAGCAAACCCAACCGACCACCCGGGCCCAATCACGAGGAGGGTCTCACACCCGCCCATCTGCGGGACAGTGACCTCCCTTGAAACAGGGTCTCTCTAACAATTATGGCTACCCCTCGCGTCCCTGGGCCCGGGCCGGTACAGCACACGGAAGCCTGGGGGCACAAATCACACAGAGGGACACCCCTCGGGCCCACCCAGGTCTCCGTAATGCATGCCAGGTCCGCAGCCTCCTCCTCTATGAGCTCACGGAGGAGGGATGACTTATTGGCTACGGACCTGGCATTCAGATATACCAGTCTGAGCCCAGAGACCACGTCTCCCAAGACCCCAGGGGAGCGGGAAGCGACCTGGGGGTCGGGCAGCGCCACGCAACGTAAACATCGGGCGCGCTCCCAGCACATAATTTGGCCCCCTGTCCCTCCCCTGCCATAACCGATCACCCTGTCGATGGACAACCCCGCCCTCTCCCGTCAGACCCCAAGGCCCCCCACCCACCCCGCCGAGACCAGAAGCCGGCCTGGAAGAACTGTGGGACCCGCACTTGAACGCCCCCTTCCCTAACCCCTTAAAACAACGAATTAAAAAATTTAAAAGCTTCCCCTTTATCCCAAATTTAAAATTTAGCCCTCTGGTTGCACCATGCCACCTCTCAGGATCCCAAGATCCGTCATTGAGGTAGGCTCTCGATAACCCAAAGGGCCACTCCAAAGACAGGGGAACAGTCTTTGCCATTTAAAAACATATAAAGGGTGGAAAAATAGTATTAAAATGACAGTTGTTTTTTGATATGCCCAAAATAAAAAGATGTTCGCTTGTCAGTATACTGGTATCCTAATGATAACTATTTTATTTCTTATTCAAAAAAATTTATTTATTTTAGTGAAGAAATAAAATAGTTATCATTAGGATAATGATAAATAAATTTATTTATTTGTTTATTTATTTATTTAGTTTTGGGATTTATATGCACTCTCTCTCCCAAGGACTCAGTGCTCACAATCATAAAAACAATACAAAATTCAAAATTTTAAAAAACTATTAAATCAAAATTTATTTGAAGAATATGTACCTTTATTTCTCAAATAAACAGTGAAATTATTTCTTTTCATGTTTGAAGTAAACATTTTTTGCAAATGCATTCTAAAATCAGCCTAGCCTCATATGTGCTTATTCAAATACGTCTCACTGATTTCAATGGGTCTTACTCTTAGATAAGCATGCATTGGATTTTATCTCTCCCCCCCCCCCCTCCATTAGTAGCAGTTTCTGGACTTCAAGTTAATAATTCATACCTCTTCTCTTTCATTATTGTTGTCTTGATTCCCAGATGATTCCAAAGAAGGTTTGGAGGTGACTAAGACTTGACTGAGAATTTGGTCCAAATCTTTCAATATAATTTTTGTCTCTGTTACAACTAAAAACAAGCAATAATATTTTCACTAAAAAATACAATTATATTACCACAATTCTAAAGATTGCTTAATTTAATTTAATTCAATTACATTAACAGGCATTAACTGGAAATAGCAATCATTACAATGTTTTATGTTTCATATGTTAACCTATTAATAAATTCATTTTAAAATGTTTTGTTCTTTGTCATACTGATTTCAAATTTATTTAGGATTAATAATATGGAATCCAATTTTGTATGACTAATCTGCATGAAAAGTTTACTTATACTTTATTTATTTATTGTACCTTTTTACAAGAATCAAAAACAACTAACATAAAACACCCTTTTCAAATATTATTCCCATAACAACTTCCCATAATTTTCTTGGCAAGACATTGTGACTAGTCCAGTCTTTACTTTTCCAATGTTATTCTCATTTTCTTTCCACTGGTTTATATGTTTTATGCTTGTGCATACACATAAATATAGGGATAGCAACTTCATTCACTATACTTTTATTTATTTTTCTTCCAGGGACAATTTGAATTTTTCCTGCTCTAATCTGAATATGTTTTTACTAAAAACAAACTTTTCATTGCTTGCTGTTGCATTATTGATTTTATATATATTTAGAAGGCAATTGTATATGAAGATTTTTTAAAAATTGGAATTTTGATGTGACCATGGGTCTCTTGAAGGCTGAATATATATATTTTGTATTATCTTATGCATGTCACGTTACAGAATTTTTGCCAAGTCTTGCATTAATAAGGAATGTTTTACATTTTTCTTAAATTAGGAAATGGATCTTCATTATCACCATTCATGCCATATTATTAACATCTGAATGCCTATTTCATACACACTCATACATAAACTAAATTTTTCTAGTTCATATTATGACATGTTAAATTTATGTTTTACTGACAAAGAAATTTTATTACACTTTTCCTAGCTTTTATTTATAACTAGCTGGATACCCGTGCTTTGCTACGAAACTAGCGAAGTTTGTGGTCGGGCTTAGTTTTGGGGGAGGAAAATAAGGGGAAAAAATTCTGCCTCTGCCTACCAGCATCCACCGGTATTCACCTGGCTAGTGTGCTGTCACTGTGTGACAGAGTTGAGGGCTGTTTGGAAACTAGAACAGAATTTGCTATGTGAGCAAGAAGGAGACAGCAAGGAGCCTGGGTGTGGCTTACCTCAACTGTTGTATACTTAAGCTGTTTGGTGCTGTGAAACTAAAACTGCTCTCCTCTGCTTCTGTTTTGCATTTGGAACAGATTTCTTTTCAGGTAGGGAGGGGGAGTAGAACTCCTTAGCAGCATGTTAATAATAATATACAAAATACTAATGTTCTGATGGTCATTTTGAAAAATCCTTTCTTAGTGAGCACCTAGAACAGAGGTCGCCAACCTTTTGGATCTCAGGGACCACCAAACTCATAATTTTAAATCCCGCACACCAGAGACCCTGGGAAAATCCCAAAAAAAAGTCTGCAGGAAAATTCCCCACCTCATTTTCCTACCAATCGATCATTCTTTATTTGGGATCACAGGATACCGTCTCCAGCTCTGTTCTCCGGGGGGGGAGGGAGAGAGAGAGATAGAGACTTTTGGCTTCATGCAAGGAAAGTAGCAGAAGTCTTTCTTTTTCTCCCCCAAACTCCACCAGAAACTAGTCTTTATGAGACTTGTCATGCCGGTGCAGCCTCTTGGAGCAGAATGCCTTGCAGGGTCCCAAAGACTCATTTCTGGTGGAGTTTGGGGGAGAGAAAGAAAGACTTTTGTTGCTTTTCTTGCATGCAGCCAAAAGCAGAAGAAGAAAGAAGCTGAAAGAAGCAGCCCGATGACCAGGCCAGGTGCGTGGGGCAAGTTCCCCCTCTGCCCTTTCCCCCCTCCCCTCACTATCTCGTGTTGTTTGCAATGCAAGTGATGCAAGCCTTGTGTTCCCATGGGCCATGTGGGTAGCGCAGCCTTGTGTTCCCGTGCAACCTGGATTAATTGCTTTGGGGGTGAAATTTCTCTGCGGACCACCAAAATTTTCTTGTGGACCACCAGTGGTCCCCGGCCCACTGGTTGGCGACCATTGACCTAGAAGCCAAGAGGAACATATGTGCCAAATTTCAAGTTTGTATGCTTTACAGTTCTGGAGATTTTGTGATGATGTGCAAGTGGCATTTCACTTTTATATATATAGATTAAACCTTTGCTTTGATTTTCATGCAAAAATTCATTTATTATAGTCTATGGATAATAAGGAAAGTGCAACCAGAGTCCTATTTTACATCAACTATGTTCACATATTTATTCATCTTAATGCTACCTTGCAAGTGAATTTTTTTTGCCACCAATTGCAAATTACATGCAATGGTACTGCATGCAGTACTAAAGTAAGAAATGTCCCAGAAAAATACATAATAATTTTATATAAAATGTTAGAATTTCATCAAGTTAAAAATGCTTCCTAAACTAAACTAAAGAGATTTAGTTTAAACAAAATCTGAAAAAGTTTAGAAAGAGATTTAGTTTAAACTAAATCTCTTTCTAAACTTTTTCAGCCCAAAGAAATGCATCTGCTTTAATTATTCCATAAAACACATTTTAATTATCTGTGTGATGCAGTACTTTGCTCTGGAATACTTATTTTCAGAAATAAAGATCATGTCACCCAGAACTTTCATAGTTCACATAGAAACTATTTCATGTCACATAGAACTTTCATACTCCTACAAATTAATCTCCATTAATTTATGGGACAGTGTAGTCCTAAAAAAAAATTATCCTAAATTTAAAATAGAAATAGGTAAAAGATGCTAAATCAGAGGAATATGCAGAAAATATAATTTTACATGCTAAGTATCATATATTTAATAGTTCATGTTGCCAAATGGATGTGTCAAATATATTATTCAAATATTGTTACAAGCTATTTTATCATAAATATTCAACAGGTCTCATTAAATTTCATGATTCTTTTATTAAATAATTATTAATGTTTCCTCTAAGTTACCTTGAAATATTGATTTTTAAGGAATGTTTGATACAAACTTTAGAACAGTTTTCTCAAAATGGCCATTTTAATATATAGAAACTTCAATCACAGAATCTTCAGCTGGCTATTTAGAGCTTTAAAAGAATGCTGCTTTAGAGTCTACAATATTTCCTTGGCTCTCATTTATTTTACAGTAAATGTGTAAAAACAGATATCATGTATCTGACATTAGTACAATTTAATAGGTTCAGAAGTATTTTATGGAAAAGTTTTGCACTCTTCTGTACATATTTAGAAAGGCTACTAGGCTACTAGACTTGAAATTCTTGCTTTGGATAATCTGGTACTCCGTCACTTAGGCTTAGGTATTGCAAACAAAATTGTATGTAGCAATGTTTTACTTGTAAATGACTTTTTCTGTTTTAATTGCAATAATACACGCACAAACAACTGTTATAAACCCAATGTAAACCGTTCTAAACTTGACTGTAAAAAATACGATTTTTGTAATAGAGTTGTTATAGTCTGGAATCTCTACCTGATTCAGTTGTCCCAGCTACAAATTTTCACAGTTTTAGTCACAAATTGACTTCCGTGGACCTTACTTCATGCTTGAGAGATCCGTAAAGGGGGCATGCGTAAGTGCACAAATGTGTTGCCTATCATGCCTGTCATTGTTTTTATATTATTCCAATTTTTGTTTTTGTTTGACAAATTATAATAAATAAATAAATAAATATTTTATAGCATAATCTGATACACGTTCTATTTAGAAGCAAATATTGCCAGATTCTGTGGTGTTTACATGCAGGTAATATTTTAGGTTAAAGTCCAATATTCAGATATTTTAGAATCTTGGTGAGCTTTGCAGACATTTCATACTTACCTTCTTTTTTCAGAATACCTTAATAAACTTAATAAACATTATACCTTTTTTCCAAAATCAAGCTCTGCTTTCTATACCATAAAAAGTACATAGTTCTGTACTTGTATATATGAACACCAACCTAGACTTTCTCTTGATAGGATATCTTCTGATCTTGCTATTTTGCAAGGAAATGTTAACATTCTTTGCCTGAAAATTGAGGAAGTTGTTGATATTTGTTGTGAATCAATAATCAAGAATAGGTAGAAAAAAACCCAACAACGTAAATAGTTAAAATCCAGTTTTAGTTAAATTAGAAGTAGACCCAGTGAAAACAGTAAGTTATAAGCTAGGAATGAATTTGAATTGTAGCCTATTTCTAACTATGATTGTTTCATCTAATAAAAATATTGATAACTATTTATGAACTGTATAATTTTATTAAAACTCACATAAATTTAAGCACACTTTACAATATTTGCATTGTAAGACAAATTAAAATCATACTGCTTATTTAGATTTTAATTAGATTTTTGTCATTGACATTTTCTACAAATCCTGAAATTCAGTTGCCAGTCTATCAATCAAGCTGGAGTCTATATTGTAAACAAAATGTTTAAAATGATTTAAAGTAGCAAAATGAACTCTTCAAAGTCAGCTTGAAAATTATGTATTTTATATAGTTTTGAAATGTAAACCACTATGAATATATGAATTGAACTCAGACTATACATAGTTTACTTTTTCCAATACAGGCCTTGTACAGAGCCTTCCCAAGGTTCAGCTGTGTTTTTCCAAGGCAGAATGCATTAGTCCAGGGGTCCCCAACCTCGGGGCGCAGCCCACTATAGACCATGACCTACTCAGAACTGGGCTGACTTTGCAACCAATGGCCTGTGTGCACACACACACGTGTGCAGCTCAATTTGCACAAGTCAAGCTACATGCATATGCATGCCAGCCGCCCAAGCCTGCCACTTAGGAAAGTCAAACTGTGTGCATATGCCAGCCTACTGCTTGTGCAGAGTTCCCCTCTCTCCTCCAGCTGGGCAACCAAGACACAAAGGTTGGGGATTGCTTCATTAGTCTTATTAAGTACTGAGGAGCCAATACGATGGTTCCGCCCCAGGCGCCTGATGGACCCTGAGAGGTTTCAGACGGCACTGGGGTTCTTGCCCGCCTCCCTCGACCACAGCCCGCCGAGAGCTGACGGCCACCTGGCAACAGGCAGCTTCGAGGCGCCGACCGGTTGTCCCTTGCGGCTCTTTTCCCACATAGACCTCGGTGGGCTCCTGGTTCTCTGAGGAGCTCCGGGGATGAAACGGCGGAGAAGATGCCTGGAGAGCAGGTGGAGGACTAGCCGCTCGAATTTGACCGTCCAGTTGCAGCCTATATTAGGACCTATCTGGAAGCGTTAGGGCACAAGGCGGCTTACTTCTCCACTCTGATCGCTGCTGCCGATGACCACCCTGGGCCCTGTTTCGGTGCCCGCCTCCCTCCTTCAATTGAGGGAGGGGGATGACCCTTTGCAGGGCAGAGCAGAGGAATTTAGTTCACATCTGGCGGATAAGGTCGCTCAATTGCGCCGGCTTGGACTCTGATTGGCAGGGGTCTGATGATGGGGTGGCGACGGGTCTGGTTGATTCTATCTGGGTTGAGTTTGACCCGGTCTCCCTTGATGAGGTGGACAGGATCATGGGAGGCTGTCTTCCACCACGTGTTTATTGGACCCGTGTCCTTCCTGGTTGGTGTATGCCTCCAGGAGGTTACACGGGCTGGCTCCAGGCAATTGTCAATGCCTCCTTGAGTGAGGGAGTCTTTCCTGCCGCCTTGAAAGAGGCGGTGGTGAGGCCCCTCCTCAAGAAGCCTGCCTTGGACCCAGCCGTTTTGAATAACTATCGTCCAGTCTCCAACCTTTGCTTTTAGCGAAGGTTGTGAGAGCGTGGTTCAGCAGCTTCCCTTGTTCCTGGAGGAAGCTGATTATTTAGACCTGTATCAATCGGGCTTCAGGGCTGGACACAGCACGGAGACAGCATTGGTCGCACTGATGGATGATCTCTGGAGGGCTCGGGACAGGGTTTTCCTCTGTCCTAGTCCTGTTAGATCTCTCAGCGGCTTTCGATACCATCGACCATGGTATCCTTCTGCAGCGGCTCCGAGGATTGGGGGTGGGGGGCACTGTTTTGTGGTGGTTCTCCTCCTTCCTCTTGGGCCATTCGCAGTCAGTGTTGGCAGGGGGGCAGAGGTCGGCCCCGAGGCCCCTCACTTGTGGGGTGCCTCAGGGGTCCGTTCTCTCACCTCTCCTGTTTAATATCTACATGAAATCACTGGAGATCATCCGGTTTTGGGGTGAGGTATCATCAGTATGCTGATGATACCCAGCTCTATATCTCCACCCCAGACCAGATCAGTGATGCTCTCTCGTGATGTCCGGTGCCTGGAGGCGATGGGTCTGGATGGGGAGTAATAGGCTTCAGCTCAACCCCACCAAGACTGAGTGGCTGTTCTTACCGGCATCTCGGTCTTCATTGGATGTACCATCTTTGGTCATGGGGGGAGAGGTGTTGCCCCCCGTGGATAGGGCGAGGAATCTGGGTGTCCTCCTGTATTCACAGCTCAGTTTGGAGGAGCATGTGGGAGCTGTGGCATGGGGGGCTTTTGCCCAGGTTCAGCTGGTTCGCCAGCTCCACCCTTATTTGGACCGAGATGCCCTTCAAACGGTCACTCATGTGCTCGTCACCTCCAGAATCGACTACTGCAACGCTCTTTACATGGGGCTGCCCTTGCGGATGACCCGGAGGTTACAGCTGGTGCAGAATGCGGCTGCGCAGGCTGTAATGGGAGTATCCCGATACTCCCATGTTACACCCCTCCTGCGCGGCTTGCATTGGTTGCCGGTTGTCTCCCGGGTCGCCTTCAAGGTCTTAGTAACAACTTATAAAGCCCTAAATGGCTTGGGTCCAGGGTACTTGCGGGAACGCCTCCTGCCAGCATCACTTTCTGATCGCCCTGTTCGCTCTCATAGGAGGGGCCTCCTTGGGATACCATTGGTCAGGCATTGTCGGCTGGCGGTTCCCAGGGCTAGGGCCTTCTCCGTGGGAGCGCCTGCCCTCTGGAATCAGCTCCCCATGGATCTCCATTTGGCCCCCGACCTCCACTCCTTCCGCCGAGACCTGAAGACGTGGTTGTTTCAACAGGCAGGCCTGGAATAACCCGGGGGGGTGTGTGTGAGGGTTTTAATTTTTTTCTTAATGTTTTCATGTATTCGGCTTGTTTTATTTAATTGTTTTTTATTGTAAATTTGCTCTGTTTTAATGTTCGCCGCCCTGAGTCCTTAGGGAGTAGGGCAGCAAAGAAGTCGAATAAATAATACTCATACAGTATAACTTTCCATTAAAACTAGTTGGTTGTTCAGCTGCAAGGACCAGAGTGTGCTGTCAATTATGTTAACATCCTTAATTGTATTATTTTCTTCTTTACAGCAATTCTTAATGGAATGTTTGCCTTCAATCTGGACAACCAGGAGGTGATTCATTAATTCAATCACATGCAATGAATAGCAGGCACATTCAGGGGTGGGATTCTACCAGTTTGGACCGGTTCTACAGAACCAGTTATTATGATTGTGCACAGTTCAGAAAACCGGCAAATGCTGGCCCTGCCCTCTCCGCCCACCCCTACCCTCCCTGCCCAATCAGTCCTTATCACACATGCGCAACATCGTGTGCATGCCAGCCATCGCTGACTGCGTTCTTTCCCACCCAGTCACTCCTTAAGGTATTTCTTCCTCCCCCAACAATCAGCTGTTCCTATGATCAGCTGTGCTGAGATTCCCTTTACTGTCTTACGGCTTCGCCCAAGAGGCTTCCCTGAGGCCCAGGAAGGCAAAAAATGGAGCGGGGGGTGCAGATCCCCCGCTCCTCTCCCCCACGCTCCATTTTTGCCTTCCTGGGCCCCAGGGAAGCTTCCTGGGAGCAAAAACACCCACAGGAGCGTTCCCTGAGGCCCAGAAGGCCCCAAAACAGAATGTGGGGGTGCTGCGCCCCCACCAGGCTCCATTTTTTGCCTTCCTGGGCCTCAGGGAAGCCTTCTGGGAGCACAAACAATCCCCCAGGAGGCTTTCCTGAGGCCCAGAAGGCCCCAAAATGGAGCAGGGGGGTGCTGTGCGCCTCCACCAGGCTCCATTTTTTGCCTTTCTGGACCCCAGGGAAGCCTTTTGGGAGCAAAAACACCTCCCCCAGGAGACTTCCCTGAGGCCCAGATGGCCCAAAAAACAGGGGGGGAGGTTGCTGCAAAAAAGCCATGCCCACCCAGTCACATGGCCATGCCCATCTAGCCACACCCACAGAACTGGTTGCTAAAAAAATCTGAATCCCACCCCAGGCACATTCATTGCCCAGCAATATACTAAGCCAAAGAAATGTTTGGAAGTTATAGAACTAAGATTTGAATATAGATTCCTGGCATCCTACAAAATTCTTTTGAAGAATGGAATACAATATAGAATGGAACAGCATGATATATGCTGGATGTATCATGTTTAGCAGTGGTGGGATTCAAAAATTTTTACTATCATTTCTGTGGGCGTAGCTTGGTGGGCATGGCAGGAGAAGGATACTGTAAAATCTCCAGTCAGAGATGGTATTTGCTGGTTCTCCAAACTACTCAAAATTTCCACTATTAGTTCTCCAGAACTGGTCAGCACCTGCTGAATACCACCTCTGATGTTTAGTGTGCTTTTGAAATAAAGTGGTATCAGAGTTTATAGCGCTCCAGCCAGCACACAAACAAATAATTCAGCAGGATTCATTATATAGAAGAAACTTCTTTATATACAATAATATAAAACATGTATACAATACCCATGCAGCTCTTGCAAAGAAGTAGCAAGTCTTTGCAATGAAACAAAGATCATCCAATGTGGTAGAGAGAAGAAGTAGCAAGTACAAGAATAAGCACACAGAACTCTCAAGCAAAGACAAAATGAATTCTTTTATACACAGAATAGTTAAGCTAAGCCACACCCAGGCTTCAAGCCATCTCGCATGGCTCACACAACAAATCCTGTGTCTCAGCCACCAAACAGTCCCCATTGGCTGACTTGTTGTCATGCCTATTCCAGTTCATGAATCCTTATACACTGACACTCCTCCCTTTATGACTGGAATACACATAAAATCAAATTACTTAATATTCTTCCCATGGTGCACTTCACCCAATGGCATGGTCATTATATCTGCCAGATTGCCCTCTGAAGAATAGTGAAGCAAGCTAATTAATTTACATTTGATGGCTTCTCTTACATTACAATATTTTATATCTACATGTTTGCTTCTATTTTTCACTCTATCATCTATTGCCATTTTTATGCAAGCAGCATTATCTTCAAACACTGTTACAGCTTCATTTACCTTTATGTTTAAATCCTGTAACAGCTAAACGTACCAAGTTACTTCTGAACAAAGTTCAAATAGAGCAATAAATTCTGCTCTGTAGAAATGGCTACAGTTGTTTGTTTTCTAGAGTTCCAACCAATTAAATAATAAATGGGACTCTCTGGTTTTTACATCATTGGCATAATCACTGTCAACAAAACATTTCAATTTCAATTCTTCAGAGACCTGTATTTGATGACCCAAGTTTTCACAGTTCCCTTCAAATACCTGAGAATCCTTTTAATACCCATCCAATGCAATTACATTGGTATAGGAGTAAAGCGACTTAGGATGCTTACTGCACTAGATATGTCTGATCTGGACCACTGTGATAGTATAACAGGTTCCATATTGCTGACTGATATATATATCTTGATCACTTCTGCTGGAACAGAATTACAATCCTTCATGTTATCTTTCTCCAACAGCTGTTCAATTTTTCTTCTTTGACTGAGAACATAATCACCTTCCTCAGTTTTTTTGTATATCTACACCAAGGTAATTTTGAATTGCACCCAAATTTTTCAATTCAAATTTCTTTTCTAACTGATTAGAAAATTCTTTTACCTGTGACCCATTTTTTTTCAATGAAACAAATATCATCCAATGTAGTAGAGAGAAGAAGTAGCAAGTACAAGAACAAGCACAGAGAATTCTCAAGCAAAGACAAAATGAATTCTTTTATAAACAGAACAGTTAAGCTAAGCCATGCTCAGGCTCCAAGCCGTCTCTCATGGCTCACACAACAAATCCTGTGTCTCAGTCACCAAACAGTCCCCATTGGCTGACTTGTTGTCATGTCTATTCCAGTTCATGAATCCTTATACACTGACAAGTGGGTGAAACCTAGAGATAGGGATTTTCAGCTATTGGCTATGAATTTAATGTATATTAGATACCATACTAAAATACTGGGTTCCTATGGGTTTTAACAGTTTTGATGGCTGATATGATTTGCTGATACTGAAATATACTGCTGATATTTAATCACTTCATTGTAACTTTTTAAATATGCTGTATATCACTCTAATTTTTTTAAATCATAGGGCAGGTATATAAGTATATTTAAATAAATAAAAGACATATCTCATATCCTGGAAAAATCAAGATACATGAATTTGCTATCCATGTTTTTGTATTTTTCCTTGTCTAGTGAAAAATCACAATATTTTAAGACCAACACACGATAACTAAAGAAACTTACTTTCTTCCATTTCTACAGCTGGTTTTCTTCCCATATTTTTTTGTATAATGTTTAATCTGAAAAATAGGTAATCATTTTTGAATATACAGTATATTTAATAGCAATCAACAGTTGTTTCCGAAGTATATAGTTTTCCTTTTAATTTCGACAGCTGTTCCCTCACAGATATTATGTTTGATCATTTGTAAATCAGATTTAATGGGTAAGTTCATTCATTTTATTAAATTATATATTTCAGCCTTGCATCTTTCTTTTACATGCATTATAGAAAAGGGTGTTGGAAGAGTTTTTTGTTTTCTCATGGTTAGATAATCACAATTTCTTGTATATCCAAACAGTGGTGGGATTCAAATTTTTTTACTACTGGTTCTGTCAGTGTGCTTGGTGGGTGTGGCTTGGTGGGCATGGCTAGGTGGTCATGTGAGTGGGTGGACATGGCTAGGTGATCATGTGAGTGGGTGGGCATGGTCAACTCCACATTACTCACATCAAGGGACGCCTTGTCTTGCCCTACTTGCCTGGCCTCCCGATCTCTTCTCGTCTTTCTCTATTGATTTGTCTACTACTATAGTGTCTGGTTGATTATTTAATGCCTGCCTGTCCTTCTGGAACTCCCAGAGATTCTTAGCTCTATTATTCTTTACAATCTTCTGTGGAAACTCCTTTTTCCTGAGATTATGCAGATGCCTTTCTTCCCCAGAAAGGGCCATATTTTGTTTAAAGAATTGCAGACAAATACATCCCTGTCCACCATAACAAAGCACAGTCCTATACTTATACTTTTTCTGCTTTTTAAAGACAGGTGGATGCACTTCTAAACAAAATACTGGCTGCAGATAGCTCTCTTTTTCCCATTGCAGGAAAGTTCAGAAATGGCTCAGTGAATTAACAACTAATTGGCTGATGATGGGCCAGTCATTCCCTCTCTGAGCCCAGCCTACCTCACAGGACTGTGGTGGGGAAAATAGGAGGAGAAGGAGAGATATTTGGAATGTTTGCGGCTTTGAATTACTTAAAAAAATAATGATGGAATATAAATAAAGAAATAAATGATTTTTCTGGGGGATGGTGTTTTGCTTTGTGGCAAGTCAGCCATATTAAAAGAAGTTTAAACATAATTTGAAGAATATATAAATACAGATGGAGTAGATAAATTGCCGAGCAACTAGTGAGGTATGTACAGGCATGCATTGGCCCTTTGGGGGTACTAATGAGGACTGCAGGCCTCAGATAATTGGTAGAACATATACATCAGTCATTAAGTCACCATTCGCTGTCTTCTTTTTTAATACTGCAAATCTACCCTTGTCAGAGGACCCTTTCTGCAAATTCAGAGAGCCTATCAAAATAGTCAACATGAACAGTTTATAGGAAAACTTACCACATAAGCTTATTTAAATAATTGGAAAATACAGTACAAGGTAACTGTGGAAACAGGGTCCAATATTTTTATTTTCATAAAGCATTGTTGCCAACTTGTTTTCAATTCTAAGGTACTTCTAACATACTACCATTAAATACCTTTTGCTCTCAGTCACCACAAATGAATACTTCCAAAAGTTTCCAAGAGCCTAATCCCAACACTTAAAATCTATAGTGTCATTAGGAGTTGACATATAATCCATTCCAACACCACAAATGTGCAGAGCTTTCAAACAGTGTTTGGATAAGCTAGTCATTTAAACAACTTTTATGACCAGCCTGTGTAACGAAAACTATCCGGGGTCATTTTGATACTTTAATCAGTGCCAGGGGTCATTAAATAGCACTTCTAGACAGGAGACAGGGGCAGTCAAGAGAGAGAATATGTAAACAAATAAGTGCACATTAGTCCCCCACTCTTCTTTTCAAGGACTTTTTCTTTTTCCCACTCCTTAAAATGGAAGGGGAAATCAGAGTTATGAGTTACAAATATTTTAAAAAGGCATCATTGCCTACAGAAAGTAAAAGATATCCTGCAAATTTAAGGTGCAGGAAAAGGAAAATAAAATCCATTGTCTGTTCCCTTCCCCAGGAAGGCCACGGGGAAGGCAGGGAAGCATGGTGGGCTGCATGCCGCATAGAAGGGAGAAGGGAAGCGTGCTGGGCCTCGAGGATCATGGGGCAATGTAGGAGGCAGCTCGGCCGGGATTTGGGCCTTGTTCATCCAGACTGCCAGGCAGATCAGGGCACCTCAGCTGGGCCACACAGAGAGTGCCGTGTGGGATGCAGCCAAAGGCAGGCAAGCTGGCTGGCCCTCATAGACCATGTGGTTGAGACAAGCCAGGGAGCCAGATGGAGAACAGCAGCAGCTATGCCAGGCAAACGGACGAGATGAGAAGTGACTGGGTGGGGCAAACGGGGCAGGGGAGGGGTGAGCGGGGCCAATCAGAATTATCGCTACTGGTTCACCCAAACCGGTCAGAAGCAGTTGAATTCCACCGCTGTATCCAAACCACAACCTCGGTTAATTATAGTTAACATATGATCAAGTCATAACTCAATTGGTTTATGTTAAATTAATTAAAAATTAACTATAGTTTGTTACTCCACAAGAATGATCAAATGATAAAGTATGCAATAGAAGTTTTTGAAACTCTCTTGGCTATTTATATAGGAGATTAAATGAGCCTGAAGCTTCTGCCATCTTATCCATATCACACAAAAAATATCAGAAATGATATTCAGAGGCTACTATACCAGTATAATTACTGAACTAACTATAGTATTTTCTTCAGGTATTTATTCCCTTTCACTTTTCTTACCCAAAATCAAACAGGTTTGATTTAAATTATTATGAAGCATAGAATAATAAAATGATAAAATTATATCCACTTTCATATTAATATAAAATGCTTATAACATTAATAAGTTACTAAGTTCATCAAGCTGCCAAACAAACACATTTCATATAGATAAAATTGATATAATAATATTGCTATTTAGAAAGAACAGCTGAAACAAATATTGCAAAGCAAGTTGTCCAATAATCAGTTAAAATTGTATTTTAAAATTTATATTTAAATCTTACCATTTTTTTACATTCTATTTTATCAGTTTTTCTTTTGGCTTCACCATTTACTGAATCTAAAAATCATTATAAAAATAATTAAAGCACAATTAGATCATAATGACTTACAAAAGATTTTATATGATTTTTTCTGATCTGTGCTCAATTCTTATGTTATAAACGCAACAATATTATGGAAATAGGAATCTACAACAAACTACTCAACTATCACATGGTGGGCTGTGGTACCATATTTGCTGGAAGAACACGGTCCAGATCAGAACTTGGTTAATCCTACATGATAAATAGATTCTCATGTCTACAGTAAGTACCCAAAGATATTTTACAGAGTATATTGATCATTACAGAGATATAGTTGTAAGAACTCGTATTTCATTAAATATGATATCTATAATGTAAAATATACAGGTTCCTAAGTGAATAATACAGATTACTCTGAACTTTTGTTTATGAAACTTTTGTTGATTTGATGTAGGAATCAGTACTAATACTAGCAGTATTAATATTTAGTAAAGATACTATCATTAATTCATGCCACAATTACTGGGAAATTATTTGCACAGGTAAAAATTCAAATGTTTGTGTATAATAACAAATAAAAGGCCAGATAATTGTTGTACCTTTTTTTGATAGGTAGCATATGTCGAGCCTTTGCTGAGTAGAACACGCAAGTAATTTGTTTGCCTCTTCCAATGCACTTTTATACCAGGCTTTTTTCCTCTTACATTCATCTGTCTAAGGAATATACATATAAATATATATCCAGCTTTATTAATGTGTTTCATTATTTTTTCTAAACTTCTCAGTATAAAATGCAGACAATTATTTTTACAGTATATATGGTTAGTTACATGCATTATATAAACTGCAGAAACAATGAACACACAATTTAAACCAAACATGAAATTATTTTAATTTTAGAAAAAGGCATTATTTTATATTAGAAAACTGTAGAGCAGGGAGAAAGTAGAAGAGACAGAGAAAGAGAGCTTATGTAGCAAATTTGAGGTGCTATTAAAGAAAAGCCCCCTTTTCCTTTTAAAACAAAGGAAAGAACATAAAATGTATAGCTTTTCTTATAGGACTTTGAAAGTAACCCCTTTACAACTGGATCTTATGGTTAATAAGGCTAACACGTTTACACTGTATATTCTTAGGTCAACTACAAACAACTCATTATAAAATATCTCTACAGAAATTTATAGCAATAAAGTTTTAACATGAATATATGAAGTAACCCATTAACATGTCTATTCTTAATTTTGTATTATCTCTGGTTAGCTTGATAAACATTGATTTCTTTTGAATGAATCAGAAATATATTTTCTGAAGTGAAAAGAAAACTATGAAAAAGCATGCCTAATGAGAAAACATTCAGGTTTGTACTGACATGGGAAATAATGTGAAAGATTTTGCAATTCAGTATAAGGAAATAGAGTCTCTGTACAGTGTACTATGTCATAATATGGTTTCTATGGTCAAGGCTTGTATGAACTTGTATATTTTATTCAAGAATCTAATGTTAAAAACTACATCTTACAATGTGTTAATAAGTAAATATGATTTTAATAGAATTGACTAGATTTCTTGAAGCAGGACTATAGAAACAATATGACTTTGGTCTAACTGCTTCTGCTATTTATTTTAGTTATTATTCCACCTTCCTTACAATTTCATTGCAGTGAATTGTCCTATTTAAATCTTGGGGAAAAATTAATTATACAATGCAGTGCAGTACTTGCATATCAAAAGATGTACGGCAACATATAGTACATCTGAAATAAACATTTACTGTTTGTAAATGTTCAGGTTCATAACCTAGACTACAAAGCTATTTAAGCTCAGAGCATTACCTTTATGTTTTGGTATTAAATAATTCTAACATAAATGTCTTTAGCCTGTTGCTAGGCGTTAACAACTGAATTCAGTACTGAGCCACTACTTATGCAGAAACCACAATTTATAACTCCCTTAATAATAAAGATAATAGGCTAGAAGTTATTGATACTTTCTATTTTTAACATCCTATTATCAACAGATTTGGGACTAAAGTATAGGAGCCTCAGTGAGATATTTCACCCGGTGGAAAGATATGGGGCACATCAGCCAGTATGGGGAAAAAAATTAGAATCCACAGCTTTTAATATTTAATCTGGGAAACACAGAAAACAGAAGGTCAGTTTAGCTTTTGTATATATTTTGACAATTGTTTCAGTTTTAAACAAATTATATACTCACATTCTTTAATTACTACCCACCCACTTATTGGTTATCTGAGCCAAATTATGTATGATTTAAACAAGCTCAATACTTACATTGTGTCATCAAATATTTCTAATAAAATTTATTTTTTCTGACTTTCAAGCCATAGTCAGATGAATGCTGTTGTTTTGTGTCACTCATTTATTCCTCTCCGTGAAATCTTCAGCAAAGTTAACTACTAGCATTCCTTTAATTCATAAACTCCTAAATACTCCAGGTAATTTTTTAAAAATAGAGCAATATTTGCTATATAATAAATCAAAGTAAACGTAAAGTAACAAGAACAGAAAAAATGTTTGTAATCTTTCAACTAAAAAATATCAAGTGAAATTATAATAAATGTTTTGTTAGATTTCTGCACTTGGTTCTATTTACATAATTTTGCCTTGTTTTCTGAATAATTTGAAAAGAAATATATTTACTTTAATTCCTTTGAATCCTTGCAAATGAAGTATTATATTAGCTAACTTTCTTTGTTCTTCAGCAATATCTGATATTGTAACACCTTGTTCATTGAAGAAACTTAGAAATCTTACAGCTTATTTTCTTAAAATAACATTTAACCTTAAATCTCTTTTAAGTTACAATCATTTTCCTCCATCAACAAATTTACGGAAATAACATATTGAACTATAAACCTGTGTGTTATATGCATTCATCTCATAATATATGATTTACTATGACACACAAATGAAGAAGATTGAGTTAATAGAATAGACTATGATTCATCTAACTATAGCCAGGTGTGCTATACAAATAGAGTTTTGATAATTAGGATGAGTTGTCAGATTTTATGCCTAATTATCACTGTGTACTGCAGCATCACTCCTGTGAATAACTTTTTAAAAAGTCTTGCACAGAAATTCCAAGGTGTATGACTTTATATAATGCCTGCTTTTTTATAATTATACCTTTTGTAGCATGTTATCTACTGTTAAATAATAATAACACAGATCAATATTTTTCAGACTTCTCAAGTATCAATATTTCACATGTTGCTGATATTTTATAAAGTGTTACTATAGGGCTTCCTCTGAAATAAATGGCTTTAGTGAAGTTTTTCAGGCAAATAATATCTAATTATCAGCAGAAATGTCATTTATACTATCCCAATTATTAAGTAATGAATAAATAATAATTTACTTAAAACCTATCAGTGTTGGTTAGTGCTATGCTAACATGAGAAGGGAGGCAAACTGCCAGTTTCAATCATTGGAAAGATGTGCTGGCCAAAATAAAAAAAGATAATTATTCCATTTTTTAAGTGATTTTGTAAAAATGTGTTCATATTGATTTTTGTCATAGATGAATGGAATGAACTATGCCAAATAGCAGCTGGCTTGAGTATCTTGATCTGGGGAAACTTGCTTTGGAAAGAGAGCTCTAGTAAACATTACATTTCCGTTTTGCCTTCTTCAAAATTCTTACAATTTGCTTGAACGACTTCACAATAGCTCTGTAAATGATGCATATTTTAAAATTATGACCCAATGTTATATTTTTTCAGAGATTAAATCATTTTCAATATAATACTAGCATACCATAAATTTCTAATAAAGTGAGAAAGAATATGGAAGCTAGGTAACAGAAATTCAATTTATTAATCGATGTGTGCCACCTTGTGGTGGAATGCTATTATTCTGATGATGTTACACTAGTTTAGCTAATAAAACATCTGCAAGAAAACAACCAAGCTCAAGAGACCATCAAGGACCCCTTTTTGTTATTCTAAAATAATATGACTAGAACAGAATAAAATATGTTATTTACTTAAAATAGATTAAGAGTGAAAATATAGAGCTGCTGAAAAACATTTCATCAAATTTTTCACTTAACGATAAAGTTGTACCTTTCATAAATATCTGTTAAATTTCAGTTAAACATGAATTACCTTCTACTACATTTTGCATAATTTCTTGGCTATTTATTTAGGTATTTTTCTTGGTGCTATTTTGAATTTAAATTGAAGATGCATCATTACAGTGGATTACTCACTATTCAGGTCAATTCTATAAATATATGTGAGCCACATATTAATCAATATCAATTATGTAATATCTACTCTGCTAGTCACTGAAAAAAAATGAATGAAAATTATTATAAAAATTCATATAACATCCAAATGTATTTGGAGATTATTAGCCACTTCTGTATTTGTGAAAATGATTTTTAAATGCTACAATGGTTTGGAAATACAAGTACCAGTAGCATCATCCTCAATGGAAGGCAGGTTGGTAGCAATGGTTTTTTTCTGCAGTCCTAATTATGCTCTGAAGTCTGTGTCTGTCTTGTTGGGTTGCAACCAAACCAGACAGTTATAGAGGTGCAGATGACAGACTCAATAATTCCTCTATAGAACTGTATCAGCAGCTCCTTGGGCAGTTTGAGCTTTCTGAGTTGGCGCAGAAAGAACATTCTTTGTTGTGCTTTTTTGATGACATTTTTGATGATAGGTTGATGATTAGGTTGTTTTTGATGATTAGGTCTTGAGATATGATAGAACCTAGAAATTTGAAGGTCACTAATGTGATACTGTGTTGTCTAGTATTGTAAGAGGTGGCAGTATGGGAGGGTTTCTCCTAAAGTCTACCACCATTTCTATGATTTTGAGTGTGTTCAGTTTCAAATTGTTCCAGTTTCATCATGAGGCAAGTTGTAGAAAAGGAAATACATGAATCATGTGTCCATAGAGGTGCTGACAATATTTGAGTGAAAATGACATTTCTTCATCTCCCAGAGCTCTAAACCAATCAGAGACTTCTGCCTTGCAGTCTTCTCATGAAAAGCAACTGCTTGTAGGCAATCTCAGTATTATAAAATTGGACATATTGAAGGATATTTGTACGCATTGAATTCGAAGTTAATTTTAAGAGTGCCTGCTCTAATAATTAGTGTCTTCAGAAAATATTATGGAAGACAAACAAGTTTTAACAGACAAGACTGAGATTAATCTAAAAGTGGTTTTAAAAATGACAAGCTACAAGAATGATACAGGAAAAGCTGTTACACTGGTTATAAATAAAATTGGCTGATGTCTTAACTATTAAAAGAGATATACAAATAACAAACCAAAAGATGGATAACTTTTCTATATTAAATTTTAAAAAGGAACATTGCATTTGAAGAATTTTGTGACAGGAGAAAATGAAAAAAAATAAAGTTCTAGGACATTATTTGAAGGAATTATAGATTAAGGTAGTGGTGGGCTGCAACAGGCTTAACAACTGGTTTGGTAAGTGCATGCACGTGCTTAAGACACTTGAGCACAGCACTGAAAATGGAGCATTTAGAAGCTCAGCTGCTTACCTTCCAAGTCAGCAATGGTAAGTAGAACAGTGGGGGGGGGGGAATCAGCTGTGCAATGCAATTGAGATGAGCTAGAAAGCAGGAAATAAAGGACAGGATAAGGCAGGGGCAGGGGGGTGGGACCAGCTGATCGTCGGAACTACTGGTTCACCCGAACTGGTCTGAACCAGCAGCAGCCCACCACTAGATTAAGGTTGTTAAAAATAAATGGAAAAAATATAAGATTGGTTTATTTGATCAAGGTTAAAATAGATTCGTTGTTATCTCTGGTAACTTTCAATTGACTTTTTCTGATCAGACTTTTAAGGATTTGTTTATGGGTAAGTAAGGAGATATGACAAGAGATAATTTGTTGTAGTTTAAGAAAAGATAAAAGTTGTATACTTATTGTGATGAAAGAGGAAGTCATTTTTTCTATTTTCTTTTGTTTTTCTGTACTACATTTTTATTGGTCCCTACCCACATTAATTAAAGTATATAAAGCTAAGGTTACCCCTATGCTCTTGCATAGAGTAGAGGTTTGAGTCTATATTCAACCACATTAGAACAAACACAGTCCCAGCACTAGAGATATATTTTGGGTGTAGATTTAAGGACATCTCCTGCAGCAGTTAGTGCTGAATTGGGCATTTATACAATTCATGCACTATCCAAATCAGAGCATATAACTGCTGGCACAAAATCAATGAAATTGAGATTGATAGACTCCCCAAGTTATGTTTACTAGAGCAGATAAAATCACAATCACAAACCTCTTGGATCACTAAGTAGTTGTGGCCTTCCTGTCTCTTGAATAACAGGGGAACAAGCTAAAAAAAGAGCTGCCCAACGAATCAAAGATATAGAAGCACAATATAGCTATCCTTAGTAAGGTTGTTTTCTGACCTAAGTCTCGTTCAAATCAAACAAACCCAAAACATAGATAAAAGCAAAACCTTTTTAATGTGTCTCTGTAAATTCTGTTCATTCATAGCAAAGTGCTGTTAAAACTAATTGTTCCAGATAAGAGCAAGTCCTGTCAAGGTTGTGCAAGGCTGCCAAGTGCACGAGATTAAGTGTAAGGAAATATTCAAAGCCAAAAGTCTCTGAAAACAAACTAGGATAGACCGAACTTCCATGAGGACTTGAACTGCAAAAACTTATTTGCTTCCTGCAAAGAACCCAACCCCTGAGGGCTGGCTTTTATCCCTTAAGGGAAGGGCCATCACCTTGCAGCCTTACTTCCGAGTCGCCCATGCTGCAGCAGCTGGTCTTTCCTTCGAGCAGCCCTGTGTGCCCGCACACTGGGCAGAGGCTCCTCGGGGTCCTCTGCATCACCGCTGCTAGACTCCACAAGCTCCAAAGGCAGCACCCCACTCTCCGATAGTCCTGGCCCCATCCTTGCATCACACGCAGGCCCCTCATCCGAGTCCTCACTCTCAGAGACCTCAGCTGTCCACACCTGCAGCCGGCGAGCCACAACAGGTTGGTAACTTGAAATGGCTGAGCAAGTACAAACATACTTTTCAAACAGACAGCTATTTAAAGTTACAACAGCCAAAACATCTTAGAGAGATATTTATCCAAGTAAGATATGAACAGTTTTGACACAATGGTCAGATATGGGAGATTTGCAGGGGTGGGATTCTACCAGTTCGGACCGGTTCTATAGAACTGGTTGTAATGATTCTGCGCAGTTCGGAGAACCGGCAAATCGTGCCCCTGGCTGGCCCCACCCTACCCCTCTCTGCCCACCTATCCCCTCCCCACCCAGTCAGTCCTTAAGGTATTTCTTTTTTTCCCTTCTGACGATCAGCTGTTCCGATGATCAGCTGTGCGGGGTTCCCCTTCACTGTCTTACTGCTTCGCCCAAGAGGCTTCCCTGAGGCCCCAAAATCCCAAAAACAGAGCATAGGGGAGTGCTGTGCACCCCTTACAGGCTCCATTTTTTGCTTTCCTGGGCCTCAGGGTAGCCTTCTGGGAGCAAAAATGCCCCCCAGGAAGCTTCCCTGAGATCCAGAAGGCAAAAAAATGGGGGGGGGGAATGCTGCAAAAACCATGCCCACCCAGTCACATGGCCACGCCCACCTAGCCACACCCACGGAACCAGTTGTTAAAATATTTGAAGCCCACCCGTGGAGATTCCATTCTATATCCTATAATGGATGTCTCTGTATTTGTGGAATGGCAGAGGTGAAAGACCTGACTCACATCCTATTTGATTGTTGCCTGTATAAGAGGGTCAGAGACAGGTACCTCAATCCATATACTAAACGAATGATCTATTGGGAACCCCATATGAAAACAACTTACCTGATGTGTGGCAGAATTTGAAAACAAGATTTAATATAGCACACTACTTGGGCAAAATAGTTCAGTTGAGAACAGCATATGTGGGATTGATTGGGATAAATTGTAGGGGTGACACTGAAATATAATTTTATTGTATTTTATTTATTCATATATTAAATCATTGTACTTTATTCCAATCTCATTTTAAATTGTATTTTATTCCAATTTCATTTTAAATTGTGTTTTATTCCAATTTAGTTCAAAATTATATTTTATTCCAATTCCATTTTAAATTGTTTTTATTGGATTTTAGTAGTAATTTGTGTCTGGAACTCTGCACTTTGATATGGCTCATGGCTAATCAATAAAGTAAAGTAACTACATTCTTATTCTTTCTTTTTTGCACTATTTTCCCCATAGGTTTAATTTTTATTTTTTATTTTTTTGGTTTGCATATTTTTTATTTTTTTATCATAATATTTAATAAAATTACATTAAAAGATTGCATATACCTATCCATGTTTTTATTCTTTTATTATGTTGGATAGCAATTTTCATTATTTTCAGCCACAATGACAAATAATGGGAGGGGAGGAGTGCTTAGTTTAGCATATCTGAATTATACTTGTTAATGGTTTACTGAATATGTGAGTTTAAAAAGACTGGGGTTTTTTCAGAAATAAACAACCTCAGGCAAGAGATTGGGAACAATAGTAGAGCAGGTAGAATTTAAAGAAGAAAATATACAAGATATATTTGATTGTGATCAGCGTGTACCTGTTGTTTCTGTGGTTAGATAATTGCCATTTCAAGACAGTTCATGTTTCTAAAATGGAAAAGGAGGAGGAAGCAGCAAAAACAAAACAACAACAACAACAAAACCAAAGCAATCTGGCAATTTGAATACCAGTTCATTCCCTGCCAAAGAGGAAAATATTAATTGCCTGGCAGTGTATGAATAAACAGAACAGCAAAAAGGCAATATTTTTAAATATGTTATTCTAGCTCATTTCCTGAAGAAGAGAAAGTAGGTTTTTTCATTTCTTTTCCCGTGTCCCCATTCCAGCTTTGACCCAATTCAGCCACCTTACTTGATCTAAACTAATATATGAAAAGAGATACAGAGAAGGAAAGACACAGAACATATCCACAGTTAAATAACCCAGTTCAAACAGCCCAGATTTTATACTGGGAGATGCTGCTTCCCAAAATAAAGTTTTCTGCGGCCTTCAAGCTACTCCATTATCCTCATATATGGGAGATACTGTGTTGTCCAATGGTAAAATAAAATTCAATGTCCAGTCAAATTCTGTACATATTGTAGTATTAGAACAAAACCATCTTTTCTATCCATAAGAAAGGAAGAACTTGTTCAATTATATCTGAACCTGAAGTTCTAGAAGTTGGCTATTTCTAATTTAAAGATTCTCCTGATATTTATTATATTCATGACTAGTGGCCAGTAGAGTTCAATTAAGCTGGTACAGTTGAAGCGAAACCATTAATTTTTTTCCCATACATTCTGAAAATTGAATAAGATTCAAGTATATGGAAGAGACAATAAATAAAAATATATTTTGTAAATCAATTTCAATATTTTTCTGTATTTCCATTAATAACATGAAAAGTGGCTGAGAAATCAATTCTATAATCTATAATTGGCCTTGAATTTGATAAAAGGAAGGAGTAGACTTGCAATGTTACATAACAAGAAAATGGGGGCTTCCAGTTTGGAACTTCCCTGAAGACGGACCGCTGACCGCAATTGTCCATGGTTTTGGTCCATGCTTCTTCGTTGGAGAGCCCCAATCGGTTAGATTTGGGGCAGAAGCTGCCTCATAGGGGCAGCAGAGGAAGGGGAGACCATCAGCCAGGTAGACAGGAGTCACAAATTCCCTCCCTGGCTTGGCAATTGCTCCCTCCTGAAGTTGTCTGAAGCGGTGGTCTAAAATGGCCACCCTGAAAGGGAAGATTAAGCTGGAATAAGATTGTGCAGAAGAAAGAAGCGGACAGCAGGAGGAATGGGATGCTATAATTAAATGGAAAGGACCCCAGGATTAATTTTTAAAGAATTTTTAAGAAAGGATTTAAAGCGGCGAGGAGAAAGGATGCGGTACAGATCTGGATGGACAGGAACATGCTTTGGCTCAATCCGGCCAAGACGGAGTGGTTGTGCATACTGACATCTCGGTCCAGTCAAGATATTCCATCTTTGGTCATGGGGGGAGAGGTGTTGCCCCCTGTGGACAGGGCACAGAACCTGGGGGTTCTCCTGGACTCGCGGCTCAGGTTGGAGGAGCAGGTGGGAGCTGCAGCCAGGGGGTCCTTTGCCCAGGTCCGGCTGGTTCACCAGTTATGCCCATATCTGGACCGAGATACCCTGCGCACGATCACTCATGCACTTGTTACCTCTCGACTTGACTGTTAACGCTCTCTATTTAGGACTACCCTTGCACACCATCCGGAGGCTTCAGCTGGTGCAGAATGCAGCTGCGCGGGTTGTGATGGGAGCTTCCCGGTACTCCCATGTTACACCCCTCCTGTGCGACCTGCATTGGTTACCGGTTGCCCTCCGGGTGAGGTTCAAGGTCTGGTGCTGACATACAAAGTCCTTCAAGGCATGGGTCTGGGATATTTACGGGAGCGTCTCCTGCCGGCATCGAGAGCCAACCGCCCTGTGCAGGCCCACAGGCAGGGGTTCCTAGGGCCCCCACCCTATGGAACCAACTACTCCTGGGACTCCGTTTGGCCCCTGACCTTCGTACCTTCTGCCATGATCTGAAAACCTGGCTCTTCGAACAGGCTGGGCTGTGCTGACCTCTGGGGGGGGGAGTTTAAATTTGGTTTAGGATCTGTGGGTTTTAGAAGAATTTGGCTTGTAATATTTAATACTATTTTAGGTAATTAATTTATTGTCGGTTTTTAGTTGTTAGCCACCCCGAGTCCCTTTGGAGAGGGGGCGGCATACAAGTCAAATAAATAAATGAATGAATGAATAAATGAATGAATGAATAAAGGTGTGAATTGCTTTTGACAGTGGCAGGGCTTTGAACCGTGAAAGGTAGAAGCTGGAAGAAGAAAACATCTAATTAATTTGGATAAGTATACTCTGATTCTATATAGGCATTAACTAAGCTGAACTAGAGATTGTCAAAGGAAATTTAATACCAATTGGATTTGATTTTTTTTTCTTGAAAGACTATGGAATTGTGGTTTAAAAAGCTCTGAATAGTTGGAAAAAAGGGGGTGAAGATCTGTTATAACAAAGAGTGCCATCCAATGGTTAAATCTAACTTGTTTGCTTTTCTAAAAGACCCTGTTTCTTAACAATTGTAAGGAAAATTGAAACAATAAAACAAGAACTTTGAAAAACTGAAACATTGAAACAAAGAAAGAAACAGGAAGATTCTGCCCTTGGACTAACTGTTGATTCTGGCATGGATCTGGTATTGGATTACCTGAGGACTAAAACCTGAGAGGAATAAAATAAAAGCTGACTGTTGGAAAATAACCTTATAGACACTATTTGGATTAAATTGTTAACCAGAAAGGTGTAAAATGGTGATATCTCTTCTGGAATTAAAAATGGAACTTAGAAACATGAAAGGAACATTACAAAAGCGAGGTGAATCATTGGGCTTTGCTTTAAAATTTATGGAAAACACGATTGCAGAATACAAACAACAAAGACAAAAGACAGAAAAGGAGGTAGAGCGGACTAGAGAAGAGGCCATTTTTAATTACCACTGAGAACAAAGAATTCTGGAAAGAAGGAGGAAAAGAGTGGGAAATAAGTATAGATGTAAGAAGTTAAATAAAGAGGGGAATATCCGGAAAATTAAAAAAGGCAAAAAGAATCAGCAGAAAGTTGAAGGGTGGAAGAAAGCTATAAATAGAGAGAGGGATAAAAATTGGAGAGAAAGAATAAAGGGGAAAATGGAAGGGGAAAGAAGGGATAAGAAACAGGATTTGGAAACAAAGAAATATGGGAATTGTAAAAAAATGGAAAAAACTGCTTAATTAAAAGACACAGAGATAATGGCTGATTAATATTTGAAAAGGGGATTCTGCAAGGTGATGGGGGTTAAACAAATTTAAACAAATTTAAAGTCATGAAATAGGGACATATAGGGAAATAGAACTGTTATTCTTTGATATTGGAATTTAAGCTCTTTTCTTTCATGTATAGAGATATCTGCAATAACTAATGGAATATGTTTATTAAATCTATTGAAATAATTGTAAGAAAAATGTGTATTAAATATACTGAAATAAATGAAATGATATAGGAAGAGAGCTGAAATGGAATTAACATTAGGGTTCAGGATCAAATGAGTAGATTAATAAGTCTTCTTTTTTGAAATTGTAAACAATCTTATGGAATTAAGATGGGGAAAAACCATGCAGAATCTGATTTATATATGCTATGTAGTTTTAAAGGGATTATTAATTTTAATGTTTTAGGTAATAAAAAGTTAAATGTTTAATGGGATTTAAAAGGGGAGATAATTAATGATTATGTCGTACTTAGAGGTGGCACACTTAATTTGATAATTCAGGGGGGAAACTATTTCTTAGAAGGAGTGTATCTAATTAGAATTTAAGATGGAATATACAAATGTGACAGTTAAAAGTATCAAAGTATAATAATTATGAAGTTAACATAGATGAACTAAATAAGAGGTAAGAGGTAAGCATTTGGAATAATATAATAAAAAAGAAAACGTATAAAAGCATTGTTAAGAAGTTGAATACAAAAACTGAATATGTAACTATGGTCATTTTTGTATGTATATGTGAAACCTGTAATCATGCTGTTCACTAAAAAGAGATGTTTTTAAAATGTGGAAAGCTGAATAAAACTTGGGGAAAAAAACAAAACAAGAAAATGGGGCTAAGAAGAGAAGGAAAGAAAGAATAAAAGATGACATTGTTCAAAAGATCAGAGAGGACAGAAACCCATTTATTGATAGGCAGACATTTGAAGTGGAAATGGCAGAAATAAGAGGAGATTTAAGGGCACTTTATCAAATTACTAAGTGATTGGCAGGAGTTTTAGCTACAGAAAAGATAATCCAATAACAGGAACTAAAGGAAAAAAAGCATTAAAGATTTGAGCAGCTTTTTTATGCCACCAAAACTAACACTCAATTTTGATGACATATAAAAAAAGGTTATGAAACTTGACATTTACTCTTTAAAAACTGCTTCTGAATGCTGAATATTAAAAAGATGAAAGAGCATCACAGTTCAACTACTCTGCTTTCTCAAAAAGCATTGGAGGGAAGCTCTAATCAAAATATTCTCAGAAGTCATGCAACTATCTATATAAATTACTTTAGGATTATGAAGGTTTAAATTCCAAAAAAATATACTTTTCAGAACCATATTGACTTTGACATTCCATTTATTTAAGGAACAATCTCCAAAGAATGGGTTATGATTGAGCTAGTCAAATATTACTAGATTAACACTTTCATTCAAATATTTATTTTAAATATTTTGAATGAAAGTGTTAATCTAGTAATACTTGACTAGCTCAACCCATTCAAATATTTATTTTAAATATTTTGTTTATTTGCTTCAATTTATTTATTTTTTCTATATCAAATATTATTTAATTCTGGATAAGGCAGTCTTCTTTTCCATTATCAAAAGCTGGTTAAGCACAGAATAGGTGTGTGTGTGTCCCCATCTTTGAAATGCACTGTTCTGGTTTTTGGGTGTAGTACCAGCCATGACTTTAAAGCAAAAATAGGGATATGACTTCTTATCGATAAATTTCAAATGTGGAAGGTCCAGAAAAGAAGCACACCCAGAAATACTTGCTCTAACTTTATTGTAAGTGACATTAACAGAATCTTGCAAGTCTGAAAATATATTTCTCTTCTCCACTCTTACAGTCCAAGAAGCTAGGGAGGGTCTCTTCTGAGATATTTTTATCCCATATTCTCACTGCTGCTTGTCTGACTGTTATTTAGTCTATGGCTCTTTCACCTGTCTCCCTTGTAATTCCTACATGCAATTACAATGAGTGTCTGGTGGCCTTTAGGGATACTGTGCCAGGCATACTGTAATTCATAACTGAATGTGAAATTCCCTTTGTGCGATTGGCCATAGGCCATAGTCTATTACAGTGTTTCCCAAAGTGGGCGGTACTGCCCCCTGGGGGGCAGTGGGATGACTTAGGGGAGCGCTAAGAGGCAAGGGAGGTGGAGGGAGGTGCTAAGAGGCAAAGGAGGTGGCAGACGAGTGCTGGAGGTGGGTCCCTCGCAGGGCACAATTCAGGGGCAGGATTCTACCAGTTCATTACCATTCCTGATAGTTCAGAAATCAGGTAAAATGGGCCCCTAGCTGGCCCTGCTCCTCTCCGCCCACTCCTCCGTTCCCTGCTCAATCAATCCTTATTGTGCATGTGCAATATTGCGCACATGCTAAACAATGCTGACGGCCACAACAGCGAATTGGAGAAGCGGGGCAAGCAAAGCCAGAGATTGGTAGTTTTTGCTCCAAAAAGCATCCAGACACCGTGTCTTTTTTTCCAGCTGCACCAAAAACACGCGGCATCTGGAGGATTTTTGCAGTGAAAATTACCAACTAATTGACCCCATTGACTGTTGCAGCACTCCGCTTGGACTTGCTTGGGCAAGTCCTCTGGTGCAGCGGGCTCAATGGGGTGGAACTGCAGGGCCGGCGCCTAGAATGTGGCTGCAGTGGCGCATTGGAGAAACGGAGCAAGCAAAGGCAGTGGTTGGTAATTTTAGCTGCAAAAAGCCTCCAGCCACCACATCTTTTTTGCCCAGCCGCACAAAAAAAAAAACATGTGGCAGCTGCAGGCATTCATGACAAGGGCAACGGGGGCTGGTGGGGAGCCTAGTGACAATGGCTCAGCCCTGGCTTGCCTTCCCTGGCAGCCAGCCATGGGAGGAAGGTAAAGTCATGGCCATGGGATGATGAAAGAGGCGGTCATGGGGGAGGAAACGGGGAGATTAAGGGCCAGGGCCTCTGAAAGGGTGATGCAGGATTAGCCCAGGCCTTTGACAGATTAGCCCCTTATAGCTGTCAAAAATATTTTACTTATTTTTTCCTTCACTTGGAACTGCGCCGCTTCTGTTTCTTTTTAAAAACTCATCTTTATCTTAATCGGGTGCCTTGATCTTACCATCCGATACTCGGTTCCTCTGCTGTCGACTTCTCTCTTTCCTCCTGCACCAATCTTAATCGTTGAGACCTTCTCTTGAGGTGGCCATTTTGACCACCACTTCTTGGCGTCTTCGGAGGAAAAGACCAGACCCAAAAGGGGGGAAATGCGGCTCCCCTCACTCTGGCTGGCAGATTTCCCTTTCTCCGCCGCCCCTACGAGGCAGCTTCAGCCCCAAACCTTGCAGGATCAGGGCTCTCCGACGCAAGAGCCAGGCTGCGGTCGTGGACAATCACAAACCGCTGCCCGTTCTCGAGAAGGCTCAACCCGGAAGCCCGACACAAACCATTTCATAGTTTCATAGCGTATTGGTATATCAATAGTGTGGCTTTTTTAAAAAAAATATGTATTTTACCTGACTATAAGAGGCAACTTATGAATTTAAATAATTTAATGTAATGGTTTATCTAGAGGTTTTTTTTAAACCTACCTTAAATGAACTGGGATAAGGATCAATGTATTTTATAGAAGTCCAACTCCTGGAATGGGGATTCCCCAGAAACTCTACATGATGACTTTCAACATGTCCATTAAAATCATATTTCACATACTGTCCATCAATAGGATCAGGAGAAAGAATGCCAGGCCATCTTAAAATAAAATGTTTTTAAAAATAAGTCCAGATAAAAATAAAATGCATAGGTCTATGCTATATCTAGGAAGAAATATGTTTGGAGACATATCAGCAACAGACTTATTGAGTAACCAGTACAGCAATTGTAAGTTAGAGGAAAAAAGCAGACATAAGGTAATAAGAAATTAAAGATAGACCATCTTATACTTATAAAATCTTGGTAAGAATGGAAGATGAGTAGTTTTTCAAAATATAAAGTTGTTATTGTTTCAAACATACACTTTCCTACTGAAACCATCTAATTACTGGATTCAGGGGATCCACAGACATGCTAGCCCACCTTTTCTATCTTACGCTCCAATTTCATGGGCTTGCCAAGGACTTCTAGTTTACTTTTACTTACTTTACTTTATTGTCATTGCACCTTGTACAACGAAATCAAACACTGTCGTCAGTGCACATCATGACCATGACCATGAAAATAAACACAAACACACATCCTTCACCCTTCACACATTGAACTGAAAACTCCCGACACCACACCAACACTGCACTATACAGCAGATTTCAAAAGAGCTACTGCCCTGGGATAGAAGCTGTTTTTCAGCCTATTTGTCCTTGTTTTTATTATTCTGTACCATCTGCCAGATGGTAACAGTTCAAAAAAAGGGTTCCCAAGATGAGATGGATCTTTGAGAATGTTTTGAACTTTCTTAAGGCAACGGGAGCTATAAAGCTCTTCCAAAGAGGGGAGAGGGCAACCAATGACCTTCTGGGCAATGACGTTAACCCTCTGGAGTGCTGTCCTATCTGCCACTGTGCAATTGACAAACCATACAGAGGTGCAGTATGTTAAAATGCTCTCTATGGTGCAGCGGTAGAAGGTCACCAGCAGTTTTTTCATTCAGTTGTTGTTTTCAGAGAAGTCTCAGGTAGTATAATCTCTGCTGGGCCCTTTTGACCAGGGCTGCAATGTGGGCACCCCAGGTCAGGTCCCTTTTTAGGGTAACACCCAGAAACTTAAAACTGGCCACTTGCTCCACTCGGTCTCCATTGATAAGCAAGAGCTGGATGTCTGATCTGTTCCTTCTATAATCCACTATAAGCTCCTTGGTCTTATTTATTTATTTATTTATTTATTTATTTATTTATTTATTTATTTATGGACTTGTATACCGCCCCATCTCCGAAGACTTATTGGTGTTGAGGACCAAGTTATTATCTCCACACCACAAAAACAACCGGTCCACCTCATCTTGGTAGGCAGACTCCCCCCTCCCCCCTGTAATGGACTCTTTGAATTACATTCACCCTATGAATTTGCATATTAAGATTGTGCTGTTAATTTCACTTCTTGACAGAAATCCCAAAATGCTATAATTATATTTACTATATTTTCCATGTTTCTTCCACAAATTTGAGAGGCAATGTTTAAGTTATCAAAAATATTTTCTTTTATTAACCACAATTCTTCTTCATAAATATATTGTTCTGGCATGTTTTGGTTTATAGCAATAGCACTTAGACTTATATACCACTTCGGAGTATATACCACTTCAAAGACTCCAGGCTGTCACCAAGATAAAGGAGGGTGTGCTACATGACCTTCTTTTTGCTGATGGCTGGATCAGAGCAGGAAATGCAAGCCAGTGTGTACAAATGTGTCTGAATGGTCAAACAATTGGCAACTCCAAATCTCGACCAACAAATGCTCTGTCCTACACATTGGTAAAAAAAAAAATCAGTATACCAAATACAAGCTAGGCGGATATGACCTCATTGACAACCCTCACTCTGTCAAGGAGCTTGGAGTACTCATTTCAAATGACTTTCACGAGAAGAGTACTACACTCTTCTGCCCTACACCACCAGCCTTGAAATTTTGGGCTTGGACAACCTAGAACTACGCCACCTACAGTTGGACCTAAGCATAGTACGCAAAATTATCTGATACAATATCCTACCAATCAATGATTACTTCAGCTTCAACTGCAACAATACAAGAGCACACAACAGATACAAACTCAATGTAAACCACTCCAAACTTGATTGCAGAAAGTACGACTTCAGCAACAGAGTGGTCAACGCCTGGAATGCACTACCTGACTCTGTTGTTACATCCTCAAACCCCCACTCCTTTAACTTTACCCCATTCCTAAGAGGTCTGTAAGAGGCATGCATAAGTGCACAATCGTGCCTACCGTCCCTGTCTTTTTGTCCCCATTTATTCATACCTATTTCCTGTATTCATACTCATGTTTATTCTTATATCTATTATCTTGTAAGCGATTGACAAATCAGCTAAATAAAGAAGTAAAATAAATAATAAATAAATTCGCTGCAGCATGCGACAACTTCGGCCTCCTCATTAACACAAAGAAGACTGAAGTGATGTACCAGCCAGCTCTGAATGCCCAACACCAAGAGCCCACCATCACAAAGAAGAGACAAAAACTGCAAGTAATGGACCAATTTACATACCTTGGCAGGACCCTTTCCTGCACAGTGACAATTGACACTGAGGTCAACTGCACAATCACCAAGGCAAGCTCTGCATATGGCACAGTACTGACCAACGTGTGGAACCGCCATGAAATAAACCTTGCTACAAAGCTCAAAGTCTATTGAGCAATAGTGCTAACTACCCTGATGTATGTCAGTGAGACTTGGACAGTATATAGGAGGCACACTAGGCAATTGAACCAGTTCCACATGACCTGCCTCCATAGACTTCTGAGGATCCGATGGCAGGACAAGGTGCCAGATACAGAAGTCCTCTTCAGAGCAGGCCTGCCATCAGTTCACATCCTGCTGATGAAAGCCCAGACATGCTGGGCAGGCCCTGCTGCAAGGATGCCAGACCATCGCACCCCTAAACAGCTCCTCTATGGTGAGCTGTCTCAAGGAAAGTGATTGCACGGAGGACAAGGGAAGAGATATAAAGACATGTTGAAAGCCTCCTTCAAGTCTCTGGATATCGACACCACCACCTGGGAAACCCTGGTACAAGATCGATTGACATGGCGCACATTGATCCACCAAGGCTATCAGACATTTGAAAACAGAAGAACAACCATAGCACAAGAGAAGCAAGCACTCCGCAAAGCCAGAGCTGCAAATGCTGCAACAATGGTACCCACACATCTGCCCAACATGTGGCAGAACATTCTGTGCCTGTATAGGCCTTACCAGCCACCTGTGGACACACCGTGGACCCAATAGATGTCAAGGTCCTCTTCGAACATGATGAACAAACATCATCATCATCATCATATACCACTTCATAGTGCTTTATAGCCCTCTCTAAGCGGTTTGCAAAGTCAGCATGTTGTCCCCAACAATCTAAATCCTCATTTTACCAACTTCAGAAGGATGGAAGGCTGAGGCAACCTTGAGCTGATCAGAATTGAACTCCTGACAGTGAGCAGAGAGTTAGTCTGCAATACTGTATTCTAATCACTGTGCCACCACAGTTTATACTTTCAAATTGTTGGAGAATTGTAATGGAAGCTAAATAGAAAATAATTATTTAAAAAATATAGAAATTAAAGCAGAACAAACAGATAAGACTGAAAGGGATGGACAGAAAAGTAACAGAGATGAACAGAGACTTGGAAGATTCGATAATCCATTTGGAAATGGAACACATAGCATTTTATTTGAGGTTCCAGAACATCCCAGAATCTCAGGATGAAGATCTAGGAACCATAATGTCTCAATTAATAGCAGAAGCATTGCAGAGGGACCAACAAGAGATTGTAAAAGAACTTGATGAGGTTTTTCAAATCCACATGAATTACGCGAGGCAAAATAAACTGCCAAGGAGGTCCACATTAGGTTCACCAGGAAAAATGTGAGATATCGTACATAAAATTACAAAAGGTGGTTTATAAAGAAAAGGAAATCATGACCTTAAAACAGATCCCGAGGTGGGTGAGAACGTTAAGGAAGGATTATAGATCTCTGGCGGCATTCTGAACAAACAAAATATTTGGTTCCGATGGCTGGTGCCAGAAGGAAGGCTGGTGACGTGGCAAGAAAGAAGAATAAAAATTGATAACATCGATAAGGCGCTAGAATTTTATGACCAGCTGGTAGAAATAGAAGAAGAAGGGAGTAGTAAGGAAGAGCTGGAACGTAAGAGTCAGGAGGACCAACAAGAAGACCAACAATAGGAAACATGGGAAACGGAACAAGAAGAGAAAGATAAAGAAGAGAGAGAACAACCAAGAAGAGAAGGACTAAGAACAAGACCACAAACAGAAGCAAGAATCAACAGAAGATTGAGACAGACCTATAATTGATAATGGAAGAAATTAAATTACTCTCAATAAACATCAATGGATTGAACTCCCAGATTAAGAGAAAACAAATATTGACTGAATTAACAAAACAAAATGCTGATACCGTGTTTCCCCGAAAATAAGACACTGTCTTAATTTTTTTGGCTGCCAAAAACACACTAGGTCTTATTTTCGGGGTAGGTCTTATATATTTATGGTGCCAAATAGTGGGTGTGAGTGTGTAGGGGGGGGTGTTTCGCGGGTGCACGGTTGCTCCCTGAAAAGTCTTCCTGGAACTGGAGATTTACACTAGGTCTTATTTTTGGGGTAGGTCTTATATTAGGGCAGGTTTAGAAAATAGTGCTAGGTCTTACTTTCGGGGTAGGACTTATTTTCGGGGAAACACGGTATTATATGTTTACACGAAGTACATACCCAAAAACATAGGAAATATCTAGACTGCCCCAAATTAGGTGTACTATTTACAACATTGGTAGATCAAAAAAAAAAGGGGGTGTAGCAATTTATGTTAAAAGGGGGATACATGCAAAACAAATTTAAATGGATGAACAAGGTAGACTTCTAATGGTACAAATTAATATGTATCAAAAACAAATATTATTGGTGGGGATATATGCCCCTAATGATAATCAAAAGGAGTTCTATAAGAGATTATATGATAAAATAATTAGTATGGATCAAGAAAATATTTGCATATTAGGGGACTTTAATGCCATTGTAGATGTAGAAAAGGACTATGTTAGTGTGGAACAAATTAGGAAGAAAAAAAGAAAACTCTACCAAAAACCTTTTTTGACCTAATAAAAGAAACTAATTTGGAAGATATATGGGGGAAGAGAAACCCAAATGAGAAGGATTATACATTTTATTCTAGTCCACAAAAATCTTGGTCAAGAATTGACATTATGTGGGTGAATAGGGAAATTGAGAAAGATATCATTGCAGTAGAAATAATGCCCAATATATGGGCTGACTATAACCTGGTGAAAATTACTTGGAGAGGACAGAGGAAAAGAAAAAGGAGATGGATATTAAACTCACAAATAATAAAAGAAAAAGAATACAGTCAGAGAATTAAGGATGAATTAGAAATATTTTTTAATGTGAATCTAAAACAACACACCAATTTACAAAATTTATGGGACACTACCAAGGCCTATGTGAGGGCTATATCAATAGATTATATAGCCAAGAAAAACAAAGAAAAATGGAAGAAATAGAATGAATTACAAAAGGATTAAAATATGAATGTGAATTCCAAAAAGATCCAAAAAATATTGAAGCAAAGAAAGACATAGGGATGGCTAGGCATAAATTAAATTTGATATTTACAGAGGAAATTGCATGCAATTTAAAATTTGTCAAACAGAACTTTTTTGAATCAGCAAATAAGCCTGGCAGGTGGTTATCTCATAAATTAAAGATAGAGAAAGAAAAAAGGTTAATTCAGCAACTTAAAGATGAGGAAGGGAACATATGTTATCAGATGGAGGAGAAAAAGAAAATTGTGCAAAGCTATTTTGGTGAGCTTTATAAGCAAGAAGTTATGGAAGAAATTATACTGCCTAGAGGAAAATGGTCTGAGCCCACTCTCTGAATTAAAAAGAGAAATACTCAACAAAGAAATAACATTGGTAGAACCAATACATACATCTACCCAGTGAATACATCAAAAAAGATGGCACCGATCAACAATAAATTTCAAATTATAGGTCAATCTCATTGCTAAATACAGATTATAAGGTATTTATGACAATATTGGCAGAAAAAATGAAACAGATTTTGAGTGAAATTATACATCCAGACCAGAACGGTTACTTGCCAAACGGACAAATTAAAAATAACATTAGAACATAATATTCAATTCAATTGAATATTATGAAGCACATTTGGAAAAATAGGCAGCTCTAATTTTTTGGGATGTACAAAAGGCATTTGATAATCTTAATTGACAATTTATGCTGCACCAAACTAAAAAAATTGAATTTTGGTACCAACATAGAAAAAACACTACAAGAAATATATTCAAATCAAAAAGTGAGTGTATTGAGAAATGGAGATCGCATGGATGATTTTGAAATTGCGAAAGGAGTGAGACAAGGGTGTCCATTATCACCTCTGCTATTTATCTTGTCCCTAGAAGTACTCCTAGCACAACCAGGCATAACCCAGAGATACAAGGAATTAAAATCAGAAACAAAGAGTTCAGGCATTTGCGGACGATCTGGCATTTATAGTGGAAGACCCAATGAACATGGGACAAATATTGTTACAACAAATAGAAAAATTCAGGGAAGTGGCAGGACTCAAAATAAACAAAAATAAAACTAAGATGATAGTTATAAACTGTACTATAAAGCAGAAAACAGAATTGGAAAATAAAATGGGACTGCAGATAGCAAAAAAGGTAAAATATTTGGGAATTTGGCTATCTCCCAGATGTTTGTCAATAAAAGAGGATAATTATACTAAATTAGTAAAGCAAGATAGAGAAGAACTGGAACTATGGGTGAAACTCAAACTGTCTTTATTGGGAAGAATAGCGGTATTGAAAATGAATACCTTACCAAAATTAATATATTTATTTCAAATGATCCTGATTAAATTAGGAAAACTTTTTTGACAGAATTAAATAAAATGACGTCCACATTTGTCTGGTTGGGCAGGAAGCCATGTATTAAAATGAAACTATTATAAGATAATAGGAGCAGAGGTGGTCTTGGACTACCTGAATGGGAACTCTACTATCAAGCAGAGGTGCTGAATTGGGTTAAGGACTGGGTCAAGTTAAAAGACAAGAGAATTCTAACACTAGAAGGCCATGTCCTCCAGATAGGTTGGCATGCATTTTTGTGGGAGAAAAGAAGTAATATACATACTTACTTCAATCATCATTTAATAAGAGATTCACTCATTACAACATGGAGGAAAATTAAAAATAAACATTATATGGAAATACCACGTTGGCTGTCAACCATGGAGGCCGTGATCCACCCAAATAAATTAGATTTAAAGAAAATGGTAAGTTATGAGGAATTATTATAGTCAAGGGAAATTAAAATCAAATCAAGAACTAAAGGAAAATGGAATTATAATCGATTGGTGGCCATATTTGCAAATCCAAAATAAATATAAAAAAGATTTGGAAGATTTTGGATTTGATAAAGGGCAAAACCAATTAGACAAAATTTTAATGGGACTGGAACAAAAATTTATAACAAAAATATATAAATATTTATTAGATTTTAAAATGGAAGAGGAAACAGTGAAAGGTACAATGATAGCTTGGGTGCAGAATTTTGGATATAACATAGAATTAGGGGAATGAGAGAAAATATGGAATGTAAATTATAAGCTACCTATATCTTCAGCATACAAAGAAAATCTGTATAAAATGTTTTATAGATGTATTTGGCCCCAACGTGATTGGCAAAAATATATTGTAACATAAGGCCAAAATGTTGGAAATGTAAAAAAGTTGATAGTACATTTTACCATATGTGGTGGCTATGCCCCAAGATCAGGACATTCTGGATCCAAATTAAAAACTGGTTACAAGAGATCACCGGTCATCAGATTGAGCTCAGACTGGAAACCTTTCTTCTAGGAATTATGAAAGATCAAACCCAAAAGAAGTAAAATATCTATTGCTACATATCACAACAGCCGCCAGAATAGCTTTTGCACAAGTATGAAAAACTCCTAATATTCCCAATGAAGAATTAATATTACAAAAAATAATGGAAAGTGATGAAATGAACATGTTAACACTGAAACTGAAAGAGAAGACTCTAAATATTTTTTTAATCTGGAATAAATGGTATGATTGGGTAGCAAACAGGAACAAGAAATAAGACAAGAAATCTAACTGTCAGAAGCCTTAAGAAAGTAAAATGTAAATATGTAAAATATATAAGAATGTAAGAATAACAATTATAGAAAAAGTCATTATTCAATATTAGATAAATCTAAATACAATGTCTTAAGATATACAAGATAAAAATCTGTTTAGATGTCAAAAATGCTGTTGAAATCATGATGTTTTCTGTTGTAATAATGGAAACCTAATAAAAATGTATTTTAAAAAAAAGACAATAATTATTGTCTGCTAAGGTTTAAGAACATTTGTATATCATGACATTTTTTAAAGTTGCAATTAATCTAAATTATCTGTAATTAATGCTTAACTTCTTAAAATCTTACCTTGGCCATGTTTGCATTTTTGCCAGAACCAAACTTCCTAATGGAAACTTTGAATAAATATATTTTAATCCATGTTTTTGAAATTCAGACTCCTTGGGAAAATATTCTTCAGCAACAGAACATTTATTAAACTGTGCATCAATATTCATATAGCAGTACCATGGTGCATTAGAATCAATATTTCCTACATCATCTTGTAGTAACAGTCTCCATTTTAAACAGCTTCTGTTCTCACATTGTATCCACACTCTACCTATGTAAAATTCCTTTACAGAATCCATATAACAGGTCTTTATTCTTCTAGTTTGTAGAATATTTTGTTCCCTCTGAAACATAAATAACTATATTAAACATAAATCAAATTCCCATGAAACTTGTATTTCTATGAAAACTCTGTTAATAATAAAACACTAACTGCTCTCAAAAGTAAGTACAGTATACTCTAGTTAACTTCTACAGCTTGTACATACAGTGTATATGCAGTGTATGTACAAGCTGTACATACAGTGACTATGTGGGTAGAAATTATACTTAACTTATGAAAACATGTATAGGTAGTTCTCAATTATAACTGAGCTATAGGTAATACAGACAGTTCTCATGAACAGGTCGTTCTCAACTACAATTTACAATCCAAAATTATGGTTGTAAGTTGTTGCAATGATTAGGCAGGTCACCATTTTTACTACCTTTCATGTGGCAATCATTAAGCAAAAGCTGTGATCATTAAGCTTATCTATTTTATCCAATGTCTGGTTTTCACTAGAAACCAGAGGCAAACCAGAGGAAACCATCTAAAACTGTCAAAAATCAGTCACATGGCTCTGCTGCAAATGGTTCTAAAATGAGTTGGTTGCCAAAATGCGATCACATGACTGTGCAGGGTATGTATGTGATTATTGAAACTTTGAAATCAGGTCAAATGATTGATTTTATGAAAAACAAACTGCTTCTGTAATTATGCTTACATGAACTTTTCTTGCTGGTTAATTATGAAGCTCATTTAGTCCTATTAAACAGATCCTTAATATGTGGCCTAGAACAGGCAAAAATAACATTCCGAAAAGATAGCTGAAATGGCATGCTTGTAAAACAGCAAATATCCTACCTCACACAGAATGGCTGGCATAAGTTCCAAATAATTGCTTATAAAGATTTGAAAAGTCTGAAACAATAACAGTTATCATTAGTATTTAATGCAGCATTTCACCCTATTCATAAGCAAAGAACAACCAGAAACTCTAAATAAGCAACACAACAGGCAAAGAGCCAAAGCTGACAAGATTAGCTCAGACAAACAAAATACCTAGGATTTGCATTTTCCCTTTTATCTGTAGAGCCAGCTTTGGCCCCTACATGACCCCATAGAAATATGGCCACAGCCATTAAATTATTAAAGGACATATTCTTGCACAGGAACATGTATCTCAATTACAAAGCCCCAAAGAATGCATAAAAGCCCACCTACTCTCAGCCCCACTTTGTCAGCAGCATCCCAGAAACATGCTGTTGTCACTGAAGTTTCTAGTTACCATACAAACAGAAACCTTCTTTCCTGCAGCCTATCTCCATTTTATTTCAGCACCTTTCTCCCAGCTTGGAACTGGACTTGAGTTTTCTTCCAACACTAGCCTGAGCTATTTCAAGTTCTATAATGAGAAAAATCCTCACAGAAAGGAACAAAATAAGATGGAACTTGAAAACTAAGAATATTGGAGTTTAAAAAGTCTTTGTAGAATTTAGTTCAGCATTCAATATCATCATTCCAGACATTCTTCTAACTAAACTAAATGAACACACTTGTAAGTGAAGCATAAGCTTCTTAACAGACAGGAAGCAGAAGGTGAAGCAAGGCAGAATCACATCTGATACCTGTACAATAGCACAGCCCCCCCCCCCCGGCTGTGTGCTTTCTCCTCTTCTCCCTTTATACCAGTGACTATTGAAATTCTGAAATACTATTGAAATTCTGAAGTTTGCAGATGATACAACAGTGATTGGTCTCATTCGAGACAAAGAATCCATACAGACGAGAGGTTGTACAACTTGCTTTGTGGTGTGACTGGAACAATCTAGAACTGAACACACTCAAAACCGTGGTGGTAGACTTTAGGAGAAACCCTCCCATACTACCACCTCTTACAATACTAGACAACACAGTATCAACAGTAGAGATCTTCAAATTTCTAGATTCTATCATATCTCAAGACCTAAAATGGACACCTAACATCAAAAATGTCATAAAAAAACACAACAAAGAATGTTCTTTCTGCACCAACTCAGAAAGCTCAAACTGCCCAAGGAACTGCTGATCTACAGAGGAATTGTTGAGTCTGTCATCTGCATCTCTATAACTGTCTGGTTTGGTTCTGCAACCCAACAAGACAGACGCAAATTAGGTCTGCAGAAAAAACCATTGCTACCAACCTGCCTTGAGGACCTGTATACTGCTCGAGCTAAAAAGAGGGCTGTGAGGACCCCTCCTATTCTGGACCTAAACTGTTTCAACTCCTACCCTCAAAACGACACTATAGGGCACTGCACACCAGAATAACTAGTCACAAGGACAGTTTTTTCCTGAACGCCATCATTCTACTAAACAAATAATTCCCTCAACATTGTCAAACTGTTTACTAAGTCTGCACTACTATTACTATTAATCTTCTCATCACTCCTTATCATACATCCCTTCCCACTTGTGACTGTATGACTATAACTTTTTCACTTGTATCCTAATGATTTTTGACTGTTTCCTAGTATGATTTGATTGCTTATTGTATCCTATGACTATTATTAAGTGTTGTACCTGATGATTCTTGACTCTTGATGAATGTATCTTTTCTTTTATGTACACTGAGAGCACGTGCAAATTCCTTGTGTGATCAATCACACTGGCCAATAAAAGAATTTGGAATATGACTATATTTTTTGTACAAAACTTGTCTTTAATTATTTTGACCTTAGATTACTTACTGTAATTAATATCAGCCTTTGAAGACTCAGTGATGAAAGTATGACATGTATGGATATATGTATGAATGCATGTAGGTATGTGTATTATATGACACATATACATCTTATATGACATATCTCGGTATATATCTCAGAATGTCATATACATTACACTATATTATTCTGACATATGTGTACATGTAATATATGTTACAGAATGTTGATGCATATTGTTTATATGTTTTAAACCAATCTGGGAAGATTTAATTCTAAAATGAAGCCTACAGATTACATTAAATTAGGGATGTCAAACTCACAGCCCGCGGGCTGGATGCGTAGCATGCTGCCCCCGCACCAGCCCTCTTTAGCAAAGGGCCATGTGACGCCACCATGATGACATGAGTTTGGCACCCCTGCATTAAATAAATTGATGTTTGCCCATATGCAGTTTTCTAAAATTTAACATCTTCAACAGAAGCTCTTCTCCAACTGCCTTAATTGGAAAGTGTTTGACATTGCTTCAGTTGTGAAATGTTTTTCCTAACATGTAAAAGTTTATCTTTGTAACATTTTAATTCCAACCATATACAATTGGTCTAATCTAAAAGTTGTACTGACAATCAATTTTAAGCCAATACTTTATAGACTAATAATATTTGATGGACAATTGCAATTTCTCAAGCATCCATATGTCATCAGCCTTAAAAACAGAAACAAGAAATCGAATTTTTAATAATGATATTGCCTCCGAATTATTTTTTTATTGTTTTTTTTCTCGTTTCAGGTCAATTCAGATGTTTTTTTAGATCAATCATTGTAGATTATAGTTGTTGAGGGACTTTTTCACGTGTTCATGCTGGTGCTTCATTTTCTTTTGTTCAATGCACTGACAACACTGTTATTACATTTCTGTACAATTCATGCATATAATATGAACAAATAGACAGGGCTATTTCACAACGAGAAATCGGAGTACGTGACCAGCAGCTTTTACTCCTCTGAGCGGGAAATAAAGACCATATCTCACCACGTGAGGTAGCTCCGTAGCATTCCGACAAACCGGCCAGCAAGGATGGACTACAATTCCCTTCTCTCCTTCTTCTCTCACCCCGCGCCCCCCCACCCGCCATTTCCCATTGCATGCCGGGAACAGAACTGCCCCAGAAGAGAATTGCCGGGGCGGGTTTCGGTTCTATGGCTTCGCAAAATCAGTGAAGAGACTACGAATCCCGGCATGCCTCGCTACTGATACCCATTTCCCCCATTGAAGGGGGAGGTTATTACTTTTACACGTTACTGTCATGTGAGATGATGGAAGTGAGAGATTCCTGGTGAGTCTGAGGGAGTGAAGGGAGGAAAGAGAAAGAAAGGAATCGTGCGCTGCCGGGGACTTTGGTTTGCTTCTGGGCTGCGAGGAGAAATTGGAGACTCTAAGCTAAAGTGGGCCCCCTTTCTTGTTTCCGCCCGCAGCGACCCTGTCCAGTTAACTGGTGCGTACGGAGACGAAAGCGCCCCGCCCACTTCTGCCGCGAGCTTGCTGGCTGCAGGTAACTCTTAGCATTCCGCAGCGTTTTCCCTCCTGGTTGTTGGCCTCTCTTCCCTGGCCCGCCAATGTAGGGGCCTCAATCAAGTTTCCAAGAAAAAGGTCACGTGGCCTATTTCTCCTAAGCAAAATTGTGGCCCCAATTTGGCACGGGGTAGTTCAGCACTGGCCAGTATTTTGTTTATTTAGCCACTGTGTTTCCAGCACTGGTTACTGAATTAACCCATTGATGATTTTGTAGAATTTATTGAACCACAAAGTGACTATGAGATCTATATGTGAATAAGATACAGCAAGGTCAACATAACCAACCTTGGCATTTTGCAAATTCCTGTGCGGAGTTTTATCTAATAAAACATATTACAGGAACTGTTTTTAACAAGGCTTGCTGCGGTGTATGCATGCATATGATTGCAATTTTCCTTTATGTAGAAAATAATTGCTTAACTATTGCTAATTGGGTTTTTTTTTTCAGAAATGAGATAATTTGATATGGACTGTTAGTCTGACACACAAAACACTAAAGGTCAAGCTATATTCCTTTTCCTTTTATTTATGAGAATTCAGGTTGTCTAAAACTTTTGTTTATAAATCACATTTATAGCTGCCTAGAATTGTTATGAGTTGAGCAATCTATAAATGTGATTTATAAACTTTTCCTTGAAACATCTCTGTAAATGTCTAGAACTTTCAGTTTTCAAATGGTGCGCAGAGGTCACCAGAATCCTTGTCCTTGCATGTACTTAAGAACTGAATATTTGATACTTGAATTTGATTGTTAATGAAAGGATAAGGAGAAATAGAATGAAAAATATCAGACAACATTTCAGAAAGAGAAGTATACTATCCATTCATGGAAGTTATCAGGGATAACATGTCATTTTGTTCAATTTCTAAAACATGGCCAATAGAAATGTACATTTCAAACGAAAGATACAAGAAACTGTCAGTGCTGTTTGTGATTAGGCATAATTAAGCTTTGCAGAATAAATTTTAGGTTACTATAAGTGCTTGGTTTGGAATACAGATACCTCATTTAGTGCTGGTCTCATTTAGTGACTGCAGTTACAGTGGAGATGAAAAATAACTTTGCAACCAATCCACGTGGTCTTTGTTAAGTCTGTAAAGCAAAGGAAAGCTAAAGCAAGATGTTAAACACAGTTGTGATTTCACTTAGTGACTGATTTGCTTAATGACTGAGCTGCCAGGTCCAATTGTGATCAAAAACTACTTGTATTTGACAAAAGGAATGGGCAAAGGCTTTCTGCCTTTTCATTTTTGATATGAAGTAAGTTATAATAAGTGAGAATATATGATAACCAAAAGTGGAATTGAAAGCTAGACATATATTAATAACCAAAGCTTAATTTTAAGGAGTTGTTACCTTGTTGTAAGTACTATTATCTAAATGCTTATGTTATTCAACATATGTTATTCTGAGATTTGTTCTTTTAATGATTTAAGACAATTTAATTGACTCCTCATTCCTAATTTTTTTTTAAATATTTTAAATCTAACTTTGTTTCTTCTAAGTTTCACTGTTACATAGGAAAACTTAGGAGTTACCAGCATGTTTGTTTTTAGTTGTATATTCCATGCCCATCATATGTCCTCCTTGGTTTCTAACAACAGAGTTAGAAACCAAAATGGCAGCCCCTTCTCATTGAAATAATGAGAATAACTTTAAAAATAACGTATTATATTATTTTGAAAATTGCTTGAGACTGGAGAAATGGAAAAGCTTATTTAAAAGTTAGGTTAAACAGTCAGAATTAGATGAACATATTCAAGATTTGGTTTACTTTCTGGTACTACATAAAGATAAATTCTGTTGTAATAAGTTTACATCTTTCTGTAAAATTTTGAAGATACCTGTTCTTCTCTCTCCTATCTGCCTGGTACTTGGTCTTCTTGTTACAATGCAAGTTTAAATGTTTCATTATATAGAATCCTCTTTCTTAAATGTATTTTCAAACACAACTCTTTGATTTGTATCTTTCATCTGAAAAGACCACTTCTAGGCACCTGTAATATTCCTTTTTAGAAATGTTTTTCAAAAAGGCAATCTTCACCAGCTATCTCAATTAATTGAGTATTCTCTCTCTCTCTCTCTCTCTCCCTCCCTCTTTCTCTCTCACCTATTCTGGAGAAAAGAGTCCCATGTATGTCTATGGAGATTCTCAATTATCCAGATCATAGTTGTCCCATTTGTGCTTTTCAAAAGGCATCCAAGAAGCTTCTCCACTTCTCTTCTCCCTATATACCAGTAGTGGCTAACCTTTTTGGGCACTTGTGTCAAAAATTGAGTGCGCCCTTGCGCTCACATGCTAGCACCCACACCCCTGTGGATGCACGCGCAATCCCCCCTGTCCCCTTACTTGCACTGCGTGTCTCAGCTAATTTTCAGCCTCCCAGAGGCTTGAGGAAAGCTTCTGCAGGCTTTGCAGGCCGAAAAATGGGCCCGTTTCGTTACTTCTGATACTTCCAGAAATATAGGAAGTGTCAAAATGGGCCTATTTTTTCAGTCTGCAAAGGCTTTCCTCAAGCCTCTGGGAAGCTGAAAACTAATTATAATAATAATTTATTAGACTAGTATGCCGCCCTCTCTCCCTGAGGACTCCGGGCGACTCACAGTATAAAAACAATACAATAAGTTAATTAAAAAGTAATTAACACAAATTAATAAAATTAAGTTAAAATTACTTTAAAAAGCCCACCACCACCCTTATTTCAGTCCAGGCCGGCCTGCTGAAACAGCCAGGTCTTCAGGTCACAGTGGAAGGAGTGGAGATCAGGGGCCAAACGAAGACCCAAGGGCAGCTGGTTCCACAGGGTGGGTGCTCCCACAGAGAAGGCCCAACCCTGGTACCGCCAAGGACAATGTCTGGCCGGCGGCACCCAAGAAGGCCCCTGCCTGTGGGAGCGTACAGAGCGATTGGAGTGTGATGCCGGAAGAAGACGTTCCCACAAGTACCCCGGACCCAAACCATGTAGAACTTTGTATGTCATCACTAGTACCTTGAATCTCACACGGAAGGCAACCGGCAACCAATGCAGGTTGTGCAGGAGGGGTGTAACATGGGAGTATCGGGATACTCCCATCACAACCTGCGCGGCCGCATTCTGCACCAGCTGCAACCTCCGGGTGATCTGCAAGGGCAGTCCCATGTAGAGAGCGTTGCAGTAGTCGATTCGGGAAGTGACAAGTGTGTGGGTGACGGTCCGTAGGGCATCTCGATTCAGGTAAGGGCGCAACTGGCGAACCAGACGAACCTGGGCAAATGCCCCCCAATCACAGCTCCCACCTGCTCCTCCAAACTGAGCTGTGTAACTAGGAGGACACCCAGGTTACGCGCCCTTTCCACAGGGGGCAACACCTCTCCCCCCATGACCAAAGATGGAATGTCCTGAATAATCCGAGATGCCAGTATGTACAGCCACTCGGTCTTGGCTGGGTTGAGTCTGTTCCTCCCCATCCAGATCCACACCGCATCCAGACAACAGGACATCACGGAGAGGGCATCACTGATATGGTTTGGGGTGGAGATGAAAAGCTGGGTATCATCCGCATACTGATGATACCTCACCCTGAAACCACGGATGATCTCTCCCAGCGGCTTCATTTAGATTTTGAACAGGAGGGGTGAGAGAGCCGACCCCTGAGGCACCCCACAAAGGAGGGGCCTCGGGTTCAACCTCCACCCTCCCGCCAACACCAATTGCGAGCGACCTGAGAGGTAGGAGGAGAACCACCGAAAAACGGTGCCTCCCACCCCCGGCCCCCCGAGCCGCTGCAGTAGGATACCATATTCGATGGTATCAAAAGGCGCCAAGAGATCTAATAGGATTAGGACAGAGAAAAAACCCCTGTCCCGAGCCCTCCAGAGATCATCCACCAGTGCGACCAATGCCATCTCCGTGCTGTGCCCGGGCCAGAAGCCCGATTGGTATGGATCTAGGTAATTGGCTTCCTCCAGGAACATCGGAAGCTGCTGAACCACCACACTCTCAACAACCTTCGCCAGAAAGCAAAGGTTGGAGACAGGACGGAAGTTGTTCAAAATGGCTGGGTCCAAGGCAGGCTTCTTGAGGAGGGGCCTCACTACCTCCTCTTTCAAGGCAACGGGAAAGAAGCCCTCCCTCAAAGAAGCGTTGACTACTGCCTGGAGCCAGCCGCGTGAAACCTCCCTGGAGGCATAGACCAACCAGGAAGGACAAGGGTCCACTAAACACGTGGTGGAGCTCAGCCTCCGTATGATCCTGTCCACTTCATCCCAGGACACAGGCTCAAACTCAGCCCAGATAGTATCGGCCAGACTCATCGTCACTCCTTCTTCTAACTCCTGCCAGTCTGAATCCAAGCCGGCCTGAATCTGAGCGACCTTATCCAACAGATGCTGACTAAATTCCTCAGCTCTACCCTGCAAAGGATCCTCCCTCACCTCCCGATGTAGGAGGGAACGAGTGACCCTAAACAGGGTGGCCGGGTGATCATCTGCAGACACAATGAGAGTGGAGAAGTAAGCACCCCTCGCTGCCCTCATCGCCACCAGATAAGTCCTAATATAGGCTCTTAGCTGCACACGGTCAGATTTGGAACGGCTCGTCCTCCACCTGCTCTCTAGGCCCCTCCTTTGACGCTTCAACTCCCAGAGCTCCTCCGAAAACCAAGGAGCTAACTGGGATCTGCGGTGAGACAGGGGCTGCAAGGGGACAACCCGGTCGAGAGCCTCCAAGGCCGCCTGTTGTCAGGCGGCCCCCAAGGCTTCGGCCGAGCTGTGGGTAAAGGAAGTGGGAAATAACACCAGCGCCGTCTGAAACCTCTCAGGGTCCATCAGGTGCCTGGGGTGGAACCATCTAATCGGCTCCTCATCCCAGCAGCATGGGGCGGCCTGCTGGAAGACCAGCCACAGGAGATAATGATCAGTCCATGATAGGGGTTGACTAGTTGGTGAACCCCCACTAAGATCATTACACCACTGCCTCGAGATGAAAACCAGGTCAAGCGTGTTCCCCCCCTCATGAGTAGGGCCCTGAATTATCTGGGTCAGGTCCATAGCCGCCATGGAAGCCATTAACTCCCAGCCCAAACTCGATGTCCCCCCACCCAGGGAGGGCAGATTGAAATCCCCCAAAACTAAAAGTTTGGGGAATTCCACTTCAACCTCCAAGAGAATGTCGAGCAGTTCAGACAAGGCCGTTGCCACGCAGCTGGGGGACAGGTATGTGAGCAACAGGCCAACTGACCACCAGGGCCCAGCCTCAGGAGGAGAGACTCACACCCGCCCATCTGCGGGACAGTGACCTCCTTTGGAAACAAGGTCTCCCTAATAACTATGGCCACCCCACCGCCCCTACCCTGGGCTCGTGGTTGGTGAAGCACCCGGAAACCTGGGGGACATAAATCACACAGAGGGACCCCTCCCTCAGGTCCCAACCAGGTCTCCGTGATGCAAGCCAGGTCTGCGGCCTCCTCCTCAATAAGTTCACAGAGGCCTCAAACAGGCCGAAAAACAGCTGAGAAGTGCGTGCAAGCGCAGTGAGGTAAGTTTGCCTATAGCTCGTGCCAGCACAAATGGCTCTGCATGCCACCTGTGGCACGCATGCCATAGGTTCACCATCACAGCTATATACCAATGACTGTATCTCAAACAATCCACCTGTTAAAATACTGCAGTTTGCAGATGATACAACAGTGATTGGTCTCATTCGAGACAATGATGAATCCGCATACAGACAACAACTTGCCTCGTGGTGTAACTGGAACAATCTGGAATTGAACACACTCAAAAACATAGAAATGGTGGAAGACTTTAGGAGAAACCCTCCCATACTACCACCTCTTACAATACTAGACAACACATCAACAATAGAGATCTTCAAATTTCTAAATTCTATCATATCACAAGACCTAAAATGGACACCTAACATCAAAAACGTCATAAAAAAGCACAACAAAGAATGTTCTTTCTGCGCCAACTCAGAACGCTCAAACTGCCCAAGGAGCTACTGATACAGTTCTATAGAGGAATGGCTGAGTCTGTCATCTGCACTTCTATAACTGTCTGGTTTGGTTCTGCAACCCAACAAGACAGACACAGACTGCAGAGAATAATTAGGTCTGCAGAAAAAACCACTGCTACCAACCTGCCTTGAGGAACCTGTATACTGCACGAGCCAAAAAGAGGGCAGTGAAAGTATTTACAGACCCCTCACATCCCAGACATAAACTGTTTCAACTCCTACCCTCAAAACAACACTATAGAACACAGCACACCAGAAAACTAGACACAAGGAGTTTTTTCCTGAACGCCATCATTCTGCTAAACAAATAATTCCCTCAACACTGTCCAACTATTTACAAAGTCTGCACTACTATTGCTATTAATCTTCTCATCACTCCTTATCACCCATCCCCTCCTGTTTCTGACTGTATGACTATAACTTTGTCACTTGTATCCTTATTGTACCCTCTGACTACTATTAAGTGTTGTGCCTTATTTTTGATTCTTGATGAATGTATCTTTTATGTACACTGAGAGCATTTGCATCAAGACAAATTCCTTGTGTGTCCAATCACACTTGGCCAATAAAGAATTCTATTCTATTCTATTCTATTCTATTCTATACTATACTATACTATACTATACTATTTTAATGGGACTAGCTTTTAACATTTCAATTATATTTTATATTGCTGTTGCATTTGAATGAAATCTAGATTTTCTCCCAAATACTTTATGTTTAAAGTGGGAAGTCTCTTAGATTTGCTGGAAATAGATTAATAGAAATATATTGGTTTTTTTTCTTTTAATCTTCTTTGAGGGGCATTGTCACATTGCTTTTCCTTCAGTGTCATTTTTCAATATGATACATAGTGAAAATATGGGATGAAAACGTACTGAAATGTAAAAATGAGATGATAAATAAACATACTATCTTAAAATAAAAGTTCAACAGAACATTGACATTCCACAAGTTCAAATTGTGTTCATCCTTTCCAAAATAGCCATCTTTAAGTAGAAATGTTAGGAAAAGGAGCTTTTTGGAAAGTTGCATCTATACTTTAAAGGAATGGGAAGCAAAGAACAGATGAATCTCTTTCTATGTATATACTCCAGCCCTTTCAATTCTCCAGAATGTTGCAAGGCCTGCCAAAGCAGATAGTAGTAGGGTAATAGCAGGAAGGGTAGAAGATTAACAGGAAATCCTGTTGTTCTATGGAAGACAATTCAAACAGGATTGGATATAGCCCAATATTTTGTCAGAATTACAAAAATCCAACAAATGCCGTGTGTGTGTGTGTGTGTGTATTTGTGTATTTGCTTATTGGATGCTTAACAATGTTATGATTGTTTTTAAACAATGCAGTTAAAAAATGAACAGTGGTAGATAGTCATTTCGTACTGAGTACTAAATTACAATATGGTAAAAAGCAATATAGAATATAGGGTCTAGCGAGAGCGTGAAACATGTGATGTATGTGGAAAACCAGCCGATGACAAACCTTATGCCCACAGAAGGCATAGATCGACATACAGTTGTTTCTGCATGTGACTTCGATTGATGGCAACCATTTCAGCGAAACGCAGAAAAGAGAGCTCCGGTGGTGCAGCAAAACTTTGAATGTGGTGTTTGAATCGACTTGGTGATGTGTAGCTAGTATATGTCTCGCAATAGCAGAAGAAGGCATTTTGTGGCCATGGTTTGCTGTTGGATTACCCAGTACTGTCTGAACCCATTTCAGAAATTGCTCCTTCATTCTGAAAACCAGGGACCTATCAGTTCTGCTGGTGTAATTGTCTCCACAATTACAAACAAATTGGTAGATACAATGGGCTTTGAAGCTGACAGGTTGTGCTTCCTTGATTGACAGTAATGGTAGCCTCTGGGTTGGATGCAGTACGTAAAGCTTGGCCATATTGGCTGATTCAGTTAGGTGCTTAAACATTGGGTCGTCAGGCATGCTATCCGATCTCCCTTAAACGGCAGCTCAATAATATTTTCTTTTTATTGGCAGTTGAAATTGTCAGTTTTGGGTCTCTATTATTTTTATTTTTGATTATTATTTTATTTTTATTCAGGTATCATGGAAGAACTAGCTGAAGATGACATTGATATCCTGAACCATGAAAAAGCAGACACTCATCACAGACAAGGTGAACAATTTCCTATTCCAGTGTCTTCAGGAGAAGAATCAGTTGCTTCACATTTTGCCCTTGTCACTGCTTATGAAGATATTAAAAAGCGCCTGAAAGAGACAGAAAGAGAAAATTCTTTCTTAAAGAAAAGAGTAAGATTGTTAGAAGAAAAGGCAAGTAATTTTAGCAACATATTTTTCTTTCAAGTTTATATCGTTCAACATTATTAATGTTAGTATGATTTTTAAAAAGTAGCTTTTATCTTAAGTAATGTGTAAAGTAATTAAGCACATGTGAAACAGAGACATTCACTACTTGGAAGTCATTGCCTGATACTTATGGCCAGCATTAAGGAAATTCACTTGATTTAACATTAAACATTTATTTGAAAATATTTGAATAATGATTAAGCCACATCTTGTTGTAATCTTTTAGCTTCTTGAATCCCATTTGGAAGAAGCAACAAGTTCTGTGGGTCGTGAGCAAGTTAACAAAGCTTATCAAGCATATCGGGAATCTTGTATTGAACGAGATAATCTGAAAAGTCAACTGGATAAAACGGTATGCTTTTGGAGTAGCATAAAATAAAACAATGTTGCATGAACCTCATGTAGAAAAATATTTTAACATGGAGCAAATTAAGTTTGGATCACTGAAGACATTGAGTATGATCTAGCAAAAGATAAGTATTAACTTCTTATTCATTTCTACGTATGAGTTTAAAATGAGTGTCCTTTTTTAACATCAAAACAATTCAATTAAGGAATATTTACATGTGTCAATCCTGGATTTTTAAAAACATTGAATTTCTGAATATCCACCTTGATTGATATTTTCTCTTTTTTTCAGTGACCCCATTTGTCTCCTAATTGTTCTGATAATAAATGTCTGAATTTGCTGTTTGAATGAATGAAAGTGAGATTCACATAAAAGCATAGGTTGTCAAAGATCCAGTGATTCAGTACAAATCACTACAGGTAGTCCTCGATTTACAACAATTCGATTAATGACTATTTGATGGTACAATGGCACTGAAAAAAGTTATTTATAACCATTTTTTACACTAAAGACCATTGCAGCCTCTTCATGGTCGCATGATCAAAATATAGACAGATTTAGATTTAGACTTGGCATCTGGCTCATATTTATGACTTTGCAATGTCCTGTGGTCATGTGATCACTTTTTGTAACTTTCTAACAAGCAAAGTCAATGGGGATGCCAGATTCAGTAACAACCATGTTTCTAACCTAACAACTGCAGTGATTAACTTAACATCTATAGCTAGACAGATCATAAAATGGGGCAAAACTCACTTAACAAATGTCTCTTTTAGTAATAGAAATTTTGGGCTCAATTGTGGTGGTAAGTTGAGGGCTACCTTATATATCCTTTTTTAAATTAAGTGGAGTGCAAAAACTTTGTAGATAAAAAATAGATTGAATGAAAAGCTGGTGATCAATTTGGAAAGCTTGCCAGCTAACTGAGTGCAGTGTGATGTATTATTTAATTAATTGATCATTAGTAATTAACAAGAATTTTTTTCTCCCTTCTAAAAGCAAAACAATATTCACATGCTATTTTTTTTCAACTGGTAGTGCTTTTGAAACAATAAAAGAAGCATAGTAATTTGGCCAGATCTTTATGAAGAACCAACTGATCTTTAGACTCAGACTTCAACTAGAATAATGATAAAGCCCTGATAATTTATATATTTCTCAAATTAGATGAAAGAGAACATGGAATATGTGAAAATCTTGAATGAGCAGTTGCAGTCTAAAGAAGTAGAACTCTTACAGCTAAGAACAGAAGTGGAAACTCAACAAGGTGCACTTTGTCTATCTGAGTGTATAATAGTATCCATATATGCCGAGTGCTATGACTTGCAATCCTTTTTTAAAAGTGAATATTTTTTTTTATGTAGCTGAGGCATTGCTATTACTGGTGTGGTATAATGTTCAGTAGTGATTAAGGTATTGGAAAGTATTGATTAAGGCTAGGGAACCCAACTTCAAATTTCAGCAATGGAGGTTCACCAGGTGCCTGTAACAGGATATAAATCCAACACATAATGATAATAAAGTATGCATCTTAGAGCAATTTCAGAACATGTGAGAATTTAATGCAAACATTTTTTGTCATAAAAACTTAGAAATCTGTCTTAAGTTGATACAAGAGCAACATCCTAGTTTATTTATTATTTATTTTATTTTATTTTATTTTATTAGACTTGTATGCCGCCCTCTCTCCCTAGGGACTTAGGGTGGCTCACAGTATAAAATCACAGTACAAAAAATAAGTTAATTAAAAAATAATTAGATTACAAGCCCAATAAATCTAAACTAATAAAATTAAATTAAAATTCCTTAAAAAGCCCACCCCACCTGATTTCAGTCCAGGCCGGCCTGCTGAAACAGCCAAGTCTTCAGGTCGTGGCGGAAGGAGCGGAGGTCAGGGACCAAACAGAGTCCCAAGGGGAGCTGGTTCCACAGGGTGGGTGCTCCCACAGAGAAGGCCCTACCCCTGGGCACCACCAGCCGACATTGTCTGGCCGATGGCACCCCAAGGAGGCCCTGCCTGTGGGAGCGTACAGGGCAATCGGAATGTGATGCCGGCAGGAGACGCTCCCACAAGTACCCCGGACCCAAGCCATGTAGGACTTTGTATGTTAACATCAACACCTTGAATCTCACTCGGCAACCGGCAACCAATGCAGCTCACGCAGGAGGGGTGTAATATGGGAATATCGGGATACTCCCATCACAACCCGCGTGGCCGCATTCTGCACCAGCTGTAGCCTCTGGGTGGTCCGCAAGGGCAGTCCCATATAGAGAGCGTTGCAGTAGTCGATTCAGGAAGTGACAAGTGCATGGGTGACTGTCCGTAGGGCATCTCGGTCCAGGTAAGGGCACAACTGGCGTACCAGGCGAACCTGGGCAAATACCCCCCTGGTCACAGCTCCCATCTGCTTCTCCAAACTGAGCTGTATATCCAGGAGGACACCCAAGTTGTGCGCCCTATCCACAGGGGTATGGCCCCATCACACTGGAGAGAGAATTCTGTAAGCAAGAGCCAATTTTATGTAGGCCTGTCTATACATAAAGAATTGGACCCATTCTTACTGTACCTATGTAAAGATAAGGTAACTTTAGTAATCAAAACAAGGGCTTTTTAGTTGAGCCTTGAAATAAACTTAGGTTAATTTTACAGTTGACAACACACAAGCAATATGTTACTCATGAAATATCCCAGTTCTGCAACCTTGTGGTTGTATTTTGATCTAACTGCAGTTGCTGAACCATCTTTAAAGGCAGATTCACAATTAGGAGCAATATAATTCAGTAATGATTTCAGTATGGCTCACTGAACCCCAGTTCTTTCTCATTAGATGGATTGAGGCTAGTACACCAATCTGTGCTTCAGAGACAGCTTAATTTTTTATGACAGCTTTGGCCTAGATCAGTGACACCCTAAGATTGCAGACTTCTTATTGAGGTTTGTGTGGATGTATATAATCTTCTCAAGTGCAGTATGACTATTAATTTGGTCAAAAGAACCATTTATCATCCTAGCATTTTTTTTCTTGGATTGAGATTCTATTTATTGATGACAAAAATTCCATTATTGCATCTCTGCATCTCTTAATGCTACCATAACTTTACATGTATCATGAAAATATAAAATCAGGTGATACCATATATAGCTGATAAAACTAAAAATTTCACCCCAATACATTCCATTCCAATCTTGTTGTAGACAACTCCAATATCTAAACAGGCTGTTTTGGTCTTGAAACATTTTGCACTTCTCTACTTCATGATGCTTCACCCCAGACTTTTTGATAGCTTCATTCAGAAATATGTTCATATCAGAAACTCAGAAGAGAGCAAATTAAAATAATTTCAGGCAATGAACTCAATGTTTAACCAGCACTTTTTCTGAACTTGGCAATCAAAATAATAATTTAATTATCTAAGCACAATACCTTCAGTACCCAGTGTAGAGACCCTGTCCTACTATCCAAAACTTCTGACAGTTCTGGAAATAATAATTTAATTATCTAAGCACAATACCTTCAGTACCCAATGTAGAGACCCTGTCCTACTACCCAAAACTTCTGACAGTTCTGGAAATCATGCTTTGTTTTCTTGATTAGAACAGACCTAGTGCTAGATTTAAACATTAAGAAGTTTTAAAAGAAACTACTAATTCTAACCCTGTGCGCTAGAAACAAATCTGGCTGTTGAAAGATTTGTGAAGAAAACACCTTTTTAGTGGCAATTATATATTTGTCTCTTAAAGTAGATTGGATTACTTCCCTCTCAAGGAACCATATTTTTTTCTAGACAGCTGCAAAATCATTACTGCTGATATAATAATAAGCATGCATGATAATAAGCATGCATAAGAATGCAGATAATACCCGACTTTACATTTTGGCTCCTGACTGAGTAAGTGAAATTGTCAAATTCCTGGAAAATGTGGTCCGAGCCTGGTATCTACAAGAATGTCTTCTATAGCAGTATTTCAAATTCAAATAATCATTAATCAGAAAAGAGAAAAAAGAGAAGAATATAGTTTTCAAAAATCCAGAACATCCCAAAATAAATGAGGAGTAATACATTAAAAATATGCTGAAAAGTTTCATTCTTATCCCAGCAACATTTGCCTGTTTGATAAGATCTAGTATGGCAGGCTCGTTATGTGTTTCATCAGTTCGAGATGGCAGTCCTCATGGACTATGAACCATAGCTTGTTAGTTGTTACTGCCTTTCTATGGAATAATATCTCCCTGACATTCAAATTTGGATGTTTCATCAAGCCATGCTTTGGTTCGCTATAATTACTGTACTCCTCGAGTTAGTAATGTAATGGAGGCTTCCCACTCCATCTGTAACCCGAGGATTTGTGGGAAAAAAATCTTGTGCCTTGAACGAGATCACTCCCTGCTTTCACCCACACATTTGATAATTGAATGTGCGGCTTGTTAAGTGCACATGAGGTATCTTGGGGGGGGGAAGGCCATGGGTAGTGATGTAACAGGCCACCTGCTTAAGACCACTCAAGGCCTCTCCTGACCCACAGATACCTCATTCTCTCTCCCCTAGGGTCCCTACCGCACAATCTCCCTGCAGGCTTTGGCAAGAAAATGGCAAACAGAAGGAACGCCTGAACTACCGAAGCCTTTCCACCGTTTGGCCTCTGTTCTCTGCAAATACACCAAAAGCCTGAACCAATGAAGCAGGCAACGAAACCATGACAAAGAGGAGATCTAAGGGAATGCTTGTAATCTGAGGATTACCTGTATTACTCCTAAATGTGAACTGATTTCTATTTCTTTCAGTTTTGTGCTATTACAATATATTGTTTTGATTCACTGGTTTAATCCCAATTATATATTGGGGAGGGTTGTATGGCATGCAGAATCAGTTAGTTTATCTACAGTCTATATGCCCTGTAAAAATAAATAAAATAAATTATGATTATCCAGTTGGTATATTAGTCTCAAGCTTCAACAACTGAAACAATATTCATTAATATTGAATAATTTGCCTTGGATAATTCCACATACTTACTATGTCGGTTTTTTCTTTTTCAAAGTCCCAATTAAAAATTCATTGATTGAGATTGTTATTGAGGATTAATGATTTTTATATTTTAAAATATATGTATTTTGTTTTAAAGAAATATATTCAGTCTTTTAATTTTTTAAAAAACTGGTAATGTATTGAACTTGAAGATTTTGTGTCTATTTATAGATCAATATATAGATTAATATCAGATTAGATATATAATAAGTCCAAATAAATAGATTAATATAATAAGTCCAAATAAACTGAATATCAGAGAATATACACATTATACATTTCTATATGAACTCTTTCTTTGCTGAGGGTTTATTAACATACTCAGTGATTGGTAAAACAAAACTTAAGATACAAAAAGTAAGATTAGATTCAAATTTATCATATACACAGAAAGATATATGAGAAATGAGTTTTAGCTCCATTTTCATTATCTAATTTGATTATTCTGAGAAAATAAAGGTCTTGTTTCCTTTCAGTGATGAAGAGTTTCAGTTCTAACCCATCTAACTGGGAAATAGACAAACTGAACAGTGAGCTGAAGCTGCACAATTTGGAGCTGGATTTGGAGAAACTGAGGGAAGAATGCAATCATCTTAGGAAGGAATTGCAAAAATCTGTAAGGAAAGAATTTCTAAATTACGATTTCTGTTATGAGGAAGGTACATAAAGGGGTAAAATTAAATGTTGATATGTACAATTTCTGCCTCTGAGTTTCATGAGATCAACATGTTTAGGTTTTGGTAAACTAAATTAGTGTTTATTGAGACTTCTAATTTTTTTAAAAAAAGTTCAGTGACTTTTGGTATCATTTTAAAATAATCTCAAAAACAGGCTTTGTCTCTTTATACCTTTAGTTCATTTTAGTCCTAATAAGATGGTTACAATTACTGTTATTTTGGTAGGTTTAAAAATGTACTTTAGTTTACTCTTGTCCAGGTGAAATTAAACTGCACATTTTTAGAATGCCACTAGATGGTGATAAAACCAAAATACCCAAAGTAGTCTAATAATTGTAGCTTGATAATTCTCTTAGAAAGAAAACATTTTGCAATCTGGTGCCTAAAATTTGCTGAACTATGTAATTAATGACACTTATTTGTGAATCTATTAATTAGAGTAAGATTATTCATTTCAAACTTTATTTCAATTGTTTCTCAGAAGTTAGTAATCTAAGTTTCATTTTTAAGGTAGGTTTTTTTATATATTTGTCATGCTTATCCTTTTCAGTAAACTCTTAGTTCTAAAATTATGTGTAACTTAAGAACTGAGCATGACACACATAGAATCACAATGATTACATCAAACTAAAATTTAAATCTTAACCTGTATCATAAGCAAACTTGATTGTACAATGATGATTATTTAAGTTGCTAATGGAAAGAGCAAATTAGTAATTTTTCTCAATATTTTGATATTTAAACCCAAGGTTCAACATATATTGTTTTAAAATTGGTTTAAATAAGCCAGAAGATTCCAGTTATTGGAAAGATTAGAAATGAAATATTTTCACTAAGTCATTCTGGGATTTAGGATTTTGTTTTTTGTTTTTGACTTAACATAATGTGCAGTCCTATCCAATGTGACTTAACAGTATGAACTACAAAACTTGCTCAAGAAATTATTGTTAAAAAATCCTAGGCTAACGTGAAATGTGAATTCAGCCATTATCTGTCAGCCTCTCTGAACTGGCGTGTTTTAACTTGGCCAAAAGAATATGGTCATAGGGAACTGTATTTAGGAACATTTGAATTAGGATTAGAGATATAAACTTGTACAATAGAATAAAAAATAGAATGGAAAGATTTCTTAAAATATTGTTTCTGTAGGAAGAACTATTTTATAAAAATGCATAATGAATAATGTGGTCAGGCAAACATCCCTTGCATGGATCTGAAATAAGATAATTCATTAATATTTACATAGGATAAGAAAACATTACTCAGTTATCATATCTCAAAATATTTATCAGTATTCCAGTAAAAACAATTATTTAAAACATATTAAGTATTTTTCTGTCTAACTTGTAAAATATTCAGCGTCCACTAGAGTATATGGATGTTCAAATGTTTGTTTCTAGAGGCTACTTTCAAATTACTATGTATAACACTGCAATTTTAATTGTGATTTTCTGTTCTTGCTTCCTTATCCAAACAACGTATCTACCCTTCTTAGTCATTGGATGCTTAAAGAATATGTAATACTTAATTTGGCACTGTGAGCTTAATACATCAAATGGAAGAATCAAATGTGATAAGTTAAATCCCAATTCATAGTCATTCAGAATATCCAAGGCCCAGAAGTCTGTTTCAATTATGTGGATTCTAACACTTACTCTTTTTAAAAAAAAATCTATTGCATGTATATTTGTTCATGGTATTTATAAGACACTTTATGGGATTTGTATTCTGAAAGGGAAGTTAAATGCAATTGTAAATTTTAAAAAAATTAAAACATTTTATTAACACTAAGCATTTTTGGTATGTCTTGAAAAGGTTAATTTTTTTCTTTGTACAAGTGAGACAGATCTTTAAAAAGCCAATAGGATCTCTCTGTTTTGGCTTCCTTTCAGGTTGAATCCCAAGGAAGTTTAATAAATGGAGAGCTTATCCAACAGCAAAATATCCATAGGTATGCTTTTATTTATTTTAGTGCATTTCAGCTAAATCCCTTTGACTAGCTTATTGAAGTCCAAGAAAATTAATTGTTTTGGATAAGGATTATGTCACTCAAGTAACGCATCTCACATTTACTTAGCACATGGCTGCCTTTGCCAAACATACAGAATTGATAATTGGTCAAAAATGCAGAGCAGGCTATATAAGACACTGCTCCTCAATCATTTATTGGTTTCCAGGTGTTGATTTTAATTTCTATATGGGACAGAGAAACTTTAAATATTGTCCTATCATTAATCCAACAATTCAACTATCCAAAATAAGATTATTAATGATCTTATAACAAGTAACTTTCTCTTCTCTCAGAAATTTTGTTAAATTGTTATGAGGGATAGGACAGATCTTGCTTCTGAAGGTATGTTTTACTTCATTTTTATAATTAGCTTTTCCTGGCCTTTGCTTTCTAATATGTTGGGCACATTTCATTGGCTACGGTAGTTGGGAATTTTGATAATTGCAGTCCAATACCACATGTAAATATTTGTCTAAATAATGTGCAAAACACTTCGCAAGCGAAGCAAAATAATTTCTAGTTTAATCTTAACTGTTAGGCTTCTGTACGTTACTTGGCTTTTAATTTACTGATGCCACAGGTGCTATTTTGGAAATTAGAATAGATTGATCTAGATTTTTTTAGAATTTGATTGTGGCACTTCTTGATTTCAGTTGTTAATTCTAAATATGGCAAAACTTGCATCTAACATAGTGCTTTTATTTCCTGTAAATGAAAAGCTGAAGTAGAAGCATCTTTGAACAGATAAAGAATATGGGTATGTAAGTGTATCATCGGATGAAAATATAGAATTTCAAGCTGAAGAAAAGTATATTTTGGAAAGTTGTTATCAACTAACTTATCTTCTTCGTCTAAAAGCTGATAGATTGAGGCCCTTTAGGGTTTTTATGTTACAGCCAATCTTTTCCTGTGATTTACTTGTAATAAAGACAGAGCGTTTTAGAAAAGCGCAAAAAATTCAGATCATAATACAGATAGCAAATAGTAATTGTCTACTTGAGACGTATTGAAAAAATATATATATGGTATTTAAAATGTTTATAATTTATGTTTTAGTTAGAAAGTGATTCTCAAGTGAGTAAAAGAGATCATCACTACTTTTGGCTTTACAACTGAGACATATATATATCACTTAAACAAACAACACACAACTTTTATATAGATCTTAAGCAGTGGTGGGATTCAAATTTTTTTACTACCAGTTCTGTGGGTGTGACTTGGTGGGCGTGGCAGGGGAAGGATACTGTAAAATCGCCATTCCCTCCCCACTCCTGTGGGAAGGTTACTGCAAAATCCCCATTCCCATCCCACTCCTGGGAGAAGGTTACTGCAAAATTCCATTCCCTCTCCACCCCATTAACCTGCTTTCCAGCTCCATTCTCCTGTGCAGGGCAACAAAAGAAGACCCAGCTGATCAGCTAGGACTCGGGAGGCAGAGAATAGATGGGGGCAGAGCCAGTCAGAGGTGGTATTTGCTGGTTCTCCAAACTACTCAAAATTTCTGCTATCTGTTCTGCAGAACTGGTCAGAACCTGCTGAATACCACATCTGATCTTAACATAGCTGGTAATTATGCCATCTTCTTAACATCATTACTTAAGGTAGATGTTGCAGAACTGTTAGAAACATGGCAAACAATGAATTGTGCAGCAGTGTCATGCAAATGTCACAACTGATGTATTTGTGTGATGACATCACTGTACACATGTCACTTTGACATCATGAGAGTTTGCTGTTGGCATTGATAATCATGTAGCCAGAGACAGAGGGCAAATTCTCCTATTTTCTGATGAATGGCTTTGGGAGAAATAAAAATATATGAAGAATCTAACTTTTTTTGTATTTTTTTTTTCTTATTTACAAACATCATTGTGTAAACAGTGTGGTACCAGGGTGTCTTATATTTTAAAACAAATATGACAATATTGTTCATATTCAATACAGTTGACAATCTTATAAATTTTCATGTTAATTCACATACATTCTTTGATTTTGCACCATTTTAGTATCTTATCTTTATGTCAATCTCCATGTTCTAAATATCCCTCTTTTTCTACAGGTAGAACAGGTAGAATTAATCATATTTGTAGTGTTTAATAGATTTATGTGATTCCAGTAATAATTCACCAATTTATATTGAATTATAATTATAATCTTAGTATTTATTATTTAATCCTTTCTAATTTTTAATTTTGCCACTATTGTTTAAAAAATATCCCCTTTCTAATCACATTTTGCAACTTAATGACAGATAAAATAATAATCATATTTATGTTAGACAAGTTATGTAATTATAGCAAATTATATAATTTTAATAATACAATTGTCTCTATATTCTTAACATCACTCCTTTTACTATAGATACTATATTAATAGTCATATTTGCAGTATTTAACAATTTATATAATTCTCATAACCATTCATAAATTCATATTGATTTATATTTTCCCATTTATCCCTTTTAGTTTTTAATTTGTCACTATTATATTTAAAGAAAAGTCTCTTTCTAGTCACATTTTAATACAAATAAAATAATATTCATCATGTTTACATTTAACAAATTGTGCAATTCTAATAATACAATTACATCTATTTTGTGTTATATTTCACTACATTATTTTTGCGTCAGTCAGGTTCCACATATTATTTTCCTACCATAGAATGTTAATATTCATGTTTATTTCATTTAACAATTGTATATCTTTACTAATAATACACTCATTTATGTGAAACCATAATATTTTTTCTCCTTTAGCCATCATCTTTTACTTGCATTAAAACTTTGATTAATCGTTTCCCATATTCCTCTCTTGAATTTTGTCTCTTTATCATTTTTGACCATCCCTCTTAATCATTCCTCCCTTCTCTACCATTGTCCCATTGTCCCTTCCATTGTCTCATTTTCAAGTTATCTACTCTTACCCCTGTCTTTCTCCCAAAAAATTCTCCCTGGAATTCCAGTTCTTGTTTGACTTCCCTTAAAACACTCTCCCCTTGGTTTATTACATCGATCATTATTTTTATTTCCGTTTTGTCATTTCTTTTCATTTATTGTTCCATCTGTTCTGTTTTTCTGGTTACTCTTCCAATTGATTCCTCTTCTTCCTGGATCTCCTGTTTTCTTTCTGTCACTTGCGTCTCCATTTCCAGATCTAGTTCCAGGCTTTGTATTTTATTCAAAATGTCCTCAAATCTTCTTCCCATTGTGTTTTTAAACTCCTGAAATTCCAATGCAATTTCTTTGCAAATTCCACTCATCTTTGTTTTTATTTAATCTATTTCTTTCTGTCCAATTGTCTAACAGTCCTTTATTCAAACCTAAGTCACTTTTCAGACTAAAAATCCAATGTCCAGGGATTTTTATATCCCAAAATTAATTGTTTTATTCTTTTAAGTAGTCCAAGGAGGAAATCTTCATAAATGCCTCAACCAGTTAAATCTTGTATTGTAGCTTTCTGGGCTCTTTAATAATAAAAGTCTCTTATTTCTCACTTTGGTTCTCCTTAAACCAGGTCTTATCAAAACTTTGGGAATCTGTAGTATCTTCTTTTAACAGCAGGTGGCACTCTTGAATAAGTTTTCACTTTTCTCTTTTTTTTCCTTTCTCATCAAATTTTACCGATATTTTCAGAAAATTTATATTCCTTTTTTATTTATTTTTTAAATAAACCTTATTCAGTTTTGTTATGCCCCTGTTGGAATCTGATTCCAGGGGGGAGGTTGAGCAGCTGACAGGGAGTGGGAGTGTGGCTCCGGTGGTTGTGGAAGAAACTGGGAAGGGCACAATGGGGCTAGGCATTCAGAGGAAGACCCAGGGCCACCCCGTTCTTCCTAGGGCACACAGGGAGGAATGGAAAAGGGAGCAACATGTGTTACGGGGGTTATAGGGGAGAAGAGGGCCCTGATTCCCTTCATTAGCTGCAATTGAGAAAATGATTTAAAAAGGGCGTTTGTGCCCAGCACCTTGCTGGAAGCAAAGTGTAAATTATCTTTGTCAAGTCTTATCAGGGTTCTGGCGTCCTCCCAACCGTGTGTGTTTCATTATCTTTTGAAGTCTGCAATTCCGTATCCTGCTCTGTCTCGTTAATTGCTGCAGCGTGGTTTGTGTTGGTTTTTATTTATAATTGATATGTACTTTGGATTCGGACTGAATTTCTTCCCTTTAAAAACTGTTCTTGGGAGAGTTTTTTCTCCAGCCAATGATAACTCGACATTGGGGGCCAAGTTGGAGGTATTAAAGGGACTTTACCTACTTTTGTGACTTTGTTGCTTTTGTGCCATGGCCCGGGTCATCACAGTTTTCCAACAACTTAAAAACAAAAAACAATTGCATCAACGTTGAAGACGTTGTACTTTGCCTGTACCTGCATGTAAAGCCACCAGTCAGTGACTATATTTTGCTGTTTTAATTCCTGTATTGTTTTTAATCTTCCTTGTTTATCGAGCAAATCCTTGTATTTTCTCATTTTGGCCAGATCCATTGCATTTGGGTATATTAATGCCTCCATTGTCAACAGCCAACTTGGTATTTTAGTATAGTGGTCCTTCTTGATTTTATCGCATACTTGAATAAATGCATCCCTAATTTTTATTTCAATCTACATATGCACAACAATACATTAACAGTGTGGCTTCAATATATCATACATTTTAGTATAGGAAAAATAATATCAATCATATCTCTCAATGCATATATTTCACATTAATTCATAATCCTTCAATGCTTATTTTCAACCTTTCAAAACTCTCTCCAAATGCCTACCACCATATCAGTTAAACATACCTAGTAATTCCATTATTCAATTTTCTCTCTTTTATTTTATTTTTTAAAATAAAAAATTCTCATTTGGCAAGCAGTGTGGTTCCAGGTTTCACATCTCAATACAAACATGACCATAGTTACCTGTTCATTATATTTGTTTAGTTTCATATTGCATCATCATTACTATTGTTAAATATTAAGCTTATCTTATCCAATTCCAATTCATGTTATATTAGTACATTCTCATATCTTATTTTACAATGTTATCTAAAATTTTCATCTCAATTCTGTTGTCATTTCTCATATTACTTTTTTCTGTCACATTTGTCATTTTATCAATCCTTATCTGTAAATATAATTGTCCCCTCTGGTTAATAATTTGAGCTAACCACCTTCATTCTACCTTAATATCAATCTCCATATGTAGTATATAACACAAATATATATATTTTTCTCAGATTCCGCATTATATTTTCTCAAACACCTTATGAATCATCTATACATTACAAAATACTATTTTCAATATATTCTTATACATCACAACATATTACCTTGCAGAATCTCCTTCCATATCCTTTTTTTTTCACCCATTATCTCTCACTCTTTGGACAATGTACTTTCTTTTCATCCTTGTTTGTTTCCTATTCCTCTTTGTTTTCTGGTCCTTTCTCTTAATTCCCTTTTTTCCCATTCTTATTCCCCTCCATTTCTCATTCCAGTTATTAAACTTTTCTCTCTCCCTCTTTTGATTTTTCTTTTGCCCTTCCTTTTTCTGCTTTTTCCCTCTCCCTTTATCCATTTTCCGAACCATTCTCCCTTTTATCATCCCATCAGACCACAAATTTTTAATTCTAATTCCTTTCCCCCCTGCTTAAATAATTGTTGTTCGTTTTGTCCTTCCATGTTGGCTTCTTCTTTATAGAACTCCTCCTCCTCTGGTTTATTTTGCTCTTGTGTATGCTGAATCACCATTTCTAATTTCTGTAGTACATAATTGCACATTTCAAGTTTAATTTTTATCATGTCCCTTATATCTTGAAAATCCAATCTTATATCAACAAATAGTTTCTCCATTATATCTTCTCCTTTTTTTTCCTCTTCCTTAATCTTCTCTAATAGATATATTCAATCCCAGAGTCCAGTATATTATTTCAACCAATATCTTTTGAATTTATTTTCAACAATCTATACTCTTGAGTCTTTGTTCGGATGGTTCTACAACAATAATAAAGTTTCTTTTATTTTCTTTTAAGTTCCAAAATCCAAACTCTTGAGAAGACCAGACACTTTTTAAAACGAACTGAAGTTTTCCTGTACCATCAGGTGATGCTCTTGAGTCTCTTTACCTTTAACTTTCTTTATTGAATATAATACTTTTATTAAGTTCACTAATTGCAATCATTAGCTATTATTTCAACACTCTCAATTTCAGCATTTAATTATGCCCTTTAAGTGCCCATAATTCAATAGTTATCCAGTTTAATTTCTAAACCTTTCTTGTGTTAAAGTATTTTCCTTTAAATTTTCTCCTCCAAATTAATCCAATCCAAGTTTTATAAGATCCAATTTCTTTCTCACTTTTTCTGGTCGCCGCTTCCACACACTTCCCTCCAAGATAGCCCTTTATTTTAATACCGGAGTACGTCAAAAGTGATGTCCTTCGCATGGTTCACACTCTGCTTGCTACTTCTCTGCTCCAGCACAAAACTTAGTTTCCCGGAGTGTTCTTCGTCTTCGTGGTGGCCATTTTAGGACCACCGCTGCAGCTTGCCTTTGGGAGGAATTTTCCTGTCAGGGGAGTTGGGACTGCCCTTGACCCTCCAGGTGATTTCCCTCTTCAGATCAGGACCCTCCAGTAAGTGAGCTCGGGCGAAACTGCGCACAATCGCGGATTCCGCTCTGACTCCGACAAGGAACAAACCGGAAGTCACCAAGTGCATCCCTAATTTGATGCTCTCAGCTGGTCTTTGAAAACTTGCAGATTTGCACACAAACCACCATGCAGAGCAGAAAGCAGGTTTCAAGGGTTTTTAATGTCAAGTAACAAATTTTCCATCCGATAAGAATGGTATCCCAACCCGTCTAGGTTAGCACTGGAAGCTTCTGCCTTACAATGTTATTTAAAGGTATAAACACACCCGCCTAAACGCTTCTCTCTCCTATCCACGCCCCTAATTATTCGCATAATCACCCCTTATTCCCATCATCCGGTTTGCCTAATAAGTCCATTATTTCCTTCCCTATCACCTATCCATTGTTCATGATTCCTATCTCATCGCAAGTAAACTAAATAGTTAAACTCCCCCCCCAATCGCCCGTTTCTTCATCACAGTTGATTCAACAGCCACACTGGCTGTTGTTATCTCTCTCAGTCTGGCTTCGGCAGAATCATCAAATTAATGTCCAACAATCCATCAAATACAGACGGGTTTCCCTTCAAGTTATGGATGACTGATGATCCCCTCGCACGTTATGATTCTCCGACGCTGCAGCTGTCCCAATTACCCAGAAGTATCTACCATTGGCAGGGTGTGACAGCTTCTGCAAATAGGCTGACTGGCTCAGATCATCCATCATCCCTAACGGAGCCCCTCTACCAGAGATCCACCTGGGAAAAGAGTACGAACAGATGAAATGTTATGCAAAGTATCTCCCCCTTCCTTGGCAGGATATTTGAGGTGGAACTGTCTGCACAGTCGAGGGGCGTGCACATCAGAATAAACAACCCAGGATGCTTCTGATAGAGGATACCCTTTCCATTTAACTAAATATTGCAAGGTTCTCCTACATCTATGGGAATCAAGTATTTCACTTATCTCATAGTGACCATCCTGTATAGGACCGGGTTGCTTAGATTGGCTTTCAGAAGTAACAATGTTTGCTGGTTTAATGACGCTAATATGAAAAATTGGATGCACCTTTCTAAATCTTGAGGGTAGTTTTAATTGTATTGTGACAGGGTTTATTATTTTAGTCACTGGAAATGGACCAAAATATTTAGGACCCAGTTTCTTGGACGGCAATCCCAAATTTGTGGAGAGGTACACAAGGTCTCCAATTCTGAACATTTTATGGTCAGCTATTTTTTTATCAGCCTGTTTTTTTGTAAGCCATAAAAGCATGACGCAATGCTTGGTGCACATTTGCCCATGTCTCCTTTATTTTTTCAGACCATATAGTGGTAGTCATTGGTTCCTGGCTCCCTTGCTCCCATTCAGGAATTGGTACGAATTCTATACCATGTACTATAAAGAAATGGTTTTTTCCAGTACTACGGTGTATGGTGTTGTTATATGCCAGCTCCGTGAAGGGTAATAATTCCAACCAACCTGTTTGTTGATAGGATACATAACAATGGAGGTATCGTTCTATGGCCGCATTAGTACATTCTGAAGCACCATTGGTGCTTGGATGATAAGCCGTGATTAACCCTTGTGAAGACCCTATTAAACGTATAAACTCTCACCAAAAACGTGCAGTGAACTGCACTCCTCAATCAGAGATGATTTTTTGCGGTACCCCATGTAGTCGATAGATGTTTTTAATAAGCATGACAGCTAATTTTTGAGCAGATGGTAGCCCGGTACATGGGATAAAGTGCACCTGTTTACAAAATAAATCTATAACTGTCCAGATCACTGTATATCCCTGACTATCAGGTAATTCTACTATAAAGTCCATGGCAATGTCTTGCCATGGCTTAGTGAGGTTCAGTGCTGTTTGTAATAATCCCAAAGGCTTTCCAGGTTGGGACTTATTGATGGCATGAACTGTACACTTCTTTACGTAATGTTCAATATCTTAACCTCATTGAAGGCCACCAAAATTGCCTTTTGGCTAAATGTAATGTTTTTTGCGTCCATAATGTCCAGCTTGTCGAACATCATAGCAACGGTATAATACTTTAGTTCTCAAGACTTCAGGTATATACAACTTCGTCCCTCTCCATGCAATCCTATTGCGGATATCACATTGCATTCAGTTTTTTGATATCCACATGTCCCCTTTTAGAGCATTTGATAGATCCTGAGCCAATAATGACTGTAATGCACCCTTAATGACTGTAATGTCTCCCTCCCCTGAATAATCGGCTGTACTATCACCTCTTGTCTGCTGTCATATTGTGATAACCATGACAAAGCATCAGCTAAAAAATTCTTTCCTGCTGGTATGTACTTTAGGACGAAATTAAACAGACTAAAATATAGAGTCCATCGGACCTGCTTAGGAGATAATCGTCAAGGTGATTGGAGTGCTTCCAGATTCTTATGATCCGTCAATACTTTGAATGGATGCTGGGACCCTTCAAGGAATTGTCTCCATGTCAATAATGCCCAATGTACAGCGTAGGCATCCTTCTCCCACACAGCCCAATTTCTCTCAGTTGGACTTAATTTCTTGAATGTAAAAGCACATGGTTGCAAGCTACCTTTTTCATTCCATTGTAAAAGAACAGCTCCCACCATCATGTCACTGGCATCTGCCTGAATCACAAATGGCAATTCCATATTTGGATGCTTCAGAACTGGCTGTTGAGCAAACATCCGCTTGAGACAATTGGAATGCTCATTGACATGTCTCCGATCATGTGATGGATTGTCCTGGGTGAGGTTTTATAGTCTGTCCTGGTTTTGTTTTTAACAAATCAGTTAACGGTAGGGCAAGAGCAGCAAACAAGGGAATAAATTACCTATAGAAATTAGCGAACCCTAAAAAGCTTTGTAGTTGTTTCCTCATAGTAGGAGCTTGCCAGTTTAATACAGATTGTACCTTGATGGGGTCCACTTCAATTCCTTCACTCGATATACAATATCCGAGATAATCCAATTTAGTATGATGGAATTCGCACTTTAAATAACACTGTAAGGCAGAAGCTTCCAGTGCTAACCTGGACCGGTTGGGATACCATTCTTGTCAGATGGAAAATGTGTTGCTTGACATTAAAAACCCTTGAAACCTGCTTTCTGCTCTGCATGGTGGTTTGTGTGCAAATCTGCAAGTTTTCAAAGACCAGCGGAAAGCATCAAATTAGGGATGCACTTATTCAAGTATGGGATAAAATTGCTCATATGATCTTTTTTGGAGTTCACTACTGCGTTAAAATCGCCTACCAGACATATATTTTCATACTCCATCTCTGTCAGTTTACTATATAGTTTATGGTTAAAATCCTTTGGTTTTTCATTTGATGCATATATAACTGTAAGTAACACTTTCTTATAATGTATTATTATTTCAAGCATTAGAATTCTGCCCTCCTCATCTGCATAAGCCTGTTTGGATTGTAGCTGTTTTCTAACATATACTGCTATCCCCCTTTTTTTGTTGTTGTTGAGCCAAGGATAAATATAAATTTCCCAATTTTGCTGATGTCAAAATTTTATCATAGTTTTTTTGTATATGTGTTTCCTGAAGGCATATGATGTCTATGTTTTGTTTCTGTAGTTAATATTTTTTCCTTTTTGCTGGTGAGTTAATCCATTGACATTTATAGAGATTAGCTTGATTTCTTCTTGCATCCTATTTTTGATATGTTACTTGTTGGTGTCTGTTTGCTCTTACTTCTCTCTGTTGTCTTGTTCTTATGCCCTTTCTTTCTTGTTGTTCAATTTCCTCTTGTTCTATTTCTTCTTGTTCTTGTTTCTCTTTCCTCTAACTTGTTCTTCCTGGCTTCTTTGCTGACTTGATCTTCCTCTGATGTTACATAAAGGTCGAAGAATTCCCATGCTTTCTCTATACTGTCTATTTTGAATTTCTTTTCCTGCCACAATATCAACATCCCTTCTGGAATGAGCTACCTGATTAAGATATTATGTTTATTCAATTGTGACTGCAGGGTATTCCTTTTTTAAAAAATAGATTACAGCATTTTGAAAATGCCTATCCAAAGCCAATGTCTGTCCAATCAAAAAGTCCAGTTTTCTGTATTTTTAACAAATTTAGTATTTTTCCCTTTATTTTACTTTACTTCCTTCTTTCTATTTCTAGTACTTTAGAATTCTACTACAGTGTTAGGTTGCTGCCAGTTTAAAATCACTAAGAGTCCTCTTTTCTGAGTATTCTTATCAGGGTTGCACGTAAAAGTTCAAAAGTATTCTCTCACCCAGTTCTCACACCATTCATCGTCTCTTCACTCCTGCAATGTCTTGGGTATTCAGACTATCTCCGGCTTCATGGCAGCCATTTTGATTGCTACTGCACTCCATCTTCAGATGAGGGGGATTTCCAGATCAGGGAGGAGAGATGGGGCTCTCCTCGACCTGCCAGGCAGTCCCCTTTACTTCACCACACTTTCAGGGTGGCTATGACTCCAATTCCGACAAGCGAACTCAAAATGGGGCAGCGGAGCTCATGATCTTCGCTTCCAATAGCACCAGAAGTACAGCTAGAAGCCAAGAATCTAACTTCTTGATAGATGTGACAGGGTTGTCCTTTTCTTTTTCTGACCTGATAGAATACTACTTAAGATGCTATTCTATGTAAAAAATATGAACACTTGTTCTCAGGCATTGTCGGCTGGTGGTTCCCAGGGCTAGGGCCTTCTCCGTGGGAGCACCCGCCCTCTGGAATCAGCTCCCTGTGGATCTCCGTTTGGCCCCTGACCTCCGCTCCTTCCGCCGAGACCTGAAGACCTGGTTGTTTCAACAGGCCGGCCTGGAATGACCCGGGTGGGGGTTTCAGGGTTATTTAATCTTTTTAAATGTTTTAATGTATTTGACTTGTTTTATTTAATTGTTTTTTATTGTAAATTTGTTCTGTTTTAATGTTTGCCGCCCTGAGTCCTTAGGGAGTAGGGCGGCATACAAGTCGAATAAAATAATAATAATAATAATAATAATAATAATAAATATTACCTCTGCTGAATGACTAAGCTACTTACATAACACTACATTTCTCTGAAAATACTATCTACCCCAAAAATAAACCTTGATGATTAGGTTGATTATTTGGGGTGGGTCTGATATATGCCCTACCCCAAAAACAGTCAAGTGAAAGGGTGGGCGTGGCCAGAACAGGAGGCAGCTGTTTCCTTCCCCAGTTACCTCCTGGCTGCTCGACCCCTTAATCAGGCCTACGGATCAGCTGAGCCAGCGAGAGTCAGAAGCTGCTTCTCCTTCCTTCTCTCCGAGTGCAGTCTGTTCCTTTCAAGCGATGTCACTTGAGAAAAGGACCACATCCCAGGATTGCAATGCTGAAGGCTCGGGTAGGAGTCTATTTGGGATGTCGGTCTGTGCTGAGCTTGATGAAAGGATTGCAAGCAGAAAAATTTCCTTCCCCAGTTTCCTGCCATTTGCCAAAAAGGTTCCATTCAGAGCCTTCAGAATTGCAATCCTGGGATACGCTGAAAGCTCGGAATGGAGCCTTTTTGGTGAACGGCAGGAAAATGGGGAGGGAGATTTTTCTGCTTGCCATCCTTTCCTCAAGCTCAGCACAGACTGAAGAGAGGATGGCAAGCAGAAAAATCCCCCTCCCCATTTTCCTGCCATTCGCCAAAAAGATTCCATTCTGAGCCTTCAGCATTGCAATCCAGGGATACGCTGAAGGCTCGGAATGGAGCCTTTTTGACAAATGGCAAAAAAATGGGGAGGGGATTTTTCTGCCTGCCATCCTTTCCTCAAGCTCAGCACAGACTATCAGCTTCGTGGATGGCCTACAACTCTTCGGGAACCTGGCACATGGAGCCATTCACCCTTCCCACCTCTTACTGGTACATGGGAAAAAATGAACACCCCCCAAAAAGAAGCCCTAGCCATTTTTTCAGGAGTCAAAAGAAAATAAGACCCGGTCTTATTTTCTGGGACTCACAGTATTTTAAAATGGAAATTAGAGTGGGACCTGGAATCATTTTATTTCTTATTAGCTGATAACCTGGCGTTGCCCAGGTATTTATTTATCCCAATCCTGTATTAGACAGAAAAAGGAATTATAACTATAGTGCCAAAGCAATAGTAGAGTATACAAATTATAAATGTTTTTTTTAAAAAAGAACCAATCCCCTTACCAAAGGGAGCCCCTTTGTGGAGTACTGTGAAGCCATTACCATGGCAACTCCACTGTGCTGTACAGTAGAATCCATTTTAAGGCACAACAGGTTGTATCTTAACAGAACTTGAATCCAAAATGCACACTATCACTGTCAAAAGTACTGTGATTTGACACAATAGATATACTTCATTCCTTTCCATTTCAGCGGCCCAGGCATTCCAGAGTTATGCTGGAATACCACACCCACACCCCAAGGGATGTTAGGGGTGTCTTATCCCCACAGTATTTTGTTCCAGAGAGTAAGTCATCTGTGCACCATGTATGGTTGAAATTGCTCGTGGTGTTCCAGAGTTATGCTGGAACACGCATACACAGACACACACATCGATTTTAATATAGATATTTGTTTCTGATGGTACCTTTCTTAAAAATACTTTTATTGTGAGCTGCCCAAAATCAGGGAATTGGGCAGCATACAAATTTAATAATAAACATGTTAGAAACAGACCCATTAAAATTATAAAATATACCTTACACATATGAACAAAGCCAACATTACCTCTGTTTTAGCAATAATTGTACTATTTTTGTTTTTGGCAGTTGACAACATATGGTACTCCAAAATTTGCAAAACTAATGCATTTTGATGGAGATGAATCCTAATGTTGCATTTTGTTCAACCACTGCCTTTTTCAGAATGCTGTAGGAAGCTGCTTCTTGACAATACTTACTTCTCGGCATTAGCAGCTGCTTGTGTAATATTTATTGCAAGGCTATGGATGAACCCACAACAGAAATTGGTGTGATGACAAAGTAAAGTATGTAGTGCTAGTATATTCTTCTAAATAAGGAACATTATGGGGGTAGTTAAGTCTATAATATTGCATGTTGAGCCCAAATAAAGATGGAATTCAGTTACAAGTCCTTTCTTCAAAACATTATTTATAGTTGTTTATATAGAAGTTAAGAAAATGGTATAAATCTAAAAAAGGCACAAAAAATGTAACAACTGAATTAATATTTTCAGTTTTCACAAATGCATTTTCCTTGTTTTCCAACTTGATGGAGTAATAGGACTTGATTATAAAAAGTTATTTTATTTGTGACTTGTGTCAAAGAAAAAGTACATGGATGAGTAAAAGTATACTTGGTTTCCATTCTATTGCTATCTCACTTAATTTGTCCCATAATCTTGGCTATTTAATTAGCTGGCCAGTGTTTTTGCTTTTCTCCTTTCCCCACCAAATAGGTATTTGGTGTGTGATACCAGCAATCCATCATTAGTTTTATTTTTAAAACATCTTTCCTGTATTAATCTTTTATACAAATAAGGATGTACAGATTTTACATTGTAAAACCAGCTGTAATTCTTATCACCTGTGAAAACAAGTCTACAGTTTTTTCACACCCAAAAGAACTTGTTTGAAATGTTTGTTTCAATAAGTACCCTTTGATTTAATGTGGATGTCGATGCTAATATGCTTGTAAAATCTTTGTCACTTCTCACTGATAGGAAAGTATGTGATCAAATATGAATGTTTAGTTTTAACAATTTTTACATGCTTGTGCAGTTGTGTATATTGTGTTGGTTCAAAATAATTAATTTTGATATGATTAACAAAATATATTCCATTGCTTTTGTTATAGTAACAGGTGTTGTTATAAACAATAAAGGTTTTTTACCTTTCATACAGTTGTTAGGTTTACCTTTTGATAAAGTTGTTTTGCGACTGCAATAGCAGGTATTTTGTTACATTGTCCAAACTCTGCTCTTAAAAGTTTGTGCAGATTTTGGCCAAAAAATTGCCTATTCCTTTAAAAAAAGGTAGATCTAAAAGCTAGCAATTCAATGTACTAAAGGCTACTCTAGTAGAAAAAATGTTGTAACTGAAAGTATACAGTACTTGTTCTTTGTATATAAACTGCTGCCTTAATCTATCTAATCTTTCACATCAACAAAACAGGGGCATGTTTGCCAAAAATAGTTCCCAGTGATGAGTTGACCAGATGTTTTCTGAGATGTAGATACTCTGCAGGTGTGGTAGGCAGATATTATCATTTCCCCATTAGAAATACAAGAAGTAGTATTCCTAAATTTCTGGATCAGCTATGGTTAAAACAACAGAATAGAAACCAGAAGACTGAGTTCGTTTCAGTTTAGGCATGAAAGCTTGGGTAACTTTTGGCCAGTTACTTTCTCTAAGATAGGGGTGTCAAACCCAAGGCCCGCAGGCCAAATGTGGCCCATGGGGTGCTTAAATCTGGCCTGTGGGGCCAGCCTGGAAATAGCAAAGGACTGGCCCACAGTGCCTCTGCTAGCAAAAATGGGATGCGAAGGAGTGTGTGCGCCTCCACCGTACTCCATTTTCAGCCTGGGCGGCCTTCTGCAGCACTCTGCCAGTCAAAACGGGGCGCAAGGAGCCATGCCCACCCCATTTTGGCCAGCAAAGTGCTGCAGGAGGCATCTGTCCCATCTCACACACACACACACACACACACACACACACACACACCTGGCTGGCTGCGGCGGCGAACTACAGTGCTGATCAGGCCCTCAAAGAAATCCAGTTTGACACCCCTGCTCTAAGACCAATTAATCTCATAAGTTGTTATTGTAGAAAATTGGGAGTACGGAGTACGTTTACTATCCTGAATTATTTATAAAAATAGAAAAGTGAGATAAAAAAAATTTTTTTTTACTCAAAGTAACATTAGGGCAAACTCAATTTCACTGAAGGCTGCATCAGGGTTGAGTTTGACTGCGGGGGTGTGTGTGGCCAAGGTGGGTATGGCCAGCTCAACATCATTTATGTCAGGGATGCCTATGGTAGCCCAGGCGGGGCTGGGGGGGTCCATTGTCTTCAGCGGAGGAAGTAGAGACCAGGGAGAACGACAAACTCTTATCCTCCAGAGGAGCCTCATCATCCCTCTCAGGCCATGCGGAGAGCTCCCAGATGACGACACAAGCTGTCCAGAGGCCTAGGCAGTGGAGGGCAAGCACCCAACCTGGCCCTCAAGCTCCCGGCACTGCGAGCCCACAGCCCAGCTGAACCCCACTTCCCCGAGGGCTGTGCTTACCTCCTAGGTTGCTGCTGCTATTCTCATTCTCCTTGGTGAGGTTGCTCAGGGTGTGTGCAGGAGGGCAAAGTGTGTGGTCAGAGGGAGGCCCACTCCCTTCTCCTTGCAAGAAGACCCAGCTTTATAACCAAAGCATCCTCAGCAGTAGGATGGAAGACCAACAGGAGAGGTCAGGAGGAGGAGACAAGAGGATGGCGAAGGGCAGCAGGGTCACTGGTGGCCAAGTGCTAAACCAGGACTTCTTTCAAAACATTCCTCCCTCTCAATATAATCTTCCTTCCCTTTTTCCTTTTCCTTCCCTCTTCTTTCTTCTTCCTTCCCTGCTCTCATCCCCTTTCCTTCTTTTTCTTTTTCTTTCCTCTTCTCCTTTTGTGTCCTATCTTGGATGCTCAAATGCAAAAGTGGAAACATTTCTCAATGCCCCCTTGCCTTGTGATTAAATGCCACTTTTACTAGTCTAGATTCAGCTCCATTTCCTGCAGGACTCCTGCTGCTCTCTGTCAGTGAAAACTGAACTCAGGAGAGCTGTGAAAGCCTCCTGGAGCGCTCTGTCAGTGAAAACAGAGTTCAGGAGGGCTACATGCATTTTTGGCTGCAACAGCCTCCTGCAGTCCTCTGCCAGCAAAACGGAGCTTGTGGCCCTCTGCTGGCAGAGGCACCATGGGCCAGTCTTTCACTGTTTTCAGGGCGGCCCTGTGGGCCACATCTAAGCATCTCATGGGCCTTGAGTTTGACAACCCTGATCTATAAGATACTGGTGTTACTGCCTTACAAGAAGGCTAGGAACATAAAAGTTAAGCATGTATGGTTGCATAGCAAGAAATAGGCATTTATGGTGACTGAATCACCTGTCCATACTGCAATATAGAATTTAATCTCATAGTCTGTTTGTCCCCATGACCATTGCTATTAACTGCAATACTTTTTTCAGCTACCCACATTTTTCAATTCTTTTATTAGTTATCCCACACATTAGGTCACAATTTTGAGGAGGGATTGTGTGATATCTAAAAGTAGTCAATTTTGACAGCCAGTTATTACGGAAAGACTAAAAAAACATTTTAATCATTCCGATACTTAGTTGACATGAGAATTCATTAGAAATATGCTTGTATATTTTTTGTCTGGAGGTTAGGTATTGGAAGTCAAGTGAGTGACTTGGGGCCAGTCATTCTCCTCAGCCCTTGGAACAATGCAATGCAAACCACTTCTATAAACAGTGCCTAGAAAACTGCATAGACTTGTTTATTTATTCACCTGAAGTCTAACTCAGTCAAAAAAAAAAGACAGGAAAGACTCCTATATTTTACGGGTCCTTCTGAGTATAATACAGATCAGTGGTAGGGGGAGTGTAGGTAGCAAATTATTTTTTTGATAATTTTAGAACTAGGGATTGCTCAATGAAACTATTTGTGATAGTTCAGTGTGAGTAAATAAGAGTGTGTGTGCGTGTGCATCTTAAAATGAGATTGTTAAGCGAAGGCCATCAATACCAAATACAGAACTAATTAAAATGCATTAAAAAGATGTGGATAAGCACTAGTACAGAGCCATTATTAAGACAGATAGTCTTTGGCTTGCAATGGCAATTGAACCCAAGTTGCCATTGCTTAGTAATTCTGGAAGCCTGATTGCTGTTGTTAAGTGAGGACCTCATGTGACTTGACTTCCTGCTAGCTTCCCCATTGACCTTACTTGTGCAAAGCTGGTTGGATTTTGTGAGCATGTGACCATGGCTTGCTACAGTGTTGTAACTGGGGACATTGCAGTGGCTGGAACTTTGAAGACAAGTCTTAAGTTCAGCTTTATTGCAATATTGAACAGTCACTGAAGAAATATTTATAAACGTAAGAATAACATATTTTTTGCATTCATATGCTGAAGCTGTACTTTCTCTTCATCTGTTGCCACACAGCAGTATTTTATTAAACCAATTAATCAAAAGTATATTTTGTATAAATTAAGGAGTCTTTTAGTCTTTTATAGCGAGATATTGCAGCCTTCCTCTTGTTCTTTGAATCATTATCTTTTGAAGTTTCTTATCTGCTTAAACTTTTAAAATGTGTTTTAGTGAACGCATTCAGCAGGTATACAGGGAACTGAAGAGGGAGATGTCTAATTTGCATCTGGTGACTAAAGTGCAAGCTGAGATGCTGAAGAAACTGAAATTGATTCCATCTACAACTAAGAAAGGCAAGTACACATTTGTATAGTTAAAAATCTGAAAACAATGCAAAGAACTATACTAATTTTGAAATGCAGCTTGTTACTACATCTTAACTCAATTGTATCAATTTAGACTGATAGGTCTCATTTTTATTGTAATTCCAATCTACTTTCTTTCTGTAACTGGTCAACTTCACACATAAAGGTGTTGCTGATGCGGCTTTCCATTTTATGCTCTATTCTCTTGTTACTTTCCTCCCTCAATCAGATGTTATTTGTACAAGGCTGAGGTGTTAGTTGTATTTGACCTTTTATTGCAACTATTTTATATTTTTTAAAACATCAGATAACTCTTCAGTTTTCAAATGTACTTTTACACATAGTTAACTTTTTAAGAATATAAAAACAAAAGCTATAATTTATTACCTTGTTACTACAGTAATTTGTTAATCTTAAGCTTCATTTTATACACAATATTTCTACAGAGAAAGTGCTTTTGATAATTAGATTCCAAACTTATTTTTAAATGGAAAATTCTTGACTGCTCAGGAAATTTTTTGCACCCTCAAAATTCTTTGTCACACTTTCTTCCAACACTGAAAAGCACTTGAATAAAAATTGTCATGTTTTTATGTTAATGGAAGCCAAATTAAATATGTATATTAAATATGTATATTTAATTGGCCCATGATGATGTCATAAGTGAAATAGATGAAAATTGCACTTTAAAATGAATTAAAGGGAATGTACAGTACCCTGACTCTGGTGTGTTAAAAGTAAAAAAGGCCATCCATAAGGTACAGGTTATATAGGAATAAATATGGGAACTGATCAAAGAAAGAACAAGCTTCCTACAATCATATGGCAGTAAGAGATAAATCTGTAATTAGAGGAACAGATATCTGCTAGGTACTGTTAATAGCATCTGAATTGTATTAAGTGTAAATGATTCACAGTAGCCCCCAAATTAAACATATTTGGTTCTTTCCACAGTGCCATCCTATACCTCTGTTCAGTGTATTGAAGATCTTGAAAGGGATGCTACCAACCTCCACTTAGGTGCTTCTGGAGCAATATGCAGAAATAGATTACTTCAAACAAGTGGTGATGTTTTTGGTAATCTTGCACCATGTATTAATGAGAAATTTAGTTCTGCATGTGACTCTCCATTTCTGGAACATAACTCCTATGGAAAAAATTCTCTTGAAGATAATTCTTGGGTATTTCCAAGCCCTCCAAAACCTAGTGAAACAGTATTTTGGGAAATGAAAAACAGAGTGACTCACTTAAACTTTCCAGGAAATAACTTAGATCAATATAACCAAAATTGCTTGCATAAGAGCTAAGAACAGAAGGAGGAACTTGAATGTAGTCCTGAACAAGGTCTTGAACTTGTTAGTAGAAAATAATAATGGAGAGTATAATCAACTTTCAGGCTGCATGAGATTTTCCCTGTTATCTAAACTTGAAAAACAGTGAATTCAAAGGAATATGGTGAATGATCTATTATATTCTCAATTTTCTGATTGCACATTGGCAGATTTCTAAAATATTAAATTGTGGAATAAAACAAAAACATCATGTGGTATGAATAATATTGCTCCAAAGTATGTTACATTCAAACATATTGACAAGCTATGAAAAGGATTTAGTTTTTGGACAAGTTTTGATTTAAGCTCAGGTAATAATATATTCAATTCTGAAGCAGTCCCTGGCTTTTTATTAATGTATGATATGCTGAAAAGGAGCAAATAAATTATGCAGAAATTACTTTAATTCCTTTTTTCAATTTATCAACTTATCCTCATTACCCTATGGTAAAAAAAATTGAAGTAGGGTAAAAATGGAAAAGTTTCTAAATGCTGCAATAAAATATTTTATCACTTCACAAATAATATTATGTATTTATTGCTTCTTTTGGGGGAGGTTTCCTGTCCAAAATGCAATGATTGTTTTGAGGTGAAATATCCAGGCTCTTTAATACAGCTAGGAAGAACTGTAACATTCCAAATATTGTAATATTTCTATAATTCCACATTTCTGATATATTCTATATACTAAAGAAGATGCATTTGATCCAAAATACTGGATCCACTGGTAACCTGATTATTTAACAGCATTGAAATAATTTTACATCTTTTCTCATTTTATTAGCACTAAATTTTGGTTGAACTCCTATACTCTTAGGTTTTTACCAGTATATAAGTAGGTAGATTTCTAACAATAGTTTTATGTACCTGGTATTTTGAGATGTTGAAACAGCAGGGGAAAAGGTCAGAAGGACCTGACAATATAATGATGGACCAGCTGCAAGTTTTGTGCCCAGATCTCATCTGGTCATTCCCACATGTACAATTCATGTATTCTGCCATTTCCCGTTTGTTTCTGAATGTGTACTTGAAAGATTAATAGAGAAAAGTAAAATCTATACTGGAAGAAATAATTGTATGTTCCTGAAAGATAAAACTTCTCATGTGGTTGAGTAGATGAACAGCACAACCATATCAGTGCTCTTTCCTTTCTTCCTTTGCATTGCATTTTATATAATTCAATACTGGTGCTTTCTATCTTATATTACTAAAGAGAATATAATCTTTGGAGGCAAGTGAAAGTGTGGAGTTTTTTTCCTGTGTTAATGAATGGCACACATAAATAATGCTCCTCAGATTTTTTTAAATCTTGTCTTGTTCATCCTACCTTGTCTGTGATTAATGGAAATGGTGTCAGATGCAGGAATTTATTCTGACCAATGAACATAGCTGACTCATGGGAGTACAATCCTCCTGTAGAGTAATAGAACAAATCCCAATATGCATATAATAAATCTAAGCCACTGATTTCAGCTGATAGAACCAACTACCTGTGTAATAAAAAGAAGTAGCAGTAGCCATTTCTCATGTGGCTGCGTAGCACTAATGTTTCTCAGGACTGCTTTTTTGGATTAGATTTTTGAATAAGTTACCATTATTCAACATGCCAAGCTACTTCATGTTTTTAATGATGTAGAGAGGATACAGCCATGTTTTAAATAATTTATTTTTGTTTGAAACAGTTGGATGAAAATTGGTAGAAATCTTTTTTTATTTTGAATGCTCTGCACTGTATATTCACCTGTACTAATTAGAATCTTAAATTTGAGCAAATTCTGATTCTAACCCAATTCTGTATCTGAGTGGAAAACAAAATCTGGAGTGGTTTCATTGTTATAATTAGGAATGTGTAAACTTCTTTCAATTTAGGAATGTAGCATTCTCTTCCCCTTCCAAATCAAGACATTCTTAGGGTAGAAAGGCTTTAAATTGACTCTAACATTTAATTATTTCATTTATATATCTAAAATAATATCTTACTTAAAATTTATGTTTTTAAAGAGATCAAAGTGCAATACATTAGAAAAGGAAGTGGAGAAAAAAAGAAAATAAAACTCTAGTACCAAATGTAAAAGATTGGGTGAATTATTTCTAATCAGGCCTGTTGTGTTTTATGAGTTGTTCTGAGATGCTGAAATGATATTTTAATCTCTTAAAACTCCTTGATACAGAAACCCTATATTAATGTGTTTTTTCCTAAATGAAAGGAAACCTAGATGGCTAATTCATAGAAAATAAACATTTTTTAAATCTGAGAAATGGTCACTTTTTGATTCTCACTACATTAAAAACTGAGTTCAAAGTCATGAGGTTATGTATCATGAAGCATTCATGAAATTATAAATCTGCTTACAAGGTAAATTTAATCAGAGTTTGCCTCCTAACTTACTGGTGCTAATGAAAAGATAATACACTTTCTTTCAAGTTTCATCCAAATAGCACCATTTGAAAAATTATTTTGAGCTGCCAATGTACTCTTGGAATGAGAATTTCTAGTGTTTCTGTCATAAGTAAGTCCCAAACTTTCTGGCTTTGCAGATCAATGGAGGTGGAGGGGGATAGTTCCATGTGAGCGGCAGGTGTACATACGAGTGTGCACAATTCCATTTCCACTTGTGAGGATGAGCTTAATGTGCACAACTCCATTTGCACTTGTGAGGGTGAGCTTCATGTGCAAGAATGAGTGTCCATCATTCATGCAAATGGAGCTTTGTGCATGAGCGCAAGCACCCACTGCTTGCATTGCCCAGTTCAAACAGACCATGGCCCAGCAGTGGACAGTAGCCTGGGGGTTAGATATCCCTTATCTAAAAGACTAAAAGACAAGAGCATTAAAAGGATAACATCATTTTTTCCTTTTTTTAAAAGCCCTGTGGCTCAATTTTCTGTAAGCTCTCTAATTTTTTTATTGATGTCTGCTGATGCTTCTTAATTGGCTGAAATTATAGCAGAACCCTAGAGCTAACAGGTTGCACGTGCACACCAAAAAGTTCAACGTCACAGACTAGAATTCTTTATATCTTCAGGAAATGTACATGTGCATGTATACACATCCAAAACTGCTTGCAAAGTAAATTGCAGTATGCTGTTCATGGAATCTGCCCAATTGTTTGTGGACTTTCTTGTAGCAAAGTTCAGAGAAAAGCAATTTTCAAGGCAAACTTTTGTCTTACCATGTGTTTAAATGTTCTTTCAACACTTCCTTACCCCATTCGTCCTGGCTAAAACTGATAGCAACAGGGACTTGACTTATCTCTGCTGTACTGCTTAGAAAACTTTGAAAAAAGCAGCCAAATCAGAAGTCATAAAATAGTTGCTTAACTGTAGGAGTCAGAATGGGACTGTGTTTTGTTTTTCATGCACAGCACACTCAAAGCAGTAATTAAGAGAGCAGGTCCCAAAGTCATAACATTTTATACCTTAATATTCTTTACTGATCAATCTTTTGCTGCCCTAGCTCCTTATTTCAGATATCATTAAAAAAAAGGGACCATCTATTTTATATACAGAAACTCAACCAGCTGATTAATTCAGAAGAATGTGTACGCTGGAAATTCTTTTCCATGTGCATAGATTTCTTTGCAAATGAAATGAGGCAATAAGTATATAACAATGAAAAATCAGCTAACTTTCAGTCAACTTTGAGATGAGTCTTTATATACCACTTACTTAATATGACATACAGGTGAAACTCAAAAAATTAGAATATCGTGCAAAAGTTCATTTATTTCCGTAATGCAACTTTCTAAATATGTGAGATAGACTCATTACATGCAAAACAAGATAGACTCATTACATGCAAAACAAGATAGTTCAAGCGTGATTTGTCATAATTGTGATGATTATGGCTTACAGCTCATGAAAACCCCAAATCCACAATCTCAGAAAATTAGAATATTACATGCAATCAATAAAACAAGGATTGTACATAGAACAATATCAGACCTCTGAAAAGTATAAGCATGCATATGTACTCGGTACTTGGTCTGGGCCCCTTTTGCAGCAATTACTGCCTCAATGGGGCATGGCATGGAAGCTATCAGCCTGTGGCACTGCTGAGGTCTTATGGAAGACCAGGATGCTTCAATAGCGGCCTTCAGCTCTTCTGCATTGTTCGGTCTCATGTCTCTCATCTTTCTCTTGGCAATGCCCCATAGATTCTCTATGGGGTTCAGGTCAGGCGAGTTTGCTGGCCAATCAAGCACAGTAATCCCAGGGTCATTGAACCAGGTTTTGCTGCTTTTGGCAGTGTGGGCAGATGCCAAGTCCTGCTGGAAAATGAAGTCAGCATCCCCATAAAGCTTGTCTGTGGAAGGAAGCATGAAGTGCTCCAAAATCTCCTGGTAGATAGCTGCTTTGACTCTGGACTTAATGAAGCACAGTGGACCAACACCAGCAGATGACATGGCTCCCCAAATCAAGACAGACTGTGGAAACTTCACACTGGACTTCAAGCATCTTGCAGTCTGTGCCTCTCCATTCTTCCTCCAGACTCTGGGTCCTTGGTTTCCAAATGAGATGCAAAAGTTGCTCTCATCAGAAAAGAGGACTTTGGACCACTGAGCAATAGATCAGGTCTGTTTTTCTTTAGCCCAGGTAAGACGCTTCTGATGACATATGAAGCCCATGTCCAGGATCCGTCTGTGTGTGGTGGCTCTTGATGCACTGACTCCAGCCTCAGTCTACTCCTTGTGAAAGTCCCCAACACTTTTGAATGGCCTTTTCCTGACAATCCGCTCCAGGCTGCGGTCATCCCTGCTGCTTGTGCATCTATTTCTTCCACACTTTCCCCTTCCACATAACTTTCTATTAATGTGCTTTGATACAGCACTTTGGGAACATCCAACTTCTTTTGCAATTATCTTTTGAGGCTTTCCCTCCTTATGGAGGGTGTCAATGATGGTTTTCTGCACAACTATCAGGTCAGCAGTCTTTCTCATTGTGATTCCTACTGAACTAGACTGAGAGACCATTTAAAGGCTCAGGAACCCTTTGCAGGTGTTATGGCTTAATTAGCTGATTAGAGTGGGACACTTTGAGCTTAGAATATTGCACCTTTTCACAATATTCTAATTTTCTGAGATTGTGGATTTGGGGTTTTCATGAGCTGTAAGCCATAATCATCACAATTATGACAAATCATGGCTTGAAGTATCTTGCATGTAATGAGTCTATCTCATATATTAGTTTCACGTTTTAAGTTGCATTATGGAAATAAATGAACTTTTGCACGATATTTTAATTTTTCGAGTTTCACTTGTAAGTGGTACAATATATTTTGTGATATAATATTCTTCAAGTTAGGGGGGAAAGCAAAACACTAAAATTCATGAAGCTTTATTTTCATATATATTGGATGAGAAAAAGTTTCCTGAGAATCATTTTTACCATATATATTTGAAAAGAGTTGCATAAGAAGTTAAATAGAGAAACTTTTTTTTTCATTAGATGCTATTAGAATAGCCCATTATAAAGCTCAACCCAACATTATAAAGCTCATTCTGTTACCCACTTTTGTCTTGGCTTTCCACATCACCTATTTTATCTGGATTCTTTGATAGGACATTCAATTCTATTTCTTTGCCTCTCAGATATAACTCAAGAAATCATATCCTAAAACCACAATACTCTACATTTTGAAGGCAGAATAGATGAATATCAGATGTAAAGTAATGTTGACATTGTCTTCACTCTTCAAATGTTGTATTTTAAATTTCTCACAAATCCAAGATCTACAAATGGAACAAAATTTATTTCCCTAAATACCATTTCCCTGAAAATAAAACCTATCTGGAAATAACCCCTAGAGTGTTTTCCGTGTGCGCCTAATATAAGCGCTGCAACCAAAATAAGCCCTACTTAAGAGCCTGATCAGCCAGACAGCCGCCTATTTTGTCTGGTTGCTCATGGTGCCGCAGCCATGAGGCGAGACAAGATGGGGGAGTGGTGCTCCCCACTTGCCCAATTAGAAACCTGTTTTCCATGTACACAAATGCCTCAATAATAAGAGCACTAGAGCCTTAAAAGCAAAGCACAGTTTGGTATTCAACAGCCCATTACTCCATGTGTCACTTAAACTAATCAGCCAACTTGCAGTCACAGTAAGGAGCAGGCTGAGCTCTGTTATTCCTGTCCAATAGTACATATTTTCTTGGTAAGAGATATAATTTACTGATGCATGTTACAGAAAGATTAGCAGAATGGCTTATTTTCATATTTAACAAGCAATTTATATAGATAGCCCTCAACGTATGACAACAATTAAGCCCAAAATTTTTGTTCCTAGTGAGACAGTTTGCTTTATTTTACTATCTTTTTTTGCCACAGTTGTTAAGTGAATCACTACAGTTGTTAAATTAGTAACATGGTTGTTAAGTGAATTTGACTTTCCCATTGACTGCTTGTCAGAAGGTTGCAAAAGATGGTAACATGACACTGGGACACTGCAACTGTCATAAATATGAGTCAATTGCCAAATATATAAATTTGGATTTGTAACCATGAAGATGCTGCAACGGTTATGTGAAAAACAGTCATAAGTCACTTTTCAGGGCTGTTATAACTTTGAACAGTCACTAATCTAACTTATAAGTCAACGACTATCTGCATTCTGTTGTTTTTTGAACCATTCATTTCCCTTCTAAAAGCTTGCCAACAGCCTTCTTAAATTCAGTGATTATTAGATGGGTTGGGACTTCAAAATGAGGGTTATATTTTCATGTATCTAACACTCATCAGGTGGCAATCTGTAGGAACTCTTCTCAAGCAATTCTACTTTTAAAATTTTGTGTGGAGTTTCTCTAAAAGATACTCATTCAGTTCAGATATATCCTTCTCTGGAGGACATTTACTTGACAAACCAAACCCTAATAGGTAGTTAGAGAATGAAGTAATCTTGCAAAAGACCTCTGCTCTGTTACTTGCTGATATTAATCACGTGCAACCAAATATTTCACCTGTGGTAGAGTCAAAAGTGGAATGCCATTAACATTAAAAAAGAACTATTGGAATCAGCACACAATCTTCCCTTTCCAAAGAACTCCATTCTATCATATTTTAAATATTGTAAAATTTATATTGTCCAAATAAATAAGAACAAAAGATGTAGATTTATTTTGTAGTGTCCTGAAAAATAGGTATATACAGTGATTGAATGTGCTGCATGTTTAAATGAACTGACGAATTACTACTGATGTACTAAATTGAATAGCCAGATTCGATTAGCATAGGCATGTTCAGGATTTCTGTATTTTAGTTTCATTTATTTTGAGAGATTTAGACTAAGGAAATCAGAAAGAAGTTGCTGTGCTTATATAAGTTTAAGTTTCAAATGTCAGCCATACAACTTGCCTAGGTGCTAGTAGAATGCTTCTGATGAGGAACACCTTGTGCTGCCCTGTGTTCTTCCCTGATTTTCAAATATTCAGCCTTGCATTCTTCATAAAATGCTGGATCACTATAGCTAAAAAAAATAGGCAAAATATGTGCATTAATTTATCCACTCAATTGCATGGAAAAGTTATAGAGCAAGAAGGAATAGTGCTGGGAACTCTCTTAACGCCAACTATTTAAAACGGGTATCAAACTCGATTTCATTGAGGGCCACATCAAAGTTGTGTGTGATCTCAGAGGGCCAGGGGTTTATGTGGCCAGGGGTGGGTGTGGTCATAATGGGCTTGCGCATGGTGGGCATTTGACACACGCTCAAGGTGCATTTTTTCTCCTTCTTTCCACAGTTCTTTACTATAAACATTTTCTTATCTCTTTTACCAGATATTACTGGCAAACATATATTACTTATTCTTCATAATCCACTAAACTTTGTAATCCAGTCCTCCATCACTCTGCTAGCCAAAAATGGGCCATACAGAGGCCCTGCACAGCCTGTTTTCAGCCATTAGAGTACTGCTGGAGGCTGCAAACGGACCACACAGGGCCTTGTGGTGCTTCCGTGTGGCCTGTTTTCAGCTGGTAGTGCTGCTGAAGGTCATGAAGGCCAAAGAACGGGCTGTGGGGGGGCTTACGGTGCCTCTGTGCGGCCAGTTTTCAGCCAGCAGAGTGCTGCAGGATGCTGTGGAGGTGGAAAATAGGCCGTGGGTGGGCCACAGGGCCTCCCTGAAGCCTGTTTTGGCTGGAGGAGGCACTGCGGGCCGATCCTTTGATATTGCCAGGCTACATCCATGGCCAGATTTAAGCACCCCATAGGCCGGATTCAGCCCATGGGCCTTCAGTTTGACACCCCGATCTAAAGTATATATTTTATAGAAATGCAAACCAAATCAGCTTTAAATGTTTAAATGGGAACTTATCTACTATGGCAAAAAGTTCAAAAATAATTCTCTATGACACTAATTTTCAGAATTATGTGCCTTCATTGCCTATCTAAACACACAAACTATACATGGAATTATAAAAATGTACCCCTCGCACCCATGTCCTATGGAAGGCTTTATTTGCAAGTGTTCTTTGCACACACACACATTTTCCCTGGGTCTGGAAGCCAAGTGGTTGTGCACAAACACGAATGGGAAATTCAAAGTAGCTACTATATGTTGAACCTTTTGGAGGATGTGGATGTCACAATAAACCATGGAAGGGAACAATGTTAGGCCTTGTTAAATGTTTTGCAAAGCCCCTACTATGGAAAAATCATAGGCATGAGTGGACAATTTTGTCTACTAAAATAAAAGCATATAACCCAGCAGGTGCAAAATTCAGTAATGGAAGAATATAAACTTCCCCACGGGGAAGAGAAAGAAAACAGGTAGTCCTCATTTACTGACCAACTATTTTAGTGATCAAAGTTATGATGGCACTGAAAGAGGGGAATCTATGACAGGTCTTCATGGTTATAGCCATCACAGCATCTCCACAGTAACTTGATTGTGATTAGAGTGCTGGGCAACTGATTCACAATTATGATAGTTGCATTATCCTGTAGACACATGATAGCCATCTGTGACTTTCATTGCCGATAAAATCAATGGGGAAGCTGGCAGGAGTTTGCAAATAGTCATGTAACAATTAAAATTGGAAGGGCCACAACTGCTGTCATAAGTTTTTGCAGTCACATGATGTTGTGCTTTACATTCATAACAGTTAACCCTTAGTTGTTGGTCCTAATTACCACAATTAAGCATCTGTATTCTATCCAAGACAGAATTCTCAATTATTTAACAATATACTAGCCTGTAACCATTTTCTGGCAAACAGTATAAGTTTCAAATTACAGAACCTGATACATTTTAATTAAATTTACATTTTTTCTTAGGTCCACCTTTTCCTTTTTTGTTGTAATACCTGACTTAATCCTCCATAGTAGTATAGAACATTTCAGATCCCTTCACAAAACTGAACTTCCATATTGACCATCTTAATGCAATTTTAAAAAACTTTTAAACAGTTTCTTAACTTTGGTGTGTTTTTTTTAATGAAAGAATCCCTGTCCAATACTTGCCTTCCCCCCCCCAAAACAAAATCTTATTTATGTAAAAAAAATTCATTTTCCTTACAACACAGGATCTTTTTAAAGTTATATTTGATTTTGTTTAGCATTCCCTTAATGCTCAGTCAAGTCAAATCATTTTAAAAATAGAGACACCACACATAAGTATCTTTCATATATCATGAACTTTCTGAATAAATCTAACAATTCTACAGCTTTCAAATATATGCAATACATAAGTGATTTTGGTCTTACGATAATGAAGCTGCCACAACAGACAACTCCCATTATCATAGACCACCATAGTCCAATTAGCTGGAGATGCTGAGAGTTGGAGTTTAACTTGAGTGGACAATGGCTGCAATACAGATATTCCTCCTCAAAATATCCATCATGAAGAGTTGTATTCTTTTATGAAGAATCTGCTACAGATGGCAACAAAAGAACAAATGGGGGGAAATGAACTGATAAGGAATAAATAAATAAAAAACAGTGCTAGTTATTTCATGTTCTGATATTATAGATTTTCCCAATTTAAAGCCACCTTAGATTTGTCAGCCAGACAATACAATGTTAATATTGAAGAATTAAAGCAAGATCTGTATCATGCCATTTAAAACAACAACAACCCAGCAATGGATGCTTTGAAGAGTGGAGACTTCCTTTCAGTGCCTTTATACTTACTAGCCAGTGAGACATTCTTTCAGGAGTTTGTTTTCCTTTCGGCATTTTATCACCATAAGAAAACCTGTGTCTTTGCAACATTTGGTAAAGTCTGAAAAAAACAAATAGATGCAAAGTGGTTATGTTCAGCAAAGGAACAGGTTAATATATCCTCATAAGAATAATCCTTATTTTTGTGATTGGTGCTTAAATTATTCATTCACAGTAGAAGTTCCTCCTACTTATTATTACATTATAATAATGTAATATCATACATTAAAGAATGTACGATAACATGGGCTAAGAATTTTTGTTATACTATACAGATGAATCAATGGAAAATGTTATTAACAGATTGAAATTTACATTGTTACATTAAAATGAATTTTTATAAAATGGTGCATCATTGGTATATGACATCAAGAGAAATTATCCAGAAGGTATAAAGGCATTTCAAATGTATGCTCAAAATATGAACAATGTCCATCATGTCTGATGCACTGTAAAAAAGCTTTTAAAATGGATTCAATTATATGTATTGGTAGATAGTTTTAAATAAATAATTAATTGAAGCTAGAACATTTCTTTTAGGATTGATGGGTAAACAGAAAAGAGTCTTATAAGATTATTTATGATTACTGTGATGAGATTACCATATGCACTAAGTTGGAAAAGGGTGTTGGTGCTTACCTGATATGCCCGTTCTCTTTGAGCTGTGAAGAGCATCCAGTAGTGGGAGGTGCTTCAGTCTCTGCATATCTAGGCTGGGCTTATTTTCTGGAATGCTTCTCCTCCTCCATGGGACTCCTCCCCAGCGTTCCCCAGTTTTGGCAAAGACGAGAGAAATAAACCCCCTTGCCCCTTATGCCCTAACAATTTGTTGGCTGGAACAGAACCCCACCAGATGGAAGTGGGTGGGGCTGGATGCTCTTCACAGCTCAAAGAGAATGGGCGTATCAGGTAAGTACCAATGCCCTTTCTCCCATGAGCTGTTCAGAGCATCCAGAAGTGGGACATACCAAAGTTTGGCCTGTCCTACGAGAGGGACTCTGTCTGGTTTGGAATCCTCTCCTGGTCCCTGTGGACCTGTTGTAAAACCCTTCTGCCAAAGGCAGCCTCAGCAGATGCAAACACATCAATTTTATAGTGCCTAATAAAGGGCGATGGAGAGGCCCAGGTTGCCGCTCAACAAATTTCAGTTATTGGCGCCTGGGTAGCCCACGCTGCTGATATTGCAGTGCTCCTGGTTGAATGAGCCATTATGTCCCTTGGCACCTGTAAGGATTGAGTCTGATACATTTTTGCTATTGCGGCCCGTAGCCAGCAGCCTATTGTGGAAGATGAAGCCTTGCAGCCTTGTGTGCGTGGCTGAAAAGACACAAAGCTTCTGTTTTTCTGAAAGGCGCTGTGCAGTGAATATATATTCACAATGCTCACCTCACATCAAGCCGGTGCCATTGAAATTCTAATTTGTGATTTGGTCTTGAACAAAAATTAGGGAGTATCAGTTCTTGAGCCCTGTGAAACGCTGAATTAATTTTGGGTATAAACATAGAGTCCGGACGAAGGACTACTATGTCAGAGTGGAATACACAAAGATCATGTCTGATTGACAGGGCTGCCAGTTCCGAAATACAATGAGTGGAAGTTATTGCCACAAGAAAAATGACTTTGTACGTCAGAATTTTTTTTTTAATTACATTTATATGCCGCCCTTCTCCGAAGACTCAGGGTGGCTTACAATTTTTGGGGCACAACCCAATGCGCTTAGCAATAGCTTTCATTCCATTGTATATGCCTGCTTATTACTAGGGCTTTTTTGGACCCCCAGCAGCATTTTTACAAAGTCAGCTTATTGCCCCCAACAATCTTGGGTCCTCACTTTATCTACCCCGAGAGGATGGAAGACTGAGTCAACCTTGAGCCTGGTGGGATTCGAGCCTGCACTAACTGCAGGCAGCTGGAACTAAGTGCTAGGTGTTTAACAGCCTGCACCACCAAGGCTCTTTTGAATTTGTAGACTTGTAGACCTCAAGGGTTCAAAGGGACACTTAGTAAGGGCCACAAGAACCTTGTTAAGGTCCCAGGTGGGGTAACTGTGAACCACTGGTGGATGTAAGTTTGTGGCTACCCGAAGAAAACTCCGTATGTGCGGATGATGGGAGAGAGACGAGATACCTTCACAAGAGACCACTGATGCCAAGGCCGCCATTTGCCTTTTCAACATATTGGGAGATAGACCCTTATCAAGACCTACTTGTTAAGAACTCAAGGATGTGAGCCACTAACGGAGTGGTGGGATTGACCTGCAACTTTGTACACCACTTGCAGAAACTGGACCACGTGGCATCGTAAATGCGAGTTGTTGAGGGACGCCTGGCAGCCTGGATGGTGGCTATAACATTATCAGACAACCGCTCACCCTTCAAACGTTGCTGTTCAACTTCCAGATAGCTAGGTGCAACCATTGAGGGTCTGGATGTTGAAGGGGTCCCTGGGTTAATGACACCCTGTCCGGCGGGATCCTCCATGGTTCTGATGAGGACAGACTGTGAAGGTCTGCAAACCACGGCCGCCTGGGCCAGTATGGAGCTACAAGCAACAGCTCTGACCTCTCCTCCAGCAGTTTCTGGATGACCTTGGGGATCACTGGAAGCGGTGGGAAAGCGTACAGGAGGCCTGGGGCCAGCAGCAGCGGAGCACGTTGAAGTTCTCCACTCCTTGTGAGGGATACCTGGAAATGAATCTTGGGAGCTGGGAGTTGAGGGGAGAAGCGAACTAATCTACCACCGGCTGTCTGAATCTCTGGGCTGCCTCTTGAAACAGGGTCAGATGCAGGCGCCACTCTGGTCGATCATAACCCTGCTTAGCCAGTCTGCCTGGGTATTCGACAGACCCGATATGTGCTCTGCTGTGATGGAGAGCAGGTTGTTCTCCGCCCAACGACACAGATGCTCCATTTCCCGCATAAGGTGTTTCGAATGCGTGCCCCCTTGCTTGTTTATGTGAACTTTTGCTGTTACGTTGTCTGTCAAGATTAGTATGTGTTGATTGCGTACCTGTGGTAGGAAGCTGCGAAGAGCCAGGTGTACTGCTTGAAGCTCCAGCCAGTTGATGCTGCACGACTGTTCTATGGAGGACCAGCGGCCTTGGGCTGTGAGCGACTGAAAATGAGCTCCCCATCCAAACAGGCTGGCATCTGTCGTGATGGTAAGTCTGTGGGGCTCTTTGAAAAGGCAACCTCTGTTGATGACTGGTCTGGCCCACCAGTGGAGGGAGATGAGGAGCTTTGATGGTACCTTGACCTTGTATTTGGAGTTGCTTCGTCCAGATCGCTGGTATGGAAGCAGGAACCACTGGAGGGATCTGGTGTGGAGTCAGGCCCAGGGAATAATAGATATACATGAGATCATTTTGCCTAACAATTTTGATAGTTTGGTTAGGGGCACCCTCTTGTGAGCTCTGATCTTCTTGACCAATTTTAGTATACTGGTTTGTCTGTCAGGTGACAGGAAAACTTTGCCTTCCACCATATCTATGATTGCCCTCAGGTGGATCAATTGAGTCAAAGGTGTTAAATTACTCTTTTTCCAATTAATTGAGAACCCGTGTTGTTGAGTGGTCTGACTGTCTCTAGCTGCTTGATAAGCGGAAGATGACAGAATTAATATGTCATCGAGGTAACACTGGATATGTACAGGGATACCTCTGAGATGAGCAGCCAGAGCTGCGAGGACCTTTGTAAAGGTCCTGGGGGCGGAAGCTAATCCAAAAGGAAGGGCAACATATTCAAAGTGGTGATTATTATAGCAGAAACGCAAAAATTTACAGTGGGAAGACCGAACAGAAATATGTAAATATGCCTCCGTCAGATCTATTGACATAAGGACATCACCCTTTCTGATGCTGAGTAAGATAGATTGTAGGGTGTGCATTTTAAACTTGCAGTATACCAAGTAACGGTTAAGACGTTTTAGATCTAAAATTGCTCTCCATCCCCCCCCCCGAACTCTTTGGGACAACAAAAAGATGAGAATAGAAACCTCGCCCTCGTTGGTTGGTAGCTACTGGTTGAATAGCTTGTATGTCCAGTAGATTTTGGATAGCTGTTTCCTAAGATTTTGTTTAACTGAATCTCTGGAAATAGGGCATGACATAAAGAAGTCTGGAGGGGTGGAGTGGAACTCCAGAGCTAGGCCAAGTCTGATCATATCTCTGACCCAGGAATCGGAAGTGGAAGAGTCCCATTGGTCTGCAAATAATTTGAGGTGACCGCCAATGGGAGCCGAGTCCCTAGAGTTATTTAGGACACCAGAATGACCACCCCTGCCCCCTTTTGTTTCTGTTCCCGAAGTCAGACCTCTCTGGCTGTTGCCCTGGTCTGAATGTAGGAGTCCTCTGAAATCTAGGTGAATATGGTCCTTGATAGAAGGGATGAAAGGATCCCCTCTGAAAGGACTGAGAGTTTCTAGAGCCTGACTTCCGAAAACGAGAAGGGAGAATTTTCTTTTTGCTTCTGGTCTCGATTAGCAGCGGATCCAGGGCAGAGCAAAACAGTCTGTCTCCCACAATAGGAGATGAGGCCAACTTGCATTTATGCTTGATGTCTGCTTGCCAATGTTTTAACCATAGCAAGTGCCGCGCTATGACATGTATAGTAATGGCCCTAGCCGAAAACTTGACCGCATGAAACGCTGGCAGCCAGAGAATCTGCAGCTGCTATGAGTTTGGCAATGTCCTGGTGCGCTCTAATGTTGGAATTGGGAAAGTGTTTGATCCTCAGATGATGGAGCCATCTGAGGATCAAGTAAAAAAGGAAGCAGCCATGGCTGCTCTTATGGCCCACGCGTCAGACTGATCGGCCCTGCGTAAGGCCAACTCAGCCCGTTTTTCCTCTGGCTTTAATGCCTCCAGTGCTTCACTGGGAATGGAGGACGAGGATGCTAATCCCACTATCAGTTCGTCTACCTCAGGAGTATTCAGTAAATTTGAGAAATCAGGCCAAATTGAAATATTTCCTGTCATATCCTGTGGAGGCAGGATAGACCGCTGCAGACGCCCACTGTTTCTGCACCAGGTCCGAAACATGTGAGGAACTGAAATCACGTCTTCCTCAACTACCGGTTGGTTGAAAATTAGATCCTCCGATTCATCTTGTGAAGGAGTTGGTATGGAAGAAGGGGCCAACTTGTCCAGGCGTGCCGTATTTTTGGCCTTGAAAAGTAGTGATTTGAACAATTGTGGGCAAAATAAGCCTGTAAATACAGGTTGGTCGGGAACAAGACCTTCATCCTCAGACATACCCCTTTCCAAGGGGTCCACTTCCGACAAGGCCGGATCACTATCATGTGTTGACCCAGCCTCCATGTGCTCCATCTGATCAATGTGTTCTGCCTCTTCCACGACCACATCCTGTGTCCCTTGGAGGAGCATATGCCCCTGAAACTGTACCTGGGTATAGCGTTGCTCCAATCTGGCGAAAGATCGAACTGATTGTGAATCATACTCAGCTGGTGCAAGATGCTCCCTGGTCAGAACCTCCTGTTGCAGTCCTGTGATTCCCTGGCATATAGCCAGCTCCATCCAGGCCTTCATCCTCTCTGGCACTTCGTCTGGAAGAGTTTGGTCCTGACGAAGACTGGCAGCTGTTGGCATGAACATAGTTTCAGGAGCCCTTCGCATGGTTGGTGTTCCAGTTGACTGGGTCTGTTGACTCTGGGGAGCCAAGCTGCGCCTGGATGAGAGGGAAAGATCTAGGGGAGGAGGAGGGTGGGAAGAGGTAGACAGTGCTGGACTGGGGGGTGAGGAAGCTTGAGAGGTCCTGGGCGCCTCCCATGTGCACTTATCTATTTGTTTTTCAAGTACCTTGTGGTGTCTGAGGTCTTAGAATACCCTTTTGTCTGTTTAGATTTGTGCTGAGATTTAGACCTGACCTTTGAGGTTGAGGTCTGGGAACCACTGCCACCTGCCATTTCGATTAGGGATATACAGTATACTCGTTGTTCAATGTTATACTGTACAGGCGGTTGGCATGCCCAGAGGCCTGACCAAGATTGGGCAGGGTGCCCTGAAATAAAAACCCCTTCTCTTTTTTTTTACACAAGTATATAAATATATATATATATGATTCTAATATTCTAATATGAGTCGTATCTTGATAATGTTTATTATTATTATTATTATTCAGTATTATTCAGTATTATCAATATGATTATTAGTATTTAGAACTTAATGATAACCACTGTATATAAGTATATAATTGTATATCAAAATAACAGCTAAATTTATTGGATATCCCAATCCGCCAAATTGAGAACGCCTACAACAGCTTCTTGCACAGGCGGACACTGGCCTAGGTGCTTGCTGTTGTACCGCTGGTTAGGAAGAACTATGAGGTTTAAGCCAACAATCAAAATACTAGATGGCCTCGAATATGAAGTAAACAACAAAACAAGGTCACAAAGATTCCTTGGGGTTTTTGTATAAAACCCTCTGCTCAGGAAGGAATTATCTCACACAGTCTATAGAAGGTTCACACTCAGCACAGCCACGCGGTCTGCCTACAACCAAAATAGTGTGAGGCCATTATTTTTGGCACGCGCTGCCAGCAGCAATCTCCCGCCGTGTAAGGGAATTAGCTCCAGACAGCTTTCCCTTAGGCTAAACGGCTGGGAGGGGTGAAAAACAACCAGGTGCTTAAGCCCTCCACCCCAAGGCGGCATTCAAGGGGGAAAACTGCAATACAACTCAGCTGTAGGCAAGGAGAAAATGCCACGCCGTCTAGAAAAGGCATGACTATCGCAATGGCAGTGCTAGCGGTTGGGGGGGCACGGAACAATGCCGAAGTCTCCCTCCGCTTCGGGGCACGAGAGGCGCTTCCCGACAGTGCAAACTCCGACAGCCAGGTGGAAGAGGCAACATCGGTAGATTGTTAAGCAATTTGGAGGCTGAGAGAGCCTAAAGTGAATTAACTGTCTCCAAACCTGAAAACAGAAAAACTTTCCTGTTTCGGCCAAGGAGTAGCAAAAAAGCACTGCCTATCCTGCAAAAGGCTGAGCCAAAATTGGGGAACACTGGGGAGGAGTCCTGTGGAGGAGGAGGATCATTCCAGAAAATAAGCCCAGCCTAGACGTGCAGAGACTGAAGCACCTCCCACTACTGGATGCTTTGAACAGCTCATGGGAGAATATTTGGTATTACTGATTATAGAGGAATGCTTGGTGAAATTGACAGAATTTGAGATATGGACAAATTGACTTATTTGATTAGAGAAAGATCATTACTGGCATTCATCACTGATTGGAAACCCTGTATGGGCCTTTTGTGTGAGAAAGATAAGGATTTTGTGATTTATAGTTTTAATGATTAGAAAATAAGTTATAAAAAGAATAGAGTTATGATGTAATTATGAAAGTGGTTTGACTAGAGTTATATGCATATCTGCTGATATTGGAAGCATTTCTTTATATATAATTTTTCATGCTTTCTGTCTTTTTGCTTTTGTTTTACTTTTTCCACTTTTTCTCTTCTTTTTCACAATCGTCCTGTTTATTTTATATGACTGTATAGCACATTTTGTAAACGACTGTAAACTTCCTAGAATCGTCTTTACAAGATGTATGGCATAGAATTCTAATAAATAAATAAATGAATTCTTTTTTTCTTTCTTTGAATGTATTTATTGATAAATAAAATTTATCAATAAAAATTATTAGAAAAAAATATTCATTCAGATTTGGCCATTTTGGTTTCCGAAAAGTTTAACTAAAAATGTTACTCATTTTAAAAAAGTAATATAGTAAGATTTCATATTTGTATTGAATCTCTTTAATGCTGAGATTAGAGGCAAACAAGGTGTAATTGGAAGTTTCTGCCAATTTCTGCCAGTAAAAAACTAGGTATGCTAGTTTAAAAAATAGGTATGCTAGTTTTTTTTAACTAAGCCAGAGTTCAGAGTCCTCCAATGCAACCCTGTTTTATCGGAATTATCCCTGCTCATTGACAAGATGTCATGATACATAGTTGTATCCTTTTCTGGCACTAAGTACTAAAGTTACTTACATGGAAGGAAAGAAAGAAAAGAGGAGTGAATCATAGCTATGAAACTGTAAGCCCTGTTTTTATGGTACTTTAGTGGTTACAATTAAAGAAACTATTGGGGTAAAAAAACCTCTAATATTGGCACTATTAGCATCCTTCATCTACAATCAGTAGCAAACATGGACTTCCTTTATTCTATCACTCACCAGTATCTGAAATCTGCAATTTCCCCTCTGGCAGGTCATATAAACAGTAGGAAATATACAATTCAATGGTTCACATAGCAGATTCGATCTGATTAAAAAACTTTATCCAATCCAACTTTCTGCAATCTGCTCCTCCCACTATTGATGGAAGGCATATTATCTCTGAACCTGAAAATAATATAGGCTCAGTTCATATTTCACACTGGTCATAAACATATTTTCTTTTACTAAATAGAAAGCACAAAGTTGGTATTTATGGTTTAGCGTTATCTATGAATTTATCTATGGTTTGTGCTGGCTTAGAGTGTGAGCTGATTCTTGCTTTTATCAATTAAAGTCCCTCCCCCAGGTGGGAAATCCACGGCCACTGGCAGTGCTGCCATCCTCTCTTTCCCTCCCCTCTTACCTTCCTGGATATGAAGGGAGGGAGGGAGGAAAGAAGGAAGGAAGGAAGGAAATGGAAATGAGAAGGAGGAAAGCAGGGAAAGAAGGGGGAGAGGGGAGGAGGAAGGAAGAAAAAGAAAAAAGAAGGGAATGAGAAGGAGGGAGGCAGGAAGGGAGGAGGGGGAGAGAGGAAGCAAGGGAGGGAGGGAGGGAGATTGAAATAAGAGGGAGGGTCTGAGGGAAGTCCTGTCTTAGCACTTGGCCATCAGCAGCCCTGCTGCCCTTTTGCCATCCCTTTGCCCCCTCCTCCTGGCCTCTCCTGGCGGTCTCCCATCCTATTGCTAAGGATGCTTTGCTTACAAAACCAGGTTTCCTTGCATAGAGAGGGAGTGGTCCTCCCTGACCCATGCACTTTGCCCTCCCACACCTACCATGAGCAACCTGGCCAAGGAGAGCAAGCACAGCAGTAGCAGCCTTGAGGAGGCGATAAGCGTGTTCGAGCACCTCCTCAGGGATGAGGGGCTGGATTCTCATTTCCAGCCTTGCCTAGGCCCCAATAGGAGGCAGAGGACCATGCCGCTGTGTGTGGAAACACAGAGAAAGTTTGCAGGAAGTAGTTTCCTACAAGTCCAACTTTTGCCTTGAACTTCTGGAAAGGAGGAGGGAGTGATAGGGAGCTGTGTGTGGGAAGGCTGCCCTTAACAGCCAACACCACACACAATCAGAAACAGGGATTCCCTTTCGAGAAAGTCAGTCTCCCTCATGCAAGACCAGGAGCACTGCTCTCCTGCCCTCTCTAGCTCTCCAGAGATCTATCAAGGCAAAGTTGGGCTCAGAAGAAACTGCTTCCTGCAGACTTTCTCGTCTGTGCTTCCATATGCAGCAACATTGTCATCCACCTCCTGCTTTGCTGGGAGGAGGTACCAGACAGGGAAACACCAACGATGTTTGGGAATGGGAGAAGAATGTCTCCTTTGTCATGCTGTGCACAAGCGTACGTGTGCACACACAAACACACCATTCTAAGCTTGGAGACTTTTATCCACATCTGAGCTTGCAAACTAATCAGGCCTGATCTTGGGGAGAAGGCCCTCTCCTTCCTCTGTGGATAAAAGTCCCCAAACTTAGAATGCTGTGTATGTGTGTTTGTGCACGCGCATGTGCTTGGCTGCCAGCAGTTTGGGGAGATGAGGAACTTGTGTTGCACCAAATTGTTCGCACATCGAGTTAGCCAGTACAACTTGTTCTGTCCTGACCTAGTCATCCCGAGCCAGCCATGCCCAATGAGCGACATCAAGCTGACCAGGCCCACACAGCCATGCCCACCTGGCCGCTGTGAGTCATCAGTCTTATATGCAACTGGCGCCCTCTATGAAATTAAGTTTGACATCCCTGGATTAGAAGAAGGAAGATTAAACTTCTAATATAAAAGCAGTTTTATACATCTGTTTTTCAAACAAGGATCTTTGCCCTGTAAGATCTGTATTATAGCATAAATGTTTACAACAACTTCTTAGTGAAGCATGCACAAGCACACAGAAGCTTTAAAACAAAATTATTTCAAGTATTTTTTTTGTATCAGTTAATTTCATTGACCAAGCTCTACTAAAAGGATACTTAAACAATAAAAATATTAATAATATAAATATTAATTTCAGTAATGAAATTATGGAATTTCCCACAAACCTACTTGTTTCCTAGTCAATTAAAATATTATTTATTCAAGAATATAAATCTGCCTATGCATGTTTTATTTCATTAAAAAGAACCAACTTTTATCAATAAAAGACTTAATGTAAAAACAGAATTACTATGGAAAAATACAAATCACAAACCAAATATAAGTAAACTTTAGAGTTTTCTTGTGCTATCTTCCACTGAAAAGCACAACAGCAAATAAATTCTTTACAAGAACTACTGATAGCACATAGTATTTAATCCTTACAATATTTTCAAATTTGTTGAATTAAGTACCTTATCTTAGTCATCTTGGAGGAAAGGATAATGACTTACTTATCTACTCACCCCTTCCATTCCTTACTGAACAGATCTGAAATATTTTCAGCTCTTTGGTATCAGGTGAATATTACAACATTTTATTTGTAATAAATTAGAAATTTCCAAAGGTTGTTGAAATTTAGTGGGATTAAAGTCTTTTAAAATATCAATCATATTGGTATTTCACCACATTTTGCCAACAACAATAACCACAAACAGCTGCAGGTATTTTAATGCTTTCCTATAATTGCTTATCATAATTTTTAAAAAAAATCTCAAAGTGCCCAAATCATGAATCCAGGCTAAATTATATTTCCAATTTGAGTCATAGTGGAATTCATTTGCACAGGCCCAGAAAATAACTCCTCATTTCCTCATTTAATGATGCAATCTGATTTGCAATGTTAGCCCCTCCTGGCCTGCTGCCTCAAGCTTTTGTAAGGTCTTTCTCGCTTGTTTAGCAACAGGGTTGTAATTAGGATTTTCTTATCACACTATGTAACAAATTAACACAGTTCATATTTGACTTTCTTTTCAATATTATCAAACTATTTATGAAATCGTATTCCTTTCTAACAAATTCAAGAGTGAAAACTTTCTCTCTTTCATACTGCTTTCAACAAATCACACCCTGTGTGATAACACTGTTAGCCTTTGCATAGTATTCTGTATTGCTGTTTCTGATGCCCAGAATCATGCAGTCTATTTGTTCTGCAGTCAGAAAGCCAGTGAAACTTCACACTGTGCAGTAAATGCAACATATATTCTGTCACACATATAAATACTCTTTGACGGAAATCCTGAAAATGAATGGCTCTCATATAGCAGACACATCAGCACTCCTATTATGCTGACGTGTGCAAAAAGTGTTTCATCACACATCAGGTTACATTCTTCTTTTAGTCTTAAAATTTTTAAAGAGGAAATTGCACATCCAATCTCCTATGAAAACTGTATTCATACTAAAAAAATGAGTAACTTTTCAATTATGGATAGTATATTTAATTGGTTAGATTAATTAAAGTTCCTTAATACTGGTGCTTATTTCACAAAACCAAGGCTAAGAGCAGAACTACGCACTGCAAACATTTTAAGGGATAACACCCTTTATTCTTTTATATAATCAATGATCAATGCAATAAAATTATACCAGGATAACCAGGTTTTAATCTATCCTCAGCCATGGAGACCCACAGGGTACCACAAAGAAAATACAGTCTTGTAGCTGAAATTATCTTGTGGGGTTGTTGTGAGGTAAACAGAAGACAAGAACACTCTCATCAACACCGACAAGACAAAGCACTAAAATATAATCAGTCAAGCTCAGAGACTTTCCTTATAGGTACACAAACATAATCACCTCTCCCAACCATGTGGTTTTAACAGATATCACTGCTTTAATCTCTATAAATACACAGCAATAGCACTTACACTGCTTCACAGTGCTTTACAGCAGTGGTTCTTAACCTGGGTGATATTGCCCCCAGGGGCGATTTTGTTTTCAGGGGCGATGGAATGAAAAGGATGGGGCGAAGGAACGGAAGGGGGCGATATGGGGGCGATAGAGCAAGATATATTGGCAGAGAGAGAGAGAGAGAGAGAGAGAGAGAGAGAGAGAGAGATAGATAGATATTGGTAGGTAGGTAGACAGACAAAAAGACATACAGGTAGGTAGATAGGCAGGAAAGCAGGCAGGCAAACAGACAGACCTTTTGGATGGATTGATGGATGGATGGACAGATAGAAAGAATGCGAGAGCGGCAGCACTTTGAAAGTGCGCGGCGCTTTTCCCAACATGCTGCCGCATTTGAGGTACCTGTGCAGGTGCGGTACAACAGTCAATGGGGTGAGCCTGCAGGGCGCCTCGAATGCCCCCCTGCCACCTCTTAGCATCCCCAAGGGGGCTGGCAGATGGGTGCTAGGAGGCAACAGCGGGGCATTTGAGGTGCCGGCCGGCCCTGCAGTTTCACCCATTAACTAGCACTGCTCCGGAGCCGGCGCCTCCAATGCGGAAGCAGTGGCATTACGCAGCCATGGCGCGTCGATGCACCCCTGCTGCCTCTTAGCACCCCTCTGCTGGCCCCCTTGGGGACGCTAAGAGGCAGCAGGGGGGCATTCAAGGCACCGGCCCTGCAGGCTCACCCATTGACTGTAGCACTGCTCCGGAGCTGGCGCCAAAATGGATGAAACTGCAGGGCCAGCCGGTGCCTCGAATGCCCCCCTGACACCTCTTAGAGCCCCTCTGCTGGCCCCCTTGGCCTTGGGGATGCTAAGAGGTGGCAGGGGGCGGCATGTCGAATGCAGCCGCAGTGGCACGCATAACGCCACCATTGGAGGCATCGGCTCCAGAACATTACTACAGTCAATGGGTGAATCTGCAGGGCCGGCGCCCCGAATGCCCCCTGCTGCCTCTTAGCGCCCCTCTGCTGCGGGGACGTAAGAGGTGGCAGGGGGCGGTTATATTGGGTGAGGGGGCAATGACAACTTCCTCAATGGCTCCAGGGGGGCGATTCTTTCAAAAAGGTTAAGAACCACTGCTTTACAGCACTCTCTAAGTGGTTTACAGAGTCAACATATTGCCCTCAACAATCTGGGTCCACATTTTACCAACTTCAAAAGGATGAAAGCCTGAGTCAACCTTGAGCCAGTGAGACCTGAACTGCCAAACTGCTGGCAGCTGGTGATCAGCAGAAGTAGCCTGCAGTACTGCATTCTAACACTGCACCACCATTAATTAATTATTAATGATTAATAACATTCTCCAGCAACTATCTTATTTTATGTACAAAAGATGGAACTATAAATTTATATTTTGTTAAAAAATCCACGATTATTAAAATCTATTTTGAGGAGATATACCTTGGATACATGGTATCTAATAGTTTTAGAGCTAGGCATATCCCATCTTCTGTAACAGGGGTGTCAAACTTGATTTCATTGAGGACCACATCAGGGTTCTGTTTGACTTGGGGGGGCAGGGAAGAGTGTCCAGGATGGGCATGGGCAGCCCAATGTCACTTTTGTTGGGGGTACCTGTGGTGGCCCAAACACTCTGCCAGTGAAAATGGGCTCCCAAGCTCTGTTTTTGGCTGTGACAGCTGCCTGCAATCCTCTGCTAGTGAAAACAGAACTCGGGAGGGCTGTGTGCAGCCCTCACTAGCTCCATTTTCGGCTGTGATTTCCTCTGCCAGAAAAAATAAAGCTTGGGAAGGTCGAGTGCAGCTCTTGTGAGCTCCATTTTCACTGGCAGAGGCACCACAGGCCGGTTCTTTGCTCTTTCCAGGGCAGCCTTGTGGGCCAGATCTAAGCACCCTGCAGGCCAGATCTGGCCCAGGGGGCTTGAGTTTGACACCCCTGTTCTATAACCTCTTAAAGTCCTCTTGGAGTCCTACTGGACAATCATTTAAATATGAGCCAACAGTGTGCTACAGCTGCCAAAAAAGGGCAACACAGTTCTAGGCTGCATAAACAGAGGGACAGAATCAAAATCATGTGAAATGATTTTTTTGTAAAAAAGTTTTTTTTTATTTTTATATTTCAAAAACATCTCTTTTGGTGAACAGTATGATTCCAAGTTTTTACATTTCCATACAAACATGAACTTTGCTACATATTCATCTTTTCCATTCAATTTCGTATGATATCATTACATTTCATATTTTCTGTAAATTTTTTCATTCTTATATTCTTCACATTTATTTTATATATTTTCTATACATATCTTATTTCTTTTTTCTTTAAATAATTCTCCTGTCTTCATATTCATTATACTTTTAAACTTTTATCTGTCATATTTGCAATTTCATCGCATACTCTTATTTCATTATTCAAAAAGTTGTCTTAATTCTAATAATTCAAAAAATCCCCCTTTAATTACTAATTTTTTTTTTTAATTACATTTATATGCCGCCCTTCTCCGAAGACTCAGGCTGCTTACAGTTTACACAATCCAATGTGCTCAGCAATAGCCTTCATTCCATTGTATATGCCTGCTTATTACTTTGAGTTATTAATTTGAGTATACCACCCCTTTATCTTATACATCATATAATTAGCTCCCCTTTGATTATAACAATAATTTATCACAATACAATCACTGTTTAGTTATCACTTTATAAGTTAGTAACAATAATCTCATAACTACTACATAACACATGTGCATTTTAGGCCAGATTGCGCATGGTATTTTCCCTTTTAATTATGTTCTAAGTCATTTATTATTTCAAATACATTAATCTATTTCATTAATCATGGAGACATGTTTATTTTTTTGTAACAATCCTCATGGTTCATTTTAACTATATTCTTAATTTTATTAAACATATTTATCATACTTATAGCTTCCCTTTTTCACATTTATTCCAATTATATCTATGTATAGTTTAACAGTATCAAACAGCCCAGTAGCAAAAAACCCCATCAGTTCCTATTTTTTTTACCTTTTTACCATTTATTACTTCAAATGCATTTCTTTACAACACATTACCTTGCAGAATCCCCTTTCTTAGTGCTTATCTACCCATTATCTCTATGTCTTCTAACTAAATGATTTTTCATTTTTATTCGGTTTCCATATCTCCTTATTTCCTGCTCTTATTATCTTTTTTTTTCCTTCATTTTTTCCCTCCATTTCTTACTCCAATTTTTATCCCCCTCCCTCTTTAAAACATTCTTCTGTAATTCCCTTTTCTGCTGTTTCCTTTTTCTTTGTTTGGCTTTCCAAACATTTCCCTTTTTAATTGTCTCCTCAAGTCTCCCAGTTTTAGTTTTCATTTTTTTCCCTTTGTTTTAATGTTCACTGTTCCATTTGTTCATCAAAGCTGGCTTCTTCTTTAGTCGACTCCTCCCCTTCTGGAACTCCTTGTTGTTCTTTGTTCTCCAGAATCATTTCTATTAGTTGTAAGGCAATACAGCACTTTTCATTTATTTCATGTAATATTTCCTTTATGTTTCTTAGTTCCATTTTTATTTCCATGAAAAAATCTGCCATTTTTATTCACTTCTTTTAGATTTTTCCCCTTTCTTTAATATTTAAGTCCAACCAATTGTCCAGTAATTTAATTCAACCACCGTCTTTGATGTTATTTTCAACTATCAGCTTCTATTAATTCCTCATTGGGTTTTTTCCAGAGTGTCAAATAATCCAATATCCATAAGTTTAGAGTTGTGCCAAAATCACCAAACAATCCCAAGGTAATCTTTCTACTTCTTTCTTTTATCTTAATATTCTGTATCTTCACTTTTCACTTTTCAGTGTTTATATTTTATTGTAACGAAGTTCCTCTTTTTTGTATCAAGTTTCATTTTTGAAAGAACCAAGCACTTTTTAAAGAGTCACTGAAATTTTTCCTTTACCATTAAGTGGCACTATCTGTTATGTCCAAGTTCCATCTTTTCTTTCCACTTTCTTTTCCCTATTTAGGGTTTTTAAGTTTCAACAATCCAATAAATCCAATTATCAATTACTTTTTTTTTGACACATTCAAGTTCACTTTTTGATTTGTTTAGTGCAAAAATCTATATTTATCCAATTTAAGCAATTTTTTTTAAATCTCCTCCTTAAATTTAACTCCTTTCAAAGTTCAAAGCCACTTTTATCTGTCAATTTTTCTTTTCACTTTCTCTGGTCGCCACTTTGACAGTCTTTCTTTAAAATTTCTTAGTATCTTAATTCCAGGGTACTTTTATGTCCAAATATTGCACCTGGTTATCCTGGTCTTCACACTGTCTTCTACTTTACCACTCCAGCACGATCTTTGTCCCGGTTAACTCTCCGTCTTCAGGGTGGCCATGTTTGGCCATCACTACAGCCGTCTTTGGAGGGAGCATACCTAGCCGGGGAGGTAGATGCAGCTCCCCTCGAGCCAACTGGCGGTCTCCCTCTTCTTCACCACCCTACAGGGTGGTTCTGGCCCCATTTGGAGCGCTCCAACCGGCAGAGCACAGATCGAAGCCGCGCACGATCGTGGTCTTCAGTCCGACCACGATGGAAACACCACCGGAAGTCCCAAGATCATGTGAAATGTTAATACCACTTTATAATGCCTTGGTAATGCTACACTTGCAATACTACATCCAGTTTTGGTTGCCATGATGTAAAAAAGATATTGAGACTCTAGAAAGAGTGCAGAGAAGAGCAACAAAGATGATTAGGGGACTGGAGGCTAAAACATATAAAGAATGGTTGCTGGAACTGGGTATGTCTAGTCTGATGAAAAGAAGGGGAACAGGATAGCAATCTCCCGATATCTCAGGGGTTGCCACAAAGAAGGGGGAGTCAAGCTATTTTCCAAAGCACCTGAGGGTAGGACAAGAAGCAACAGGTGAAAATTAATCAAGGAGAGAAGCAACTTAGAACTAAGGAGAAATTTCCTGACAGAATAATTAATCAGTGGAACAACTTGCTTTCAGAGGTTATGAAAGCTCCAACACTGCAAGTTTTTAAGAAGAGTTTGTATAACAATTTGTCTGAAGTGGTGTAGGGTTTTCTGCCTAAGCAGGGGGTTGGACTATAAGACCTCCAAGATCTCTTCCAATTCTATTATTTTATTCTAAATATATATATAGCCCAACTCACTTGGAGCTATCCAAGCACATTCTGGGCAAAAATATACAGAGTTTTTGGGTGGATCACAAACACAGATGTTTTCATCATTTCAAATGAATATGCTGCCTATAATTAGCAGAAAAAAATGTTGGCATTTTCAAGCTTAACATTTGGTCCAGAAAGCAATTAAGATTTCTGCTTCCCATTGGTAGTTGTTTAAGTAGCGCAATATCCCTGATAACAGTTTTTCTTTCTTTTGTAATCATTCATCCTGAAAGCTGTGAAGCAAAAACACATATGTGCAGACCCAAACAAAATAAAATAAGAGCCTGAGACAATGGGAGGTCTCTCTCACTTGTTAAGTCACCAGGTTCAGCTGGTTAAAGGTGTGATAGCCTAGTGAACAAGGACTGAACTGACTAGAGGGAGCATAGCCCAAAAAGACTCATTGCGGATTGTGGTGGATGGGCCACAGGAAGAATGATCACAATGTGATAAAAATGCTTCCAGCTACAAAGCTTTATGATGTTAATGCTAAATAAAAATGAAAAGAAAGGAAGGGGAAAGGAAGCAGGCTCAAGAATATTAGAATCCTATCAAGGGATATATGTAACACCATATAATTACTATGGGCTCCTGTAACCTCAATATTTGCATGTGTGTGTGTGTGTATCCATCTCCTAGAAGAACAGACTGTAATTCAGACCATTCATTTTCAAATGTTTACTAGAAGCTGTCAAGGAATTTGAAAAACATGGCAGTGCTCATTTTTATTAAATAGTTTTGATCATTCAAGAAATTTTCTTCCCCCATCTTGGATATCTGCCCCAGAACATTCAGTACAGCTTCTCGATTAATTTTTAAAAAGGGAAATGCTGACATATGGAGTTGAATGTGAGTTGACACATGCTTGGGTGTGCATGCAACACCTGTGAAGAACCCTGAAGCCAAGCACTTCCTTTCTCAGTACTTGTGGCAGCTGTGCAAGCCCAGAAAAAGATATAGCTGCTTCAAGGTGTTCAAAAGTCTGGGGATAGTTTTCTTTTAAATGCAACTACATTTCTCACTTTTATAGCTACAAAAATATATTCATAAGTATAGTACCAGTAACTATAGTACTAATAATGGGATTTTAAAAAACACACACACATGAAAATTCCAAGACATTCAGAACAAAACAAATTGCATTCTTTTAATTAGTATATTTCTTTCAAATTGAATCAGCCAGTAGACATATTTGGCTTTAACTTGTAATTCTGGGAACTGCACTAACAGTTTCTTTAAACTAGAAATAGTTCTCATTTAGTGACAACAATTGAGACTGACAATCCAGTCATTAAATGAAGTGGTTGCTCAATGAAACCACTTTACTTGAACTTTCTTATACTTTTCTGATCTGCAAATATTGTAAATGTGAGGGTTGGTCAGAAATTTACTTTTTTATCACTGTTGTAACTCTGAACAGTTGCCAAATGAGTCAGCTGCTAATGAGGGATTACCTACATCTATTTAATATATTACATCCATCCATCCATCCATCTATCTTTGTACTTGGACAGATGGACGAACAGACAACATGCATGCATGCACCCATCCAGATGCTGGCCATATATTTTAAAAATACTTTTCAAATATTCAACAAATTAAAAAGCTCTTATATTTTACTATAAGGAAATCATTTCCATTCTAGATCTCTTTCTCAATTTGCCATTGCATATTATTTGGATATAAAACATTAAATCTCTTGTATTTTCAAATTACAATTTTTATCTCACTTATGCCAAGATTCATTTCTAAAAAAAACCTGTATGTCATATTTCAACATTCACTTGATATAATCTTTAGCATACACAGTTGTGTTATGCTGCCCGTTTGTAATAAACTAGACATTGAGTTACAATGGCTATTGAGACTGGAACTGTTCTAAATGATGTAGTTTGTAAAATGCAATAAATACCACATGCTCAAATTACAATGATGGCAATCCTGGTCCCAGTTGCTGTTGTAAATTTAGGATTGTGTGAGTCATTAAGTGGGAAGACATAGGAGTCCCAAGCAAGGAGTCATAGGCAGAAGCTACATAGCATGGATGTGTTAATGAGTACTGCACATGGCCTGTTAGAGATCTGGGGAGGGTCGTGGAGGTCATATGTGAGAATGGGAAGCCAAGGCTGTACAAAGGCAGGAGGCTTCTGAATGCGATATTGTGGAGTATGAGATTCCTTGAGAGAAAAATGTGATGGGACCGACTTACTGGAGTGACTTGAAACCTTCCTTGCCAGTTTCTTCTTTGACTCTGCTTGCAGGAAGCTGGCAGGGAAAGACATGGTGATCATATGTCCATCATTTACTGTGACATAATTGTAATCCAGGCACTCAAGCATCTAGATCACAATCATGTGACCAAGAGGGTGCTGCAATGCCCAAAACTTCCTGAAACTTTGAATATTCACTGAATAAATGGATATAAACCAGCAACTATCTGTATATATAATTCAAATAAGATCACACAATCAGATCCAAATTTAGTTTTTCTGGATCAGAACAGTACTTTTAAATCATTTAACTTTTCCTTCCAGATAGCAACCTATTACCCAACAATCCTTTTCGTTGATTTGGGGACTGAACCAAATGAGAAGAATATGCATATGAGAGTTCAACATCCAATCTAGAAATACCGTAGCTACAGATTCAACTTAACAGGACTCTCCTGATTTTCACATAATTGGCAGAGGAATAGGATGTTTCCAGGGGTGGGATACTACCGGTTCGGCCCAGTTCTATAAAACCTGTAGCTGCGAAGAGCAGCTCACACCGAACTGGTTCGGTGTTTGGCCCACCCGCCTGCCCGGCTCTAGACTGTCCTTTATTCCCTGTTTTTCCCTCCTCAGCTGCTTTGCACGACACAGCTGAGGTTGAAAAAGCAGGAAATGAGGATTTTCAAACGCTGCGCACCTGAGCGCTTGTCAGCGGCACAGCTGATGATTTCTTGCAAACTCTGCACACACGACTGTGTGCAACTCGGAGAACTGGCAAAGTTGCTATTTTTCCTCTTTTTTTTCCCGACCATCAGCTGTTCAGCTCTGCCAGGAGATTTAGATTAGCTAGAAAGCAGGAAATCCTTGGATTTCTTGCTTTCTAGCTAATCTAAAAGCAAAGCCAAACCTTCCTTAGAACTGAAGTTTTCAGTGCAGACTCAGGTAGCCGATTGCAGATAGATAGATCTCTAAGTTAATCTGTGATTCTGTGAGCAACTCAATCTGCCTGCCTGCTTTGCCTGCTTTTGGGTAAAAGTTGCTCTTTTTTTATAAAAAAATCAATATTTACACAGATATTTATAATATTTACATACAAGCCATGCCCAGTCAGCAAGCCATGCCTACCCAGTCACATGCCCACCAAGCCACACCCACAAATTAGGCCACACCCACAGAACCAGTTAAGAAATTTGAATCTACCCCTGGATGTTTCTATAAGATCCAGCACACAACACTGTTTCTTCATACAATGATTTATCCAATTTATGCCTTATATTAAAATAAGCTTATGTGGTAAGAAGCTATTGTAAAAGAGGGAATCTAATATTAACCTTAAATTGCTTAGTATAAGGCATTTATATAGTACTTAGCAGAGAAACTATTTCAGAATAATTTGCTACTATTATCTCATCATCTCTGCAATAATCTGTATCATAGCATGGGAAAGGGAAAATGCTAGTACATTATTTTATAAGGGAAACAGATTCTATCTAGAATCAGAAGTTAGCTGGATGGAGCTACTGACTACATTGAATCTATATGAATACTAGTTGGCTGGCAATGATTTATATTTATTCATTGGCCAGACAAAAACTGATTGGATGACAGTTATTTTCAAACTTTAGATCACAAATAGACAGACATGACTGGCACACTGTTTCTTGATGTTCAAACAGTTATGTGAGTACTCAAATGCAGATGGGTATCTATCTTGGATATATGTTAAACTGAATTGAGAAAAACTAGAAGGCAGAAAAAATAGTATATATGTAAAAGCCATCAAGGAGGCTTTAAGAAAAGAAAAACACAGAAACATAAAACCACAACCTTACCAAACCAAATTCCATGCCAACATCATGTCACTACCCTCACCCTCTGCAAATCAAGGTCACTTCCCCTCCCCCAAAGATAAGTTCCTTGATGCTGAGATATTGTCTATCCTCTTTATGTTTTTAAGATGGCATAAAAATATTTTTTAAATTGAAGCCAAATATACTGGTTTTCCTGTGTGCAATTTATAAATATGAGCATTCTGAGAATTAATCAGTCTATGGCATAACACAAATAGACATTATAGTTTTAACTATGTCTTACAATTTATCATTCAACAATCAATTCAGTCAAAATTATTACCATGAATGGATTAATTTTCTAATATATATTTCTACATTTCAAGCTGGTCAAAGATCAAAATAACCTGTATATTAAAACTGAAATGTTGAACATATGACACTCCAGAATATCAATTTGTGTGTGTGTGTGTGTGTGTGTGTGCGTGTGTACTTTTCTTACACATTCAATAAAATCCAACTATTACCTATAATCAAAGCATCACTGATAATAATCTTAGAAGGTGCTCTGCAGTTTATATAGAGGGTTTACAATTTTACTACTTAGGAACTGGTCCTATGGAAGTGTTATCTCACCATTTATATTTTCTTCAACACTTATGATATTGCTATCACACTCTTAAAATAGGAAAACATCTACCATGAACCAGAACAAGCTTAAAATTATATTCTCCCACTGTGACGTGTGTGTGTGTGTGTGTGTGTGTGTAAATAATATCTTTACCAGCCTGAATCAATCCATTGCAGGATGAAAGTCTCATCCCTGAAGGTTATGGATTGTAATATACCACACTGATCAAATCTGGTTTGGCAGATTGATACTTCCCATTCTAGGGCTGAAAAGCTAGGGCTAACCAAAGTCACCTAGCCAGTTTCTGTGCGTAAGAATACTAGAAATTAGATCTCCTATTTCCAGCCCAGCTGCTTAAATACAAGTATATCTCTCTTTTTCCTGTCACATACACACACACACACACACACACACTCTTGAAAGTATTTTTTAAGCTACCATTCAATAGAATCACAGGCATTGAAAAATATTTAGGTATTGTACTATATGTTTGTTATTTGAATCATCTGATTGGGAAGACATCCAAAAGATGTTGAATTATTTAAAAAAAACACCAATAAACATGCTCATTTTTAAAAACATGTTTTAATACATAGTAATTATTAGATTATTTTGAATATTATATATTTACAAATAATACATTTATGGATATATGTAATGATACAAATTGGAAGTACAACGAACATGAAAAGACTGTTCCACATTTTAGTGCATAAGCTATTTGTTATTTCTGACACAGTACAAAAGGCAGCTTCTCTGTAGATTGATCATGGTTCAGTTAACATCACTGAATATCTAATACCTCCAACTCAATTAATTCTCACCTTATTAAGATCAGACTGATATTCAAACTAAATCAGGTCTCCAGTCAAGTAGAAATCAATATTTCTTATTTTACTTTTAAATTATAGCAACAAATAAAATATACACATCATCAATGTGCCAGGAATGGCTTTCCTAGCCTGGCCCACTATGGCATGCATAACAGAGCTGATTAAAGAATTATTCTAATTTGAATAGGAACATATAGTAAAACAAGATCAATCTAAATATAGTAAAGTAGAAAGAAGTAATTATGAGGCCAGCAAAAGACTGATATAGCATGAAGTTTTATTCTCTGCTAATAACTGTGTACTAAATAATGAAGCTTTCTTTGTAAGATCTCTATAGCAAATTGAATAAATTTATTTTAACATACTCATTCAAAATTTGGAAAAATGTATTGACACAGTGTGGAATGTTTTAAGATAGGAGACAGAATAAAATCTTACTAGAAGGGAGTTGTATTGTGATAGCAATATGCTACACCATCAGATAAAAGCGAGTTCACCATTCAAACAATACGAGAAAACTGAATAGGTTGCAGATTGTCTCATTTCAAGACATGATTTAAGGACATAAAATTCAGTTATCTCACTGGAGCTAAAGTGACAAGGAGGGGAAAAGAATCCTAGGGTGGCTTTAAAATATAGGATATCAAAAGTTGTGTCTCTGAAACACCAAGTGACTTGCAATTTCAGGCAGTCCTCAACTTATGACAATTGGGACCGCAATTACCATTAGTAAGAGCAAGGCGGTTTTTAAGAGTCCCATCTGATTTTACAATCTTTTTTGCCACAGTTGTTGAGTGAAACTTTGCAGTTATTAAGTGAACCATATGGTTGTTAAACAAATTCAGCTTTCTCCATTGACTTTGCTGGTTGGAAGACCGCTAGGAAGGTTTCAAATAGCAATTATAGGACCCTGGAATACTGCAACATTCATAACTACATGCCTATTGCCAAGCACCAGAATTCTGATTACATGACTGTGAGACTGCTGCAATAGTTGTAAGAGAAGATGGACTGTAAATCATTTTTTATGCAAGATAAAAACTTTAATGTCTTAAATATTCAGTTAGGTAATGATAGCAGTTTCAAATTCATTGCAAAAGGCAATGATGCTAGGAATGGTTAGTGGAGCAAGAAGGGGCAAACAAAGAACACGCTTGATAACATCAAATCTGATACAAAGTTGAACATCAATACTGAAAGAAGCTGTACATGGCATGGACTTGCCTATGTAGTTGCCAAGTATTGGACATGACTAAATGGTTAAAACCACAACAAATGATAGCAGTATATAACAGAACACACAATACCTAAATCTGTAGTAATGGCAACTATATACCATCCACAGGATTCCAGAATCAATTAAAATTGATATATACAAATATTTTGTATATTCAAACAACACAATGAAGAAAAACTGAGTAGGTTCTTTTGTACATAAACAAAATGTTACAAGATTACTAGCAAGCACTGGCATTTTTTCATAGCCTTCTGTGACAAAAGAAGAGAGTGTAAGTCTGGTCCTAACAGCACTACTCTACTATGAACTGTTTTTCTTGACTCCCTTCGGCCAGGATCTTACTTTAGCTTTGTCAAAGTAAACTAAAGATTTTTCTGAGAATTCAAACAATTGCACCTGTTTTCAAAAAATCTCTCACAAATTATACCCAGCTATATCTTAAAAATATAAAGGGTTTGGCACCTCAATGCTCTACCAGAAGGTGGCAAGTATGATATAAAATATTGGGTGATATATGATTCCAAGAATCTCATTTCATTTTAAGCTGAAAATTCAGTCAGCTGAAAATTCACTACAGCTTGTCTTGGAAATGTTCCTAGCTTACTTCATTTGCTTTTCTGTGTATCCAAAGGATTCACAGTATATACATTCCCTTCATATCTTCCTTTTAGTAGGCTAAACAGACCTGCTGGGGTAATTGTTCTCAAATACATCACATTGCAAACTGTTTCCTCACATCCTATCACCAGAGCTGGTATTCAGCCGGTTCGGACTGGTTCTGGTGGACCGGTAGCAGAAATTTTGATTGGTTCAGAGAACTGGCAAATACCACCTCTGGCTGGCCCTGCCCTTCCCCTTCCCCACGTGCCCCATTTTGGCTCCCAGATAAGTGCAGGGAGGCTTACTAGGTCCAAAATGAGGCGTGGGGGTGCGGTGTGGCCCCCTGCGGCACATTTTTGCTCCGAGGAGGCTGCAGGGAGGCCTACTAGGCCCAAAATAGAGTGTGGGCACAGTGCCCTCCCCATGGCCTGTTTTTGCTCCCGGGGGTGCAGGAGGCCGAGTGCTGCCTGTCACACCCCCTGGCCATGCCCACCATGGCCACACTCACCCACCCAGTCATTAGAGCAGAGAACTGGTTGTTAAATTATTTGAATCCCACCACTGCCTATTACCTATAATAAAAAGAAGGCTTTGTCAGGAAGCAAATTTAAGTTATATGGCAAATATAGACTCTTTAGCTATCCAGTCTTCTTTTTTCAAAAGAACAATTATCTCTGGGAAAATGTGTGTGTGTGTGTGTGTGTGTGTGTGTGTGTGTTTTCGTAGATTTTCACGGGTAAGGTATGTAGGGTGTATTCAGGTCTTGTCCCGTGTAAGATTGAGAATACCTTGGCGACGTTTCGACGAGATCCCACTCGCCATCTTCAGGCTGGTGCCAGCAAAGCACAAGCACAAAGCCGAAGACACCAGCCTGAAGATAGCGAGTGGGATCTCGTTGAAACGTTGCCAAGGTATTCTCAATCTTACATGGGACAAGACCCGAATACACCAAGACATACATATATATATAAAAATCGATATATATATATTGATTTTGTTTCTTGCCTCTGTATAAAAAAATTCTCGACATTAAGCATTAGAGAACTAGACTTGGAAAAAGGATGAACTATGTAACATGCAAAAAAAAATTATTCAGTTTTCATCCATCAGCACCCTTATTGCTACATTAACCTATGTCAAACTCCAGCATAATATAGCCTCAGTCTAAATTTTCCCATATCCTTTAACATAAACAGTTCCCTTTAGAAAAAAAGTAACTAGACAATGACAGGTGTGATATAGAGACTAAAATACACACAGTTCATTGCAGTAAGATATAGGAATGGCATGTGCTGATCTACAATTGGGACAAAATATAACAGAATAAAATAAAATCCAGTTTTCAGAAATTAAAGGTTAAACAAAATGCAAGCTTCGTGGGAAATTTACTCCTTCTCACCACAAGATGGGGATAAAGAAGATTAAACTTTGTTGTTGCATCTGCTTTTAAGATGTTTTTGGGTTTCAAAGTTCTGACCAAACAGTCATTTTTGACTGAACAAAGAATTCTACATTGATTCCCATTTTTTCCCCATGAACATATATTTTCTGCTCAAATACAAAAATGAAAGGCATTTCATTCCTCTTGTCCTTAGCTGAAATGGATAGCAGGCCTAAACCTAATAGGGCTTCTGGGAATTTAAAGAAAAAAGATAACTTCATTCTTTCACATGTTATTGAACGCAGATCAGGAATTACCCAAAAGGCAAGAAGGTAATTTAAATTCACAAAGAAAGTATGAAATGTACCTTTTCATTGACTGTACATGTAAATTCTCCAGAGTGTCCACCACATATATTTAATATAAAACATATAAAATCATTCCAATATTTACTCATGCTTCAGAAAATCTGGAAAATGGGAGTCACTAAAATGTCCTACTCTGTGTCATATAATCTGTAGTTTGTTCAATCTCCTAAAATTGATGTGAATATCCAAATTAAGTCCCTATACCTTATCTGTAGGAAAAGACTGTGTGGATTGAGGACATGCTGGATTTTTAATGACACTACTGTAATAAATCAGATTATGGAAAAAGAGTGTGTTTGTGTAGATTAGATATAATTCTATCAGGTGAATTCTTATCAAATAATTGGGATAATATACTTTTTGAATGTCTATCCAGGACACTTCCCCAAAACTAAGACTGACTTGAAAGAACAACACAACTGTTTGCTGATCACAGCATACGAAGCTGAACAAAGTCTTCAGAGATTCCGTGATTTGGAGTATAAGATCCATGACCATATTTTTAAAAATATTATAATTTAATATCTTAGCTTTTAAGCATAAATAACAAATGAACAGCCCTTCCAACTGTTATTCTTAAAAAGAAATTTATTCATTTAAAAGATTTATATGGCTGCCCCTCTTAAGCAACTCTGGCAGCTCACAACTAATTGAAATTGGACTCATCTTATATCTACATCTTATAGAATATCACTTTTTATTACTAAATTTGTATTTTTTAAAGTAATGGTAGTATTTCAACAACACAACGGGAATTTATTTGTTCCATTTTTTACCCATGAGCATTATTCGTGAAAAAAATATATTTTGGGACAAATTGTGCATGTTCTTTTTGGCTTATTAAGAAAACAAGAAAATCTATAACAAGGTAAGTTCTCATTAAACTTCTATCTGCTTTCCTCTAGCTATAAAAACAGCTGAGGAAATTATTCAGGTTTAATTTAATATAAGTGCTGTCATATTTTTTGTATCAGGCTAGACTTGAAACAATGAGGCAAGTAAACAAGAATTAAGGAACTTCCGATAGCTAGATTAGAACTTTAGTACTTCAATAAGTATTAAATTATAAAATTTAAAAGCTATTAAATATTACAATGTTAAAATTCATTACATCATTTTCTCCTGCTCACTCTACATAAGAAATAATTTGGGGTGTGTGAGAGGGAGATATAATTTTCACCTGTTTTTTTATCCAACTAATGATTCGATATTGTTCCAGGATGTTTATTTTTGGCTATATGAGAATTCATTTTCACAAGTATATTTTAGATCATAGAAATTCAGCATTCCTAAAGGATATCCTATTTAATACAAATGACTAGTTATTTAGATGTTGAAAATCCTTTATCTGGTAGAATATGGTCAAGCATATTGCCTAAGAATACAATGCACGTCCTGCAGGAAATCGTGAGGAGCAAGATTAAATGGCAGGATTAAATTTTCGGATTAATAGAAACCTGCTTATGAAATGCCTATTTACTTTGAATTAATTAAAACCCCAGGATCAGATAAATTGCAAGCAAGGCACTGAAAGAACTTTTTGATGGTATTATTAGGGCTTGCAGCAATCCCTATTTGAGTATGTATGTGAAGTTCATATTGACAGCATCTTAAATCTTGGGGGTGAGAGGGGGGATTTTATGCTTCAATAGACTATTCGAAGTAATTAGGCAGCAAGATGAGATGTAACATATTGTAATAGAAAAGGTACGGGGTTTGTTGGCTATTCAGTGAAGAAGGTAACAACTACCTGTTGGTTACCATTCTCTTTCAAACAAGTTCAGACTTGTTTTCTTCTCACAACCCCAATGAAGAATGATTAAAGAACCACTTTGCCTGCCACTCTTTTTCTACCTAATCATTACAGCTAGGGCTGAAAAGCTCCATACTTATAAAGGAGAGAGAGCTCATGATTTTATAAGCAGGAAGACTTCTTGCAAAAGAAATACTATAGCAACAACTATTCCTATATTCTGGCTCGATGCACAGTATACCTAATGAAAGAAGCTGATTTTGCTTCATTGTCAGTAAATCAGAAGAATGCAGATGGAATCCATATATTGAGCTTCTTTTAATCCAAATGGATTTCATTTTTCTGGAGTTCTTCTTTGAAAGAAGGCAAAAGAAATGGCAATGGTTTCTACCCATCACCCGGCTCACTACAGACACTTCTTGTTTACATATGGAAGGCAAATACTTTCTTTTCTCCCTTTCTCCTCTAATTATTCTTTCTACGCACCTTCACTTTTGTTCCTCCATTTCTGTTCCCTTCCTTTCTTCTTTTCCAGCACTTACCTCTTCTCTTGCTACCCTGCTCATTCTTTTCTTTTGTTATGTCTACTAGAAGGGTGTGTGTATGTGTGGTTTTGTATTTCCAAGAAAATGAGGTCTGAGAGTTATTTGTGCAGCAAATGCAGAAAGGGGATGAATTAAGTATATAAATGGAGTGCCTAATTTTTTGAGAAGTCATTTTAACTAACTGCTACTAATTCAATTGCCACTGGATTCTTCACTTTACCTATTGTTTTCTGGAATGCAATTTCTAGGCAGTTATGTACAAATATATAAGTATATCACATGCACACATTTATTTGAAAACAATCTTTGGGTTTGTTTTCAATTAGTTATTAATCAAGTGGACAATGGAAACTGGCATTATGCAGAATTTTTAGGCATATAAATTTGAGATCGGGAGGGAATCTTTGGCTAATCCCTACTGATTAGCTTTGGATAATAAAACCTCAGAAAACCTTAGGACTATTGCTGAAGGATGGAAAAGCATCCTGGAAAAAGAAAAAGACAAACCACTTCCATATTACTGACAAGAAAGGCAAAAGTCCATGCTATGATCTCACCTGTCATTGAGCTTGTCTCAAGGGAGAATTTACTCTTTTCCTTTGGACCATGTAAGATTTGTTCAGGAGTTTATATTGCTAAATTGCTTGCTATATATACAACTAAACTAGTGATGTACAAATATATATACCAATGTATGATAGTTTGCTGAACAATTTATTGTTGCCAGATTATACATAATACTATTACTGGATTTATACTTCTGAAAAACTAAAAATCATTTAATCATGTTGTAGTTTAGTATTATTGTAAACTTGTGTTAATTTATGTATCAATACATGAATATTCCATACAGCCGGATTCTATGTGTTCTATTTTAAACTATGTTGTTTTATCTGAGATAGACTCAAATAATTGGTATGTTACACCTCATCCCTTTTCTAGGTGAGCAAGCGAATAAGGAATAGAGAAGCCATTTTAAAACAGCATACCATAAGTGACAATAAAGAATCAGAATTTGACAAATACACTATATATCTATATTTCACTTACAAAAATTAAAACAGCTACTGGAAAAAAAACACTGCTTCATGATGTATACTGATGTTTGCAAGCTACGCAAGAAACATTTTGTTATTATTCAATTTCTTAGGAAAGTGAGGTTGGAGATTTGAAACAAGTCTCTGTGACCTGATTGAGGAATTCTCTTGTCAGAATTATTAGAATTTAGTTTGATTGCCTTTTTACATGGTTTTAGATGATTGTTGAAAAATTATACTATTTACCCAAATTTTGATCAAGGCTGACTGAATTACCTTTTCTCTGTGCAAAATATACATGACATTCTTTTTTATGGTATTCTATCTGTTGTGTATCACTTTCAGCTTTTGGGAAGTTAAAGGTGTAATTCAAAAACAAATTTGGCTGATAGTTGATACAGTATTTTTAAAATGTGCAGTCAGTCTTATTTAAGCAGAAAGCTCTTTTAAATTACTAAAGAAGCTATTTTATTCTTCATCTCTCAAATAAACAATTTCCAGGAAAGATATGAGATAATTGTAATAAAAATAAGCAATTTCTACTGCAAAAGTAACCTAAGGGCAATGTTCAACAACTTACATTCCACATAAATATTCCATATACATAACTATAAAGAATATACTTAGATATTTCTTAGTAAAATATATTATCCAAATATTAACCAAATTAACCTTGTCTACAACATGAAAAGAGAAGCCCAATGATTTAAAATACAGTAAAGCACTAATAATTATTTTCATGGTAGCTGATTTATAGCAAATTCCCTCATTTTCTTATTTTATTTCTTTGCAAATAATTACTGGTATGTTTACTTTCTGCCACTATCATGAAAACATACCCTGCTACATAATTTGTAGAACAGTCCAGTGGCATATACCACATTATTTGGCAATATTTCTATTTTCAGTTACAAGTGCAATATTAATTGCTCAGAGACAAAACCAAGTCCTCAAACAAGCAACAAAAACAAATAAGTAAACAAATGCTCTGCAGGGATGTACAAAAAGTACAAAAATCAATGAATATCATTTCTAAAAACCCAATTCTTTATGGACAAATTTGGGGTTATTAAAAAAACTCATTGACATTTTGCTTGCAAAGAAAATAAATGCAATTCAATGGTACAGAACATGCTTGATATATATAATGTTCCAGGTTTTATACCTCTTCCTGTGGTTATGAGAGCTAAGGGAAAAGATAAGGACAGACAACAGAAAATTCAACACTGTTAATAGGGAGGCAAATTTTTAAATGTGCAGCAATAGTATTTTCTTAAAACCATGCAATGCTACAGAGAGTAGGGCTAAAAACAACTGACATATTATAATAATTGTGAGCTTGGAAATATACCAAAGCCAGGATTTCCATAATTTGGGTAGGGTAAGGCTTGAGAACATTGATACAATATGTTCTCATACAACATAAATATTTTTCAACATGGTAAGCCAAACTCTTCAATATTTGTCCACTTTTCAGAGACATAATAACTAGGTGATACATGGAAACATGACTTAATTGGCACTATGAAATTTAGTGCTGCCATCTCAGATACATTTGAACAAAGTCCATAGTTGTAATAGAGTAGACCCACCGTCACCATTACAAGGATCATGAAATCCTGGACCCTAAATCAGTTCACTAAGTTCCCTTTTCTTTGAAAATTTAATAATAAGTATTATAGATGGTGAGGCAGTGCCTTGGCTCAGTGATTAAGATGCTGAGCTTATTAACTGGAAAGATGACAGCTTGGGTTCGAGACCTGAACACTGCATGATGGGATGAACTTCCATTACTTGCCCAAGCTCCTGCTAACCTAGCAGTTCGAAAGCAAGCAAATACAAATAGATAAAGAGGTACTGCTTCAATGGGAAAAGTTACTGTGTTCTATATTTTTATGCTGGCCACATTATGATAGAAATGTCTGTCAACAGCACAGACTCCTGCAGCTGAGAATCGGAGATGAATACACCCCCTTAAGTAGTCACGATAAAGGAAAGCTTTAAATCTTTAATTATAGACTGCAATAGTGTAGCTGTATTAACAAAATTATAAACCTAAAACAATGGTTTATTCCTCCTGTTCATGAATCCACTTGTCCCATCATCAAGAAGTCAGCTCAACATTTCCATGACCCTTCCATAGATACAGATAGATCTCGAGTTATGACAGTTCACTTAGTGATGGTTCAAAGTTACAGCAGCCCTGCCAAAACTACTTACAACTCAGGTCCCAAACTTACATTATATTGCAGAACCATAAGGGTTGTTCGCACTTACAACTGATCAGAGAAACACTGCAACATGCTCCTTGGCTATTTCCCCCCACCCTGCCTATCGCACCTCCAAAGGCCCTGGGCCTGCTTTCCTAGCCCATTGGATTCCATGCATTCCTTCCCACCTCTCACAGAATCTTACTTACCTTTTTAAGATTTCCAGAACATGTTAGGCCATGCGGCAGAAAATTAGCCATCTTTTTCTCAAATGCCAGCGAAGCTGTTTCATAAGTGTGTGTTCTTATATACACTTGTTTTTGCATATAGATGGAATTGTCTATAAGAATTTATTTATTTATTTATTGAATTTATATTGCTGCCTATTCACCCATGGTGACTCGAGGCAGCTTACAGAATGTAAAACCATATTTAAAATAAAAAACAATAAAAACTAATAATAAATTAATAAAGTACAATAGAACAAAATAAATAATAATAAATAAAAATAGAGCAAAGGCCCTCCTGGCCACGACCACCACCTGTTCTTTGAGCAGGAACTGTGAATCCAGGAAAACCCCTAGATTACACACAGGGTCTGTTTGGGATAGTGCCACCAAGACCAAAGGTGGCAATTCTCCCTGAGCTAACAAACCCCAAACCCAGAGCCACTCAGTCTTACAAAGGTTTAGTTTCAACCCGTTACTCCCCATCCATCCCCTAATAGCCTCCAGGCTCTGCAAGAGGGAGAATACAGCAACACCTAACTCATTATGTGCTGAAACATACAGTTGAGTAGCATCAGCATATTGGTGATACCTCAGTCCATAGCAATGGATGATTTCACTCAGCGGCTTTCTATAAATGTTGAACAAGAATGGAGAGAGTACCGAGCCCTGTGGAACCCCATAAAGCAGTGGGAGAGGGCTGGATCTCTCCCCTCCTATCAATACTGACTGAGAGCGGCCACAGAGGAAGGAAGTGAATCAGGACAGCACAAGGCCTCTCACTCCCATCCCCCGAAGCCGCCCCAGGAGAATCCCATGGTCACTGGTATTGAAAGTGCCGAGAGGTCAAGTAGAGCAAGGATGGATTCACTACCCCCATCCCGCTCCTGCCAGAGATCATCCAAAAGTGCGACCAATGCTGTTTCTGTCCCAAATCCAGGCCTGAATCCTGACTGGTAGGGGTCGAGATAATCCATGTCATCCAGAAACCTCTGAAGCTACTGCACGACCACCTTCTCAACAACCTTCCCCAAAAAGGGAAGATTGGAGACAGGTCAGAAATTATCCAACCAGGTGGAGTCCAGCGATGGCTTCTTCAGAAGAGAGCGTATGCTTGTGTGCATACTCCCTAGGATCCTGTCCACTTCCTCAGGAGCAACAGGGTCAAACCATTCCCAGATAACAGGGCAAGAATCTGCCTCAGGCACTTCCAACGGACCAGCAACGATGCTGGCATCTATCTGGGAACGAAGTCAAGCGATTTTGTCTTCCAGAAAATCCACAAATTCCTCAGCATGCCCCTTCAGGAGGAGACGGCTTACCTTAAAGAGAATTGCTGGGTGATTATCTGCAGATGCAATTAGTGTGGAGAAGTATTTTCACTTCGCCGCACGAATTGCCATGAGGTAGGCCTTAGTAGCAGCTCTTACCCGTGTTCAATCGAGTTCATCTCCTATCTTCTGCCAGCAGCGCTCTAGATGGCTCCTCAGGCATTTCATCCCTCTCAGTTCCTCTGTATACAATGGGGCACAGAGAGGTCTACAGGTGAAGAGAGGTTGCAAGGGTGCAATTTTATCCAGAGCCTGTCACCTTCCTATTCCAAACAGTGACTAAGAATGCAAGATCTATTATATCCCTGTAAGCCTCCTTTGGTCCCCACCTTGGCGGCGCAGCAGATGTTCTCTGTGTACTGCTGGGTCATTGATTCGAGTCACTTTGGGGATTGTGGCCCCAAAGTAATTTTGGCTGGAAGAGGCATGACCCTGTACAGTTAGGCAGCTGCCAAGGTAGCAGGGGGAGAATCAAGCCCCTAACAGCAGAACCATAGCCAGGGACAGCCAAGTCCCTTGCAGTAAGCCAGGTCAGAGAAGAGCATCACACCTGGGATCTCTGTGCTGCCCACGTACGCTTGCCTCTTGTGCCTTGGGTGGTAGAGCCCAGGCTGTGCTTCCTGGCAGTGAAAGGCAGACCCATTAGTGTCCCCTCCCTCAGGGCAATCCCCATGCCCCGCGGGTACTTCCCTGTCCACCTTATCTCTCCCACAGTGAGTGCAGCAGGACAAACTAGCTCTCCATTTCTGCTGTCCAGATCTCACCAATTGTGCAGCCACAGAGACAAAGAACCCAAGGCACCAGAGGGGAGCATAAGTGGGCAACACGAGGCTCCCAAGCAAGGCACCTAATGACTGCAATGACTTTGCTCACTGTGAAGGGCTCGGCCATTTCTGGCCACAACGCTGCTGCAAGGAGTTTGATTTTTCCATAACCATCTTGGCCAGCTATCTTACCACCTGTAGTCCTGTCAAAACTATATTTCAGGCTACAGCTCATTTGAATCCCTGCAGCACAAAGACAGTGCTTGTGGCACTATGCAGGCTGGAACAAAAGAGGCCTACAGGGACACAATAAAGTTCACGTTCTTACAGATGATTCCATATGTATGCAAAAATGACTGTGTAAAACATGAGATCTAAGGGGGAAAAAACCCAGCTTTCCCAATTATTTTGAAAAAAAATCATCTGCTGTATGGCCCAGCCTGTTCTGGAACTCTGGAGATCTTCAAAAATTAAGTAATTGATAATAGGGGGTTGGAAACTTCCAGTGGTGGTGTATGGTCGAGCAGCATGGGGAGACAGTGCTCTGCCCCTCGTTGCCGAGTTTCAGCATTCTGGTGGCCATCCGAGGCAAAATCGGTCCTGGGGGGATCGTGACAGAGAGGGGAACCTTCAGAGCTGAAGAGGGAAGGTGCGATTCCCAGCGGTGCGTTTGGAGGAGCCCTCAAAGCTGGAGCTGAAGAGTTGGATCTTAATGGCCGATCCAGAGACCAGATGACCCACAAGATAGGAAAAGGAAGTGAAGAGAGAGAATAGTGTGAAGAAGCGGTGTGAGCAGAGGAGCTTGGAACTGCCAAAACGAGCCTAGAAAGAGACAGTGAAAGTGAAAGCTCAAAGCGGCACCTGGACAGAGAAAATGGTAAGGAGAGTGGAAAAGGGAGAGGACAAAAGGGGTGCCAGCAATAGTGAAGGAAAGATCAAAGAAGAAGAGAAAATAACAGACTGTATACGAGTTAAGAGAAGAAGGGAGGCAAAAGTGGATTGATTGAAATGGGGAGGTTGAAACTTTTGAGTTCCTAAAAGAATAACACTGTTGCAGCAGAAGAAGAAACAAAGAAGCAGATAAAAAGACTGAAAAGGAAAGTAACTGTGACAGTACAAAATTAGAAAGCCGGACATTTTGAAGGAGAGAAGTAAAAGTTAACCCTTTAAACTCACAGCTTTCAACATTGCAGTAAGATCTAAGCAATCTGGTTGGAACTTTTAAAACACCTTTGTTTAAAATTAATGGACAATAGTGATTATAATATTTTTACTTATATACTTAAAATATTGTGATTAAGGTTTTCTTTTATTCTTTTCTCTTTTCTTTTTCTCTTTCTTTTTTTCTCTCTCTCCTTTGTGTTTATATTATATGATAAAATATTCAAATACTTATTGATAGAATCATATAGTGAATAGAGTGTAAAGAAGAATATATACAGGTGAAACTCAAAAAATTAGAATATCGTGCAAAAGTTCATTCATTTCCATAATGCAACTTAAAAGGTGAAACTAATATATGAGATAGACTCATTACATGCAAAACAAGATAGTTCAAGCCGTGATTTGTCGTAATTGTGATGATTATGGCTTACAGCTCATGAAAACCCCAAATCCACAATCTCAGAAAATTACAATATTATATGCAATCAATAAAACAAGGATTGTACATAGAACAATATTGGACCTCTGAAAAGTATAAGCATGCATATGTACTCAGTATTTGGTTTGGGCCCTTT
>CM019155.1:52114935-52154752 GCA_009733165.1 Naja naja | reverse complement strand
CAATTGTAATAGAGCAACCTGGCTTAAATTGATATTCATTAGGGTATTCCCTGTATGAATAGGAACCATTTGGACTTGGTAGTTTTATAAGAGCCCCAGCTGGTAATGGTTGAAGGTTAATGCTTTACCCTATTCTGTTCAATGTTCTATCCTAATTAGTCATCTAAATCTATAGCTGTGAGCACCAAGTGTCTGTGCTGAAAAGAAACTAATTAATGCTAGCAAATTAGATCAAGTCCAAAGATCCAACAGCCAAACTCTTAAATGCTCCTTGTTAATAGGAAGTGTAGCTGTCAATAACTGCTGTTGGTGGCTATAATGAGGCCTCTTTCTTTCACTGAAAGTGATTTCATTTCTCTTTGTCTTCACAAAAGCTGTTCCATTCCTTTTTTAAAAAAGTAGTTTCAATAAGGATATTAGCTGCCTGACCCACTTCTTGTGATCAGCTGGAATGAAATGACATGCAAAAAAACAATAAGGATAAGTGTCTTCATACTCATATTATGTTTCAAATAAGTTTCCTTGTTTGAAGCCCTGATGCTGGCTTTTGAATATCAAGTTTTCTTCACCACTGAATATTTAAATGAACTATTGTGGAATCTGTTCAGTTATTATGGAAAGCAATATCCACAGGAGAAAGTATCAAAAACCTTTATCTCTGAAACACAATTTTGAGGTAAAAAAATGGAGATTCCTCACACATTGTAAGAATAAAAGACATTGAAGATTCAACATAGCTTGTTGCATACCCAGTGACAAATGTGTCTGTATTTGTTTCTTCCATCAGGCACATATTGCGATGCATGCCCTCTGGATTCATCTATGATGTTGAACTTGTGTATCTCTCATATAGCTTATTGTAGCAGTGCATCATTATTTTATTCTAGGACTACACTCCAATCCACACAAGCATGAACTAAAAGAATATCAGTGAGAAGTATTAATTACCCATAGTAGTAATTATGGTTGCAATTTCCTATTAGCAGCAACTATGAAACTGCAATCTCCTCTCCTAGCCTTATCTATTCCTACTGTCACTGTTAGCCACCTGTCTAGCATGTGCTCCAAGGGAGTTCTGAGTTGAAGTAGGGATAGCTTAGTCTGTTTGAGAGCACTCTATTATTGATCCTATAGTGTTGTCAAAAATACTTCTTATTATAGATAGTCCTTGACTTGATTTGTTTAGTGACTGTTCAAAGTTACAATGGCACTGAAAAAAATGACTTAACAAATGATCCTCACACTTACAACCATTGCAGCATTTTCACGGTCACATGATCAGAGTTTGGGTGCTTGGCACCCAGCATGTTTTATGAATGATCCACATCAAACAAGATACTATTTTTAGCATACATACATACATACATACATATATATCATATACATATATATCTTCAGGTCTTGTCCCGTGTAAGATATATATATACATTTAGATAGATAGATATATACATTTAATGTATATGTTTTAGCCTTATTAAAAAAATTAACATCTTTCTGTAACTCACATAAATTAGATAATTCTGTAAGATTACAATGTTTACATTTATACCACAGTTTACTGTGATAGGAATAGTGGTTACATTTAGAACATAGTTTACTAGAAATGTGATTACACTTAGGCTATAGTTTACTGTGATTGGAACAACCTAGCAATTCCTTTCTATTCCCATTCACATACCATGGACAAGATTCAGAGCTTGGAAAAAATTTTCACATATTTTCAGTTTGTTTTTAATTTGAAGAAATCAAGAAATTGCATTTAGACATTGTGCTAACATTAATTAAGAATATTTCAAACAAACAATTTTAAACAGTTACTGTTTGAAATGGACTAGAGCAAGATTTAGCCAAAATTTATATTCCTTTATCACATCTAAAACAGATTAAGAGTTTCTGGGGTCCTGTTATGATACAGGAATAAACTGTAAGTATTTTTTTAAGGACCCAAGACTGATTACTATTAACAAAAACATAATCAAACAGCAGACATGGTTGTTCATACTATGTGGATTCAGTTATTATTGTTAATGGCTTCATACTTCTCTAAAGTGCCATATTTCTGTATGTAGAAAGTGAAATGAAAAAAAAAAATAGAATAAGCATGACTTACTCTTCTTCATTTAAATACCAGTTTTTAAATTAATAGATATGATTGCCCATTTTATTATATTTATTCCATACAGGACAGGGTTGTCAAACTCAAAGCCCGCAGGCTGGATCCGGCCCATGCAGTGCTTAAATCTGGCCCGTGGGACCAACCTGGAAATAGCAAAGGACCAGCCCATGGTGCCTTTGGCAGTCAAAACGGGGCACAGGGGCCACACGTGGCCCATGCATGCCCCACTTTCGGCCTGCATGGCCTTCTGCAGCACTTTGCCAACCAAACTGGGCATGGGGGTTCATGTGGCCCCACCTCACCCTGTTTTGGCCAGCAAAGTGCTATGGGAGGTATCCATCCCATCTCCTCCCCCCCGCCCCGGGCAGCCTGTGAAGAACTGCAATGCTGATCTGCCCATCGAAGAATTCCTGTTTGATACCCCTGGTATAAGAGATCCTTTTGGTTAAAACCACTTTCTCTCACTCTTAAATAAAAATGTGTAATTACATGAAGTTGAAAAATAGTAATTCTGTCACATGTATGATCTAAATTAAAGCCCAGTCTTTCAGTATAAACCAAATACAGAATTTGAAAATTTTGTTGGCTCATAGAATGACATAGTTTTATACTTAAACAGGAGTAACAAATATTTTAATTGTGAAAATGTATGTTTTAAAAAAATACTGCTAGCTAACATGCTGAATATTTCAGTGTCTTAGAACTGCAAGTCTTTATGCCCAATAATTTATTGCTCTAGTTCCTTATATGAAGACACTTGCTTTGTCACAGACTATGGAATACACTACAATCAGTTAATAGACTTTGGTACTGTAAGAAAGCACAAAAAATGGCCATAAACCACAGCATGAGATTCTTAAGTATTTCGCACTTTCTCTTAATCTACATTTCTGATGAAAGAACTTAAAAACATTTATAAAGTAGTACTTAAGATGCTTTTGGGTACTTAAATGGAAAGTGTCAACATTTGCTCAAGCTTTTAAATTGCCTTTTTGTTGTTGCAGATCTTAATATGTCAGATGCAAGGGTCATACTCTAGTGGTGGTAGCCCCTGGAATAACATATATTATCCCAGCTACAGGATTGTTTATTAACTAGACAATACTTAAACTACGATTGACATTGGCCTCATTTTACTAAGGAAACCTGAACTAGTGTTTTATTCCAACATCTTTAGTAAGTATCAATGTACTCCCTGGGGAGAGAAGAAGATCGGCATTTGGAAGAGATCTTTGTCAGAACACTTTCCAAATTCTATCTGCATAGTTCACCAAATATTTATAATTGTATGGAATTAATCAAACATAATATCTACAAGTATTCATAATAAACACATTCTTCATTAAAGGTGCTGTTCTATACCTGATTGAAATTCTATCACTGATTCCTCATTTGAACAACCTTTATCCACAAGGATAAACTATCTGCTTTAGAAGCCTATAAAGTGAAAGCAGAAAATTATTTAGAAATTTATTTAATTTATATCCCACCTTTATTATTTTTATAAAAAAACTTCAGGGTGGTGAGTATATCTATTGGTTTATAGTGGATATAAAAAGTCTACACAACCATTAAAATGCCAGGTTTTTGAGATGTAAAAAAAAATCAGACCAAGATAAATGACTTCAGAATTTTTTTCCACCTTTAATATAACATATAATCTGTACAATTCAATAGAAAAACAAAAAAAGTGGCAATAAAACATGTACAATAATGTAGTTGCATTGAAACCATTATTTTGTTGATTTGGAGCTATACTTTGAATTGTTGCTACATTGAAAGGTGAAATTCCTCTCCACCTTCAGCATTTTAGCACAGACCTGAAGATTTTGGATCAAAATTGACTCTTATTTGGAACTGTTCATAATTCCACCTTGACTAAAGTCCTAGTTTCAGCTAAATAAAAGCAGCCCCAAACCCCAAACCCCAAAGCTACCACCACTATGCTTCACTATGGGTGTGGTATCCTTTTGGTGATGTGTTACAAATACAATTTTGGAATTGTGGCCAAAAGTTCAACCTTGGTCTCATCAAGCCATAACACATTTTCTCACATGCTTTTGTAAGACTTGCTGCAGGGTTTGTAAAATGTAGCCAGGTTTGGATGCTTTTCTTTGTAAGAAAAGATTTCTGTCTTGCCACCTTACCCCACAGCCCAGACAATAGAAGAATATGGGAGATGGTTGTCACATGCAATACACAACCAGTACTTGCCAGAAATTCCTACTGCTCCTTTCATGTTTCTATAGGCCTCTTGGTGGTTTCTTGTACATTTCTTCTTATTTTTTCATAAGTTTTGGAGGGACATCTAGGTCTTTGTAATACTGCTGTGCCATATTTTTTCCACTTGTTGATGACTGGCTTCACTGTTTTCCATGGTATACCCAATGCCTGGAAATTTTCTTCTTCCTTTTCTTCCTTCTTTCCTTCCTTCTCCTCACTGATAATTTCCAACAAAGAGATCCCTTTGATGCATTCTAAGCTCTTTTGCAAACCATGGCTTTTGCTATAAGAAATAACTGAATAAATGTCAAAAAAAACCCTACTAGAACAACTGAACTTTATATGGGCTTGATTAGAATTACTTTAATTGATGACAGGTAAGTACTATTTAACATTGGCTTCAACATCACTGGTTAATTCTGAACACACCTACATCCCTTCATATAAGAAGGTGTGGACACTTATACAGCCACAATATTCTGAGTGAAAAGCCGCTGCAAGCCACCACCAGCAGTTCCAGCAGCTCGGCAAAGGGACAGGGGAGAGCCTATCCCAACATGCCACACACCTTTCTACCTCGTTATAGCAACAGCCTGAGCAAGACCTGAGCTCCTGTGCCCCAGGAACAACAAGGCCAGCAGGCAGTGCGGGCAGAGGGTGGGGCACGCTGAGAGCTTGGCCCATTGCAACCGCAGACTAGTAGACGGGGGTTGGAGGGCAGGGGCTGGTGGTAGCAGCGCTACCACTCTGATTGCCTCCTGAGCTCGCCACCTCCTATAGATGAAAAAAAAATCCCTGAATTTAAGCCCTAATGCTTATTTTCGAACCCAAAAGAAAATAAAGCTGGGTCTTATTTTCAGAGAATCATGGTAGACATGCTGAAGGATATTTTTGAACAATGGACCCAGAAGTTAATCTAAGAGTGTCTACCTCTACAGGCAGCCAATGTTTAAAAGAAATTATGGAAGAAGAACATATTTTATCCTGACATAATTGAGATGATACTAAAAGTAAGTTTAAAAATGACATTCTACAAGAATATTAAAAAGATGCTATATTGAATATACAAAAGAAACTGGCTGATGTCTCAATAAATAAAAGAAATATACAAACAACAAACCAAGAGAATGACTGGATAATTTTCTTGTATTGGATTTACAAAAAAAGTTTGTTACATCTGAAGAATTTTGTGAGAAGAAAAATAAAAAGAAATGAAAAGAAATCAAGTTCTAAGACATTATTTGAAGGGACTAATGATTGAGATTGTTAAAAATAAAAGAAATGAAAATACAGTTGGTTTATAAAGATTGTTAAAAAGAGAAGAAAGAAGAATAAGTTTATTTTATTGACATCAGGACTGAAATGCAGAGGCTTTAGGATTTGTTTATAGATAAAGAGATGGAATATGGGAAGAAGAGATCATTTGTTCTCTTGTAAGAGTGATTATTAGTTATTATAAATTGTTCATACTTGTGATAAAGGGGAAAGTAATTTCTTTCTTTCTTTCTTTCTTCCTTTTTTTCTACCTGGACGGATGGATGGACAGACTATCTATCTATCTAAATCATGATGGCCAAGAGTGGGGTAGGACAGAACTTTTGGGATGTGTGTGTGATATTTAGTAGTATCTTTTTAAAAAAAAATACAATTGCAAACAATTGTAAAAACTAATGCAAACTTTAAAAAAAGAATGAAAAGAAAAAACAGAAAAAAAATAAAAACTATGAAAAAATAAGAATATAGTAATTTGCTGTGTGTATATAACTATATTTTTATTTTTATTGTTTTTTCCTATTTTTTCTTTTCATTCTTTTATTTTTTAAAAGTTTGCATTAGTTTTTACTGTTGTAGCTGTAATTTTTTTTAGAAAAGATAACTATTAAAAGATCACATACAAATCCCAAATGTTCTTTCCTATCCCAATGTTGGCCAACATAATTTAGTTAATAAAAATATCAACTATCCACAAAAGATATAAAGGTCATATACTTTTAGAGGAATTAAAACCCCTTATACATATACACTCCTTAACGTTTTTCAAGCATTCCCCTTTGCAAGCATGATTAGATATATCAGTAATGTATCTAAAATGATTTTTGGTGACATTAAAAAAATTAGAAATAGAAGAAGTCTCTCAATATCCTGGGCCATGTCAGTTATCATAAACATCTTTAAAAAGTTTACAAGACAACAGAAGATAGCACAAAAACTATTCTAACATGCTACCATTGATCCAGTTTCCTCAACAAGTGGTCTGCAGCATTATATACTAGTTGAAAACTTTACCTAACTACGATTAGTAACCTCATCACAAGCTACATTTCAATTGTCTGGTCTCCATGCTATAAAATACTCATAGTCAACACAGATATTTTCCAGAAGTGCTGAGTTCAATTTACTCAATTCTGAAAAATAATGTTGAATGGTTGAATTTGGAAGTTGAAGTCCAAGAAAGATGGTTGTCAAGGCAGGATTGAAAATTGATGGTTCTGATTCAGTAAAAATATGTCAAATTAAATGTCATATTAGTGAAAATAAACATGGCTCACTGTAAGATGAAATTTGTAATAATATATTAACATGGTATATAGAAGGAATGTCAGTGCATGTTAATGTTCTGTAGACAAATAGGAATTTAAAATAAAAAATAAATCCAATCCTGTAAGTCATATCGGCGTTCCCTCCCTCCCTCCCTCCCTCTCTCATATCTCTCTCACACACACTCTCTCCCCCTCCCTCTCTTCCTCCCTCCCTCTCCCTCTCTCACACACACGATGATGATATCCATTCAAATATATGTATCAGTACTGAATTTTCTCTCTGATGTTGGGGAGAAAATGAAAACGCTGTATCAAAGCAATCAGATTAATACAAATGTATGGAAAGGGAATTCTCTTTGTTTGTGTTTTATTCACACCTAGACAACATGATCACAACACATATGTGAAAGTGTAAACTTGAATACTGTGGATTTTACAATGTATCACAATTATGGGAACACCTGTATTCAATATTCCATAGCTTTCTTAACAGATTTCAGTGCAGTTTGGAATGCAACTTTTTAATATAAGGGTAAAACCAGTATAAGAAACAGAAGTTTGTATGTATGAGGGCAATTCTCGTTATAGGAAATAAAGCTGTCCCATATCATTCTCTGGGTTTTTCCCTTCAATTTTCAGAAAGAGATTTTAGAAATTATCAAAGGTTGTACTATGCTGGGAAAACAGGGGAATTCAATTTGATAATGATAATTCTATAGTATTTGCAATGAAATTGAACTATTTATACCATGCACAGTTGTACCACTGATTAATGATAGAGTCTTTTCAGAAGTGATACATTTGTTGTTGTTATTGTTAGTTGAGAAGTCGTGTCTAACCCATCACAACCCCATGGACAACGTTCCAACAGGCCTTCCTGACCTCTACCATCTTCTGGAGTCCATTTAAGCTCACGCCTACTGCTTCAGTGACTCCAGCCAGCCAGCTCATTCTCTGTCATCCCCTTCTTCTATTGCCCTCAATCTTTCCCAGCATTAGGCTCTTCTCCAGTGAGTTCTTCCTTCTCATTAGGTGGCCAAAGTATTTGAATTTCATCTTCAGGATCTGGCCTTCTAAAGCAATGGTCGCCAACCGGTGGGCCGCAGCCCACTGGTGGGCCGTGAGAAAATTTTGGTAGGGTGCAGAGAAATGCCCCCCAAAACACCCCCCCAAAGTCTGCCCACCCGCTGGCTTCCACCCTTTGGCCGAGCGCAAACCTGCAAAAAGCAGCATAGTCCTCGCCAGGCAGAACAAGGTAATGGCGCAGTTGCAGCAAGAGGGAGCTGGCGGCATAGGTGGGCTGAAGCAGCAATGGAGATGGCCGGAAGGTGCAGGAGTGCTGCACTACTTGCATTTGCGTGGTACTCCCACACCTTCCAGTTTGCCTCTCCTGGCCTGGGCTCTTCCTCAATGGCTGCGGGCTGTAGGGACAGCCCGAGGAAGGAAAAGGACTGGCTGGTGGTGGTGGGAGGGGGTAGAGTAGGCATGTCTGCGCTCACCATCCAGTTCAGAGGTCCGGAATGGGGGGGTGGGGGCGGCATCAGTTTCCTCGTCTCTCTTGGCGCTCTGCTTTGCTGCCGCCCTCCCCCATGGCCCAAGCCATCACTGCCCAGGGAAAGCACAGGAAAAGCGAGCAGAAACAGCTCTCGCTGGGGCGAAACAGCTGAGGTCGAGGAAGGCACAGGCAAGAGAAGATGGAAGCTGACGCCTTTGAAAAGTGCCGCTTTCTGTTGCATGTGCCTTCTGATCTCTGCTCTTTTGCCCCAGTGACAGCTATTTCTGCTTGCTTTCTTTTCCGGGGGGGGGGGCAGCAGAGACGTCAGGGCTGTTCTCCCCCATCAGCAAGCCAGGCCTGGAGGAACGTGAAGAATTGCCAACAAGCACTGGAGAAAGGCGTGTTGGAAAAGCCAACACACATTTCCAGCACGCTCTCCTCTGCCCAAAGTAAGATTGAGCAGGGGGAAGGAGAAGCCCCGCTGGCTTTCTTTTGGCATGGGGGGGGAGAGAGACCAAATGCCCAGACCAAAAAAGCGCTGAGGAAGACAGGGTCCTAATAACCAGCCTGTTTGTGCAGGTGAGAGCTCCAGCTTTTCTGGACTCGACACCCCCCCCCCTTCAGCCTCCACACAGGGAGGGATCCTTCTCTGCTTGGAAGCGACAGGAGAAACCTGGAGCTTAGCCTCGGGGAGTCCTCTTCTTATGTGGAGGCTGAAGGGGGGGTGTTCCCTGGTTATTAGGAGCCTGTCAGCGATTGCAGCCCGGCCCTCCTTCCCGCCCCCAACTAACTCCAGGCAGCCACACCTGGCAAAGGAGGGAGAGGTTTCCTCTGACTTGGAGGAGATATGAGATGGCTCTGCTTTTCTTCCATTTGAGGGGGAGCCGGTTCCTCCCCGTCCAGTTCTTCCCAGCCTCCAGGCACCATGTGTCTTCTTAAATCCTCCCTCTTTCTCCCCCTAAAGGATAAAAGGCCCCTCCTTTCCCTTCGCTCTGCCCCAGTTATGATTAAGCATTTATGATTCTGTTATAATTGAATAAGCATATTTGTGTGTGTGTATATAATTTTTAATATTAAATTTATATTTAATATAAAAATAAAATGTTTATATTAAATATCTTTTTTTTAAAATTCGTATTAGTGGTCCTCGGGATTTAAAATTATGAGTTTGGTGGTCCCCGAGGTCGAAAAGGTTGGCAACCCCTGTTCTAAAGAGCAATCAAGGTTGATCTTCTCTAGGACTCACTGGTTTGGTCGCCTTGCAGTCCAAGGAACTCGCAGGAGTTTTCTCCAGCATCATAGTTCAAAGGCCTCAATTCTTTGGTGCTCAGTCTTTCTTGTGGTCCAACTTTCACAACCATACATTGCAACTGGGAAAACCATAGCGTTGACTATATGCACTTTTGTTGGCAGGGTGATGTATCTGCTTTTTAGTATACTGTCTAGATTTGCCATAGCTTTCCTCCCCAGCAGCAAACATCTTTTTAATTTTTTGGCTGCAGTCCTCATATGCAGTGATCTTGGAGCCCAGGAAAATAAAATCTGTCACTTCCTCAATTTCTTCCCCATCTATTTGCCAGGAATTGAGAGGGATGGATGCCATGATCTTAGTTTTCTTAATGTTGAGTTTCAAGCCAACTTTTGCACTCTCCTTCACCCACATCAAGAGGCTCTTTAGTTCCTCTTCACTTTCTGCCCTTCGAGTGATATCATCTGAATATCTGAGATTGTTTGTCTCACCTAGACAGGATGGACCTTTTGAAGAACTCTCCATCCAAAAGCTGTCTCAGCAGAAGCAAAAGAGTCCAGCTTATAGTGTCTGATGAACGGAGAAGGTGAGGCCCAGGTAGCCACCCTGCAAACCTCCTCCAGAGATGCCTGAGTGGCCCACGCTGCTGATATGGCCGCACTCCTCGTTGAGTGTGCTGTTATTCTTGGAGGAACTGCAAGTCCTGGGTTTGGTAGGCTTTGGATATGCACAGTCTTATTCATCTCACCACAGTGGTTGGAGTAACCTTGCAGCCCATAGTAGAAGGTTGAAAGGAAATAAAGAGGGATTCAGACCTCCTGAAGGGCGATGTCTGCTTAACATAAATCTCCAAACATCCAAAGTATGCTATCTTCTTTCTAATGCATGCACCGGATGCAGGCAAAAATCAGGTAAGATTAGTTCTTGAGCTCTGTGGAACCACAATTTCACCTTTGGCACGAATGAAGGGTCTAATCTTAACACAACTCGGTTGGTGTGAAACACTCAAAGGTCCTTCCTGACAGATAAAGCTGCCAAGTCCGAAATTCTTCTGGCAGAAGTAATTGCTACTAGGAAGGCCACCTTGCAAGACCAAAATTGCAGGGAAGTGGATCTCAGTGGTTCAAATGGGGCCTCAGTCAGCAACTGCAGTACCTTAGAGAGGTCCCATGTCAGATATCTATGAACCACTGGAGTTTGCAGCACCCTTCAGAAACCTGCGGACCGTGGGATGTCTAGATAAAGATTCCACTCCCCCCAATGACAGAAGAGAGGACAAGGCTGCAACCTTCCTCTGCAACGTTTTAGGTGAAATCCCTTGTCTAGGCCCTCTTGGAGGAAGTCCAGCACCTGGGCAATCAAGGCCCCAGTAAGGTCAATGTCAGACTTATAACCATTCGCTGAAAGCCTTCCACGTTGCATTGTAGATGCGGATGGTGGAGGGTCTCCTGGAGACTTGGATAATTCTTATCACTTTGGAGGAAAAATTGTCCCGGATCAGAGATCCCTACTCAATCTCCAGGCTTCCAATTGAAGCCACTGGGGCTCTGGATGCAATACTGGCCCCTGGCTGAGTGACACTCTGTCCTCTGATATCCTTCAAGGCCTGCAGACTGAAAAGTTTACTAAGTCCACAAACCATAGCCTTCTGGGCCAATGAGGGGCTACAAGGATAAGTTCTGCTCTTTCCGCCAACAGTTTCTGGATCACCCTCGGGATCAGGGGCAGAGGGGGAAAAGCATAAAGGAGCTCCCGTGGCCAAGGGCTGCATAAAGCGTTCATTCGCTCCGCCCCCGGAACCGCAAACCTGGAGTAGAATCTCGGGAGTTGCGTGTTGTCCTGGGAAGCGAAGAGATCCACAGCTGGCACTCCAAAGCACTCCGACAGCTCCTGAAACAAATCGGGGTGCACTCTGCATGGTCATTGGTGGCTCTGCTAAGGCAGTCAGCCACAACATTGGCCACGCCTGCAATGTGCTCAGCTCTGAGCGATACTTGGTGTCTCTCTGCCCATAAGCAGAGTTGTTCTGCCTCCAGCATCAGTGGCCATGAATGTATCCTGCCCTGGCAGTTAATGTGTGCCTTGGTTGACACATTGTCAGTCAAGACCAGGATGTCTTTATCTGAGACAGTATCCTCAGGGCCAGATGGACCGCCCTAAGCTCTAGCCAATTAATATGATGGCCCAAATCTGCATGGGACCATTGTCCCTGGACCACCTGGATTGAAAATGGGCTAACCAGCCATAAGGACTGGCATCTATGGTCAGCACTAACCTGTCAGGGTCCTTGAATAAGAGTCCCAGGGAAAGGGCCTCAGATGACCACCATCATAAGGATCCAAAGACCAGCGGAGTTAATCTGACCTGTAGAAGGGAACAACTCCTACCTGTCTTCTGATAAGGGAGAAGAAGCCATTGGGGTGGCCTGGCATGCAATCTAGCCCAGGGCACAATATTAATGCATGATATCATTTCCCCCAGGAGCTTGGAAAGCATAGCCAGGGGCACCCTGTGTTTAGAGTTTACCTGCCCAATTAATTCCCCGAAACTATCCTGACATTCCTTGGATAAGGACACCTTGCAGGAAATCTATTACAGCTCCCAAATGGAGTAGAGAATTGGTGGGAGTGAAGTGGCTTTTGGCCTCGTTGACAGCCATGCTCTTGGAGCACCTGAATGGTGATTTCCAAATCCTCTGTTGCTTGATATGGGGAGGATGTCTGGACCAGTATATCATCCAGGTAACACTGGACTCTTACTGCCCTAAGATGGGCTGCCAGGGCTGCCAACAGTTTTGTAAATGTTCTGGGGGCTGAAGAAAGCCCAAAGGGCAAGGCCCTGTATTGATAATGCCTCCCATTACAGCAGAACCTGAGGAATTGTTTACAGGTTGGAAGAATGGGGACATGAAGGTAGGCCTCCATTAAATCTATGGAAGTCAGGAAATCCCCTTTCCTAATTCTCTCCAGAATGGACTGGAGAGAATGCATCTTAAACCACCTGTATTTCCTCTGGAGGTTAAAACGCTTCAAGTCCAGAATTGCCCTCCATCCCACCGAGGCTTTTGGGATTACAAACAAGATGAAATAAACTACCATGCTCTGTTGGTCCTCAGGCACCGGCTGGATTTCCAGCAGGTGCTGAATAGCTGTTTCCATAAGGACCTTTCTCTCTATATTGCTAGAGACAGGACAACAAATAAAAAACCTCAGGGGTATAGAGAGGAATTCTATAGAAGGGCCCGAATGGACCGTTTCCAGGACCAGGTGTCTGTGATTACTTCCTCCCAATGTCTGGAGAACAAGGTCAGATGTCTCCCAATGGGAGGGTTGACATCAGATTTAACTGAGGCGTTGGAAGGGATGACCCCCAGTCCCTCGAAAGGGCTGCTTATTGTTGGAACGGGCGATTTCTAACTGTCCCGTCCTGGGATTGCTCCTGTCTGGGGATTGCTCCTGTCTGGGGACGAAAGGCCTCTGGGTCCTAGAGAACCCCCCTCCTGCTTCAGGGGTCCTATAATAGGAGCGTCTGACATAGGGTGTTGATCTGAATTCAACCCTTCTGGATCTGGAAGCAAGGACCTTACCTTTGTCTTTGGAGTCCACCAGCACCTTGTCCAGGGCTTCTCCAAACACTTTCTCCCCCTTAAAGGGGGCAGTGGCCAACCTCCACTTATGTCTCATATCAGCCTGCCATTGTCTTGGCCAGAGCAGGTGAAGAGCAGTCACAGTCCCCCCTATTGCCCTAGATGCAAATTTGGCCGCTCTGCAGGTGGCATCAGCTGAAAATTCCACTGCTGCTGAAAGCTTGTTTACATGTTGGTGAGACCTGACATCGTCCAGTGGAATTCTCTCTTGCAGCTCTTGAAACCAGATGAGAGACAGAGGCCCTGTTAAAAACAGATGCGGCCATGGAGGCCTTCACTGCCCATGCTGCTGACAGGTGTGTTCTCTGCAATGTTTGTTCAGCCCTCTTGTCCTCTGCTTTCAGTGAGTCCTCAGGCTCCCCAAGAATATCAGTGTTGGCTTGCAGGGCTGCAACTGGGGCATCGACAGCGGGCACTTCCAGGGCCTTGGAGAGATCACCTCCCATGCTGAACATCTTCTTGTCCAGGGAGGAAGGGCTCAGACCCGACCCAAGGGATGACCACTGCCTTTGGATGACTGTGGTGAACCTCCTTGGTCCAGAGATGACATCAGCTGGTACTGTTTTTAGGGGGAAAAGTTGGTCATTGCGGTCTTCAGAAGGGTCTGTAGGCTCCTGCAGTTCAGGAACCAAGCCCTGTCCTGTGGCTTTTTCAGCCTTGAAGAGGAGCAACCTGAATATGGCTGGTTGGAACAGGCCTGGCATAGAGATTTGGTCATCATCATTTAGGCCTTCATCATCTGAGTAATTTCTGTCCATCAGTTGACCACTGTCAGATGGGATGAGTGGGAGCTTTCAGCAGGAGCATATAACCCTGATCCTGAATGCAGGGAAAGATCATCCTCATGATGAGACCTGTGTCTCCTGCTACGTCTGGATGATGAAACTGAAGCCTCTGAAGGCGAAAGCCTGGTCTGCTTCAAGACAGCTGACACAACTTGCTTTACTGCCTCAGTTAAAAGTGCCTGCATATTAATCTAGAATTCAGGTTCCTGCCCCCTGACTGGTCTAAGTCCAGCTGACATGGGAGTAAACATGGCCTCAGGGGCCAGTCTGGGTTTCTGGGCTGTAACTGGCAGTTACCCTGTTTTGCTGGGCAGACTGAAAAGAAATTTCTGATCTCAGAAGCTTCAAGAGGCTCTTGCTGCTCTTCAGCTCCCCCTGTGGCTGCTTCTGTTATTATACTCCTGTCAGTATGCAGCTGTCTCCTCTTAATAACAGTCACTCTTCATTTAGGCGGGAAGCTGTGCTGGGCACCATTTCTGAAGAAGTTTGGGCCACTTCTTTTCCTCTAGCCCACAACTTGTCAAGAGCCTTGTCCCTATGGCACTCATCCCGCTCGGGAGCTTTTTTTGAGCCCCTGCAGCTCTGTCCTTTGGCTTGGGGGCTATTATATGAAGACATCTGGTCTGGGATTGCTGGGCTTAGAGAGCGTGACGGCCTGCAAGCCATCTCCTCCACTCTCCTGACCACATGGCTAGCATTCTGTGGTAATTCTGCCATTTTCTATGCTGATGTTTTAAACCATATTTTCCATAACTTTTACCTATGGCTTCCCTGGGTCTGTTCTAGCCCAAATATTACTCTACTTACCTGACTTGTTATGTGAAAGTTTTTTTTTCCTCCTTTGTTTGGTGTCTTCTGCCCCTTTAACGCTGCAGCGGTAAACTATGGCATCTGCGGAGGCCAGTTCAAGCCGCAGAGAGCCTTACCAAGCCAAAGCGCGGGGAATCAGTGTGGATGGTGTTTCTACACACCTTCCACAAAAAACACAATATAGAGCGGCCCTCACCCGATCCATTGTCCAATGGCCTGGCTGAAGCCCCGACTGTGCCTCCTTTGACAGCTGTCAAATGAATGGACTGGTTCCCAGTTGAAATTTTTTTTTTCCAATTAGATTGATTTACATTTTGGGTTATTTTAGGAGAATTTAACACGTCATCCAGCTAGCTGACTGAGTCAATTTCTGAGAGGACCCTAGCAACAGAGGGAGTGTCCTCAAAGATTTGACAGACTCAGTCCAATCAGCAAATGGTGACTGATTACCCAATCCTGAATGCTATTTCCACCACAATGGAGAATTCTATCAGCCTGTGCCCTGCTTCATTTTGTACTCCAAGGCCAAACTTTACAGTTATCTTTTGACTTCCTACTTTAGTATTCCAATCCCCCATGATGATAAGGACATAATTTTTTGTGTGTGTTAATTCTATAAGGTGCTGTAGGACTTCATAGAACTGGTCAATTTCATTCTCTTCAGCACCAGTGGTTGGGGCACAGACTTGGACTCCTGTAATATTGAATGGTTTGCCTTGGATTCGAACTGAGATCACTGTCATTCTGGGGATGTATCCCAGTATTGCTTTTCATACTCTTTTATTGACTATGAAGGCTACTTCATTTCTTCTGAGGGATTCTTGCCCACAGTAGTATACCTGATGGTCATCTGAATTAGATTCACTCATTGCTATCCATTTCGGTTTGCTGATTCCTAAGATGTCGATGTTTAGTCTTGTCATCTCGTTTGCCTTGATTCATGGATCTTACATTCCAGGTTCCTATGGAATCTAGATTTTTACAGCATTGGACTTTCCTTTCACCACCAGATGCATCCACAGCTAAGCGTCCTTTTGGTTTTGGCCCAGTCGCTTCACTGTTTCTGGCGCTACTAGTACTAATCCTCTGCTCTTCCCCAGTAGCATATTGGACACCTTCCGACCTGATCCAGTGATACCAGGTTTTCAAAGTCTAATAGTCATTTATCAAAAACCTTAGTATCTGTTTTTAGTTGCCTCGCAAATAACAATTCTTGAGTCAAACTTTCATCTTTAATAAAGCACACATAAGCAAGAAGCAAAGATTCATTACCTGGCAAATTCATCCAGCTGTAATGCAAAGTCTGTTATCCATAGTATGCTGTACAATACATCTTCCACATTCTCAGCCATTTCATCTATGCATCTTTGCACTGAATTGTTGCTGAGAGGAATTGTCTTAATTATATCATGTGGTGACTTACGCAAAACTTTAGAGCTTTGGTGGCTCAGGCTGTTAAATGCCTGCTCTTAAGATCCAGCTGTCTACAATTACTGTAGGCTCGAATCCCACCAGGCTCAAGGTTGACTCAGCCTTCCATCCTCTCGGGGTAGGTAAATTGAGGACCCAAGTTTGTTGGGGGCAATTAGCTGACCTTGTAAAAATGCCGCTTAGTAATAAGCAGGCATATACAATGGAATGAAGGCTATTGCTGAGCGCATTGGGTTGTGCTCCAAAATTGTAAGCAGCCCTGAGTCTTGGAGAAGGCGGCATATAAAATAATTAAAAAACAGTACTCAGAACCTCATTGGCTGGTAGGATGAGTTCTTCACCAATAGTATGTGGCTTTCCAGACTTAGCAATCAGTAATACAATTTTGTGTGATGCACGCAAACTATCAGTGTTTTGTTGGGAAGCATTGTAAAACATGTGTGACAGTGTTGGGCGCTTTTGAAATTTGCCACGAAGTGATTGAAAAAAAGTTAGGTTCTTGTCTGCCTTGTCAGGATGTGCCTTCTTCAAATGTTCGCTCACTCTGGAAGGCTTCATTGCCTCATTAGAAAATACTTTTTCACATAGTAGGCACTGTGGCAGCTGCTGGTTTGATGGTGCTGGTATAAATCCAAAGATATTCCACACTGTATTGTCTACATTTCTTCTTTGATTTTTCTGCTTCTGCCATTTCTGCTCTAAAAATCAGAATACTTACAATATGTGTGTGTTCACATCTGATTTGAAAAGTTACAGTTGCGGGGGGGGGGGAATGGTAGTAACCTGCTTTTTTAATTTAAAAAAAAATAGGGAAAGTTTGCCGAGCCAGGCAAAACAGAGCAGCACACACGAGGCTTAGCGTGGCTGCCAATGTACACAGTATGCGCAGGTGCAGGAGGTGATGGGGCGAGTCGGACCAGAAACGCTCAACTGACTGGCAGCCGACAGAGCCCCAGGCAGAATTGCACCCCACGAGGGTCAACTTCCAGCACTCCGCCACCCCCTTGCCTCTTAGCATTCCCCTGCCACTCCCCCTGCCTCTTAGCATCCCCCTAAGTCATCCCACCTCCCCCCAGGGGGCAGTACTGCCCACTTTGGGAACCACAATCTAAACCTTCTAAACTAAAACTGTGAGTGCTCTTTAACTGTGGCTATTTAAATATTTTAATCGTTATCTTATTACTAATCATACCTAAATTTTTCATGAGCCTTTCTAGAACTTGTCTTAGAACGTAACTATGCTAAAATATTTCCAGAGACCACTTTAAGTGGTGACTATATCTTTCATTATAGAGGAATTTTTGTAGTATTTAAGTTTTTTGCAGATAAAATTCCTCCTCCTGTTAAATTTGTTTGCATGAATAGGTCTGCCAAATTATCTGAAAAGTACCTATTAGAAGTGAATTAGCCTCCTCTTTTTTACACTGCCAATATTTATTGTGACAGGAAAAGAACTACTGTAGTTAACAATACAGAAGTTATAAAACAGGCCAAAGAAGTCCAACATAGTCCTAATTCTAATAGATAATACAATTTGCTTTTGTTTTCTATTATAAAGAATACACTACTCTAAAGCGTATCACTGGTTTTTTTTTAATTAGTCTTCTAAGATTATGTTCATGAACATGGATATTTTCTGTCAGATCACATATTAAAGCACTATGAATTTTTCTACAGCTATATGCTTGCATTATGAGTTGTCTGACATTTAAATCTATATATATAAAAGTGAAATACCACTTCACACATCATCACAAAATCTTCAGAACCATAAAGCCTACAAACTTGAAATTTAGCACATATGTTCCTCTTGGCTTTTAGGTGCTTACTAAGAAAGGTTTTTTCGAAATTAGTATTTTGTATATTATTATTAACATGCTCTGATGCTAAGGAGTTTTCCTCTCCCTCCCCACCTGAAAAGAAATCTGTTCCAAATGCAAAACCCAAGCAGAGGAGAGGAGTTTCAGTTTCAGAGCACCAAACAGCTTTAGTACAGAACAGATGAAGTAAGCCACGCCCAGGCTTCTTGCTGTCTCCTTCTTGCTCACACAGCAACTACTGTTTTAGTTTCCAAACAGCCTCACACACTGACAGGACACTAGCCAGATGAATACTGATGGATGCTGGTAGGCAGAGGCAGAATTTTTCCTCCTTATTTTCCTCCCCCAAAACAAAGCCCGACCACATAGTTTCACAGCGAAGCCCGGGTATCGAGCTAGCGATAGTATGTATTTATTATATAGAAAGAACTAATTGTACTTATACAGATCTACACATCTAAGCTAATTGTAAGACAGCCTTGTCATTAAGGAACTATTCCATCTATTGGATCTTCTTCCCTTAAATGAATGCTTTCAGCTTTTCTATTCTCTCTTGTTCACAGGGCTTAGGTAAATTTGTAAATTTTACAACATTTTATTTCCTTTACACTAAACTACAAAGCATATGGGGAGTTGCTCCATATAATGACAGTTTTTTTTTCTTATGCTGTTTTTAAAGTACTCTCATTCCCTCAGCTATCATAGATAATTATAAATAATTTTTAATTTATTTTTATTCAATAACCATTGTAGATAGTAATAAGTATATGGAAGACTAAAAAGACTTGAGCCAGGCAAACCCATACTACTAATTCAAGGTCATTCAAATTTAGAATTCTAATAGTGATAACTGTTAATACCTTATCTTAGCAATTAGCATATACTGTTCGTTACAAAATGAACAAAAACAAACAAGACATCTGACCTAAAGCAGCTCTTTCCTTTCCCTTCTGCAAGCAAATATATGTTCTAGTTGGAATAGAAATTTTATCCTTCTCTAATTATTAAAGCATGCAAAATGGCTAATTTTCATAGCCCTACACTATGTCCATCTGTGTCCCGTTTTAATGTAGAATGCAATACTATTTCCAAAATCATTTCACCTAACCTGAAACTATAAAGTGTTGATTAATGCTATTTTTTATTCTTTTTCTAGTGCATGTGTCCATTAATGTATGTCAGAACAGGAATCACTGTATTTTAGGTTCATTGTCCTAGACAGATGATTGCATTTCTCAACTTCCAAAATCGTCATCTAACAAGTATAGAAGAATGCCCCCATACTTTCAGGAACTATGGAGACAGCTATACAGATCCACAGATTCCCAGAGCGAGTGGCAGTATATAATTGAGTGGGAAAAATAGTGTGACTATCCAGAATAAGCACTGGTTATTTTGTCTTTTGACTTTGCCCCACCCAATCAGGGTGTATCTGCTGCCAACATCTGATTTTCTTCTCACCAATAATAGTTCAAAAAGAAGGCCAAAAGAAAGAAAATATTTTCTCCCTTCCACTGTTGAAGAAATACAAACCTTGCATCAGGATCCGACAATAAATGCGGAGAGGCTTAAGCCTTTGAAGGCAATTATTAGTTTACAATCCCTCAATACACATATTACAATTACAGTTGTGGGCTTAAAATAATAATTCGGATATATTAATAATACCTAATACCAAAGAAAACAAGTGCATGGCTTAAATAAAAGGGCTAGGTTTCAAAAGAGGAAGAATGAACAGAGAATAATGGGTAGGCCTATCTAAGATGGTAATTAGGCTTTAAAGAAATGCTGCCAGGGAAGGCTTGATTTGATTACATAGAAAAGAAATCTGACTTCTAATATCACTCTCATCTAGTTATTTACAGCACCTAAAAATGGGGGAGAGAAAGCAGGTGTTTTCTTCCTCTATCTTACAATACTTTATCCCACAACGTCAATGTTTTTTTTCTTTTCTTTAACTTACTGGAGGCTGGAAGAATTGGTAAAAGATCAGATTATGCTGCATTCTGATAATAAACAGAACCAATAGAAGTTTGTTTTGTTACAGTATCAATCTCTAGTTTTAGCTGCAATTTACAAAGTTACCAACATAAAAATTCCTTTAATCTACTAAATATAATATTGCACAATTATTATTTTGTATTATCTTCCATGAATGAAGACAAATGGATCCCGTATTATCTTTTCCCATAATGTCTTCCAGATTTCATTTTTCAATGTGACATCCCAATTAACATCCGCGTGAAGAAATGTGCTCCATGGTCATTTTTATACAAATTTAGTCTATTCAGATGTTCCAGATCAGTGGTCACCAACCGGTAGACCACGGCCCACCAGTGGTCTGCAGCCCACCAGTTGGTGACCACTGATCTGAAAAGAAAATTTTGGTGGTCCACAGAGAAATGTCACCCCCAAAGCACCCCCCAAAGCAATTAATCCAGGCTGCGTGGGAACACAAGGCTTGCATCACTTACATTGCGAACAACATGAGGTAGTGAGAGGAGGGGGGAAACGGCAGAAGGGGAGAACTTGCCCACTCGCTCCACGCACCTTGCCTGGCCACCAGGCTGCTTCTTTTCGCTTCTTCCTTCTGCTTTTGGCTGCACGCAAGGAAAGCAGCAAAAGGCTTTCTTTCTCTCCCCCAAACTTTGCCAGAAATGAGTCTTTCTGCAAGGCATCCTGCTCCAAGAGGCTGCGCCAGCAAAGACTCATTTCTGGCGGAGTTTGGGGGAGAGAAAGAAAGACTTCTGCTGCTTCTGCTGCTTTTATTACATGAAGCCAAAAATCTCTTTCTCTCTCTCTCTCTCTCCCCCTGAGAACAGAGCTGGAGATGGTACCCTGCGATCCCAAATAATGATCAATCGGTAGGAAAACAGGGTGGGGAATTTTCCTGCAACCAGAAGCCAGCAAGGAAATGGCAGAAAAGAAAAGAGGAGGAATGGAGCCCTAAAAAAAAAAGGGAGGAGAAAGGACACCCCAAAGTGGGTGGGGGGAATGACTCCCCAAGGAATAAGGCAAGCTCAGAGTGGCAGAGACTGCTCTTACCAGCAGCTGTCTGCGAGGGACGAGGCAAGGGAATAAGGAAAAATGACCATGCAAAGTGCCTGGGCAGCGCATCGTAGCTGCTGGACAAGCAGACAAAGTCCCACCCATTGCCGTTGCTGCTTTTTCGCTCTCGCTTCCAGAGAGTGCCACCGTCGCCACTGAGCAGCCCAGTGCTTGCTCCACCACTGTGCCTGGATTGATCTGGTCACACACATGCACACGTGCTCTGCCTCTCGGCCCAAGTTAAGAATCCTCTCCAAATGCCCCGCGTTGACAAAGAAGGCATGGCTGGTTTGGCTGGAGAAACTGCTTCGTGACTTTTCCCTCCCTCTTTCTTTCTCCGCTCTCCGGCCTGCCCTATGGAAGGACCCTCGCAGCCATGGACCAGATTGGTGGCCTCTGCAATGGGATTGCAACTTTGTCGGAAAAGCCATTGGCCAAGAGGGGAGGGAATCAACGACCCGGGTAGGGTTTTTAGGGTTTTGCTTTCCAGTTCTCTGGGAACTCAGATGCAGCTTCGGTGGCAAGCCTGGCAGCTGTATGTATCCCGAGAACATGTCCTCCTCCTCCCTAAATCTAAATAAGCAGGGATTCCGAGCTAGTAAAATAGGTGTTTAAGTGAAGTTCAGAAGTCTGACTATATCAACTGTCATCCAGACCAGGATCTCCAATCTTGGCAACTTTAAGCCTGGTGAAGTTCAACTCCCAGAATTCCCCAGCCAGCTTTATTAGTAATCCATGGAATTTAAAATTATGAGTTTGGTGATCCCTGAGGTCCAAAAGGTTGGCGACTCCTGTTCCAGATTGATATATCAATTGGAACTGATACTGAAATATGCATTTTTAGAATGCTATTCACAACTCCAAATCCATATCCAGATACCCATACATATGTTATAAACACATGCACTAACAATGGCATCTCCTAGATAAAATACATGGTGTGCATACAAATATAGGTTGATGTTTAATTAGATGGTTGATTCTCAAATGGAAATGCTAGTATGCAGTTTTGATTGGAAAACTAAGATTTTGAAGAATTCACTACTCTCAGTGAACTGTAACTCTTAGTTACAAATAAGCAAATTATTTTGACAAATTATATAAATCTATCATCATCTTAAATAATAATGAATTTGCAGTACACATAGATTTACTGCTACTGTGGCAATCTGACCAGGAAAGAAAACCTTAAAAAATTAAAATTCAGGTCACGTAAATTCTTAGATTTGATATCTTTCACTCTCACCTTTCACTTGTTCAGAACACAGCTCCTTGGCTTTGTCTTTCATTATTTTTGGAATCAAAATATCCTTTTCTACATGTCTGAGCTTTGGTTCCTCTGCAAGAAAAAAATATACATAATATTTCCAACCATAAATAAAAGTCACAGCTGAATTCATAGAATAAGATGCAACATGTCCAAAAGTCTGAACAAGAAATAATATAATTTATATTATGGAGTTTTAAGCTATTTTTAATTAATCATAACTTTCTTTTAGCAATTCAGAAGTTTCACTGAGATTTTACTACTCATATATTTGTAAATAATATATCCAAGAAGGCCACTGGCTAGAATAATCCCATTTTATCTTCTTACAATTTCTGGTTTCACTATATCTAAGCAGCAAGCAATATCTGAACTCTGATCTTGCCAATCAAATTCTACAGCAATACACTAATCAGTGTATCACTTAGATTCATGATTATTCACAAATAATAGGGTTTTCAGAACTATAATCCAATAAATATATTAAAAAGGTGATATAAAAACTATTTTAATTAAATTAAATACAATGCAAAGCATTACTCAGACCATTTCCATTATTTTAGCTAATCTGATACAAGCAGAAGCATGTATTGTAACATTTTAAGCTATTACTGAAGGGAAGGCTGAAAAAAATTAAGGAGAGCAACAGCAGTCACAACTCTTTTAGTTTCCAAACCTATAGTGCAGGAGACCAGAAAAACTTCTTTTGATGACCACTAGTTATGCCTTTGGCTGCTTCAAAATCTAGGAGCTGAAGTTCTTTACTATATAGAAAACATCACTTGATGAAAGCAGCCTTAAAGGCTCCCTCATATCAGATCAAAATGTCAACATCTATTGAGCTCTGACTTGAAAAGACAGATTATTCCTGACTAAGATTATATTTCCAGAGAGTAATCTATTACCTGCTGCTTGTTTCTTTAACTGAAGACCACAGCAATAGGAAGACTCTAAAGCTGTCTCCATTATGTAAACATTTGCTCTATTTTAATGCAAAGTACTCCCCCTTTCAAACAAACAAAATATAATGTAAATTGCAGCTTACGATTCACTGGGATAAATGAAAAGATAAACTTGCAAAATATTATTTCTGTTATCTTTATTTTTTAAAAAAAATCAACTGATCATACTCAGGGCGGCTTACAATTTTTGGAGCGCAACCCAATGCGCTCAGCAATAGCCTTCATTCCATTATATATGCCTGCTTACTACTAAGCGGCATTTTTACAAAGTCAGCTTATTGCCCCCAACAATCTTGGGTCCTCAATTTACCTACCCCGAGAGGATGGAAGGCTGAGCCAACCTTGAGCCTGGTGGGATTCGAGCCTGCACTAATTGCAGGCAGCTGGAATTAAGTGCTAGGCATTTAACAGCCTGCACCACCAAGGCTCTTAGACTACTTTATAAGAAATTTATATTATAGCATTCTTTAGGGAAAAAATCCATTGTATCAGATAATACTTTGTTTCCTCCTCTTTTAGCACATTGCATTTTTATCTAGATTGATATTAGGCTGCATTTGAATAAAGTAGGAATTTTGACTCACTTCTGAAAATTGAAAAAAGTCTTCACTTGCTTTGGAACATTTTAAAAAGATAGAAAAGTTACTACAGTGAGATAAAAGTAGGCCCACATAGAAAACAGCTATTCACTTCATATCTACCGAGGTTAAACCCAAGAATGCATGGAGAGAGGAATGGTCAGACCGTTTCTTGCAGCTTGACCATTAGTTATTTTTCTCTACCAAATTATTGTATTTTAATTTGGCTTGCTCTATCTGGACAAAACTGAACAGAATTAGATGTCACACTGGAAAAAGTGCCTCTACCTTGTGTCAATGGAGCGGGAAGGATTCCCCTGTTGCAACTGTGGGGGTAATATGCAAATTATTAAATATACTGTGCAAAACTGCCCACGACATGCATTTTCTGGTTCCTTAGAAGATCTGCATGAAGCAACACCAGAAGTGATTGCCTGGATAGCTGAACTGGACATCCAGTTATAATGCCTCTGCTGTACCTCTGTAGAAGTTTTGTATACAATTAATATAATAACAGAATTGGAAGGGACCTTTGGATATCTTCTAGTCCAGGGTCACCAACCTTTTGGACCTCAGGGACCACTAAACTCATACTTTTAAATACTTTTAAGGACCACTAATATGATTTTTTAAATATATATATATATATATATATTTAATATAAAATTTGTATTTTTTATATTAAATATAAATTTAATATTTAAAAAAATAATGTGTGTGTCTGTGTATGCTTATTTAATTATAACAAAATCGTAAATGCTTAATCATAACTGTGGAGCAGAGCGAAGGGAAAGGAGGGGCCTGTCTCATCCTTTGGAAGAAAAGAGGGAGGATTTAATACTACTGGGATTCAAAAGAAGCCACATGGTACCTGGAGGCTGGGAAGATCTGGACGGGGAGGAACTGGCTCCCCCTCAAATGTAATAAAAGCAGAACCCCCCCCCCAATCTGTCTCCTTTCATTTCATATCTCCCCCAAGTCAGAGGAAATCTCTCCCTCCTTTGCCAGGTGTGGCTGCCTGGACTTGGGGGAGGGAAGGAGAGCCAGGCTGGAAGCACCGAGGAAGACAGGTTCTAATAACCAGGCAACACTCCCCCCCCCTTCGGCTTCTCCACAAGAGGATTCCCCGAGGCTAAGCTCCAGGTTTCTCTTGCCACTTCCAAGCAGAGAAGGGTCGCTCCCTGTGTGGAGGCCGAAGGGGGGGGGGGTGTTGAGCCCAGAAAAGCTCAAGCTCTCACCTGCACAAACAGGTTGGTTATTAGAACCCTGTCTTCCTCGGCACTCTTTTCGTCTGGGCATTTGGTCTTCCCCCCTGCCCCATCCCAAAAGAAAGCCAGCTGGGCTTCTCCTTCCCTCCTACCCTTCCCTCTGCTCCCTTCCCTCCACTCAATCCTACTTCGGGACAGAGGAAAGTGCACTGGAAACGTATGTTGGCATTTCCAACACGCATTTCTCTGGTACTTGCCCGCAATTCTTCATGTTCCTCCAAGCCTGGCTTGCTGAGGGGGCAAAGCAGCCCTGATGTCTCTGCTGCACCACCACCCCACAGCCCCAGCCATTGCTGCCCGGGGAAGGCACAGGAAAAGAAAGCAAGCAGAAACATAGTTCTCACCGGGGCGAAAGAGCAGAGATCGAGGAAGGCACAGCCAACAGAAAATGGCGCTTTTCAAAGGCGACAGCTTGCATCTTCTCTTGCCTGTACCTTCCTTGACCTCAGATCTTTCACCACAGCGAGAGCTATGTTTCTGCTCGCTTTTCCTGTGCCTTTCCTGGACAGTAATGGCTGGGGCCATTGGGGGGGGCAGCAGAGAGAGCGCCGAGAGGGACAAGAAAACTGATGATGCCCCATTCCGGACCTCTGAACTGGATGGTGAGCACAGACTTGCCCAGTCCACCTCCCCCCACCATCACCAGCCAGTACTTTTCCTGCCCCGGGCCGTCCCTACAGCCTGCAGCCATGGAGGAAGAGCCCAGGCCAGGAGACGCAAGCTGGAAGGTGTGGGAGTGCCACGCAAATGCAAGTTCCTGAACCTGCACCTTCTGGCCATCTCCATCGCTTCAGCCCGCCTATGCCGCCAGCCCCTCTTGTTGCAACAGCACCATTACCTCATCCTGGTTGGTGAGGGCTGCACTGCTTTTTGCAGGTTTGCGCTTGGCCAAAGGGTAGGGGTACAGCATTATGTTCCCGCACAGCCTGGATTAATTGCTTTGGGGGGCATTTCTCTTTGGACCACCAAAATTTTCTCATGGCCCACCAAACCCCTGCCCAAGAAGGAGACTTTATACTTATATAAAATTAGTGATAATTCCTTTCCACTTATATTTTCGTTTAATTAGGTATTACACCTTATTATATACAGGTTATTGAATTTTCTATAGTACAATATTCAAAACAAGTATCAAGTGTATTAACTAAGATCCATTTTAAAGATGGGACATATTGCTCCAATCTGTTTTGTTTCAGCTCCATTTTGCCAATGAAGCCCCTTCATACAATAGTCAAACAATTGTAACTCTTGCAGGCTTTGATCAAATAAAAAATAGCAATTTCTTAGTCATCTGTTGTGAGAAAGGAATAGCTACTGATAATTAGATGATCCTTGTTCTCTTTTTTTTTGTTAAGGCATCCATGTGTTATATAGTATTAACAACTGTTTGAGCAAATAAACCAGTATAACTTAGTGGACATAGATGGACTGATTTCTAAACCTCACTTTAGTGGCTATTTTTGAGATAAGGAAGCATTTTACCAAAGTAATGCTTCTACATGCCGAAATATTTATAAAGACTTTTTTAGTTGAAACCTGATGTAGCTATCTTAGATCACCAGGCAGCATCTGAGTAGTTCCGGTAGATTGTTTACCTTGGGTCAAGCATTAGACCCAAATGATTCTGTTTAACAATTTCACTGCTTTATTAGTCTTGAATTTATTTGATTAATAATTATGAAACCAAGCTGAATTACTATGTACAATTGCTTGGGAGTTAGTTCTACTAAATTAGGTAAGATTTCCAAATGCATGAAGATAACAAACTCAAATTCTAAGCAGTTTGTTTCATTTTCTAGCTTAAAATTCTTCAGAAAATTGCATATATTTCTATTATCTTTAACTTTTAAAATTTGAGATTTTACTACTTTACATTTGCATCAATTCAAATTAAGAGAGAGAATAAGGATGACACTACCAGGAGAAAAAAATTCAAAGCTTTAACTTCTCACTATGCTATCATCACCTTGAAGTCAATTTTCACCTTTTTCACTGGCTGAATCTGTTATCTTACATTTTGCTTTGGGGCTCATGTGTTCTTGCAATATAGCAGTACTGGATTATGAGAATTCTGACAAGCATGTTTGCTAAAAAAAAAAAGTCACAATGCTTATATTCTTGAAGGTAGAAAATCAGATTCTAAACTAATTCTATAACAATTGGTGAAATAAATATAAAAATATGACTAGAGATTGAGAGCAACTATACAAACAAATCAGTGACTCAGGTTCAATCAAATATAAAAGTGAATAAGAACAATAATCAAAAGAAACATAAATATATCAACATTAATTCTTACTTTTGCAAATACTGTACTGTCCATTCAACAAGAAACGAGAGATCAGTCAAACCTTTGAAATTAAAGAAAACTACAATAATTAGAATACAGGGACACAAGGGAAATTATGGGGATCACAGCTAGCAAGAAAAGAATTCAACTTCCTTGCATGCTGCTTTAATGTAAGTTCTCCTTGTGTTCAGTATTCGTTAAAAAGCATTATCTACACACCACACAAAATATTAGGTCAACTGGCTTCCAATCACAGAGATGATGTTAATTTTCTGCATCATATTCTACGTTTTACGGCACTGCCCGTTCCATGGTCTGATCACTATCTCCTGTGGCTGGTCTTCCAACAGGCTGCCCCCCCACTGCTGGGATGAGGAGCCACTTAGATGGTTGCACCCCAGACGCCTGATGAACCCTGAGAGGTTCCAGGCAGAGCTGGGGTTTTTTCCCACTTCCCTTGCCCACAACTCTGCCGAGGACCTGGTGGCCGCTTGGCAACAGGCTGCTACGGGTGCCCTTGACAGGGTTGTCCCCATGCGTCCCCTCACACGCCGTGGATTCCGGGTGGCTCCCTGGTATACCGAGGAGCTCCGGGAGATGAAACGCCGTCGGAGGGGTTTAGAGAGCAGGTAGAGGTCCACCCGCTCCCAATCCAACCGAGGACTTATCTGGTAGCTATGAGGGCAACAAGAAGGTCTTATTTCTCCGCCCTCATAGCGCCCCAAGAGATAACCACCAGCTGCCCTGTTCAGGGTCACCTGCTCTCCTACATCCGGGAGGTGTGGACCCACTGCGGGGAAGGGCTGAGGAATATGGTCAATATCTGTCGGATAAGATCGTGCGGATTCGGGGAGGGTTCTGCTCTACTTTGCAGTGGTCTGATGATCAGGTTGCAAACAGTCTGGCCAATGTGATCAGGGCTGAGTTCGATCCTGTTTCCGAGGATGAAGTGGACAGGATTATGCGGCATCTGAGTTCCACCACGTTTGTTGGACCCGTGTCCCTCCTGGTTGGTCTATACCTCCAGGGAGGTCACCTGTGGTTGGCTCTGGGCAGTGGTCAACGCTTCTTTAGGGGAGGATGTTTTCCTCCCCTTGAAGGAGGCGGTGGTGAGGCCCCTCCTGAAGAAGCCTGCCCTGGACCCGACCGTGTTAGACAACTTCCGTCCAGTCTCCAATCTCGTTTTTGGCAAGGTTGTTGAGAGTGTGGTGGCTCAGCAGTTTCCACTTTTCCTGGATGAAGCAGACTACCTAGATCCGTACCAATCGGGCTTCCGGCCCGGTTTCAGCATGGAGACTGCATTGGTCGCACTGATGGATGATCTCTGGAGGGCTCGGGACAGGGGTTTTTCCTCTGTCCTTGTCCTATTAGACCTCTCAGCGGCTTTCGATACCATCGACCATGGTATCCTTTTGCGACGCCTCAAGGGATTGGGAGTGGGGGGCCTGTTCTTCAGTGGTTCTCCTACCTCGCGGGGCGTTCGCAATCAGTGTTGGCGGAGGGACAGAGGTCGGCCCCGAGGGCACTCACTTGTGGGGTTCCCAGGGGTCAGTCCTCTCCCCTCTCTTGTTCACATGAAACCACTGGGCGAGATCATTCGTGGTTTTGGGGTGAGGTATCACCAGTATGCTGATGATACCCAGTTATACATCTCCACCCCAAACCAGATCAGTGATGCCCTCTCCGTGATGACCCGTTGTCTGGATGCGGTACGGATCTGGATGGACAGAAACATGCTTCGGCTCAACCCGGCCAAGACTGAGTGGCTGTACATACCAGCATCTCGGTCCAGTCAGGAATGTCCATCGCTGACCATAGGGGGAGAGGTGTTGCCCCCTATGGATAGGGCACGGAACCTGGGGGTCCTCCAGGATGCACGGCTCCGGTTGGAGGAACAGGTGGGGGCCGTCACCAGGGGGGCTTTTGCCCAGGTCCGGCTGGTTCGCCAGCTTCGCCTGTTTCTGGACCGAGATGCCCTGCATACAGTCACTCATGCCCTTGTCACCTCTCGACTCGACTACTCCAACGCTCTCTATCTAGGACTGCCCTTGCATACCATCCGGAGATTGCAGCTGGTGCAGAATGCAGCCACACGGGTGGTGATGGGAGTTTCCCGATTCTCCCATATTACCCCCCTCCTGCGCGATCTGCATTGGCTGCTGGTTGCACTCCGGGTGAGGTTCAAGGTTTTGGCTTTAACATTCAAAGTCCTACACGACATGGGTCCAGAATATTTAAGGGAGCGACTCCTGTCGACATCGAGTGCCAACCGCCCTGTGCGAACGCACAGGCAGGGTGTTCTCGGGGTCCCGTCGGCAAGCCAATGTCGGCTGGCGGTCCCCCGGGGACGAGCCTAATCTGTGGCGGTCCCTGTCCTGTGGAACCAGCTGTCCTTGGGGCTCCGTCTGGCCCCTGACCTCCGCACCTTCCGCCACGACCTGAAGACCTGGTTATTTGACCAAGCCGGGCTATGATTGCCTTCTCGGGAATGGAATGGTTTTAAATTCATTTTAATTTGGACAAATATTGGGCTTGTTTTGGTTTAAATTTTTTTTAACTATTTATTATGGATGTATGTTTTAGTTGTGAGCCAGTCTTCGAGATGGGGTGGCATACAAGTCCAATCAATCAATCAATCAATCAATAAATAAATCAATCAATCTGTGAGCAACTCAATCTGCCTGCCTGCTTTGCCTGATTTTGGGTAAAAGTTGCTCTTTTTTAATAAAAAAATTCAATATTTACATAAATATTTATATTTACATACAAGCCATGCCCAGCCAGTCACATGACCACCAATCCACACCCACAAATTAGGCCACGCCCAAGAACCGGTTGTTAAGAAATTTGAATCCCACCCCTGCCTCTGTGTGTGCGTGCGTGTGTGTGTGTGTGTATGAGGGGGGAGGGGGGGAGGTTAGATCAGATCTCTCTCTCTCTCCCACCAAAGTCAGCAAGCCACCATCAGTCAAAATTCATATTAGTGGTCCCCAAGATTTAAAATTATGACTTTGGTGCTCCCTGTGGTCCAAAAGGTTGGCGACCTCTGGTCTAAACCCCCTGCCACTTTTCCTTCAACATCTGGCACTCCCAGCAACCATGATTGTCAAATCTCAGTGCAGGTTCTCGCCATTAGAAGCATGGTACTACCCATAATCAATTCCATAATCCTAAAGTAGCATGAACAGAGCATAATATTTTTTATATTTATAACCAGTAATTGAGAGGGGGAATTGAGAGGGGGAATCCATTCCCTATCTATCCATTTGACATGGCTCCGTTTACTTTGTATTTTATGTCATCCTCTGATAATCTCAAGTGCATCAAATACAGATAGCCTTTGCTCAGTGACTGATTCAGACAATGATTACTTTGGACAGTAATGAAAAAGTAACTTAACAATCAATGGCCACATTGATGACTTTTGCAGCATCTTTTAATCATGTCAGTTAATAAGCACTGTCCTGTGCAAAATCATAGGTAAGATTGCAGTTGCAGTTGAAGTTGCATGATTTTTCATTTAGTGATTGAGGATGGCTTAGAAATAAAGCTAATTACTGGATTGGTTTTCATCAACTTAACTGCAGCATATGACACTGTAAACCATAGGATATTGCTACACAAGTTAAATAATATCACTAGAGATAATAAGCTTACCAAAGTCATTAGCAGCTTCCTCCAGAACCGGAGATTTTATGTGATGGTAAGAACAATAGATGGAGGATGCAACAAGGAAGTGAATTGTCTCCAGTGTTGTATAACATATATATAAATGATAAACCAGTCCCTAATAACAAATATCTATTCATCTCTATGTGAATGATACATCAGTGGCAGCACAAGGATAAACTTTTGAAGAGGTAGCCAGGAAACCTATGGTAGCACTTGAAAAATTAGGATATTATTACACCATCAACCATTTAAAGCCATGTGTGTATTATTAGTAAAGATATACAATTGTTAAATGTAATAAATATGAATATTAACATTCTATTGTAGGAAAAGAAATATATGAATTTGATTGACATAAAAATAATATAGTGAAATATTACGTAAGATAATGAAATATTACAACAATAAAAGCAACTGTATTATTATAATTGCATAAAAAATACCTTGACAAGAATTGCATAACTTGTTAAATGTAAATATGATAAATACTATTTTATTTGTATCAAAATGTAATTAGAAAGGGGATTTTTTGAAATATAATAGTGGCATAATTAGAAATTAAAAAGGAGATAAACAATGGAAAATTATAATTTAATATAAATTTGTGAATTGTTATTAGAAATGCATAATACGTTAAACACTGCAAATATGATTATTAATATAATATCTGTAGTACAAGGAGTGATGTTAAGAATATAGAGATTGACATAAAAATAACATACTGTAATACAGAATAAGATTGATAATTTAACAAAATATGTGTATTAATATCAAATTTTGTAAGATTGTCAATTGTATTAAATATGAAGAATATTGTCATATTTGTTTTAAAATGTGGAACTACACTGTTCACACAATGATATGCTTGTTGAAACAAAAAATAAAAAAATTGCAAAAAAAAGAAAGAAACCCATTTAAAGCCCAGCTGAAAGACCCAGGTGCAGGCTTTCCATCTTCAAAATCAAAATGCAAGGGAAAATTTGGATGTTATGTGGCTAGGGAACCGACTACCCCACTGTCCAATACTGAAGTATCTTGGAATGGCACTCAACAGGACATTCTCTTTTAAACAGCATTACCTGGACCCTAAAGCTGAAGTCAACACATGGTACAATATCTGGAAATTGATAAACTACACATAGGGAGCACAACCATCTATCTACATTGAGCACATAAGCTTTGTCCTTGAGCATCTCTACAACACAGTATGGGACACATCTGCACATGTGAAATAAGTTGATATCGCCATTAATGAAGCAGTACGCTTAGTGCAGATTGTCTCAAACCTATACCCACTGAGAAAACATACTGTCTCACTGGCATTGCCCGACCCAAGATCAGGAGAAAGGTAGCAGCAGATGCTGAGAGATCTAAGCAAAAGAATGATCCTCAACATCCTTTGAATGGACATATTCCCCAAGCCTGCTGACTCAGATCTAGGGACAGCTTTATGGCAAGAACAAGCATTACTGAGGGTACACAAGAACAAAATCAAATTAAAAGATAGAGGAAGCAAAGAATAGCATTAAAGAAGGATATGGCTGAAGGATCTGACCTTATACTACTTGGAGGGCCATGAATAGGTTTAGAGTTGGAGTGCCTAAATGTAAACCAATGTGCTCAAGTGGAGGCTCTTAGCAAATAACTACATGCTATGTGAATGTGGAGAAACACAGGGTCTGGCACATCTGCTAGTATTTTGCTACTACCATAAATATGTACTGGTAACTTATTTTTGGCCAACGACAAAGCCAAGAAGGTAACTTCATTCTGGTAATTTAAAGTTTGATCTAGATACAGAAAAAGAAGAACCTAGTGATTGTTTTGCTTAATGCCTGGGTCACTAGTTACTAAATGAGGCTGCATGTATGGCCTTTTTCATCTCCAAAAGTTTCTGTGTTATTATAATGGGAAAACAGCTTCCAAATATATACTGTAATTATCTCAACAGAATTTCAACAGATGTGAAGCAGAAAAGAAAGCACTCTAAAAAGTCATTATTAAAAGGTTTAAGATTATATTTTGAATTAAAATTGTCTGTTACCATTTTAACTAGGGCCACTGTGGACCTAGAAAGGGCAGCAGATTTGTAATAGTTCTGAATGCAAAACATCCCTGGTTCATTTCGCATATGTTTGGTTAAAAAGATCAAGTAATAGGAGCTAAGACCTCTGGCTGATAACCCAACAACCCACTGTTAGAACAAAGGAGATTAGATTAAGTGGAGAACTACACTGTTCACACATTGTACTAAGTATATAGGAAATGTTTTTAGTTTGTTGTACGCCGCCTCGAGTTCCCCGATGGGGGAAAAGACGCGGGATATAAATCTAATAAATAAATAAATAAATAAGCCATATACAATGCAGTCACTATAGGCAAATTATGCATACAACAATGTTCTTCAAATATGGCAACTTTAAGATGTGTGGAATGCAAGTAGGAGAAGTTTTAAAGTTGCCAAGTTTGAAAATGTTCTACAATGTGTAAGTATGCACAGGTTATAGAACTACTTATATATATTTGTCTGATTGCCAGGCTAGCTTTGTACAGGATATTTCTTTCAGCAATGGCATTCTGGCTTGGAAAAAAAGCACCATAGAAGTTAAGTAAAACATATAAATAAAACTTTAGCAACAGCTTAGAAGAAAAAGCAAGAGGGAGGTAAGCAATCCCCAATCAATGTAACATGTTCAATGTTATCACAGCATCATACAGTTTATAAATACTGAGGGATATTTGTAGCATACAAACTAGCATACGAACCTGAAAGTTGTTTAAGACATATATCTCTCTTAGAAATCTAATCTCTGAGCCACCATTGCCCTTAGCCACATTGTATGCCTTTACCTTCAACCAACTCTAATCTGATGAAGATCATTCCCTCATAAACTCAAGTTTGCACAGTATTCTGTAAACCTGGAGATTCCTAATAAAAATGTTTTAACATAGTTTTAGATTATATCTCTTCCCACTCAAGGTTAGGACAGTTCTTTTTATATTTTAGTTAAACTGCTGTATTGTTTAGAGTAATATATGTAATCATTCTGATCATTTGGGAACACAAATTGTTTAAAACTGCTGCATTCTGACTTAATTTAAATGAAAATAATCTTCCTTGGTCAACATCATTTTTGCCCCCTAGAAAGTGAAATGTGGGAGCACTAAAACCACTCACAAATCTTGAGTCAAAAAGCAACACTGCCTCTTTAATATAAATTCAGTCTCTAATGACTTAATAATCCAGTTTCAAGAATGGAACAATGAATCTGGAAATCTGCTTGCGAGGAAAAGCATGGGATGTTTAAAGCATTGTTTTGATAACCTCAGTATTTTCTCCACCTGAAATAGTGAGATGACTATACCTCTCAGAATTTCTACCCAGCCTGGTTTATACCTTGCTGGCTGGGAACCGCAATCCCAACCTATCTGGAAAACCCCAGTGTAAATTCAGAGAAAAATAAAAGCAGAATTACAACGTATGAGAGGGAAAAGGCAGTGTTGCTCATTGTAGAAGCCCTCCACCACACTGTGAGTCCTGTGCATAAATAGCAGGGGGAATAATTGCCCCTACCTGCAGTACTACAGACAGACTCCATCGGCACCTTCTTGCCTTAAGGAGCAGTTACTGCTCGAAGCAGGAAACAACCCACACGCAAACTCACAGCCCCGGAAACGCGACCTCTATAGCCTTTGTCCTCTACGTCACCCGACAAAAACATCCTCCTGCGCTCGTACCGCCCCTGCGTCAAAGAGATTCTGCAGCGGGTAGAGAAGAGCGGTCCCGCAGAAAGTGCGAAGCAGCGGCCCCTAAGTATTGGAGGGTATTGACCTGGGAGAGCGAGCGCTGTAACCTAGTTTTTTTCTTTGAAGACTTTTCGCTTCTCATCCAAAAAGCTTCTTTAGCGAAACGTCTTCGAAGAAAAACCAGGAAGTCCAGTTGCTTCTTGAAAACGCGCCTTTGGAACAACCATGATCTGGATGACTGAGAATCTGACATTAATCTGAAAAAAGAGGAGTTTGAAGAATCAATGTGGCATCTTCTTCCTTTTCAGAAAAAGTCTCCAGATGTCTGTGTGGATTGAAAGACTGAGAGAAATTGGCACTAACAACTTTTAAGGGGATATAGGGACAAATCCATGCAGTTTCTTATGAAAGGAGTTGTCACCATCTTTTGGATAGTTTATTGACTTCCCAATAGCTTACAAGGCTAGGATTTGGTGGTGGTACTTTTCTAGCCTGACCTTGCTTAGGTTTTTTAAGGTCACTTTTCATAGCCTACCAAAAAATCCTAATTTTTCAGGATTAACAATTTCATCAAATTGAAAGATTCAACAAATGAATTTATTTGTTATCTTTTCTGTTCAATTATATATTTGTTTTGCAACTCAGATTTAATTACCTGTATTTCAAACCAGATGAATCTATTTAGCATTGACAGTCACTTTTCTGTTCAGTGCATATTCATTCAATACCCATTTATTCTTAATTCTTAACTTACTTCTACATTGTTTCTTCACAAGAAACTACATAATACATAATGTAATGTACTTGCTCTTGTTTCTTGTATACCTTGTGTTAGATTTGCATGAAGAGTCAGACGCGGAGTGCTTCAGTGAAGAGTTTATTAGTGACTACAGCTCATAACAGACCCGATTTGCCTGGTCTGTGGCTGCTACTTATAGCCAGCAGCCACAGTTGCCAGCCAATCAGAGTGCAGGGTTTTCCCGCACTTTTTAAACCAATCATTTCTGACATTTTACAAGAACAGTTCAAACTTAACCAATGACATTCAAACCTGCATACATAACACCCCTCCCCACTAGGTTCAGTCCATACTCAAACCCCAACCTATCTAATGTATTCTTTTTAAATAGGTGGGGCTCTTACGGTAATGCTGAGACCTTCGTGGTTCAGAAGTTTTAACGTTCTCACCCAGTGAGAGGGAAATGTGTCTGTTGACATTTCCCTAGTTGGACTTCCTGTGAAAGAAGACCCTGTTTGATTGTTAGAATCTCTCTCCTCCCAACCCATCTCCAGCCCAATGTCAGCACCCAAGTCAGGTAGTGATGTGCAATCTTCCACTTGTAAGGATGGATTTTGGCATTGTGACAGGTTTTGGGATGGTTCCTGTAATGGCTCGTTACACATGGGGTTGATTCTTGTTTGCTGATTATCCTCATGTTCCCCCTCCCCCTAGAAAAGCATTAGGTATGGGAACTAGAGAGGAACAATTATGATGTTCCTGAGGTAACCTGGATCTAAGCTGATCAATGTGCCTGCTCCAGAGGACTCCATCCTCTGTTTGTACCCTGTAAGAACGAGGGCCTGTGATTTGAGTTATTTCAGCAGGAATCCATGAAGGTTCACCCATAAGGTTCTTAGCATAAACAGAATCACCCACACTGAATGTGCAAACTTTGCTAGTGGAATCTAGTGGTGCTGGGTGCAAGTGGGATGAAGGCGGTCAAGGGAAGACCAGTTTCCTACCCATCAACAACTCTGCTGGGGATAAGTTATTGATGGGTTAGGAGTGATGTGCTGAACACTAAGAAGTTTTTCAACTTTCTCAGTGATGTCCCCAGGACCCAATTGCTGAAGCTTTTCCTTGGTAAAACGTACCATTCTCAGCCCGCCGTTAGTGAAGGGTGCCCAGGGGCTGTCAGGGCATGTCTGATACCCAGTTGTGCTAGATAGGATTCAAAAGGGTTGGATGTAAATTGAGGGCCATTGTCAGAGACAAGAACTTCAGGTAACCCGTGGGTTACAAAAGCTTTTAAGCTGCTTGATGACAGCATCAGTTGTGGTGGATGCCATAGGGATGACCTCTAGCCATTTGGAATATGCATCTACTATAATAAGGAAGGTGTGCCTCTGGTAGGGCCAGCGAAATCAATGTGAATCCTAGACCATGGGCCCCTAGGACATTCCCATTCCTGTTTGGGGGCAAGAGGTGGGCAGGCCTGACTACCTGACAGTTGGGACAAGATGCAACCCAGTTTTCAACCATTTTGTCAATACCTGGCCACCATACATAACTCCTGGCCAATCCCTTCATCCTTACAATACCAGGATGACCCTCATGTAACATTTCAAAACCTCCTTGCAGTTTTGCAGGAATAACCACCCTGTTACCCCACAAAATACATCCTCTTAATACAGATAATTCAGTTTGCCTGGATTTAAAAGGTTGGGCAAGGTGAGGTAGATCTTGAAGAGGCCAACCTTTCTTAATCCAGCCTATAATAGGAGCCAACAAACTTTGGCAGTCTCTCTGGCAATTTCAGCAGTGTGTACTGGAAGCTTGGCAACAGTTTCTAGGAAAAGGTGTGTGCCTCAGGTTCAAAGTCCTCCCAGACAAGGAAGTGGGCAACGACTCAAGGCATCAGCATGTCCAATGTCCTTGCCAGGCTTGTGGATAAGGTTGTATGAATAAGCAGCAAGAAATTCAGTCCACCTCAGCATTCTTGGTGACAGGATAGTGGGTGTAGGTTTGTCTCCTGCCACAATGCCTAACAAAGGTTTGTGATCTGTGACAATGGTAAATGTTCTCCCATAAATACTCATGAAATTTCTTGATAGCTGCAACAATTGCCAATGCTTCCTTGTCCAATTGGCTGTAATTCCTCTCTGCTTTAAAGGTGAGAGTAAATGCAATAGGGGCTTCCCTCCTGCTGGGAAGCCTGTGGCTCAAACCCCCCCCCACTCCAAAGGGGATGCATCACAAGTCAGTACAACAGGTAAATTCTCAGAGAACTGTATGAGTACAGCATCAGACGTGATTAGTCTTTTAATACTGTTAAATGCTGATTGTTCTTTCCTGCCCCAGACCCAAACAGACTTTTTGTCAAGCAATCTGTGTAATGGTTCTGCAATGGTTGCCTTCTGAGGTAGGAACATGTGGTAAAATTAATAAGTCCAAGGAAGGCTTGCAAATCTGTTTTGCATTTTGGTCTAGGGGCTTTTGATTGCTTGAACCTGGCATCTGTAGGTGGATGCCATGCTTGTCAATCATATAGCCCAAGAACTCAACCTTGTCAGTTCTAAGAGTGCATTTTCTTCCTTCCTGACTTTTAACCCCCGCTTTGAATCTGGTAAGGACTTCTCTGAGTCTCTGTAATTGAGTGTCATTTTCAGCAGAGATTAACACATCATCAAAGTAAGGCACTACCCCTGGCAGTCCTTGGAGCATTCTTTCCATAAGGCTTTGGAAGATGCCTGGTGCCACGCTTACTCCAAACTGTAACCTTTACATTTGAAGGCACCTCTATGAGTCACAATGGTTTGGGCCTCTGCAGTGGCATCATCAACTGTTAGTTTTGATATGCCTGGGCCAGATCCATTTGGCAAAGACTGTACCCCTGCCAAGTGAATGTAATAAATGATGCACCACTGGAACTGATATGCGCTTCTGTTGAAGTGCATGGTTCAATGTCCCTTTAACGGCAGAAGCTTGAAAGTGATAGGGGGGGTCCCCATATACTTGCCCAATCCGCCCCAATACTGAAGATCTCTGAAATCAGACTTCAGGGCCTCCCATTCAGTGTTGTTTCATGTGATTGATGCCAGTCACCAGATGCCTAGTGAATTGAACACTCAATTCCCAGCAAGCTTGGGCCATCCTTGTCCATCGATGGTCAGGGGCAAACGCTTGTGTGGCCTTTGAACTTCAATGATGAATTCTCTTGTTCCAACTACTGGAATCTTGTCTCCTTGGTAGTCTTTAAGAGTCAAAGCTTGCTTCTGGAAATGTTTCTTCTGAATGTTGGGAAGTAGCCTGTGAATAGTGTCCCATGACACCATAGATAAATAGGAGCCTGAGTCCACTTCCATTTGGCAAGGCTTCCTTCAATAAGTACCTTCACATGTATTTCTTTTCTGCTTCTTAAGGGTGAAGAATGACCAATGGTGACTGTTTGATGAGTTTCATTCTTCCCATTTGCTTTGTATTATGTACCCCATTTTCTCACTGAAGTTGTTAGGCTTGAAATCTTTGTCAGGAACTTTTTCTGCTTGGTGGAGTTCTGGATGATTTGCAGACTCTTGCTAGGTGACCTCTTTTTTCACAACGGAGACAGATGGTACAAAAACTTACATTCAGTGCGGGGTGGCCCCCACAACCCTCCTCTGCAATAAAAGCCTTGCCTCTTCTTCCAAGGTCTTCCTTTTCTTCTCCATTCTGAGTCTATAAATTCCTTCCACCTCATACAGTCTGAATCAGAATCTAATTGCTTGCAATGGGTTGTTGTGGATTTTTTCCACATCAGGATGGTTTTAGGCCTTGTTAACTTTCTTCATGGCTGCTGCTGAGGACTTGTAGCTTCCGCTGAAGAAGCTTCTTCATGGCCTCCTTAAGCGTGATCTTAGGTTTCATTAATAATTTGCTCTGCAAAACCTTGTCTTTTAGGCCTAGAACAAATAGATCGATGCATGGCCTCTTCTAAGTTGATAAATTCACATGCACCCCCAATGTCCCCTTAAACTTGCCAATAAGGTCATTAACATTTTCGCTTGCCTTTGATCCCGACGGTAGAATTCATGTCTCTAATGAGGCACGATACTTGTGGTTGCGAATGGGCTCTTAATAACTTTTCAAATTGGGCCAGTCCATTACCTT